>CM057075.1:28590743-29790743 GCA_029379335.1 Thymus mandschuricus
CGATAAACATAATCAAAATCAAACTGCAAGGAGTTCCCAACAATTTCCCCCTTTTTGATGATGTCGAAACCATACACTTTACACATAATTCCTAAGATATAAAAACGATGAAAGATCGATTAACCATGAAGGTTGATACGGAATTATAAGAAAGGCAGTTAAGAGACATAATGAAAATAAAGCAGTAAAGGCAGTTTGCCTGGACATAGAGATATTGTCGTCAGGTCGAATAGATGATTTTTGCTTCATTCAGCTCGATAGTGAAATTACATAGAGATTTTACAAAACAGGCTATGAGCATAAATGAATATCAAAAACTTTACACAAAATCATCTATTCTACTACTTCTTCTGCTGGGCACGGGCTGCCACTCTTTCTTCCTGGATCTGCTCCCTCGACTTGGCCTTCATACTTGCATAGATTCCATCCCTGATACGACAGTAGGCGGGATCGGAATTAGAGACGTTGACGTTCATGCCGATGGCCGTCAGTGCGATGTACCGGTCGATTCGCGAATAGTCCAAGAAGCCCGAATCACCGATCAGCAAGGGCGTGAAATATTGCTTGGCTGGGGTCCTCAAAATCGCACCGGACTCTGCAGCCTTCCTACGTAGTTCACCAACAAACTGTTGGTGAGGAAATTTCATCATGTAGGCCGCATAGGCAGCATCGGCATCTTCAGGGAAGGAGGAGTCATGGATCCAGTAGAAGAGGAGGATGAAATAGCTGTTGAGCTCCTTCAACAGGGCGTTCTGGCTCTCGTCGAGCCACTCCACGACCTGTTGCTGGAGTCCAGCTTCCAAAATTAGCTCGGAGGCCGACTGGCTGATCCAGTCCTCTTCGGCCTTCTTCCTTGCTTCGGCAGCCCGGCGCTCTGCAATGAAGCGCCGTTGCTCGCTTGGATTCACGGCCTGCTCCGGAGTAGCACCGGCAAGATGCATGGCAGTGATCAGCTAGGCCTCGCGAGCCAAACGAGCTTTGGCAGAATCGGCCTCGAAAACGGGCATGGAGACGGCAGCCTCGGAAACTTGCTTCCTTGGCGGCGGAGGCGGAGGAGGAGGGGGATGAGCCAAAGAAGGTTGAGGGGATTTGGTCTTGCTGGTCCTCTTCTTCTTGGCGGCGGCCTTTGCTTCTTCCCCCTTTTCGACATCATCAGAAAGGGAGTTGATGAGCGAAAGAAGAGAAGTGTCTTCCTCCTGTAGCTTGGAAACGACATCCCTCAATTGCTGGTGCCCGTTGAGCAGGCTGGTGAGGGTGTCGAGGATGCCATTGATTTGAGTGTTGGAGGCCGATGCCGAATTGGCGATGGATGATGTCAGGTCGGTTACTCGCTGATCGACCTGGACCACGTCCTCCTTCACTTCCCCAACAAGCTCTCGGGACGCCATGTTGAGAGCCTCGAGCTGGTCCGGCAGATGCTTGTCCGTGTAATCCTTCAGATGCTCCACGGCAAACTTCGTGACCTGCTCCCTGGCAGCTTCATCGGCCTGGGTCTTGGCTTCCTTCAAAATTTCGACCCGGGCCTCTGCTACGGCCTGCTTGATCTGCTCCGGGATGCTGATGGTGAGAGACTCGAGCTTGGCAAAAAGGGAGTTGAGCTCGGTCTCAACATCAATCTATGATACTTGGGGAGATGGGGGGACAGCAGCAGCAGTCAGAGCTTGATCACCACTTTCATTCCTTGGTGGCGATTGCTCCGGAGTTTGAATGGAATCAAACTCATCTCCGATAATGGTGGCGGAGTTGTAGAGGGCACGAGAGTTGGTGTAGAGAGGGCGAAGGTCGATGCCCAGAATTTTGGCTTTGACCTTCATGCGCCGCAGCACGAGGGATTGGAAATTGACGGCCGCATCCTCTACACTGAAGAAATTGAATTCGGCCTCCAACTCCAGCTCTTCAACCTTCAGGTCGTCGAGGGAGACGACCTGCAATAGAGCTTCAAAGACATAGTAGTAGCTCGACTTACAAGCCAGATAGAACTGGAGGCGAGCTGCTAGATTCAGGGACTTGGGGAGTTGCTCAATCCCCGGCATCAGGTCGATCACCTTCAGCCTGGCTTCAGCCTTCATAGAAGCCACCATAGAGTGAGCAGCAGACACGGGCTGCTCGGTGATCGGCTGGATAGGCAGGACGACGTCTTCCTCCATGGCGACATGCCGGAAGGGGGAAGGTTGGGGCTCGTCCTCTGTGAGATCCTTGATCTCCACCGAGCCAACACGTCGACGAGCTGGGGAGCCTGCAGGAGAGGAAATGACAACGACCTACGGGGAGGGAGATGCGGGTCGATGCTGCGAGGCGGACGGCTCGATTGCGGAACGGACTGGCGAAGGAGTCCGTTCAGGCGAAGGTGAGGGCGATGGGGAGGGAGTAGGCGGCCTGCTGGGTACTGGCTCCACATCATCCATGGGAAGAACACGGTGCATCGGCCTGACCGGTTCTGTAGAGGCAGATTGCGTCCTTCGAGGGGGAGTCTTCTTGGCAGGGCGAGAGGGCAACGGCTCGTCGTCGGCCTTTTGCTTCTTCTTTTGAACAGGGCGAGGCGGCACCCTCCACCCAACCTTGGACTCACCAGTCCGAATCAAATGCGGCCTTACGTGGTCTGGCAACCCGTAAAAGATTTGCGGCGCGACTCCCAAAGCCATCTCCATCTGATGGAGATCTTTTGGAATGAAGATGTGGGGGAAGGATGGCTAGTCTGTCCACCTCCTATTTTTGAAGAAGGAGGTGATTATGCAGGTCGCCTTCGTCCCAAGACGAAGCGGCCTCTTTTCACTGTGGAGACGCACTCCCACCACAGCCTCTCCCTCCATGGAGCAATCGATCTGCTTTGCCTCATCCCAAAGCAGGGTGACCACCAGCTTGGCCCAGCTGATGGGCAGGTTGAGAATCACGGCCGTCATGATTTGGAACTTCAACGGCGTGACCTGGTCGTGATTCCCGAGGTGCCCTAGAAAGCACCTCTGCACAAAATCCATTAGAAGCCTGTACATGGGACGGAGCTCGTTCCTTTTGAACGTACTCGCCAAGTACGGCCTTGGCTCCATGAGGACGCGATCAGAAACCTCCTGCAGTTGATCGCATGAAATCTCGGAAAGTTCTAGCGGCCCACCCTCCCCAATGCTGAAGGCGACCTTCACGACGTCGAGGACGTTGATGTGGTGGACAGATTTCTGACTTCCGAGAGACACAGTATGGGAGGAGACGGAGTCGCCCTTGTTCCAGTTGTAGAAGAAAGCACTCACGACCTTTGTGAGAAGCTTCGGCGGTCTGGCAGCGATAATCCGGTGGAACGGAAGGCAGGTTTCCACCAGGGCGTACATCGACTCCAAATCGCGAAACCCGAAGGTCTCACGAACCATGTACGGCTCGTATTTGATACGGGAGTTCAAATACGCAGCGATCGCATCCCACTCCATTTCCTGAGGGCCGGAAGATGTTTTTCCTGCCATTTTATGAGTAGTTGAGTTAGTATGTTGACGGAGAAGGGAGAAAATGGCGAAGAGAGCAGCGGCTGATGATTTTAGCAGAAACTGAAGAAACTAGGTTTTTGCAGAAAGAGCAAGTAACGTTTCGAATGAAACCCTCATGATATATATAGACATATTGAATGGTTGGGATCATTCGAATTTGAAAGGGTTAAAGTTTTCCCTTTAATTCTTGTCCGCACGATGAAAGCGCGTGAAATGTGAAACGATTCACATCCGCGCGTGAATTAAATAGAAACGTGCGTATACTTGCACTTTTTCAGAAAGAGTTGCAGGGAAATAAATGCGACCTCGCTCAATGTGTCAATATTTGACACTTGACTAGATAGGTTGCAAAAAAATAGCAATGATTATCCCCTTTTTCCTTAATTTCTGCAACACAACAGAGCCTTAAACAATGTAACACATTGAGAAATAAATATCAATAATAGAAAGAATTCAATGCGTATTAAAGAAGTCAAATGAAAGACAAAGGGTGATACTACCCCTTTGATTCCCCCTTCATTAATGCGGGTTGCATTCAGGTTGATATCAGCCTGATGAAATGAGAACGGCCTGGACTTGTGATATCGACCTGGTGGTAGATATCGGCCTTTGTTCCCCCTCAAATGATGGATCACTTGATTAAGTGTTCCCCCTCAATTTGAGGAATACAGGTCAATTAGTTGATTAGTCGACGGCCTGTTGATAGGGAACGAACTGTCGTTTGACAATTGGCCTGTTGCAAGGATGACGACCTGTTGACTCAAGAACGGCCTGTTTAACTGGTGACGGCCTGTTACTCACGAACGGCCTGTTGAGCCAGAACGCCCTGTTGACTCACGAACGGCCTGTTGAATCAACATTTAATAAGCCTAACTTTCCACACAGCATTTTGAATCTTTCTTCGGCTAGTGGTTTGGTTAGGATATCAGCCCGTTGAATATCAGTGTGTATCTTCTCAATAACCACGTTCTTCTTTTCCACGTGATCACGAATAAAGTGATGTCGAATATCCACGTGTTTGCATCTTGTATGGAGAACTGGATTTTGAGTAATGGCGATAGCACTCGAGCTGTCGCAGAATATAGGCACTTCACTGACTTCAACTTCATAATCTTTGAGTTGTTGTTTGAGCCACAAGATTTGTGCACAACAACTTCCTGTAGCCATATACTCGGCCTCTGTGGTGGAGGTGGCTACTGAAGTTTGTTTCTTTGAAAACCATGATATCAGCTTGTTTCCGAGAAATTGGCAAGTACCCGAGGTAGATTTCCTATCGAGCTTGCACCCTGCATGATCAGAATCTGAATAACCTGTAAGCTGCAAATTATCATCACAGGGATACCAAAGACCTAAATTTACGGTTCCTTTGATGTATCGAAGAATTTTCTTTGCTGCTTCCAAGTGAGATTCCTTTGGATTAGCTTGATATCGAGCACACACTCCAACTGCAAAAGTGATATCAGGTCGACTCGCAGTTAGATAAAGCAATGAACCAATAATACCCCTGTACTGTGTTATGTTGGCAGTTTTTCCTTCTGGATCCGGGTCGATCTTCCCACCAGAGAGCATCGGTATTTTGACGGGCTTGCTGTCTTTGACACCAAACTTATCGACCAGCTCGTATGCGTACTTTGTTTGGCTAATGAAGATTCCTTCATCGGACTGCTTGACCTGTAACCCTAGAAAGAAATTCATTTTCCCCATCATAGACATTTTATATTTGTCTGTCATGAGGTTACCAAATTTTTCGCACAATATGGGAGATTTAGATCCAAAAATAATGTCATCAACATAAATTTGTACTAAAAGGATATGTTCATTCACTTTGATAGTGAATAGCGTTTTGTCGACTGATCCACGCTTGAATCCGGATTCGATGAGAAAGGATGATAGCGCCTCATACCAAGCTCGAGGAGCTTGCTTAAGTCCGTAGACGGCCTTGTGTAGTTTGTAGACTTTGCTTGAATCACCTTCTTCGAATCCTGGAGGCTGTTCCACATAGACTTCTTCTTCGAGAACGCCATTGAGGAATGCGCTCTTCACATCCATCTGGTAGACTTTGAATTGTTGATGAGCGGCATAAGCTAGAAACAGCCTTATAGCTTCTAATCTTGCGACGGGGGCAAACGTCTCATCATAATCGATTCCTTCTTGTTGACAGTAACCCTTTGCTACCAATCGGGCTTTATTTCTGACAACTTCTCCAGATTCGTCTCTCTTGTTTTTGTACACCCATTTAACTCCAATGACGCCCTGATGAAAAGGACGATCAACTAGAGACCATACTTCATTTCTTTTGAATTCATTGAGTTCTTCTTGCATGGCTTGAATCCAGTCAACATCACGAAGAGCTTCAATGGAATCTTTGGGTTCTATACGAGAGAGATAGCAGCTTAGTAGCGCACTTTCACCAGTCGTTCTTCTTGTCCGCACTCTTTGGTTTGGGTTCCCAATAATGAGTTCTTTTGGATGATCATCGATCCATCGTCTGCGACGTGTTCTTTCATCGTTTGAAATAATTGGATCGGGCTCATTAATAGGTTCGTCAAACTCTGGGTGAGTTGAAGGTTGATCAGTGAGTACGTGCTGTTGCTCGGGCTGTTGAACATGCTGCTGATCGGACTGAATATCGAGCTGCTTCATTTGAGTTGTAAGGTCGTGAACAGCATCAGTCTGGGGAACTGAGAATGGGGGATCAGCCTGGTTAACTCCGGCTGATGTATTACAGCTTGATGAAGGAACATTACTTGCATCATTTCCCCCTTGTTGTGTGACCTTCGGATCAGATTGATCCTCTTCCTCTAGATCAGTTGGAGTCCACACTAGCAGGTCGTCGATGGGGGAGTTGGACGATCTGTTAGTATCGGAACGATCTGGACCTGTACTTAACTCTCTGTACAGACAAGTAGATTCATCAAACACAACATGAGGTGTTACCTCCACAACTAGGGTTTTCTTATTAAAAACTCTATAAGCTTTGCTAACCTCTGAATATCCTAAGAATACTCCTGGATCGGCCTTGCTATCAAAAGTTTTTAATTGAGATTTCCCATTGTTATGGATGTAACACAAGCATCCAAAAGATTTAAAATACTTTAACCTGGGGAGCTTGTTGTTCCACAGATCATAACGGGTCTTTCCATGCCGGGTAGTGACGATCGACCTGTTCTGGGTATAGCAGGCTGTGTTAACGGCCTCTGCCCAAAACTTCTTTGGAAGGTTGGTTTCATCCAACATGGTACGAGCTGCTTCCTTCAGCGACCTGTTACGGCGTTCCACTACGCCATTTTGTTGAGGTGTACGAGCTGCTGAGGTTTGATGATGAATTCCACTCTTTGTGCAATATTCTTCGATCATCGCATTGATAAATTCGGTGCCTCGATCGGATCGAATGGAGATGATGGATTTCTCCTTTTGATTGCACAGTTTGCTCAGCAACGCGGGTAGCTTCTCCAAAGTCTCTTTCTTTTTGTACATGAAAATAACCCACGTAAATCTAGAATAGTCATCTATAATAACGAGAGCGTATTTTTCTACCGTTTATACTCAAGGGAGTGACTGGACCGAAGAGGTCGAGATGGAGAAGCTCAAGAATTCGATTTGAAGCTTGTGCCGTCACACTTGGAAAGGATGATCTTGTTTGCTTTCCAGCTTGACAAGCTTTGCAAATGTGATCACGATCGAAGACTTGATCTGGCAGGTCGTTCACCAGTTTATTGCGTGCGAGCTTGTTGATGGCCTTGAAATTTAAATGACTCAGCCTCTTGTGCCATAACCAGCTTGTCTCGGAATCAGCCTTTGTGATCAGGCAGGTCTCTATCCAATCAGTCCATTGAACTATGTAGAGTCTATCCTGCAAAATTCCGGTAAGAAGTATTTCTCCTTCCTCATTTCTCACGAGACATTTGTTAGCAGTGAATTCTACTCGTTTACCATTCGAGCAGAATTGAGACACAGAGAATAAGTTATGATTAAGACCTTCAACATACGAGACGTTAGAAATAGTTGTTTTTCCAACTTTTAGATCGCCCTGGCCTCTTGTGTGACCCTTCGAGTTTCCTCCGAAGGTTACAAGTGGCACGTCTCGTTCTTGATAATTTGATATTAGCGTTTTGTCACACGTCATGTGCTTGGAGCATCCACTATCAATGATCCATACATCTCCACGAGCTGCTTGGCTCCTTCTTTGAGCCTTCCCGACCTGCAATTAATTAAACTTAGCAACCCATTTGAGATTGGGTGCTACATCGGTTGCGGGAACGGCCTTTGGGACCCAGATTTGTTTCGCCGGTCTGCTTCTATCCGAGGCTGAGGACGAGGCAGTGGCGGTCTTGGGCTTGGGAGCCTTGGATTTCTTTGAGCGAGGGCGACGAGGCTGATAATGCTCTTCATGAAAACCATGTTGATACTGCCAGTCTTGAAAGTTTGACTGTTGTGGATAGTGGCAGTAACATCCTTGATGAGCAGGGTAGAAGAACTGAGGGTGATACGGCCTTTGATAGTACTGGCCTTCGTAACGCCCTTGATGAACAGCCTGCTTTTGATGAGTGGGGGCAGGTCGACGATGCTGGGCAGGTCGACTCACTTTCTTTTGAGGAACAGGCTGTTCCTTCTTGTGTTGTTTTATAGGAATGGCTTGGGGCTGTCGAACTGGATTCTTCAGCCTGACCATCTTATCTGGTAGAGCTTGATGAGCTTTCCGGATATTCTTTGATTTTGACTGCGCCTTTACGAACTTGATCTCGCAGTCTTTATCCTTGCTTTCCTTGAATTTTCCACTAAATCCAATACCAGAGTTATCACGCGGATTGCGTTGCATGGATTGGACCTCTTCCAATTTCTTTCCGCTTTTCTTCAACTGACTCAAGGTGAGTTGAAGCTTTCCTTCTTTTTCCACGACGAGTTCGTGTCGAATAACTAAGTCAGCCAACTTTGATGTGAGGCTGTGAATTTTGGCATCTTTGATTTTGAGGGACTCGTCCTTCTCGAGCGCCCTGGTATCGAACTCCTTTATTCGGAAAGTCAATTCTTCAATTTTTGACTTTAGGGCTTCGATCTCCCTTTCCTTTTCCTCATCATAGGGAGAGAATTTTTCTTCTAATGCTAGCTTGTATTTTTCATTCTTGTTCATCAGCTCAGCATTATCTTCAACGACCTCTTTGAGAGTATCCACGAGATCGGCATAATCATTGAGTTGTTTCTTGATTTCTTCCCAAGACACAGCCTCGGATAGTTCTTCACCTTCTTCTGCACATTCATCTTCAGAGAAAGAAAGTGAAATAGGTTGAGGAACTACATTTGAAGATCCCTCGGTTTGTTGGTGTTCTCCAACAAAACATTCTTCATCATCACTTTCGTCGAAAGCGATGTAACCCTCGTCATCACTTGACGAGCTGTCTGAGAGGTGAGCCTCCTTTGATTCTTCGGCGATCATGGCAGCTCGTTGATCTTTAAGCTTCTTATCGCGCTTTGCACGGAGCTTGTCTCTCTCGGCCTTTGTCAGATCAGGACAATCGGTCTTATAGTGACCCGGCTTGCCACAACCAAAACATCCACCCTCGGGTGTGTTAGAAGAATTGAAGGTTGAGTGTTTACCTGCTCCCTTTTTGTCAGGGCGGTTGTGGTTACGGTTTGAGAAATTTCGCTTGTTGTCACGGTAGAATTTCTTGTATTTGACAACCTTTCCTAGGAGCTTCTCATTTCTCCTAGCAGCGAGAGCATAGTCGAGAGTCATCTTCTCGAACTTTTTGACGATGGATTCGTCAATCGAGCTTGGGGTAGCAACAGAGGCTGACTCGGCCTTGAAGGCTACCTCCTTGTCATTCTTTTCATCGGCCTTCTTGCTGGCAGAAGGCTGTGCTGACCCGTGGATGCGGATCTTCTCATATTCATTTCCGACAAGAATGTCGAAAAGATCTTCAGTGGTGAGAGAGTTGAAGTCGGAACGGGCTGGATGCATGGCGGTGTATACGTGCCAGTTTGCGGGTAGGGCACGCATCACTTTAAGATTTTTCTCACGCTGCGTATATTTGAGAGGGTTGATTGCAGCGATCTCGAGGATTATTTCAGTGAAGCGAATCTTCATTGCTTCTATGGTTTCACCCGAAATCATCTTGAAGTCATCGAACTTGCTGCACGCCATGGACAGCTTGTTCTCCTTCATTTCTTCTGAACCCAGGCTGATGGACCGGAGGGTGTCCCACATCTCTTTGGCAGTCTCAAGATTTCGGATCTTGGCAAGATAGACGCCCTTCACAGTGCTAGAGATGAGTCCCTTTGCTTAATCATCGAGACTGGCCTCCTTCCTTTCCTCGGTTGTGTAGTCGCGAGGATTTTTGAGGATCTTCTCGTATGTGGCCTCCCCGGGGGACGTTCCTTCAACGATGATCTTCGCTGCATAAATGGGAGAGGGGCCATTTTCGATGATCTCCCACATAAGGACGTGATGTGCCTTGAGACACATCTTGATTGTGAAGCTCCAGTCTTCATAGCCTTGTATGGAGATATCTTCACAAACCCTGAGAAGAGAAGCCTCCATTGCAAATAATATGATATGTATGAATGAAAAGATTTTTCAAAAGGATCGGTTCAAAATGACCAAAAGTTTGATAAAAACTTTTAGTATGCAAAACAGCGGTCAAAAGAACCACTGCTCTGATACCACTTGTTGGTCCCGAAAAAGAGTAATTGGTGTATGGGGGGGGGGGGGGGGGGGGATACACCAATACCAACCGTTTTTGACGTTTTGAAAATCAGGTCGATAAAGAGGTCGACTGTCAAGGTCGATCCTAGCAGAGGCAGATTGATCTATCAAGCTCGTTTGAAAACAAGCTTGATTTATCAAACTGTGTTTATGTGGAAGCGGAGGTTGATTAACTCTTTGAAAAATCTAAGGTCGATAGGCTAATGCCGGTTGTTTCGTGAGATGCAGGTTGATGCTTGTCAGATTGATAAAATAAGTAAGAGCGATAAGTGAAGAGAGAGAGAGAGAGAGAGAGAGAGAGAGAGAGACCGCAATTTAGCGTGGTTCGGAGAAACCCTCCTACGTCCACGTCAGGTCGACTCGACCTGAGAATCCCTTTACCTTCGGATCAAACTTCTCTTATATTTATACTGACTGAGTATCAGTTCTAAATACACTCTAATTCGAATATATCTAGACACGAGTTTTGGGTCGTGACCCTTACAACCTTTCGTACAGAAAATGTACAAACAACCTTTCACTCACAACAGAGCTTGACTAACTCTATAATGGTGAAGAACACAAAACTAACTTTCTAACTTCGAACGAGTCGGAGAAGAAGTTGTTTGAATCAACGACAAGCAGCAGTGAACGCTTCGTCATTGGGGCTTTTATCGGAGTAGAAAATCTCTCTTCGTCAAGTGTTTGGGAAACTAATGGAATTTCGAACACTTGAAAGGATATGAATTTTGAGAGAGATTTTGGCAGAATATTTGCGTTGATAGCTTGAGTTTCCCGTACTTGAATCCGATAATGGCTTGAAGTATTTATAGGCAGTTTTTTGAAAACTAGCCGTTGGAGTCGGGATGATGTGGCACTAGCCGTTGGGGCATGACTCACTTCTAGCCGTTGGGAAGATTCGTCCTTGCTGGCATACCACGTGGCAAGGATCAGGTCGTGTTGCTCCATGAAGGTGGATCAACGACCTTGATATGATAATCCAGCTCTTGAAATCTTCTAAGACAAGGCAGGCTGGAGCTTGATAAGGAAGGTCGATGGACAGCTAGATATACCAGCTCGATCTGAATGAGGCAGGTCGATAAACAACCTTTCTCTTACAGAGTGGATCAAACTTGTATTTAGACTTTAGAGAGCATCGACCTGCACTAACAGGTAGCAGGTCGATCTATCGGCCTTGACCCTAAACAAGTGAAAATATGCCCAAGTGTGGTTTCGATAAACATCATCAAAATCAAACTGCAAAGGGTTCCCAACAGAGCCTTTGGATTTCTCGAATGTTTCGAGGGGGTGTCATATCTAACACGGCCTGCACTTTGGCTTTGTTTACCTCAATCCCCCTAGGGGTAACCATATAACCCAAGAATTTCTCGGCTTGAACACCAAACGAGCACTTGGCTGGGTTTAGCTTAAGATGATATAATCTGGCTACAGCAAATACTTCTTCCAGATCTCGTATATGGTCTTGAGCGCGCACACTCTTGGCTAGTATATCATCAACATATACTTCCATATTTCTACGTATTTGGCTCTTAAAGATTTTATCCATCATTCTTTGATAGGTGGCTCCCGCATTTTTTAGGCCAAAAGGCATGCTTTGGAAACCAAATGTCCCAGCACAGACTCCGAATGCAGCTTTTGGGATATCTGATGGGTTCATCTTGACCTGATGGTAGCCCTGATATGCATCCATCATAGACAGTAACTCACACCCTGACGTGGAGTCTACCAATTGATCAATTCTAGGTCGGGGGTAATGATCTTTCGGATAGGCTTTGTTTAAATCTCTGAAGTCGATACACATCCTCCAGGTGCATGTATTTCCTTTAGCTACCATTACTGCATTTGATAGCCATTATGGGAATTGTATTTCCCTAATATGTTTAGCTTCCAACAACTTGGTGACTTTCTCCCTGATGATTTTATCCTTCTCAGGGCCAAATTGTCTTAATTTTTGCTTCACTGGTTTTACCGAGGGGTCCACATTTAGACAATGCAACGCCACGGCTGCATCTACCCCCACCAGGTCAGATGACTCAAAGGTGAAGACATCTGCATTCCTTTGCAAACATCTTATTAGCTGTACTGATATGTCTTGAGGCATCTGAGTGCCAATCCTGGTGATGAATCCCTTCCGATCTGGGATCAATTCTATTTCTATCAATTCCTCTGCAGGGACCATTAAGCTTTGCCCTTCTTTGAGAGTATCAGCCTCCTTAATCTTGCCCGCCTCCCCTTCTGGTTTACATCGGGGGGCCACATGTTCTGGGACAGCCCATTTCTTAGCTTCACCCATTTTTACAGATTGGATGTTGCATTTTCGCGAGGTCATTTGACTTCCTGATATCCATCCTATTTTATCTCCCACATGAAATTTCATTAATAAGTGATGGGTGGATACGATTGCTTGAAAATAGTTTAGAGCAGCTCTTCCCAGGATAGCGTTATAGGATGACTCCTGATCAACTACCCAAAAGGTAGTAATTTTCGATGCTTTGATGTGCCCTTCCCCTAAAGTAGAGTAAGATCTACTGATCCTGCTGTCACCACAGGCTTCTTGATCGCACTATTTTCTACCACACAAAATAGGTGTAATATAAAGAAGCACGAGTATCGTATCCACAGGGATTGACAAGTCGAAAACGCACACAATACCTCTACTAAAGAACTAATGTGATGTTTAGGCTTTTAAGAATTTAGGATGTGGTATTTATAGTCTAGGCAAATAATAAAAAGACTCAATTAATCATATAAGGAAACAAATAAATAAGAAAAGTAACTAGTCAAATAAAATAACTTAGGACTCAAGCAATAAAACAAATAAGGAAAATAAACAATTAAGGAAAAGTGTTGACTTTAGGGAAGCCTACCTAATCAAACATATGAAAGTAATTAATGCATACAATTAACCAATTTAATCCAATCTAAATGTGATACATGAAATATGACCTACACCCCGATAAAAGCAATGCAAGTCGTCACTTAATATGATCCTAATATCCTTTCGGACGCATAGATATCAAACTAAGTGCAAAAGAGAACAAGTATCAATGATATAATCAACTAGGTTCAATTAAGACACCCAAATCAATTACATGCAAACATATGATAATTCAAACTCAATTAAGACAAATCAAATTATCATACCATGTATTCATGAGATCTATTATGCAATATCCTATCAAGGCATATAAACATAACTATGCATACATAATTAGTGGCCAATTAATCATGCATGAGAATAAGCACCATGAAAACATGCATCTAAATTGGAAGGCTAATTGTAAACAAAAACACTTACATAGATTCAATTAGGCATTCAATCCCTAAAATCAACTAAGGAATTTAGCTAGACATAATTAAAGCAAACATAAACATGAAAGATTGAAAGAACATAATTAAAGAGTAAGAGTAAGAAAAACTTGAACACAAACGAAGAACTTTGAATCTTGAATCTTGCATAAACTTGAAAAGCTCCAATGTTGAATACAAGAATAAAACTCTAAAATAATGTGCTAAGAAAAATATAAAAGATGGTAAAGTGTTGATAGCTTGCTTGATAGGGTTTACAATGCTTGACTAGGAGTATATATAGGAGAAATTTACACAAGGAAAACCTAAACCAAAAAGGAGTCTAATTAATTAAGGAAGGAATTCCCGGCTGGACCCCCCTCTCGACAGACCTCTCGATCGAGAGAGGTATCGAGAGGGTGTAAAATGGGCTCTCGATCGAAAGCTGCGGCAGAAGGTACCTCTCGACATACCTCTCGATCGAGAGAGGTATCGAGAGGCCTTCCCTCGAACTCAAATCTCGGACTTTGCTCTTCGATCTTCACGCCTTGTCTCGTCTCGGGGTTTTAACACCAAAATATGCCTAAAAACTCAAGAAAACACCCAAAAGCATAATATTGCCCAATATAATGAAAATCATATATACCAAAGACAATACTACACAAACGAGACACAAAATCGACTCTTTTTGGTTATAAAAACAAAGTAAATTTCACCTATATCAAATCCCCCAAACTTAAACATTGTTCGTCCCGAACAATACCAAAACATAAACAATAGACTCTAGCATTGTGAACTATATAGGCCTCAAAATTTTTCAAAAACAATGTCTCATGATCATGATCAAAACTATGCACACACCGTTAGCATCAATAACACAATTCATCCAATAAATTCGACTCATGTCAATCCATCAAAGAACACTCTCCAACATGTGAGATATTTATATGTGTATAAGTGTAGGGGTGACTATCCGGGAACCGGTTATCCGGGAAAACCGGTACCGAACCGGTACCGGACAGGGAACCGGTAACCGGTACCGGTAAAAACCGGTTCCGGTCCGGTAAACGGTACCATCCCACAAAAAATTTCCGGTTCCCGGTTAACCGGTACCGAACCGGTACGGAACCGGGAACCGGTTATTATATATTATTTATTATTTTTTTTATAAATATATGTATGTATATGTAATTTTAATTTAGTTATGAAATTTTTTTTATAAATATATATGAAAATTTTAGTTATCGAAATTTGTTATAAATATATATGTATATATAAAATTTAATATTTTCTGATTTTATTAATTTTTTTCTTTTAAATATATAGTTAAAAAAATTATTAAAAAAAAAAGAGAAAACCGGTTCCTTAATCGGTTCTACCGGTTAACCGGTACCGAACCGGTCCGGTACCGGTTACCCGGTAAATTAACCGGTCCGGTAACCGGTTCCTCATATTAGCACTTAACCGGTAACCGGTAAACCGGTTCCGGTACCGGTAAACCGGTTCCGTACCGGTTAACCACCCCTATATAAGTGAACACTCAACTCTCTCAAAGAAAAAGATGTATGAAATAATGCACATCATAAGGATTCACTCAACATCAATGTAATGCAACATGTTTACCATAGGCTTGCCCCTAATCTCAACATCTCCACCTAATGTAATACCTACAAACTAGGATCAAAAAGGTCTTTAGATAAGCTTGTAATGTAGGGACATTGGTTAAGGTAGGGAATATATAGGCTAAGTGACTCAAAATACTCCAAATCATCAACCTCTTTTCAACTCCAACCTAAGTATGGTTTTTAAACTCCATCTTCTACCATCCAACACCACTACACAACATCAATATCATAGATGCATATAATGCAATTCAAGCTAACTATCCCCTTATGCTTTTATTCTCATTCTCTATTTTTTTCTTAGAGCTCATCTAATGAATGTTCTTTCTAATGTTTGAACAAAAGCTCTATTTTTTTTCTTTCTCTCTCTTTTTTTTTTTCTAAGCTTATAGGGATAGCCAACTATACTTAAATCAAGCATCTAAAATCCTTTTATTTTTCTTCTTCTCCATACCACAATAAATATTCTTCTCAACACCTCCCATATCACCAACTAAATCCACTAAAGATACCTTTATCCATCCAAACCTCCTATCATCCAAGCTTAAGAAAGAAAGGCTCATAACAAGGCTCAAAGGGGGTAAACGAAGATAATGATCAAGGTTAGTGTATGGGAATCATGTGGCTAAAGAAAAATGGCCTAAGATCATCTCCTAGTTCATAAATATACTAAGGTCTTGACGGAGAAATAGGGCAAGTTCTAGAAACAATGTAGCATACATGATCACTCAATCAAAGAAATAGGCATAAACATGCACAAAAAGCTCAATTCTCACGGGCTCAAACTAACTAGTTCCCGACATCAAGACATGCTTCAATTTCATCAAATAAAATGCGTCGCTTCGCCAAGGGTCTATGCATAATAAAGATCATGAAATTTTCTCCAAAAATTAAGCAAAAAATTTTTCTATCATTGGCCAAATTCACAATACTATCATCATATGCTTATTCAACTCAATTTAACCTAAGACTCAAAACAGTAAAAGACTCAAACATACCCCAAAATAAACTAACTACTAAAGCAATAAAAATACTCAAAAAGATTGTTAACTTTAGTTACTCTTCCCCCTCCCCCAAACTTATTTCGAAATCAAAGATTAGGAATAAGTTTGCAAAAAGAAGAAGGAACTAAGTTAACAAACGTACCTCATTGAAATGGCGGCGGGAAGGGAGGGTTGTCGGGGTTATTGGGGTCGAATCGTTGATGAGTATCCGGGTAGTGACGATAAAAGTAGTGCATCTCATGCACCATCCTATTGTAATTTTCCAAGTAAGCTCTTTCATCCTCACGCCTCTTCGCCTCATCTTCTCTCCTTTTCACCTCGTTCTCAAAATAAGCATTGAAAGCATCGAAACGACCTCCAATGTATGTACGAAGATCCCCCACCTCGGTTCTCAAGGTTTGCACCTCTTCCCGAACTCCTCTCACTTGAGACTCAACAAACTCCCTACCATCCCAATGGTAGTTGTCCATCGCCTCCAATGTCTCCGTATGCCAATCTTGCATTGTAGAGAAGTCCGGAGCTCTCATGTAGAAACCGGGCTGTGGAACACCTTCGTATCCTTGCGCATATGCATCCTCCTCTCGATCAAAGCCTTGCTCATATTGCTCGGCCTCTTCTTCATCGTCTTCCTCCTCATCATCATTGCCTCCTTCATCGGGCCTTGGACCTCCCTCAGCCCACATAAGCTCCTTGTGTTGAGGAGAGTTCATCGTCTCGTTTCCTCTCCTTAGCTTCTCATTCCCGATCACCTCGGTCAAGTAGTTGTTCGGTAGCGGGAAAAGGTGAACTCCACTCCTCCCATGTAGCTTAAAGAACCACCCGGACGTGTCAAAAGAGATCATCCTTGCAAGCTCCAACGTGCATCTATCCATAAAGATGGACGTAGACACGGGCTGCTCTCCAATCGGAATGTTGAAGTGTTGGGCAATTGGAGTGACGAATGCTCCTATCCCAATCTTTTGCCCCCCGAACAAGTATGCTTGGTTCTCCATATGATCAACGAGGTAAAGGGCTGCACATTGAGAGTGGCCTCGATATGAGGTCCAAATAAGATGAGCGTCGGTGGCAAGGAAGGTGCCGGAGTCGTGGCGGGAATGGATAGTGGACGAAATCAGCCTATGGAAGTAGCGAATCATGGGATTCCGAATTGAGGTGGCCTTCGCAGTAGCCGGGTTGTAAGATCTCCTCCTTTCCTCCTCAAAATCCACGAATTGTGCCCACAAATCTTGAAGATTCGGATGGTTGTTGCCAATGTACTCGCCATTCTTGTTTCCCCCGATAATATCACTGAGTTGATCCATGTCAAGCTCCCTTAGTTGACCACCGAGCTGGAAACGAATGACGTGGGGCACTTGATTGACTCGCTCCACCACCAAAGTTGAGAGAAACTCCACCGTGAGAATGTGGTAGGTTAAGTGATTCCCTTGAAAGATGTTAGTGAAGCCTCCTCTTTGCATCATTTGGGTGATCTCGTTAGCTATCCCCATCGCCGCTATCGTCTCTTGATGGAGGAAACGACAATGCTTGTGCTTGAGTTGCACGAGATGAGACCATCTCCTCTTTGACTCCGCTGTGGTACTAAGCTTAAGCTTGAACGCCTTGGGCTCCAAACTCGAGGGCATCGACCTCGCCGGCGGTATCCGATTCTCCGGGATGGTCTTGTCATTTTTCCACGTCTCCTTGCTCTTGCTTGAAGAGGTCGAAGCAACGTTCTTTCCCTTGTCTCTTGCCATCTTAGTACCTAAAAATTACACAAATTAATACAAGAGATGCAAGAATAAAGCAATATGTATTCTCTTCCCCCAAACTTCAACCAAATTCAATTCTCCCCAATTATCTTCTCAATTAACCATCACCAATCCATGCATTACTCCATTATTCCTCAAAAACATGAACTTATCATCACACAATTCCAATCTCATGCACATAGATACCAATGAAGCTTCATCAACTCATAGACAAATTCAAAGACTCATTCGCATGTCAATACACAATCCTCTTCACATTCATCAATGAATTCAATTCATACAAATAGTTCAATAAAATCCATGAATTCAATCTATCATGCTCAATCTAATACCCAATCTATCAATCATCAAATTTAACTGTTTCACCAAAAAGTGTTCGCAATAGAACGAAATCTTATCGTAGCACTAGCAATTAAACCAAAGTATCGAATCTCAAGGAAAACTTAACAGGGCAATTAATTATGTAGTAAACCTAAAACTAAGAAAGCAAGTAAAGAATATTTTGGGGTTATTGTTTTAAATCCTAGGCAATAAAATAAATCAAAGCAATAAAAATCAAAGCAAATAAATCCAATCTAAAAAGCTGGAAATAAATCGAACTAAATAAACTTAGAAAATTAAACTAGAAGAAAGCAATAAATCTACCTAGGCAAAAATCGAAAAGAAAGCAATAAAGGAAGCAAAGATAGAAGCATAAATAAATCTAGACATGATGAAATAAATCTGGAAATTTAAAGGAAAATAAATCTAACTTTAAAAGCTTTAAAAACTAGAGAATCGAAACTAGAAAAACGAATCTAAACTTTAAACTAGAAATCGAAAGAACGAAATTAAACTAAGGAAATTAAAAGAAGCAATTACGAAATCGAATCTAAAACTATGTAAAGCAATTAAAGCATGTAAACGAAAGCAATAAATAACGTACGAGAATTAAACGAAGAACGAAGAACGCGAAGTAAAAGAAAAACTTGAATTGAATTGCACGAACTAAGAATCCGGATCTGAACAAAGTAAAACTAATCTAAAGTGTTTAAGTGCTGAAAACTAAAGCTAAATTATGCTAAAAGATTGTCTAATTCGTGCACAAGGGATAGTATTTATAATAGGTATGAAAACCTAGTTATAGAAGGAAAGGAAAGCTGGCCGGAACGTTGGACGGTCGTCCAACGTACGTTGGACGCTCGTCCAACGTAGCACTCGCATTGTATTGCGCGCCTTTCTTGATTCGATCGTATCTTCCTTGTCCGAACTCCAAATTGACCTCCGTTTTCGCCTACATGCTCCTATCGAACCCCTCTTCGATATAAGGCTTCTTTCTTCTCATTTTCTTCTCATTTCCGCCCTTTTTATCCTACAATACCAATGACTCCAAAGCAACCAAATCATAGCCATAAACAACGAAAACACAGAAAAACTAAGGGAAAACGGACACAAAAACATGACGAAAATCCTAACATCTAGACACCAATCAAAATCCCCCACACTTAGACCTTTGCTTGTCCTCAAGCAACATAAAAACGAAATAAACAATAGACTCAAGTATTGTGAACTATATAGGCCTCAAAACTTTTCGAAAACAAACTCTCATGATCATGATCAAAACTATGCACACAACCTTAGCATCAATCAACACAATTTACTCAACTAATTCAAAATATGCTAATCCATCAAAGAACACTCTCCAACATGTGAAATTTTATATATGAAAGTGAACACTCAACTCTCTCAAAGAAAAGATGTATAAGATAATGCACATCATAGGGTTCACTCAATATCAATGCAATGCAACATGTTTACCATAGGCTTGCCTTCAATCTCAACATCTCCACCTAATGTAATACTTACAAATTAGGATCAAAAAGGTCTTTATATAAGCTTGTAATGTAGGGACATTGGTTAAGGTAGGGAAAGTATAGGCTAAGTGACTCAAATAAATCTAAATCATCAACCTCTTTTCAACTCCAACCACAGTATGGATTTTTACTCCATCTTCTACCATCCAACACACCAAATACAAACTCAAAGATGCTAAAATATCAACTATATAAATCAAAGCTAACTATCCCCTTAGGCTTATATTCTTATTCTTTCTTTCTTTTCTTTTTTTTTCTTTTTTTTTTCTAGAGCTCAACTAATACATGTTCTTTCTAATGTTGAACAAAGGCTCTATTTTTTTCTCTTTTTTTTTTTCTTTTTTTTTTCGAAGCTCATAGGGATAGCTAACTACATAAATCAAGCATCTAAAACTCCTTTCTGCTCCCTCTTCACCACAACCAAATTTTTCTATTCAACTCCTTCCATATCACCAACAACAAATACTAAGGATACCCATAACCATCCAAACCTCCTATCATCCGGTTTTACAAAGAACGGCTAATAAAGGCTCAAAAGGGGTAAACAAAGGTTTATGAACAAGGTTAGTGTATAGGGATCATGTGGCTACGAAAGAATGGCCTAAAATCATCTCCTAATTCATAAATATACTAAGGTCTTGATGGAGAAACAAGGCAAGTTCTAGAAACAATGGAGCATGCATGATCACTCAATCAAAGAATAGGCATAAATATGCACAAATAGCTCAATTCTCACGGGTTCAAACTAACTAGTTCCCGACATCATAGCATACTTCAAATTCAATGAATAAAATGCGTCGCTTCGCCAAGGTTCCATGCATAATAAAGATCATGAATTTTTCTCCAAAAATCAACAAAAATTTCCTATCATCGGCCAAATCCACAATACTATCATCACATGCTCATTTGACTCAATTAACTCCTAAGACTCAACAAAATTAAACACATCATGCCAAAGTTTCAAAGACCCCCCCCCCCCCCCCCCCCCCCACACTTAGAATCAAGCAATGACCTCATTGCGAGAAAATAAAAAGGAAGGGATAGAAGGAACTTATCGCACAATGTCGACCAACACACTTGAAATCCCGAAAGACTCCAAGTAGTACCTACAAAACAAACACTAAACAAAATACCAAAGCGTAAAATTGCACAAAACAAAGAAAAAGAAATATAAGACTCAAAACAAAAATAAAAAGACACAAAACAAAGCTATGGATCGAATGGACCTCGGAACCGTGGATCTTGCCAACGGGGATCGGTAGGAGCCCAAAAACGAGGATCGTTAGGGTTCGGCTCAATCTCTCTCTTCATCATACCCTCCTTGTAAACTACTTCGTACACGAAAATCAAAAAGAAAGCAAACAAAAACAAAAATAAAGAAAATAAATCCTATTCTACAAAAACTAAAAGATTTTTTTTTTTTTTTTACGTGGGTTGCCTCCCACCAAGCGCTCGTTTAACGTCATTAGCTTGACTAGAAAATTCTCATCCAAAATCAGTTGCAACAAGCAACGTCTTTAACCATCCATAGGTCAAGAGAACATTCTCCCATCTTGTGTGCCATTGCTTCGAGCTCTCGTCTTCTTCCTTCTTCGCGGTTAAGAGCGCCTTCTTCCTATTGATGCCGTCTATGTGAGGTGTCAACTTCCTTTAGAGACTTCGACGACCTAGCATACACAACACTCAACAAACGAATCAAACGCACCGAGTGGAAGTGAAAAGAAATCGAACCAGAAAGCAATTAAATAAAAAAAAAATAAAAATACTACACAATTAAATAGCCTAAAGTTTTCCCCGGCAACGGCGCCAAAATTTGTTTCACCAAAAAGTGTTTGCAATAGAACGAAATCCTATCGTAGCACTAGCAAGTAAAACCAAAGTATCGAATCTCAAGGAAAACTTAACAGGGCAATTAATTATGTAGTAAACCTAAAACTAAGAAAGCAAGTAAAGAATATTTTGGGGTTTTTGTTTTAAATCCTAGGCAATAAAATAAATCAAAGCAATAAAAATCAAAGCAAATAAATCTAATCTAAAAAGCTGGAAATAAATCGAACTAAATAAACTTAGAAAATTAAACTAGAAGAAAGCAATAAATCTACCTAGGCAAAAATCGAAAAGAAAGCAATAAAGGAAGCAAAGATAGAAGCATAAATAAATCTAGACATGATGAAATAAATCTGGAAATTTAAAGGAAAATAAATCTGACTTTAAAAGCTTTAAAAACTAGAGAATCGAAACTAGAAAAACGAATCTAAACTTTAAACTAGAAATTGAAAGAACGAAATTAAACTAAGGAAATTAAAAGAAGCAATTACGAAATCAAATCTAAAACTAAGTAAAGCAATTAAAGCAAGTAAACGAAAGCAATAAATAACTTACGAGAATTAAACGAAGAACGAGGAACGCGAAGTAAAAGAAAAACTTGAATTGAATTGCACGAACTAAGAATCCGGATCCGAACAAAGTAAAACTAATCTAAAGTGTTTAAGTGCTGAAAACTAAAGCTAAATTATGCTAAAAGATTGTCTAATTCGTGCACAAGGGATAGTATTTATAATAGGTATGAAAACCTAGTTATAGAAGGAAAGGAAAGCTGGCCGGAACGTTGGACGGTCGTCCAACGTACGTTGGATGCTCGTCCAACGTAGCACTCACATTGTATTGCGCGCCTTTCATGTAGAGACTCAAGAATTGATAAGAGAAGGGCAAGAAATTGAGTACCTTTTGACGAATTGAAGAGAGAAATTGAGAGTTCTTGTGTGTTCTTGAGAGAATTTGTGAGTTGTGTGTGTATGGTATGTGAATTTGGTGTTTATGGTATATTTAAAAGGGAAGATAGAACCTGGTCAAAGTTGGAATTTGCGCCGTCAACACCCGTCTCGATAGACCTCTCGATCGAGAGAGGTGTCGAGAGGTAGCTACTGGACACGAACATTTGACCTCTCGACAGGCCTCTCGATCGAGAGAGGTGTCGAGAGGTTCTGCTTTTTACGTACTGTCCTTCCCTCTCGATCGAAAACACGGGGGTCTCGATCGAGAGTCTTCTCGTGACAAAAACCTGGGCACATATTTCATAACATCTCGATACCCCTCTCGATCGAGAGGGGTGTCGAGAGACCCCTACTGTATAGCAATTATTCACCTCTCGACAGGCCTCTCGATCGAGAGAGGTGTCGAGAGGTCCTGCCCGAGAAATTTTTTTCTACACAACACTTTAGTATTCGTTAGTATATTAAGGGGTTTCAACTCTAAAATACGAAAAATAAATTACCTACGACTCTAAAAATAAAATGAAACAAAATAAAAACAGGATACGAATATTGGGTTACCTCCCAACAAGTGCTACGTTTAACGTCTTTAGCCCGACGATACCTCCTCTCTAACTCGGATCCTCAAGGTAAGTGGCCGCTTTCTTAGGAAATAGAGGCAACGGCTTGAAGTAGTGCTTGATTCGATGTCCGTTCACCACGAATTTTTCACCATCGTTTTTCATCACTTCGAATGCACCATTCTTCAAGTCCTTGTAAATAACATACGGCCCCGACCACTTGCTTTGCAATTTTCCTGGAAATAAACAAAGTCAAGAATTAAAAACAAGAACATCATCACCAATTTCGAACTTACGCTTTTTGATGCTCAAGTCGTGAAATCTTGCAGCTCGTTCTTTGTAAATCCTCGAATTCTCGAACGCCTCGTTTCTCCATTCATCAAGCTCCAACAAGTCGTCGCACCTTTGACCCATGGCTTCCTTGAACTCGAAATTGATTCTTCTAGTCGCCCAATAAGCTTTGTGCTCCAATTCCATAGGTAAATGGCATGACTTGCCAAATAACAGTTGGTATGGCGACCTTCCGATTGGTGTCTTGAAAGCCGTCCTATAGGCCCAAAGCGCGTCGTCCAAGTATTTTGCCCACTCCTTCTTGTTGGTGACGGTCTTCTCCAAAATTTGCTTGATCTCTCGATTAGCTAGCTCATCTTGACCGTTTGCTTGAGGGTGGTAGGGCGATGTAACCTTGTGCTTGACTCCGTATTTTGCAAGAAGCGATCCTAACCAACGATTATTGAAGTGGCTCCCCCCATCACTAAGCAAAGCTCTCGGAGTTCCAAACCGAGTCAAAATATTTCGCTGGAGGAATTTGATCACCACCTTCGAATCGTTGGTTGTAGTAGGAATGGCCTCGACCCATCTAGACACGTACTCCACCGCAAGTAAAATGTAAGAGAATCCTTGAGACTTGGGGAAAGGACCCATGAAATCAATCCCCCAAACATCAAAGAGTTCCACCTCCATGATAGTTCGTTGCGGCATCTCGTCCCTCTTCGTGATGTTCCCCATCCTTTGGCATCGATCGCAAGACTTGATGAACTCGTGGCAATCCTTGTAGATCGAAGGCCAATAGAAACCACTATGAAATATCTTGAGAGCGGTCCGATTTTCTGCAAAGTGTCCCCCATTCGGAGCGCTATGGCAATCCTCGATGATCTTTTTCCACTCCGATTGTCGAACACATCGCCTTATGACTCCGTCGGCACACCTCCGGTACAAGTAAGGATCATCCCAATAGTAGAACTTGCAATCGTGGAGGAACTTCTTCTTTTGATGAGACGATAGATCCTTGGGCACGTGATGAATCACCAAGTAGTTGACGATGTCGGCGAACCAAGGTATCAAATCGTCCACCTCGAAAATCTGCTCATCGGGGAAGCTTTCCTTGATAGCAATCTTCGAATCCTCTCCGTCCACGGGCTGCTCAAGTCTAGAAAGATGGCCGGCCACCACATTCTCGCATCCCTTCCTATCCTTTATCTCCATGTCGAACTCTTGAAGAAGCAAAATCCAGCGAACTAACCTTGGCTTCGAGTCCTTCTTGTTGAAAAGGTAGCGAATGGCGGCATGGTCGGTGTGCACAATCGTGTGAGATCCCACCAAATAAGGTCTAAACTTGTCGAAAGCGTAGACCACAGCGAGTAATTCCTTCTCCATGGTGGTGTAGTTCCTTTGAGCTGAGTCCAACGTCTTGCTAGCATAGTAGATCACTCGGAATAGCTTCTCCCTTTTCTGCCCCAAAACTGCTCCTACCACCCAATCGTTTGCATCACACATGAGCTCGAACGGGGCACTCCAATCCGGTGACACCAAGACGGGAGTAGAGATAAGCGCCTTTTTCAATGTCTCGAAAGCTTCCAGGCAATCTCCATCAAAAACGAACTTGACATCCTTCTCGAGCAATCCACACAACGGCTTTGTGATCTTCGAAAAATCCTTGATGAACCTTCGATAGAAGCCGGCATGTCCTAAGAAACTCCTCACCGATTTAACGTTGGTAGGTGGTGGCAACTTCTCGATGGCTACGACTTTGGCTCGATCCACCTCCAATCCTTGCGAAGACACCTTGTGACCTAGTACCACTCCTTCTTGCACCATGAAGTGGCACTTCTCCCAATTGAGGATGAGGTTCGTCTCTTCACATCTTTGAAGCACCGTGGCAAGATTCTCCAAACATTGGTCGAAAGAAGAACCAAAGACTGAAAAATCATCCATAAATACCTCCATAATATTCTCGATCAAACCATGGAAGATGGCCATCATACACCTTTGGAAAGTGGCCGGTGCGTTGCATAACCCAAACGGCATCCTCCGATAAGCAAAGACTTCATAGGGGCATGTGAATGCCGTCTTGTGTTGGTCCTCCGGAGCAATGGCGATTTGGTTGTAGCCGGAGTATCCGTCGAGGAAGCAATAGTACTCATGGCCGGCCAATCGATCGAGCATTTGATCTACGAACGGGAGGGGGAAGTGATCCTTCCTAGTTGCTGCGTTGAGGAGCCTATAATCGATACAAACTCGCCATCCCGTGACAAGCCTCGTTGCAATTAGTTCCCCATTCTCATCGTTGATAACCGTCATGCCTCCTTTCTTTGACACCACTTGAGTGGGGCTCACCCACTCACTATCCGAAATAGCGTAGATCATGCCGGCATCGAGCAACTTTAATACCTCCTTTCTCACTACTTCTTGCATCGCTGGATTCAAACGCCTTTGAGGTTGTACTCTTGGGCGATGGCCTTCCTCGAGCAATATCCTATGCATGCAAAGCGAAGGACTAATACCTTTGATGTCAGCAATCGTCCATCCAATTGCAGATTTGTGCTCCCTTAGAACCCTCAATAGCTTGTCCGTATTCGCCTCCGTGAGTTGGGAAGACACAATCACCGGATACTTCTCTCCTTCTCCTAAGAATTGATACTTGAGGTGCTCGGGCAATGGCTTCAATTCCACCTTCGGGGCTGCATCCTTCTTCTCTTCCTCCTCGAGAACTCCATCATCCACCTTCTTGTTGATGTCGAGGTAAGGAACTTCCTCGTGTCGAAGTTGTGGCGGGTTTGCCTCCATTTGATGTAGATACTCGAGAATCTCATCGCAAGCTTCATCTAACTCCTTGTAGGCATATAACGAACTCGAGATGCAATGGTTGAGTGCCTCCTCCGATGTAGGTGGTGTCAATGTCTCGATGGAGAAGATATCCTCACGATGATCGTCGGGTCTCTTCATGGCTTCATAGATAGAAATTTTCAGCTCCTCGCCATTTACTCGAAAGGTGAGGTCTCCATCTTGAACATCGATCAAAGCTCTTCCCGTGGCTAAGAATGGCCGTCCTAAAATCAATGGTTGATTGGCATCCTCGGGCATGTCCAAAACGACGAAATCTGCCGGGAAGACAAGGTTGTGCACTTGAACTAGAACATCCTCCACTATCCCTCGTGGATATGAAACTGATCGGTCCGCCATAAGTAAAGAGATGGTGGTCGGCTTCATCCTCCCGATCTTGAGCTGGTTGAAAATAGAGAGGGGCATCAAATTGATGCTAGCACCAAGATCGCATAGAACGTTTTGAAAGACTTGATCTCCAATCTTGTATGCTAATGTGAACCTCCCGGGATCCTTTCGCTTCATTGGTAACTTTTTTTGGATCACCGCGCTGCACTTCTCCGTGAGGTTGATTGTCTCGAACTTCTCCCACTTCTTCTTTCCTGATACCGCGTCTTTGATGAACTTCATATGATTGGGCATGTCTCGAAGAGCATTAAGAAGTGGTATGTTGATGTTGACCTTTTGTAATATCTCCATGAAGCGTTGATACTTCTCATCGTGCTTCGTCTTGGTCAATCTTTGCGGGAAAGGGGCCTTCGGGGTGTAAGTCGGCAATTAAGGTGGCTGCTTGGCCTCTCGACCCACCTCTCGATCGAGAGAGGTGTCGAGAAGCACCTTCTGACTTTGGGATTTGACCTCTCGATCACCCTCTCGATCGAGAGAGGTGTCGAGAGGGTCACATTGGATCTCCTCGTCGTAAACCTCTCGATCCTCCTCTCGATCGATAGAGGTATCGAGAGGTGGATTCTGACTTCCAGTATGGTCCTCTCGATCGACCTCTCGATCGAGAGAGGTGTCGAGAGGCCCTCGCCTCGGCACTTGGATCCTCGTTTCCTCGTGCTCCGCATTCTTGAAGCTCCCGTCTCCTTTCTCCTCTGTTTCCAAGGATGGATTTGTGTATTTTGTGCCACTCCGAAGCTCAATAGCATGGACATGATGGTTGTTCTTCGGGTTTTGCTCCGTGTTACTTGGGAATTGGCCGGGCTTATGGACTCCTCCTTGAGCGTTGGCTATTTGACTCATTTGCGTCTCCAACATTTGCATTTGCTTGGTCAACGCATTGATGCTACTCGTCAAGTTGTTGGTTGAGGTGCTTTGAGTAAGCTCCAATGTCCTCAACTTCGCATCTTGTTGTGTCATCCTCATCTCTGATTGAGCCATATATTGACGAATTAAATCGTCGGTGGACATCTCCTTCTTTGGCTCTTGGATGACTCCGTTCTCAACATGGAAGCCGGGAGGTGGTTGCAAGGCATTGTTTGGATTGGCATAGGAGAAGTTCGGATGATTTCGGTTGTTGGGAACATAAGGCTTCTTGTATCCTCCTTGATAGTTTGAACCTCCTTGTCCTCCTTGTCCTCCTTGCCACTTGTCTCCTTGATTGGGTTGCCACTTGCCTCCTTGTTGCACAAAATTGGCATCTTCTTCTCCGGTTGGGTTTGCTTGTTCATCCGTGATAGCATCGCACCGAAGTACTCCTTTCTTGATAGAATCCAACTCATTTGCTGTTTTTGCATACTTCTCCATCAAGTCCTCGTAAGCATCGATTCCAATGTTGGCAACTCTCCTTCTTCCAAGTCGTCGATCGGTAGCTTCTTCATAACTCGAATTTACGGTCAGCTCAATGATCTCCATAGCCACGTCATACTCATTGTTCAAGAATCCTCCCTTCGAAGCATAATCGAGCTCCTTCCTACACAACTTGTTCAAACCACGATAGAAGCACGTGATTTGATCCTCCTTGCTAATTCCATGATTCGGGCATGCTCTCAATAGCTTCTTAAATTTTCCCCACGCCTCGTAGAAGTGCTCATCCTCAAATTGTTGGAATTGGTTGATCTCATTGATAAGCTTTTGAGCCCTCGAAGGTGGGAAGAACTTGTTGAGAAACTTCGTGCACATCTCAGCCCAAGTAGTGACCTCCTTCTTGTCCAATCCATCAAACCACTCTCTTGCATCGTCCTTGAGAGACCACACGAAGAGACTAAGCTTGAGGTAGTCCGAAGACACTCCATTGGCCTTGTATGTAGCACATATGTCCAGAAATTGCTTCAAGTGTGCGTTGGGATCCTCCGCCGGTGATCCTCCGTATTGATTGTTTTGCACCATATTGATGAGGGACGTCTTGGACTCATAGTTGTTAGCTTCCGTGGTCCCCCATCCTCCTTGCTGAAATTTGTCCACGACCAGTTTGAACCGATCGTACAAAATCCTCCTCACTTGATCCGCCATTGAATCGAAACTCCTTGGTGAATCGGGTGGTGAAGATTGTGGTGTATCGATCTTGCTTGCCTCCTTCTCTCGCCTCAAAGCCCTTAGAGAGCGCTCTAACTCCAAGTCCAACGGAATAGGATTTATCCCCTTAGACCTTGTGGTCATGCACTACCTAAAATCAAAGAGAAGAAAAGGAAACCGTTAGATCAATAAACCGAAAACAGAAAATTGAAGCGCCTAAATCACCTATTAATTCTATTTCAAAATATGTATGTGAAATCTAATCAATCCCCGACAACGGCGCCAAAATTTGATCGCACTATTTTCTACCACACAAAATAGGTGTAATATAAAGAAGCACGAGTATCGTATCCACAGGGATTGACAAGTCGAAAACGCACACAATACCTCTACTAAAGAACTAATTTGATGTTTAGGCTTTTAAGAATTTAGGATGTGGTATTTATAGTCTAGGCAAATAATAAAAAGACTCAATTAATCATATAAGGAAACAAATAAATAAGAAAAGTAACTAGTCAAATAAAATAACTTAGGACTCAAGCAATAAAAAAAATAAGGGAAATAAACAATTAAGGAAAAGTGTTGACTTTAGGGAAGCCTACCTAATCAAACATATGAAAGTAATTAATGCATACAATTAACCAATTTAATCCAATCTAAATGTGATACATGAAATATGACATACACCCCGATAAAAGCAATGCAAGTCGTCACTTAATATGATCATAATATCCTTTCGGACGCATAGATATCAAACTAAGTGCAAAAGAGAACAAGTATCAATGATATAATCAACTAGGTTCAATTAAGACACCCAAATCAATTACATGCAAACATATGATAATTCAAACTCAATTAAGACAAATCAAATTATCATACCATGTATTCATGAGATCTATTATGCAATATCCTATCAAGGCATATAAACATAACTATGCATACATAATTAGTGGCCAATTAATCATGCATGAGAATAAGCACCATGAAAACATGCATCTAAATTGGAAGGCTAATTGTAAACAAAAACACTTACATAGATTCAATTAGGCATTCAATCCCTAAAATCAACTAAGGAATTTAGCTAGACATAATTAAAGCAAACATAAACATGAAAGATTGAAAAAACATAATTAAAGAGTAAGAGTAAGAAAAACTTGAACACAAACGAAGAACTTTGAATCTTGAATCTTGCATAAACTTGAAATGCTCCAATGTTGAATACAAGAATAAAACTCTAAAATAATGTGCTAAGAAAAATATAAAAGATGGTAAAGTGTTGATAGCTTGCTTGATAGGGTTTACAATGCTTGACTAGGAGTATATATAGGAGAAATTTACATAAGGAAAACCTAAACCAAAAAGGAGTCTAATTAATTAAGGAAGGAATTCCCGGCTGGACCCCCCTCTCGACAGACCTCTCGATCGAGAGAGGTATCGAGAGGGTGTAAAATGGGCTCTCGATCGAAAGCTGCGGCAGAAGGTACCTCTCGACATACCTCTCGATCGAGAGAGGTATCGAGAGGCCTTCCCTCGAACTCAAATCTCGGACTTTGCTCTTCGATCTTCACACCTTGTCTCGTCTCGGGGTTTTAACACCAAAATATGCCTAAAAACTCAAGAAAACACCCAAAAGCATAATATTGCCCAATATAATGAAAATCATATATACCAAAGACAATACTACACAAACGAGACATAAAATCGACTCTTTTTGGTTATAAAAACAAAGTAAATTTCACCTATATCACTTCTGCGAGAAAACCTGGAGGGATATTTTGGTGGGCCTCATGAGCCTCTTTTGGGGCATCTGATTGAGACAGCTCATGAGGATCACATTGATGGGGGTCCCCGTGTCGATGAAGATTCTTCGCACTTGGTACCCTTCTATTTTAGCTGTTATCACAAGGGCATCGTTGTGCTGATGTATAATGGCTTGGTTGTCCCCATGTCCGAAAGATATTCTTGGCATGGTAGTATTAACCCCTGTCTCCTTATGAGGATTGGGTGTTCTAGCAGATGCCCTTTCCAGATGAGCCTTTGGACCGGTTGTCATTTTTTGCGGGGTTCTGCAAGTATTTGAAGATTTTCAAAGAATTAGTCTCCGAATGCTCTCAAGAGGATTTTTAAGATATGACATGCCTTTCTCTTTGGCAAGTTTTATGTGGTTGGAGCTTATCAGTATTAGCTTAAGCAGATATTGCTTATTTACGCAAGATTTTTACGGGATAGCTTCCACCAATATATGACAAAAGTGGGTGTAGGCTTATTTTATAAGACTCGATATCACGGCTCCTATCTTTATAGGACCTTATCCTGTGATGCCTGATCTGGTGAGGCCTTAGTGACAAGAATCCAATTATAATGCAGGGTTTTTGAATAATTCCCTCTTTCCCTTAGAATTTTGTTACGTGATACTGTTCACCTAACTGATCCTTTTATAATCACAAACCATTTATGGTAGTTTTCACAAACATTGTTCGTTTATTACCAGGCTCTTTAAGGGTGGCTTCTGCCTACATTAGGTTGGGATAAATAATACCCGTTCTTGCAAGACCCATTACTAGGGTGTCTATTCTTCTAAAGCGTCTTTCATGAAGCTTTTGAGGAGGATCTGGTTACGGTGGGAAGTCTTTTAGGACTCATATAGTCTCTCATTTTATGAGATTCAATGCGAGATGTCTGGCCATGCTTGCCTCTTATGTATAATGCTTACTGTAGAGAGCTTTTTATGTGATGCCTATTTTGCAGGGCTTTTTCGGTGGGGTATTCCTCATTAAACAATGTCTAATGAGAATGATATTCCTTATACGGGGCTTATGAAAATACTGTCTTTTAAATAGGGCTCGCAAGAATAGTGCTTATTGAATAAGGCTTATTAAAGGTTCTGCCCATTATAGGGGGCTTATGAGAGCACCGCCCATTGAGTAGGGCTTATGAAAATGATATTCTTTATATGGAATTTATGAAAATGTTGCCTATTAAATAGGGCTAGTGAGAGGTTCTGCCCATTATATGGGGCTTGCGAAGGTGTTGCCTATTAGATAGGGCTTGATTAATGATGTTTTGCCTATTATATAGGGCTTTTGAGGGTGTGCCTATTAGATAGGGCTTATTGTTGAAAAGGGTGATGTATGGAAGCAATAACTGATGGTAGGTGATGATTGGCTAGTCAGAGAGGATGACCGAGGGTTTTGATTAAAGGAACACAATTGTTGGTAGCCATCATAAAAAATTCATGGTTACAAACTGTCTTCTCAATATTGAAATTTCTATATATTTTTCTTTAATATAATTCTAAAGTATTTTTTACCCTATAAATTATGAATTTAATTATATATTTATATACCATGTTTTTTTTTTATTATAATAATAATAATTATTTAAAAAGACAAAACATGAAAGAAAATATTTTTGGGTAATTCTATCCGCAAACCCCAATTTTCTCCAATTTAATTAATTAAATGGTGCTTCGAAGACTTTTGCCACTTCATTTTAAAAGTGGGCGACACGTGCCTTGATTCTTGTGTCCTATTCCTGTAAAATTAAATGCAAAGTATAATAACACCTAAGGAACTTGAATACACGTAGGCACAGAGAATTTGTCGCGGCAAAAATCACTGCACTCGTGACCATTGAAGCCTAACAGTCACAAGATCTCAGCCGCACAGAACTAACGTGACGCATGTTTGCCGTGCCACGTTAGCATAGATGAAAACAATTTTACTTTGACACGTCAACCACAACGTTTAATCTTTTGACACGTGCCTTGGGTGAAACGCCTATATATATGAAAAATATAACACTTACAAATTTTATCACCCCAAATTCGCAAGAATCCTCTCTTTGCAATAGATTTCCAGATTCTCTGCAAATCTTCTAATCTCATCATACATTCCCCATTGTTTCTCTCACATTCTACAGTAGGAAAGAAAATCAATCAAGATATCGAGAAGAACCCCACGATTTCATTCATATCGAGCCACATCCCGATGAAAAGCAATCACCAATAGGAAGGCTACCACCTTCTCCACACTCACAGCGTACTAAAAACATTCCATTTGATCCAAGCCCTTCACCACCCCAGAACACAGAAACCATACATACTCCACCACCATCTCCACCACACAAAGCCATTTCGAACCCCACTCCGTCAAGAATACCATCATCTCGACCACACCAAGCAAATCCGAACCCCAATCTGTCAACTCCACCACCATCTCCATCACGCAATACCTTGAACATCACCAACCCAAATCCCTCAAACCCAAGCCTAACCCAAGAACAGGAGAAGACTTTTGCTGTTTTCCAAGATGACTACAAAACATAAACTGGTGCGTTAGAGGTATGCCTCCGTACCTCTTTCGGAGGAACTTGTGCGGAAAGCTCCGAATTCAAGGTATATGTCTCTTACCGAGAGACAGAATGCTACAAAGTCTTTTCAGTCATAAAGGCTTTTAAAGAAGAAAAGATGAGGATAGAAGAAGGCAAAATATTTTGGGATGATGTACGGGTAGATGAATTTTTTCCAATAATTAATATTTTTGCTATTAAATATTAAAACTCATGGTTTTCGCAATAAATAATATTTTTGGATGATGTACGGATTTGATGAATTTTATAATCGATGTTTTTATTTTTTTTTTAATATTTTGGAATGATGTACGTGTTGATGAATTTATGCAATAGATGAAGCGCATCATCGAATAAATTACAACTCATGGTCATGCGCAATAATTAATATTTTGGGATGATTTACCGGTTGATGAATTTATGCAATAAATGAAGTGCATCATCGATTAAATTATAACTCATGGATCTTTCGCAATAATTAATTTTTTGGGATGATGTACGGGTTGATGAATTTATTCAACAAATAAAGCGCATCAGGGTTTAGGGTTTTGGGTTGAGGGTTTTGGATAATTAATTCATCAGTATAATTGATGATTCTTATTATATTATTTATTTATATATATAAGCGCACATATCAGCAAAGAATTATACCAATAAATAACTTTTCACATTTTTTTATAAAAGGACAAGAATTCACCGGACTTTAAAAATTATAACACATTTGCTACAAGCAATGCTCCCACTATATTTACTAATATTGACTTAAATGAAATTAAACACAATAATATAGATACTTACGAAGTATTGAGTATAATAGATTTAACCAAATCCCAAACAAAGTTGGGGAGCGAAAAATGATAGAATATACGTTTTCCATTGCCATGGGGTTAACCATACGAATTTTTTTCAACATTTTCTCATCTTCCTCAAAGATATGTAACTGCACCATTAATCACACAATTGAATAAAGTGGTCGTGTTGATTATGAATGAGCAACTATTTAATGAACTACATATTAACTATAATTAATTTTTGTAGATTTGTCAAACCTGTATGAATTTTCGATCATCGTTCGAAAGCTCGACTTTGGAGTAATGAGAATCAAATAGAAGTGTAACGCTCAAGAAATTTGCGATGAAAGGGTGATGTATGGAAGCAATAACTGATGGTAGGTGATGATTGGCTAATCGAAGAGGGCGAACGAGGATTTTGATTAAAGGAACCCAATTGTTGGGAGCTATCATGAAAAATTCATGGTTACAAACCGCCTTCTCAATATTGAAATTTCTACATATTTCTTTAATATAATTCAAAAGTATTTTTTACCCTATAAATTATGAATTTAATTATATATTTATATTCCATGTGTTTTTTTTATTATAATAATTATTAAAAAAGACAAAACATGAAAAAAATATTTTTGGGTAATTCTATCCGCAAACCCCAATTTTCTTCGATTTTATTAATTAAACGATGTTTCGAAGACTTTTGCCACTTCATTTTGAAAGTGGGCGACACGCGCCTTGATTTCTGTGTCCTATTACTGTAGAATTAAATGCAAAGTTTAATAACACCTAAGGAACTTGAATACACATCGGCACTGAGAATTTGACGCGGCAAAGGTCACTGCAATCGTGACCATTGAAGCCAAACAGTCGCAAGATCTCAGCCACACAGAACTAACGTGACGCATGTTTGCCGTGACGCATGTTTGCCGTGCCACGTTAGCATAGATGAAAACAATTTTACTTTGACACGTCAGCCACAAGTTTAATCTTTTGACACGTGCCTTGGGTGAAACGCCTATATATATGAAAAATATAACACTTACAAATTTTATCACCCCAAATTCGCAAGAATCCTCTCTTTGCAATAGATTTCCAGATTCTCTGCAAATCTTCTAATCTCATCATACATTCCCCATTGTTTCTCTCACATTCTACAGTAGGAAAGAAAATCAATCAAGATATCGAGAAGAACCCCACGATTTCATTCATATCGAGCCACATCCCGATGAAAAGCAATCACCAATAGGAAGGCTACCACCTTCTCCACACTCACAGCGTACTAAAAACATTCCATTTGATCCAAGCCCTTCACCACCCCAGAACACAGAAACCATACATACTCCACCACCATCTCCACCACACAAAGCCATTTCGAACCCCACTCCGTCAAGAATACCATCATCTCGACCACACCAAGCAAATCCGAACCCCAATCTGTCAACTCCACCACCATCTCCATCACGCAATACCTTGAACACCACCAACCCAAATCCCTCAAACCCAAGCCTAACCCAAGAACAGAAGAAGACTTTTGCTGTTTTCCAAGATGACTACAAAACATAAACTGGTGCGTTAGAAGTATGCCTCCGTACCTCTTTCGGAGGAACTTGTGCGGAAAGCTCCGAATTCAAGGTATATGTCTCTTACCGAGAGACAGAATGCTACAAAGTCTTTTCAGTCATAAAGGCTTTTAAAGAAGAAAAGATGAGGATAGAAGAAGGCAAAATATTTTGGGATGATATACGGGTAGATGAATTTTTTCCAATAATTAATATTTTTGCTATTAAATATTAAAACTCATGGTTTTCGCAATAAATAATATTTTTGGATGATGTACGGATTTGATGAATTTTATAATCGATGTTTTTATTTTTTTAAATATTTTGGAATGATGTACGTGTTGATGAATTTATGCAATAGATGAAGCGCATCATCGAATAAATTACAACTCATGGTCATGCGCAATAATTAATATTTTGGGATGATTTACCGGTTGATGAATTTATGCAATAAATGAAGTGCATCATCGAATAAATTATAACTCATGGATCTTTCGCAATTATTAATTTTTTGGGATGATGTACGGGTTGATGAATTTATTCAACAAATAAAGCGCATCAGGGTTTAGGGTTTTGGGTTGAGGGTTTTGGATAATTAATTCATCAGTATAATTGATGATTCTTATTATATTATTTATTTATATATATAAGCGCACATATCAGCAAAGAATTATACCAACAAATAACTTTTCACATTTTTTTATAAAAGGACAAGAATTCACCGGACTTTAAAAATTATAACACATTTGCTACAAGCAATGCTCCCACTATATTTACTAATATTGACTTAAATGAAATTAAACACAAAAATATAGATACTTACGAAGTATTGCGTATAATAGATTTAACCAAATCCCAAACAAAGTTGGGGAGCGAAAAATGATAGAATATACGTTTTCCATTGCCATGGGGTTAACCATACGAATTTTTTTCAACATTTTCTCATCTTCCTCAAAGATATGTAACTGCACCATTAATCACACAATTGAATAAAGTGGTCGTGTTGATTATGAATGAGCAACTATTTAATGAACTACATATTAACTATAATTAATTTTTGTAGATTTGTCAAACCTGTATGAATTTTCGATCATCGTTCGAAAGCTCGACTTTGGAGTAATGAGAATCAAATAGAAGTGTAACGCTCAAGAAATTTGCGATGAAAGGGTGATTTATGGAAGCAATAACTGATGGTAGGTGATGATTGGCTAATCGAAGAGGGCGAACGAGGATTTTGATTAAAGGAACCCAATTGTTGGGAGCTATCATGAAAAATTCATGGTTACAAACCGCCTTCTCAATATTGAAATTTCTACATATTTCTTTAATATAATTCAAAAGTATTTTTTACCCTATAAATTATGAATTTAATTATATATTTATATTCCATGTGTTTTTTTTATTATAATAATTATTAAAAAAGACAAAACATGAAAAAAATATTTTTGGGTAATTCTATCCGCAAACCCCAATTTTCTTCGATTTTATTAATTAAACGATGTTTCGAAGACTTTTGCCACTTCATTTTGAAAGTGGGCGACACGCGCCTTGATTTCTGTGTCCTATTACTGTAGAATTAAATGCAAAGTATAATAACACCTAAGGAACTTGAATACACATCGGCACTGAGAATTTGACGCGGCAAAGGTCACTGCAATCGTGACCATTGAAGCCAAACAGTCGCAAGATCTCAGCCGCACAGAACTAACGTGACGCATGTTTGCCGTGACGCATGTTTGCCGTGCCACGTTAGCATAGATGAAAACAATTTTACTTTGACACGTCAGCCACAACGTTTAATCTTTTGACACGTGCCTTGGGTGAAATGCCTATATATATGGAAACTATAACACTTACAAATTTTATCACCCCAAATTCGCAAGAATCCTCTCTTTGCAATAGATTTCTAGATTCTCTGCAAATCTTCTAATCTCATCATACATTCTCCATTATTTCTCACACATTCTACAGTAGGAAAGAAAATCAATCAAGATATCGAGAAGAACCCCACGATTTCATTCATATCGAGCCACATCCCGATGAAAAGCAATCACCAATAGGAAGGCTACCACCTTCTCCACACACACAGTGTACTGATTGGTTTCTAGATGTTAGGTTTATCGTTGTCTTCTCGTGTCCGTTTTCCCTTAGTTTTCGTGTGTTTTCGTTGTTTGTGGCTATGATTTGGTTGTTTTGGAGTCTTTGGTATTGTAGGATGAAAAGGGCATAAACGAGAAGAAAACTAGAAGAAAGAAGCATAATATCGAAGAGGGGTTCGATAGGAGCATGTAGGCGAAAACGGAGGTCAATTTGGAGTTCGGACGAGGAAGATACGACCGAAACAAGAAAGGCGCACAATCCTCCAGCGTTGGACGACCGTCAAACGTACGTTGGACGACCGTCCAAGGTTTTGAAGATACAATGCGAGCTCTGAGTTGGACGAGCGTCTAACGTACGTTGGACGACCGTCCAACGTTCCGGCCAGCTATTATTTCCTTGTTTAACTAGGTTTTCATACCTAGTATAAATACTACTCCTTGTACACGAATTCAACAACCTTATACCTTAGTTTTAGCTCTAGTTTAGCATTCAAATACTTTAGTTTAGATTTTCTTTGTTTGATATGGATCGTTGTTCGTTTAATTCAAGATTTCTTCTTTAGTTCGTGTTCTTCGTTCTTCATTTAATTTCGTAAGTTCTTTATTGCTTTCTTTTATTTGATTTAATTGCTTTCCTTAGTTCTAGATTTATTTTCGTAATTGCTTTGTTTAATCTCGTTTGTTTAATTTCGTTAATTCTTAGTTTAGATTCGTTTTTCTTAGTTTTCAATTCCTTCGCTTTCAAGCTTTCGTAGTTAGATTTATTTGCTTAGATTTTCAGATTAAGTTTAATTCATGTCTAGATTCGTTTTCTTTTCTTTCGTTGCTTTGTTTATTGCTTTCCTTTCGATTCTTGCCTAGGTAGTTTATTTGCTTTCATCTAGTTTAATTCTTTAGATTAATTAGTTCGATTTATTTCTTTGCTTTCTAGATTAGATTTATTTACTTGCTTTAATTTATTGCTTATTTATTTTCATGCTTAGGATTTATTAACAAAACCAAACAAATTCTTTTTACTTGCTTTCTTAGTTTTAGGCTAGTTTAGGATTGCTTTGCTACACGATTATTTGCCCTGCAAAGTTTTCCTTGACATTCGACATTGGGTTTTTACTTACTAAGTGCTAGGATAGATTTCGTTCTATTGCGAACACTTTTTAGTGAAACAAATTTTGGCGCCGTTGTCGGGGATAACTTTAGGCTATTTGATTGTGTAGTATTTTATTTTATTTTATTTTATTTTATTTTATTTTATTTGTTTTTCGTTCGATTTCTTTTCCCTTCCACTCGGTGCGTTTGTTGAGTGTTGTGTAAGCAAGGTCGTCGAAGTCTCTAAAGGAAGTTGACACCTCACATCGACGTCATCAATAGGAGAAGGCGCTCTCAACCGCGACGAAGGAAGAAGAAGACGAGAGTTCGAAGCAATGGCACAAAAGATGGGAGATTTCGCTCGTCCCACCTTCACCGCCACCACTTCGGCAATTGTCCTAACCACCGAGGTTAGGAATTATGAGCTTAAACCACACCACTTGGCTTTGCTCCCTACCTACTACGGGCTGCCCAACGAAGATGCTCTCACGTTCATTCGCGAATATTGCACGATGGTGCAAAATTTTCCATTGGGAGAGCTTTCGGAGGACGACTTGAAGATGAAGTGTTTCCAATACACGTTGAAGGATAGAGCAAAGTCATGGTATCTCTCTCTCCTGGCCAACTCTCTCACAACTTGGAATGCGGTGTGTGAGAAGTTCATGATGAAGTACTACCCCAACCGCAAGACACGAGAGGTGCGATCGAAGATCTTGAATTTTGCTCAAGGAGCCGATGAGCCTTTTCATGAGGCTTGGGAGAGATTCCTAGAATTGTTGCAGCAATGCCCTCACCATCAAATGGCGTCCGAGATGCTTTGGCAATATTTCTACGATTCTCTAAATCAAACTTGCCAATTCATGGTGGATAGCTCGGCCGGAGGAAACATCGGAGTGAAGACGGCCGACAAGTTGAGGATGATCTTTGAGACTCTTGCTGCAAGCTCTCAACAAAAGTCGTCTCGGCCGAGGATGATGGAGGCTAGTGTGGTCACTATTAGCCCGAATTTGTCGAAGCAATTGGCCGATATGATGAGGGATCTACAAGAGCTCAAGATGAAGACTCCACTTACACCTTCAGAGCCTTGTGGCATGTGTGGACTAGTTGGCCATGCCATCGACGAGTGTACTAGGAAGCCCGAGCTTACTTATGAAGGAGGAGCCGAAGTCTACGCGACACAAGGATACCCACCACCACCATATGCACAACAATTTCCTCACCAACAACCATTCTACCCTCCCCAACAGTCTTACTATCCACCGCCGCCACAGTTCTACCCACCTCCGCCTCAACAATCTCCACTTGATGAGGCTAGTTTCGCCGCATTTATGCATGAGAGCAAGTTGGCTCGTGAAGCGCAAGATGCTACAATTAGGCGCCTTGAGACCACTATGGGGCAGATTTTTAGAGCAGTTAATCAGTTGAAGAAGCTACAAAATGGGAAGCCTAGCCAACCCAAACAAGCTCATGCCTTAACGGTCATTGAAGAGGACCAAGACAAAGGAAAGAAGTGGAGAAGTCATACCGTGGCTGCCATCAAAGCAAGCCGACAACGTTCTCACGCCTTACCTACCTCAGCTGGCCATCTCTCATCTCTACCAAAACAAGGTGATCCCGGAAGTTTCAAATTAGATGTTGTTTTGGATAATGGAGATAATGTATCGGGTATGTTGGATTTGGGGGCAGCGGTGAACATGATGCCATACTCGATTTTCGAGAGAATGGGTTCGAGGGATCTTAAGCCCACCAAATTTTGCATCGAGCTCGCCGACGGTTCTTTGAGTCGTCCCTTAGGGATTGTGGAAGACGTTGCTTTACTTGTGAGGGGTGTTCAAGTTCTTGCCGATTTTGTTGTGCTTGACGTGGGGCGAGGAGCTAGGAGTGAGAGAGATCATCTTCTCTTGTTAGGGCGACCTTTCATGGCTACTACTCAAACTCGAATCGACGTTGGATCCGGCACATTGAGCATGGCCGGTGTAGGAGGTTCGGTAACTTTCTCAATTTTTGATAACTATTCTTCTTGTCCTAATTCTTTTATCCAAACATGTTCGTATGTGCATATTACTAACGATTTGGATGAGAAAAAGATAGAGGAGAATTTTCAGGTTGCTATGCATGAGGAAGAAGCCATTATCGATGAGTTTTTGAGAAAATTGGATGAGGAAGAAATTGTGGAGGAGTTTTTGAGCAATGTGGAAGACATGGAGGATCACAATTGCATTATGGAGGAGTCGATTTTGAGCTCACAACAAGAGGAAGAAATCATGGACAACTTTCTTGCCAATCTCGACGAGGAAGCACTTTTTATGGAGGATCCATCACCAAGTTTTGAAGATCGTGATATTTCTTACATGGATTTTCACACAAGTGTGGGGGAGATGAGTGTCCAAGATAACCCTCTTTTCGAGTTTCAAGCCGAAGAGAAAGAGGAGTCCACCTTTGCATCGAGAGTCGTCTATGGATGGTTAAAGACGCTGCTTGTTGCAACAGATTTTGGATGAGAATTTTTGGTACGTCAAGCTACTGACGATAAACAAGCGCTTGGTGGGAGGCAACCCACGTAAAAAAAAAAAATTAGAGTAGGATTTATTTTTATTCTTTTCATTGTTTTCGTTTGTTTTTCTTTTTGATTTTCGTGCAGGGAATAGTGTATAGGGATTGGTATGACGACGAGAGCTCCACCGGACCTGAACGATCCTCGTTTTTGGGCCCCTAACGATCCCCGTTGGCAAGATCCACGGTTCTGAGGTCCATTCAACCCATAGCTTTGTTTTGTGTCTTTCTATTTTTGTTTTGAGTCTTTTATTTCTTTGTTTTGTACACTTTTACGTTTTGGTAGTTTGTTTTGGTGTTTGTTTTGTAGGTACTACTTGGAGTCTTACGAGATTTTGAGTTATTGGTCGTCATCTTGCGATAAGTTCCTTCTTTCCTTCTCCTTTTTATTTTCTTGCAATGGGGACATTGCTTGATTTTAAGTGTGGGGGAGGGTCTTTGAAACTTTTGGCATGAAGTGTTCGTTTTTATTTTGTGTCTTGTTTGGTTTGATCGAGTCTAGTTGTGATCGAGTCTTGATGTATTCCCCACTTAGGAATTTGTTTGAAGTTGAGGTTATATTCATGTGACTTAGGATTGATGTGAATGATTCGATGATGGAATATTTAGTTGTTGGAATTGATTTGAGCATAAATTAGGTAGGTTTAATCTTGAGTTGTGATTGATTATGATTCGGTGAATTGTGGGGCATGAATTGATTTGAGTTTTGAGGAAAATGATTAATGATTTTTGGTTGAGTGATAAATCTAGATTGTTGCGACTTTGGATTGCTAGTTTACTTTCCCCTTAAAAAAAAAAAAAAAAAAAAAAAAAAAAAAAAAAAAAAAAAAAAAAAAAAAAAAAAAAAAAGAGATATGTGTTTATATGTGAATAAAGAGTTGATAGGATTCTGCTCCTCTTACTTGTAACGTATGAAAATACTTGAGTAATGAGCATGGGAAACCACATGAAAAGGCTTCGAGAGACCCTCGAATGATCACATTTCATGAACTATGTCCTAAATGATACTCGTATATGTAAGAATAAAGTGTTCGTAGGTACTCTACCCCTCTTGACAATGGGTACGGGGAAACCGCACTAGGAGGCTCGATGAGACCCATCGATGATTAAACCTAGTAAATTATGTACCAAATCGTTCACATGTTAAAAAAAAAAAAAAAAGAAAAAAAAAAAAAGAAGGGAGTTCTATTGAATAAAAGGGGAAGTATGCTAGACGTCTAAGTTGTAATGATTTTAGATATTTGTGAGATGTGTGTATCATTGCTTTTCCTCATGCTTGGATGTGATTTATAAGCCACATAGTTTGTCGATGATTGATTGATTGTAACTTGGGATTAAAGTGACTTCGTTCATTGTTTGTCGATTCCGGTGATTAAATGTTCTATGATTTGGATTGTTTGGATTGAGTCTAAGTTGTATGTTTATATTTCTTGAGGACAAGCAAAGTTCTAAGTGTGGGGGATTTTGATTGGTGTCTAGATGTTAGGTTTTTCGTTGTCTTTTCGTGTCCGTTTTCCCTTAGTTTTCGTGTGTTTTCGTTGTTTGTGGCTATGATTTGGTTGTTTTGGAGTCTTTGGTATTGTAGGATGAAAAGGGCGGAAACGAGAAGAAAACAAGAAGAAAGAAGCATAATATCGAAGAGGGGTTCGATAGGAGCATGTAGGCGAAAACGAAGGTCAATTTGGAGTTCGGACGAGGAAGATACGACCGAAACAAGAAAGGCGCGCAATCCTCCAGTGTTGGACGACCGTCCAAGGTTTTGAAGATACAATGCGAGCTCTGAGTTGGACGAGCGTCCAACGTACATTGGACGACCGTCCAACGTTCCGGCCAACTATTATTTCCTTGTTTAACTAGGTTTTCATACCTAGTATAAATACTACTCCTTGTACACGAATTCAACAACCTTATACCTTAGTTTTAGCTCTAGTTTAGCATTCAAATACTTTAGTTTATATTTTCTTTGTTCGATATGGATCGTTGTTCGTTTAATTCAAGACTTCTTCTTTAGTTCGTGTTCTTCGTTCTTCATTTAATTTCGTAAGTTCTTTATTGCTTTCTTTTATTTGATTTAATTGTTTTCCTTAGTTCTAGATTTATTTTCGTAATTGCTTTGTTTAATCTCGTTTGTTTAATTTCGTTAATTCTTAGTTTAGATTCGTTTTTCTTAGTTTTCAATTTCTTCGCTTTCAAGCTTTCGTAGTTAGATTATTTGCTTAGATTTTCAGATTAAGTTTAATTCATGTCTAGATTCGTTTTCTTTTCTTTCGTTGCTTTGTTTATTGCTTTCCTTTCGATTCTTGCCTAGGTAGTTTATTTGCTTTCATCTAGTTTAATTCTTTAGATTAATTAGTTCGATTTATTTCTTTGCTTTCTAGATTAGATTTATTTACTTGCTTTAATTTATTGCTTATTTATTTTCATGCTTAGGATTTATAAACAAAACCAAACAAATTCTTTTTACTTGCTTTCTTAGTTTTAGGCTAGTTTAGGATTGTTTTGCTACACGATTATTTGCCCTGCAAAGTTTTCCTTGAGATTCGACATTGAGTTTTTACTTACTAAGTGCTAGGATAGATTTCGTTCTATTGCGAACACTTTTTAGTGAAACACGTACTAAAAACATTCTATTTGATCCAAGTCCTTCACCACCCCAGAACACAGAAGCCATACATACTCCACCACCATCTCCACCACACAAAGCCATTTCGAACCCCACTCCGTCAACAACACCATCATCTCGACCACAACAAGCAAATCCGAACCCCAATCCGTCAACTCCACCACCATCTCCATCACACAATACCTTGAACACCACCAACCCAAATCCCTCAAACCCAAGCCTAACCCAAGAACAGGAGAAGACTTTTGCTGTTTTCCAAGATGACTACAAAACATAAAGGAACTGGTGCGTTAGAGGTATGCCTCCGTACCTCTTTCAGAGAAACTTGTGCGGAAAGCTCCGAATTCAATGTATATGTCTCTTACCGAGAGACAGAATGCTACAAAGTCTTTTCAGTCATCAAGGCTTTTAAAGAAGAAAAGATGAGGATAGAAGAAGGCAAAATATTTTGGGATGATGTACGGGTAGATGAATTTTTCCCAATAATTAATATTTTGCTATTAAATATTAAAACTCAAGGTTTTCGCAATAAATAATATTTTTGGATGATGTAAGGGTTTGATGAATTTTATAATCGATGTTTTTATTTTTTAAATATTTTGGAATGATGTACGTGTTGATGAATTTATGCAACAGATGAAGCGCATCATCGAATAAATTACAACTCATGGTCATGCGCAATAATTAATATTTTGAGATGATTTACCGGTTGATGAATTTATGCAATAAATGAAGTGCATCATCGAATAAATTATAACTAATGGATCTTTCGCAATAATTAATTTCTTTGGATTATGTACGGGTTGATGAATTTATGCAACAAATAAAGCGCTTCAGGGTTTAGGGTTTTGGGTTGAGGGTTTTGGATAATTAATTCATCAGTATAATTGATGATTCTTATTATATTATTTATTTACATAAGCGCACATATCAGCAAAGAATTATACCAATAAATAACTTTTCACATTTTTTTATAAAAGGACAAGAATTCACTAGACTTTAAAAATTATAACACATTTGCTACAAGCAATGCTCCCACTATATTTACTAATATTGATTTAAATGAAATTAAACACAAAAATATAGATACTTACGAAGTATTGCGTATAATAGATTTGACCAAATCCCAAACAAAGTTGGGGAGCGAAAATGATAGAATATACGTTTTCCATTGTCATTGGGTTAACCATACGATTTTTTTTTCAACATTTTCTCGTCTTCCTCAAAGATATGTAACTGCACCATTAATCACACAATTGAATAAAGTGGTCGTGTTGATTATGAATGAGCAACTATTTAATGAACTACATATTAACTATAATTAATTTTTGTAGATTTGTCAAACCTGTATGAATTTTCGATCATCGTTCGAAAGCTCGACTTTGGAGTAATGAGAATCAAATAGAAGTGTAACGCTCAAGAAATTTGCATTGAAAGGGTGATGTATGGAAACAATAACTGATGGTAGGTGATGATTGGCTAATCGAAGAGGGCGAACGAGAATTTTGATTAAAGGAACCCAATTGTTGGGAGTTATCATGAAAAATTCATGGTTACAAACCGCCTTCTCAATATTGAAATTTCTATATATTTCTTTAATATAATTCTAAAGTATTTTTAACCCTATAAATTATGAATTTAATTATATATTTATATACCATGTGTTTTTTTTATTATAATAATTATTAGAAAAACAAAACATTTAGGAAAATATTTTTGGGTAATTCTATCCGCAAACCCCAATTTTCTCCGATTTAATTAATTAAACGATGTTTCGAAGACTTTTGCCACTTCATTTTGAAAGTGGGCGACACGCGCCTTGATTCCTGTGTCCTATTCCTGTAGAATTAAATGCAAAGTATAATAACACCTAAGGAACTAGAAAACACATAGGCACTGACACTACAAGAAATTTTATCAAATGTAACGGTTCATACGTTACGGTTTTTACTTAAAACCGTAATGTATGAGCGTTTTTTTACGAAACCGTAATCTATGTGCGTGTTGCTTTTACTAAAGATAACGGTCGCTTATAAACTGTAATATATTCTATTATTTTTATTAACGTATTTGAAAGAAACGTACTGTAATATATAAAGTAACACTTTTACTTTTAATAACGATAAGAAAAAACCGTTATTAAATAACAGTTATCTATTGTATTAAAAATTAAAAAATAATCCTAAAATCTAAAAGTAATTTCAAAATAAATATTGAAACTAACCAGACTAGGATTAGAAAAAATTTAGGCGTAAAGGAGATTATGGAAAAGAAGAAGAGAGTTGTGGGTTCTTTCTGCCTCATTGTCGTCGAGAGGGAGCTCGCCGTCGCCGGAATTTTCTTGCCCTTGCTTTCAAACATGGTAATCCCCTCTCCCTCTCTCTCCCCTTCTCCCTCTCTCAGTTTTCTCTAGTTTTTTTACCCTCAATTTATATCCTTAATTGAGGATTTAGGGTTCCGCCGGAGGAATTAGCGCCGCGACTGAAGAAGCTAATGAGCAACGTGTCGCCGGACGCTAGCGAGAAGCTAATGAGCAACGTGTCGCCGGACGCTAGCGAGTCCGATCGCTGTTTGAGAAGTGAGAAATACTCGCTGCGAAAACTGCGCCGTTCGCGGCAGTTCAAAGAAGTGGAGGAGGCTAGATCTGCAAAACCTTGCCTCCAGGGCTTCTTCTTCCACGCGAATCCCTTGAAAATCGAGTCAATTCCAGGAATCTTCCTCAAATGAGGTGAGTTTGCGATTTCGTCCTTTCCTTCATCCTTTGATATGCGTTTCACGTTTTAGGTTTAGTTCCATCCTTGTTTTGGTGCGATCCTTGTTTCATTGATATGCGTTTCGCATTTTAGGGTTTAATTTCATCCATGTTTTGGTGTGGAGCAAGTTCAGCTATTTATCTCAGTTGATTATCCTGTTGATTGTGTGTTACTGATAGAAATTCTGTGTATTGGATGAACGATTTAATACTTAAAAAAAGTTTTGTCTGTTTGTTTCTTGCTATTTATTTGTAATATCTATATTTGCTGCAGTTGGATGTAAATGGAAAATTGCATCCTGAAGTCGAAGAGCTTCTGCTAGAGATTGCTGATAACTTTATTGATTCGGTGAGGCTCACCAGCATCAGCGACCACTATGTCTATTTTATGTTAACTTTATTGCTTCGTCTTTAGACAACTTATTCTTTGATAATGTGTTTCCTTTTACTGTGTGCATACTGAAGTGATTGTTAGAACTGTATTTACTGTATGTTAACAATGCAGGTTACTACATTCACATGCACCCTAGATAGAGAGAGGAACAGATATGGAGATAGATATCAAGGGGAGAGTGAGCAAGATATGAGGGAGAACCATAGACACCGGGAAAGGGAGAGGGGAAGAGATAGGGAGAGGGGGAGACAGAGAGAGAGAAACAGAGACAGGGGCAGATTTAGAGAAGACCAGACCAAGTCTAGGGAGAGAGGTAGACAAGGGATTAGAGATGGCAGAAGGCTAGTGATAGAGACAATGATAGGCACTGGAGTTATGATTAGGGTGAAAATGTACATAGTGATGGTGCTAATGATTCCATACACAGATGAAACTATGAAGAGTTCCATAGAGAGACCTCGAGAGAACTGATTCAGAAAATGGTAGGTTCTAAAGATAAGCAAGAGGAGGAGAGTAATGAGAACTTGAATAGGTATATATTTTACTTTACGAAACTAGTTGATTTGATGACTTTTAAATCTTCATCACCTACTAAAGTTGATTATTTTATTTTTTAGTGGTCACAGGGAATATGACAAGCAAAAGGACTATGAAGAAAATATTGCAGTGCAACTTGCTGAACAAGAAGAATTAAGGAGGAAAGCGGGAGGTGCAGACAAGCTATCCTTGAAAAGTACCTGTGGTGCCCATCTTAATGTTCTTGTTCTTGTACAGGGCATTTTTGGAAGAGTTGGTCACTCTAAAGAAGTTAGTTGATGAGGACCCTGATTGCAAGTGCCATTATGCTCATTTCTTTCTACTTTCAAGTACTCAAACCATTTATGCTTAGTTTTTGAATCTCATCATATGAATCTACAAGAATTTCTTAAGAAAAATTGTTGTAATATTGGTCTGTAGCTCATAGCTGCGAGGGTGTAGCAACTCTTTGTAGCACTGAAACATATGAATAATTGCAGTGTTCTACTTTTCGAGATCAAACCGGATAATGTGTTGGTATGCAGGCATCATCCTTTTGTATATGTTGAATTCCTCCAGTGATTTTTATGCGTTTCTTTTTGCAGGTGAATGAAGCAAAAAGTGCATTGAAGCTTTGCGACTTTGGCAGATAAGTTGACATTCATCGAGGCACAGGTTCTTCATCCGGTAAGTTTCTCCTAAGTTTCTCCTGTAGCTTACTTTCAGAGCTTCGTTCTGCTCAAACTTTCTGATTTTGAGTACTCTTATCCTTTTTTTACATAGATGTGTGAAAGACTATACAAATTTGTTATTGGGTGGACTTTGATGTTGCTCCTTTGTTTGTACTAATTCTTGCTAGTGACCAACAAAAAAAGCTTAAAAAAATATTTTTTTTTCAGTGATTCGGGTTTTCACTTTTAGTCTTTATTTGGTATTAGAAATTTATGATGTGCCTTCAGAACTAACCCATTTGAATGTGAATTTCTTAAGTACATCTGTTCATGAGTAGTAAATGCACCTGCCTTGTTCTCATCTATGTTCAAAATGTGATTATGTGATTGGATAACGTTGTGGGATTATAGTGAAGGAGAAACACTTTCTTTTAATGACAGTTTTGTAACTCATGCCAAAATAACCATCAGTTTCAATGAAAAATGGTTGAATAACACTCCTTTTCTATAATGGCACTAAGTTTCCAATTGTAGTTTCGTAGTTATATTCTATTTTATAATGACACTAACTCACTAAGTTTCCAATATTTCTTGTAGTTTGTGTATTTCAACAACTCCTCACCAAATCCCGATAAGCTATTCAAAGGCCTTTATAATGTAAGTTGTAAAAATAAACGGCAAAATTTTTGTATATTTGTAATTTATTTGATTTATGTTTGTTATCTATTTTGTGGCTAAATAATTAGGAATATGTCGTGTAAAGATGCAGAAAAATGAAGTTTAACGAAGAGGAAGACAAGGAAGTTAAAGTTGGAGAAGGTAGAGGTACCAGAGCGGTTGCTTGATGAAGTTGCATATGGTTGAAAGATCGAAATCAAATAAAGTTAGTGTACGCAATTTCACAAGTATGGATATTGATCTTGTAATTTCATTTTTATTTAGATTTTTGGATGGTATAGACAATGTTGTTGAGATATTGTTTTTAATATTTTTAGAGAAATCAAATGAAATTTGTGTGATTTTTTTTGTATACATTACATGTTTCAATACAATTATTTAAGCTTCGAAATCGTTATTTATTACGTAAAGAACATTATAAATAACAGTTTTAAACCGTAACATATTGTAACTATATATTATGTTTATGTAGTGTTATCTATGAGATTTCAAAGCGATATGTTTGGCGCACATAAATTACGGAACGGAACTGTATACATAACGGTGGTCAACCGTAATGTATCATATTATATATTATGATTATAAACTGTTATCTATGGCAATGCAAAGTGTTATGAATGAGTCACATAGATTACGCTAAAAAACCGTAATGTATGAGCGTGACTATTGATTACACTGAGTTTTATAACGCTTTTTCTGGTGCATAGATAACTCAAATTTTGAGTTATCTATGAGCATTTTTCTCCTAGTGTGAGAATTTGACGCGGCAAAGGTCACTGCAATCGTGACCATTGAAGCCAAATAGTCACAAGATCTCAGCCGCACAGAACTAACGTGACGCATGTTTGCCGTGCCACGTTAGCATAGATGAAAACAAATTTTACTTTGACACGTCAGCCACAACGTTTAATCTTTTGACACGTGCCTTGGGTGAAATGCCTATGTATATGGAAACTATAACACTTACAAATTTTATCACCCCAAATTCGCAAAAATCCTCTCTTTGCAATAGATTTCTAGATTCTCTGCAAATCTTCTAATCTCATCATACATTCCCCATTATTTCTCTCACATTCTACAGTAGGAAAGAAAATCAATCAAGATATCGAGAAGAACCCTACTATTTCATTCATATCGAGCCACATCCCGATGAAAAACAATTACCAATAGGAAGGCTACCACCTTCTACACACTCACAGCGTACTAAAAACATTCCATTTGATCCAAGTCCTTCACCACCCCAGAACACAGAAGCCATACATACTCCACCACCATCTCCACCACACAAAGCCATTTCGAACCCCACTCCGTCAACAACACCATCATCTCGACCACACCAAGCAAATCCGAACCCCAATCCGTCAACTCCACCACCATCTCCATCACACAATACCTTGAACACCACCAACCCAAATCACTCAAACCCAAACCTAACCCAAGAACAGGAGAAGACTTTTGCTGTTTTCCAAAATGACTACAATACATATTGGAACTGGTGCGTTAGAGGTATGCCTCCATACCTCTTTCGGAGGAACTTGTGCGGAAACCTCCGAATTCAAGGTATATGTCTCTTACCGAGAGACAGAATGCTACAAAGTCTTTTCAGTCATCAAAGCTTTTAAAGAAGAAAAGATGAGGATAGAAGAAGGCAAAATATTTTGGGATGATGTACGGGTAGATGAATTTTTCCCAATAATTAATATTTTGCTATTAAATATTAAAACTCATGGTTTTCGCAATAAATAATATTTTTGGATGATATACGGGTTTGATAAATTTTATAATCGAAGTTTTTATTTTTTTAAATATTTTGGAATGATGTACGTGTTGTTGAATTTATGCAACAGATGAAGCGCATCATCGAATAAATTACAATTCATGGTCATGAGCAATAATCAATATTTTGGGATGATTTACCGGTTAATGAATTTATTCAATAAATGAAGTGCATCATCGAATAAATTATAACTCATGAATCTTTCGCAATAATTAGTATTTTTGGATGATGTACGGGTTGATGAATTTATGCAACAAATAAAGCGCATCAAGGTTTAGGGTTTTGGGTTGAGGGTTTTGGATAATTAATTCATCAGTATAATTGATGATTCTTATTATATTATTTATTTATATAAGCGCTCATATCAGCAAAGAATTATACCAATAAATAACTTTTCACATTTTTTATAAAAGGACAAGAATTCACTAGACTTTAAAAATTATAACACATTTGCTACAAGCAATACTCCCACTATATTCACTAATATTGACTCAAATGAAATTAAACACAAAAATATAGATACTTACGAAGTATTGCGTATAATAGATTTAACCAAATCCCAAACAAAGTTGGGGAGTGAAAAATTATAGAATTTACGTTTTCCATTGCCATTGGGTTAACCATACGAATTTTTTACAACATTTTCTCGTCTTCCTCAAAGATATGTAACTGCACCGTTTATCACACAATTGAATAAAGTGGTCGTGTTGATTATGAATGAGCAACAATTTAATGAACTACATATTAACTATAATTAATTTTTGTAGATTTGACAAACCTGTATGAATTTTCGATCATCGTTCGAAAACTCGACTTTGGAGTAATGAGAATCAAATAGAAGTGTAACGCTCAAGAAATTTGCGATGAAAGGGTTATGTATGGAAGCAATAACTGATGGTAGGTGATGATTGGCTAATCGAAGAGGGCGAACGAGGATTTTGATTAAAGGAACCCAATTGTTGGGAGCTATCATGAAAAATTCATGGTTACAAACCGCCTTCTCAATATTGAAATTTCTATATATTTCTTTAATATAATTCTAAAGTATTTTTTACCATATAAATTATGAATTTAATTATATATTTATATACCATGTGTTTTTTTTTTTTTTATTATAATAATTATTAAAAAAATAAAACATGAAAGAAAATATTTTTGGGTAATTCTATCCGCAAACCCCAATTTTCTCCGATTTAACTAATTAAACGATGTTTCGAAGACTTTTGCCACTTCATTTTGAAAGTGGGCGACACGTGCCTTGATTCCTGTGTCCTATTCGTGTAGAATTAAATGCAAAATATAATAACACCTAAGGAACTAGAATACACATAGGCACTGAGAATTTGACGCGGCAAAGATCACTGCAATCGTGACCATTGAAGCCAAACAGTCACAAGATCTCAGCCGCACAGAACTAACGTGACGCATGTTTGCCGTGCCACGTTAGCATAGATGAAAATAATTTTACTTTGACACGTCAGCCACAACGTTTAATATTTTGACACTTGCCTTGGGTGAAATGCCTATATATATGGAACCTATAACACTTACAAATTTTATCACCCCAAATTCGCAAGAATCCTCCCTTTGCAATAGATTTCTAGATTCTCTGCAAATCTTCTAATCTCATCATACATTCCTCATTATTTCTCTCACATTCTACAGTAAGAAAGAAAATCAATCAAGATATCGAGAAGAACCCCACGATTTCATTCATATCGAGCCACATCCCGATGAAAAGCAATTACCAATAGGAAGGCTACCACCTTCTCCACACTCACAGCGTACTAAAAACATTCCATTTGATCCAAGTCCTTCACCACCCCAGAACACAGAAGCCATACATACACCACCGCCATCTCCGCCACACAAAGCCATTTCGAACCCCACTCCGTCAACAACACCATCATCTCGACCACACCAAGCAAATCCGAACCCCAATCCGTCAACTCCACCTCCATCTCCATCACACAATACCTTGAACACCATCAACCCAAATCCCTCTAACCCAAGCCTAACCCAAGAACAGGAGAAGACTTTTGCTGTTTTCAAAGATGACTACAAAATATAAAGAAACTGGTGCGTTAGAGGTATGCCTCCGTATCTCTTTCGGAGGAACTTGTGTGGAAAGCTCCGAATTCAAGGAATATGTCTCTTACGTTTCAGTGATCAAGGCTTTTAAAGAAGAAAAGATGAGGATAGAAGATGGCAAAATATTTTAGGATGATGTACGGGTAGATGAATTTTTCCCAATAATTAATATTTTGCTACTAAATATTAAAACTCATGGTTTTAGCAATAAATAATATTTTTGGATGATGTACGGGTTTGATGTATTTATAATCGATGTTTTTATTTTTTTAAATATTTTGGAATGATGTACGTGTTGATGAATTTATGCAACAGATGAAGCGCTGTCACGACCGGATTTTGCTAAGGATAGCTAAACCGGGGTACCGTGACTAGGGATGGGAATTAAGAAGGGGGAATAGAAAGGGGTGAGGAATTGAATGCGGATCTTGACACGTATGAATACTAGAACATTACAATAACTTCGAAGTTATCGTAATGTTCTAGTATTCATATGTGTCAAGATCCGTATTCGATTCCTTACCCCTTTCTATTCCCCCTTCTTAATTCCCATCCCTAGTCACGGTACCCCGGTTTAGCTATCCTTAGCAAATCCGGTCGTGACCGAGTGGTATCAGAGCACTCGTTGCTCTAAACCCGAGAGTCTTCTTTCAGAGTCTAGTCTAATTTGAATTACTAGACTATTTGAGTTAATCGACAAAGGCTCAGCACTTCACTACCCCTGCTCAACGAGGAAAAAGGTAAAGTTATGTTATTATAAATTTTTTTTTTTTTTTGTGGACTATAGCTATGAATGATCACATAGAAGTAAGAGCATGCCTTTTATGAGAACATAGTTGCTCAAACTAGTCATCTTTTCTTATAGACAAGATTTAAATTTTGAAGGAACGAACTTCCTTCTTAATAATTAGAGACAAGGAGAAGACGTCAAGGAAGTGCACAAGGGCAAAAATGATCAAGGAAGATAATGTCATCAACCAAATGACATGGGCTTAGCCTTTGACGACTTTTCAAGGCATTGAACGATGCAAGTCTCTAAATGACGATGGAAGATATCAAATGATTTGATTATCATAATATTGTGGCACAATAAAGGTAAGACCACTACCAACTCATAGATGTACCACATCTTGGGTAAAAGAGAACATATTATGTCGATAACTAAGAAAAGAACAGTTAGAAAAGTTAAAGGAAGGTACAATAAAGTATAGTGGTGTAATAACCCTTGTTAGCTAATAGTTTATTAGCATGAAGCATAATTGATTAGAGTTTAACTAATACCCTCATTTTATAGATGGCACTCAAAAGGCAAGTTGTTTTTCCCCGAGGACGTGGGAGACCACCAAAGAATCGCAGGAGGGAACCGACTCCTGAGGAAGAAGAACCGCAAGATGAAAGTGAGGATTCGGTAAGTGAACAACAAGAGGAGGAATCCGAAGAGGGATCTGAGGAGGAAAGGGAAGAAGCACCTCCACCTCCTCCACCTCCACCGCATGAGCGGAGGATAGAGGAAATGTTCTTAAAACAGAACCCACCCGTGTTTAATGGAACCGGGGATCCAGCTGAAGCAGAAATTTGGGTGCGAGCTATGGAACGCATCTTTAAGTTTCTTAGGTGCACTGATAATGAACGACTGACCTGTGTAGCATTCCAACTATCTGGTCCTGCTGATTTCTGGTGGGAGGCAAGACAGAAATCCATGACGGCCCACCAACTGAGGAATATAACTTGGGAACAGTTTAAGGCAGGGATTTACGATAAATATATCCCCAAGAGCTACAGAAAGAAAAAGGAGAATGAGTTCTACCATCTGAAGCAGGGGAAGATGACTGTGACGGAGTACGACAGGATGTTCTGCGAGCTATCGCGATTTGCTCCCGAGCAAGTGGATACAGAGGAGAAGATGGCGGAGAAATTTTGTGTCGGTCTAAGGCATGAGATCAGGATGACACTTGCAAGTCACGGAGGACTGTCATATTCTGAGTCACTTAGCAGAGCATTAGACATTGAAGCAGCAATGCCCAGAGACAAACTGATCGTAACACCGACAACAGCTCAGTCTCAATCGCAGCAGGACAAAGGCAAGCGTAAGTGGGAGGACAATTCTGGCAAGCAGGTTGAGGGGAAACCGTGGAAAGGGAACCCCACTCAAGAATTTGGAAAACAAACTGCTCCCGGGCAGATGGGTGGTTACAAACAGAAGTCCCCCATGTGCCCTAAGTGCAACAGGATGCATGGCGGATTGTGCAAGGCAAGGAGTGATAGCTGTTACATTTGCGGACAGAAAGGGCACTATGCTAGGGAGTGCCCCATCAAGCAAAGAGGAACAGGAATGGGTCCCAATCAACCGAACCAGACCCAACAACTGAGGGCAATCCAGGCCCAGATTATGCCAGGACAATCCCAGCTACCCCCACCACCGCCCCCCACTGCCACCACAACAACAACTGTTTCAGCAGTATAAGCAGCAGCCTCAGCAGAATGCAAGAGCCTACGCGCTAAAGCAGAAGCATCCCGAAAAAAACCAGGGGAATTTGGCAGGTATGGGCCAACTTCTGAATACCCCCGTTATAATTTTGTTCGATACGGGTGCCTCGCATTCTTTCATCGCCAAAGCATGTGTATATAAATTAAGGCTTAGAACAGATCAGATAACTGCGATTATGAAAGTCATTTCACCAATAGGAGGGACTGTTACTCTCACAAATTGTTGCTCTAACCTAGTATTGAACATAGGTCCACTTGAACTTATAGCAAACGATCTTAGTGTTATGGCCATGGAGGACGTAGATATAATTTTAGGAATGGATTGGCTAGCTGAAAACTACGCCACGATCCTTTGCAACGAAAGGCAAATTGCGTTCCGACCACCAGGGAGGGAGCCAACGATATTTCATGGAATCTCCATGGGGAAGCGCAAGGCCATCATTTCAGCTCTGCAGGCCACAACCATGCTAAAGAAGGGTTGTCCAGCTTACTTGGTCTACTTGAATGAGGAACCGAAGGGAGAAAGAAATATGAGAGACGTAGCCATAGTACGAGAATTTCCTGATGTCTTTCCAGACGTACTACCAGGACTACTGCCGGATAGGAAGATAGAATTCACCATCGATTTAGAACCTGGATCAGCTCCGGTATCTAAAGCACCATACAGAATGGCCCCGAAGGAGTTAGAAGAACTCAAGGTGCAACTTCAGGAACTCTTAGACTTAGGTTTCATCCGGCCTAGTGTATCACCTTGGGGAGCTCCCGTGCTCTTTGTGAAGAAGAAGGATGGTTCGATGAGAATGTGTATCGATTATAGAGAACTGAACAAACTGACCCTTAAAAATAAATATCCTCTACCTAGAATAGATGATTTGTTTGATCAGCTCAAGGGAGCAAGTGTATTCTCTAAAATAGACTTGAGGTCAGGATACCATCAGTTAAAGGTACGGCCAGAGGACATACCTAAGACAGCTTTTCGAACCCGCTATGGTCACTACGAGTTTGTAGTTGTACCATTTGGATTAACCAACGCACCAGCAGTATTCATGGATCTCATGAACCGTGTTTTCCACCCTTACTTGGACAAATTTGTTCCAGTCTTTATAGATGACGTCCTCATCTACTCAAGGAATAGGGAGGAACACGAAGAACACTTGAGAAAAGTGTTAGGAACTCTAAGGATAGAGAAGCTTTACTAAGTTCAGCAAGTGTGAATTTTGGCTTAGCGAAGTCACATTTCTGGGACACATCGTGTCTTCGGAAGGGATTAAAGTGGACCCCGCGAAAGTGGAGGCCGTACAAAATTGGAAGTCACCCACTACCCCAAACGAAATTCGTAGTTTCTTAGGGCTAGCTGGGTACTATAGGAGATTCATTGAGGGATTCTCCAAGATAGCAAGGCCAATGACTCAACTCTTGAGAAAAGGGATCAAGTTTACATGGACCCCGGAGTGTGAGTCGAACTTCCAGTTGTTGAAGGAGAATTTGACCACCGCACCAATTTTGGCCGTCCCGGCGTCGGAGAAAGAATACGTGATTTACACCGATGCCTCAAAGAATGGGCTTGGTTGCGTGTTGATGCAAGAGGGAAAGGTGATAGCGTATGCGTCACGACAACTTCGACCCCACGAACTCAATTACCCCACTCATGACCTGGAATTGGCAGCCGTCGTGCACGCCCTGAAAATTTGGAGACATCACCTTTACGGGGTTCGATGTGAAATCTTCACGGACCATAAGAGTCTCAAATACTTTTTCGAGCAGAGAGACCTAAATATGCGCCAGAGAAGGTGGCTCGAACTAGTAAAAGATTACGATTGTGGTATCAATTATCACCCAGGCAAAGCCAACGTAGTGGCAGATGCCCTAAGTCGCAAGACGCACCCAAAACTGGCAACCCTACTCACGAGAGAGTCAACTCTTGTTAAGGAATTCCAAAGACTTAACCTAGAGGTAATACCCCCACCAGAGACAGTCGAGGGAATTATCGCTACCTTAACAGTGATGCCAGATTTGAGAAACAAAATTTTGGAAGCACAGAGGAAGGATGAGGCTATGGAGAAAATACGCTTAAGGATAAGGACAAATGATGGAGGAGGATATCGTGAGGAAGCTGACAATGCTATCACGAAAGAAGGGAGGTTGTGCATACCACCCGGTGAAGAGCTCAGAAATGAGATATTGAGCGAGGCTCATGACACAGCATACGCCGCCCACCCCGGAAGTACAAAGATGTACCAAGACCTGAAGAGGAAATTCTGGTGGGAAGGCATGAAAAGGGACATAGCTTCATTCGTCGAGAGATGTTTAGCTTGTCAACAAGTGAAGGCATTGCACCAACGACCTTATGGAAAGTTACAACCATTAGAAATTCCACAATGGAAATGGGAGCACATCGCGATGGATTTCGTAACGAGTCTGCCTAAATCGAAACGAGGAAACACGGCCATTTGGGTTATCATAGACCGACTCACCAAGAGTGCTCATTTCGTTCCCATTCAAATCACTTATGGATCTGAGAAGTTAGCCCAGTTGTACATTCGTGAGATAGTACGTCTACACGGCGTGCCTATTTCAATTACCTCGGGCCGAGACTCAAAGTTTACGTCCAGATTTTGGACCAGCTTGCATAAGGAATTAGGTACTAGGCTAAACTTCAGCACAACATTTCATCCTCAAACAGACGGACAATCGGAAAGGACGATTCAAACTCTAGAGGACATGCTGAGGACGGTAGTACTCGACAGAGGCGGAAATTGGGAACCGATATTGCCGTTAGTTGAGTTTGCATATAACAACAGCTATCAGGCAACGATAGACATGGCACCATACGAGGCTTTGTATGGGAGGAAGTGTAGGTCACCACTTTACTGGGACGAGGTAGGTGAGAGGAAAGCTCTAGGGCCCGATGCGGTCGAGGAAATGATCGAGATTGTGAGACAAATGCGAGGAAGGATCAAAGAAGCCCAAGATAGACAGAAATCTTACGCAGATAATCGTAGGACTGAGATAAGTTTCGATGTAGGAGATAAAGTTTTCTTGAAGGTTTCACCTTCGAAGGGAATAGCAAGATTTGGTGTTAAAGGAAAGCTGAAACCACGTTTCATTGGACCATACGAGATTCTGGAAAGAATAGGCCCAGTAGCATACAGATTAGCACTACCGCCAAGTTTAGGAAGCGTACACAATGTATTCCACGTGTCACAGCTTAGGAAGTACGTGTTTGATACCAAACATGTGATCCATCAGGACGAAGTAACCTTAGACTCAGACTTGAGTTATGAGAACAAACCAGAAGCAATTTTGGACCGGAAGGTACAACAACTTAGGAATAAGTCTATTACTTCAGTCAAGGTTCTGTGGAAGCACCACGGACAGGAAGAAGCGACATGGGAACTTGAGGATAAGATGAAAGAAAAATACCCCGAGCTTTTCAATTAGAGGTATGCAAATTTCGGGACGAAATTTTTTTTAAGGTGGGTAGGATGTAATGGCCCGCAAATTCGATAATCTATAAATCTAAGTTACGGCAATAAGTTACGAGTAATACTCGTATTTATAGATATATTTATAAATATATACATCAAGATATCTAAGCTTGATTTAATATGTTATGATGAAAGGAAGATAGTCGGATTGATTATCGAGTAAGATAGCACGTTATTAAACGAAGGCAATCTTAATTAATTTACATTATGGGCCATGCCCATCGGTTCATGATCGAACCGTTAGATAGCAATCGAACCAAACATTCGATCAATACATTGATGAATAAAAAAAACACAGTAAATTAATTTCAATAAACCCACATGTCAATAATAATAATATCTTGAATAATTAAATGATTATACAAATTAAAACAACAAATAATTAAAGGGGTACATTGCATGTATTCGTTGCTTGAAAAAAAAAAAAAAAAAAAAAAAAAAAAAAAAAAAAAAAAAAAAAAAGGTGGCAGAGAAGGGAGAAGGGACAGCAGCGGCAGAGGATATTCTTTCCAGTTTTCCAGCTTCATTCTCCCCCCTTACACCATTCTTGAGCTCCAAGAAAAATATCAACTTCCCTCAACTTGTCCCTCAACTTGCCACCTGCAAACTGCAAAGCAAAAAGGATAGGATTAGAGAAGAAATCAGAAAATAAAGGACTCTATCTCTTACACCTAGCTAGACTTGCAGTAATCAAATAATACATCTAACTATTACATAAGGAATGGATTAATACACATTCAATGTATTGTTAATGTACAATTAATGCAAAAGTTAGAGAAAGACAAGAAAAGAGGGTTGCTACTTGGATTCTTCAGCAGTTTCTTCTTCTAGCCATCACCATCACCCCTTCCATAGCCTTTTGAAAAATTGGTACCCTGCAAAACCATCCCCTAAAACAAGGGAAAGCCTGCAGCAAATAAAGAAAAAAGGGGAGAAGATCAGATTTGTTTTTCATACGTAATGCTCAATTTCACAACCAAGAAGAAGTATAAATACCCCAACATAAACCATAAATCAGTTTTCTATCTCATCACTCAAAAGAAATAGATTTAAGAGAAGAAGAAGAGGATCTAAGGAAGAGGAAGGGAAAAGCTAGCAACCACAGCCCTTCTAACATCTAGTAAGCATATTATCACCATTTTCAAATTAAACATCAATAGGAAGCAAGCATGCTAATTTTCAGATTCGATTTCAATGGAAGCATGCTAAAAAATTGAACTCTTGATTTAATAATCAACCAAGCATGAGCTCCTAATGAACTACTAAGCTTAAGTATATTTCGACACACTCTATGAATCATAGATACAATAAAGCATGATTACTAAGTAGTTAAAACAACGTTCATGCTCATATGTTAAGGAAATAAAACCTACAAGCCCTACTGCCTCTATCTCTATTAATTACCTCTAACTTCAATTGATTTAAATCATGGAATTTAAATTTAATAACTATGAAATCAGACTTTTCTATGCATAAAACGAAAGACGAAGATATATATGCACATAAAAGTTACGAATCGAATATTAAATAAACAAAGAAAGGGAGTCGAACCTCCGTCGAGGCCAAAGCCCCGACGGGAGAAGAGCAGTCTGCCGGGGCGGCAAAGGCGGCCCCGAGTCAAGCTTCGACGGCACTCTTCACCGTTGAGTAGTTGCTGCCCAAACCCTGTATAAACAAAGAAAATGTTAAAACCTTAATATATATATATGAATGCCGAGAGAGTGAGAGTTCAGAGGGAGGTCTCCGGCGACGACGTTCCCCGACGGACGTTCCAGCGCCGGCGTCTCCTGGCAGCGCTCCCGGAGCCCTGCAAGTAGAGGAGGAAGAACGGGAGAGGGAGGGGACGACGTGGCCAGCGACGGCGAGCCTCGCCGCCGGCAACGGCAGCGTCGACTCCAGTCGGGTGTAATTCCGAGAGAGGGTAGAGAAGATAGAGAGAGACAGGGAGAGAGGGTAGAGAAGATAGAGAGAGAACGAGGGAGGGAGAGAGATGGCATCACCGGCGGCAGCGGTTCTCGCCGCCGGTGACGGTGGCGCCGACTGGACAAGAGGGAGATGGGAGATGAGGCGGATGAATGGGAATTTGGGGGAAATGAGAGTGATGGTGAGATTTGGGTTTTTATACTTAGGGTTTGAACCGGGTCGGGTCCTGGGTCAGTTGTTGGGGCTGGGTTTCGGGTTGGGCTTATGGGTTGGAATCAGTTGGACCGGGAATGGGCTCAGGTTGGGCCGATTAAATTACGGCCCAACTGTTTAATTTTTTTTAAATATTTCGTATGTTAATACCATAAAATTTAGACGAGGAACGTTATAAATTACCGAGAAATATTTTATTTATTTAAATAAAATAACTCGACTAATTCGAGCCTATTAACGAAGCTCGATAAATTTTCGAGCCTAAAATAGCCTATTTAATTCATGGAAATGGATTATATTATAATGTTGGGTTTAATAATCCAATAATATATATAACTTCAAATAAATTATTATTCGAAGCTTATGAGGATAATTAACGGCTATCACTAGCCAAGGAGAATCATTAACTCCGATTAATAATCTCACGATATATTAACGGAACGATAGTCGAAACGAGAAATTAGGAAAAAGGGATAGAATATTCCTTTATTAAGAATTATTAAATTCTTTAAGAATAGAAATTCTTATAGCTTCGCTTTTAAATAGGTGGGAGTCGATCGGAAGGCGAACGACACGATCCTATTTGAATCCAGCTCTTTTTACGCTATTTAAGGTGGGCTTTCTTCCAAAGAAAAATGAGAATTTATTTAATTAAGTTCTAGTTATTTTCAGCTTGTCATGCCATAAACATTTTTGTTTTGTGTATGACACCTATCTGAATTGGCTTCGCCAATTAAGTTAATCGATTTCGGGTCCTTGTTAAGACTTGCTATCTTGCTTGGACTAGTGTACACAGGACCGTGAGTCATCTTCAGGGTTGGCCGGTCAGGTGTCGTGTGAGGTGGCCACCTCCTCGACACCACAGTTTCAGATATGGTAGATTACTAAAGAACTTAGTCAGCGCTGACACTTTTAGATCACAAGAACAGTTTTAGTGAACATAGGATCTTTACAGTAAAATCCCTATGTTTCACTTACTAATGGCATGTACAATTATATTGTATAGTTTTCGGCAATGTGTCCACTGAGTACTCTGTACTCAGCCCTGCATGTATTTCTAAATGTGCAGGTTGAGCCAGGTGGAGTGAAGTGACGAGCGGAGCCTTTTGTCGTGTAATTATGTAATAGATAGACTTTCGGTAATACATGTCTTCATACATGTATTCCAGTACTCTTTCCGCTGCGTACACTCCAGTACTCTTTCCGCTGCGTACACTCTACGTAATAATTACGTACTTTTTAAGTACTTTTCAGTTATGTATTGACTAAGACAAGTAACCTTGTGTTCTTTTGGGCCTTGAGCCGAAACTTCGAAGTTATCGTAATGTTCTAGTATTCATATGTGTCAAGATCCGTATTCGATTCCTTACCCCTTTCTATTCCCCCTTCTTAATTCTCATCCCTAGTCACGGTACCCCGGTTTAGCTATCCTTAGCAAAATCCGGTCGTGACAAGCGCATCATCGAATGAATTACAACTCATGGTCATGCGCAATAATTAATATTTTGTGATGATTTACCAGTTGATGAATTTATGCAATAAATGAAGTGCATCATCGAATAAATTATAACTCATGGATCTTTCGCAATAATTAATTTTTTGGGATGCAACAAATAAAGCGCATCAGGGTTTAGGGTTTTGGGTTGAGGGTTTTGGATAATTAATTCATCAGTATAATTGATGATTCTTATTATATTATTTATTTATATAAGCGCACATATCAGGAACGAATTATACCAATAAATAACTTTTCACATTTTTTTATAAAAGGACAAGAATTCACTAGACTTTAAAAATTATAACACATTTGCTACAAGCAATGCTCCCACTATATTTACTAATATTGACTTAAATGAAATTAAACACAAAAATATAGATACTTACGAAGTATTGCGTATAATAGATTTAACCAAATCCCAAACAAAGTTGGGGAGCGAAAAATGATAGAATATACGTTTTCCATTGCCATTGGGTTAACCATACGAACTTTTTTCAACATTTTCTCGTCTTCCTCAAAGATATGTAACTGCACCGTTAATCACACAATTGAATAAAGTGGTCGTGTTGATTATGAATGAGCAACTATTTAATGAACTACATATTAACTATAATTAATTTTTGTAGATTTGTCAAACCTGTATGAATTTTCGATCATCATTCGAAAGCTCGACTTTGGAGTAATGAGAATCAAATAGAAGTGTAACGCTCAAGAAATTTGCGTTGAAAGGGTGATGTTTGGAAACAATAACTGATGGTAGGTGATGATTGGCTAATCGAAGAGGGCGAACGAGGATTTTGATTAAAGGAACCCAATTGTTGGGAGCTATCATGAAAAATTCATGGTTACAAACCGCCTTCTCAATATTGAAATTTCTATATATTTCTTTAATATAATTCTAAAGTATTTTTTACCATATAAATTATGAATTTAATTATATATTTATATACCATGTGTTTTTTTTATTATAATAATTATTAAAAAACAAAACATGAAAGAAAATATTTTTGGGTAATTCTATCCGCAAACCCCAATTTTCACCGATTTAATTAATTAAACGATGTTTCGAAGACTTTTGCCACTTCATTTTGAAAGTGGGCGACGCGCGCCTTGATTCCTGTGTCCTATTCCTGTAGAATTAAATGCAAAGTATAATAACACCTAAGGAACTAGAATACACATAGGCACAGAGAATTTGACGCGGCAAAGATCACTGCAATCGTGACCATTGAAGCCAAACAGTCACAAGATCTCAGCCGCACAGAACTAACGTGACGCATGTTTGTCGTGCCACGTTAGCATAGATGAAAATAATTTTACTTTGACACGTCAGCCACAATGTTTAATCTTTTGACACGTGCCTTGGGTGAAATGCCTATTTATATGGAAACTATAACACTTACAAATTTTATCACCCCAAATTCGCAAGAATCCTCTCTTTGCAATAGATTTTTAGATTCTCTGCAAATCTTCTAATCTCATCATACATTCCCCATTATTTCTCTCACATTCTACAGTAGGAAAGAAAATCAATCAAGATATCGAGAAGAACCCCACGATTTCATTCATATCGAGCCACATCCCGATGAAAAGCAATTACCAATAGGAAGGCTACCACTTTCTCCACACTCACAGCGTACTAAAAACATTCCATTTGATCCAAGTCCTTCACCACCCCAGAACACAGAAGCCATACATACTCCACGGTCTCCACCACCATCTCCACCACATAAAGCCATTTCAACCCCACTCCGTCAACAACACCATCATCTCGACCACACCAAGCAAATCTGAACCCCAATCCGTCAACTCCACCACCATCTCCATCACACAATACCTTGAACACCACCAACCCAAATCCCTCAAACCCAAGCCTAACCCAAGAACAGGAGAAGACTTTTGCTGTTTTTCAAGATGACTACAAAACATAAAGGAACTGGTGCGTTAGAGGTATGCCTCCGTACCTCATTCGGAGGAACTTGTGCGGAAAGCTCCGAATTCAAGGTATATGTCTCTTACCGAGAGATAGAATGCTACAAAGTCTTTTCAGTCATCAAGGCTTTTAAAGAAGAAAAGATGAGGATAGTAGAAGGCAAAATATTTTGGGATGATGTACGGGTAGATGAATTTTTCCCAATAATTAATATTTTGCTATTAAATATTAAAACTCATGGTTTTTGCAATAAATAATATTTTCGGATGATGTACGGGTTTGATGAATTTTATAATCGACGTTTTTATTTTTTTGAATATTTTGGAATGATGTACGTGTTGATGAATTTATGCAACAGATGAAGCGCATCATCGAAAAAATTACAACTTATGGTCATGCGCAATAATCAATGTTTTGGGATGATTTACCGGTTGATGAATTTATGCAATAAATGAAGTGCATCATCGAATAAATTATAACTCATGAATCTTTCGCAATAATTAATTTTTTGGGATGATGTACGGGTTGATGAATTTATGTAACAAATAAAGCGCATCAGGGTTTAGGGTTTTGGGTTGAGGGTTTTGGATAATTAATTCTTCAGTATAATTGATGATTTTTATTATATTATTTATTTATATAAGCGCACATATCAACAAAGAATTATACCAATAAATAACTTTTCACATTTTTTTATAAAAGGACAAAAATTCACTAGACTTTAAAAATTATAACACATTTGCTACAAGCAATGCTCCCACTGTATTCACTAATATTGACTCAAATGAAATTAAACACAAAAATATAGATACTTACGAAGTATTGCGTATAATAGATTTAACCAAATCCCAAACAAAGTTGGGGAGCGAAAAATTATAGAATATACGTTTTCCATTGCCATTGGGTTAACCATACGAATTTTTTTCAACATTTTCTCGTCTTCCTCAAAGATATGTAACTGCACCATTAATCACACAATTGAATAAAGTGGTCGTGTTGATTATGAATGAGCAACTATTTAATGAACTACATATTAACTATAATTAATTTTTGTAGATTTGTCAAACCTGTATGAATTTTTGATCATCATTCGAAAGCTCGATTTTGGAGTAATGAGAATCAAATAGAAGTGTAACGCTCAAGAAATTTGCGTTGAAAGGGTGATGTATGGAAGCAATAACTGATGGTAGGTGATAATTGGCTAATCGAAGAGGGCGAACGAGGATTTTCATTAAAGGAACCCAATTGTTGGGTGCTATCATGAAAAATTCATGATTACAAACCGCCTTCTCAATATTGAAATTTCTATATATTTCTTTATTATAATTCAAAAGTATTTTTTACCCGGTAAATTATGAATTTAATTATATATTTATATACCATGTGTTTTTTTTATTATAATATTTATTAAAAAAGACAAAACATGAAATAAAATATTTTTGGGTAATTCTGTCTGCAAACCCCAATTTTCCCCGATTCAATAAATTAAACGATGTTTCGAAGACTTTTGCCACTTCATTTTGAAAGTGGGCGACACGCGCCATGACTCCTGTGTCCTATTCCTGTAGAATTAAATGCAAAGTATAATAACATCTAAGGAACTTGAATACACATAGGCACTGAGAATTTGACGCGGCAAAGGTTACTGCAATCGTGAACATTGAAGCCAAACAGTCACAAGATCTCAGCCGCACAGAACTAACGTGACGCATGTTTGCCGTGCCACGTTTGTAACGACCCGGCTTCCCCGGACTGACGGCTGACCCCACAGACCAACAGAATCTTTTTCAGTGTGCTTTGTCCTCACTCGCACTCTCCCTGAGAAACTTCCCAGAGGGGTCACCAATCCCACAATTGCCCCAAGTTAAGCACGTTTAATATTGGAGTTCTAAATGTAACACCTAATATTATAAATTAAACTAGAATATTTTGCGGAAGTAAACTGGCTTTATAACTTACTTTGTTTATGAAACTAAAATGAAAACTATAAATTATAGAACAGGAAACATTAATAACTCCAAAGCAAATTACCATAATTCCTACTTACTCCAATCTGATAATATAACCTATTACATAAAGTACCTAATTTAATTATATATTTATATACCATGTGTTTTTTTTTTTTTTATTATAATATTTATTAAAAAAGACAAAACATGAATGAAAATATTTTTGGGTAATTCTATCCGCAAACCCCAATTTTCTCCGATTCAATTAATTAAACGATGTTTCGAAGACTTTTGCCACTTCATTTTGAAAGTGGGCGACACGCGCCATGACTCCTGTGTCCTATTCCTGTAGAATTAAATGCAAAGTATAATAACACCTAAGGAACTTGAATACACATAGACACTGAGAATTTGACGCGGCAAAGGTCACTGCAATCGTGACCATTGTAGCCAAACAGTCACAAGATCTCAGCCGCACAGAACTAACGTGACGCATGTTTGCCGTGCCACGTTTGTAACGACCCGGCTTCCCCGGACTGACGGCTGACCCCACAGACCAACAGAATCTTTTTCAGTGTGCTTTGTCCTCACTCGCACACTCCCTGAGATACTTCCCAGGGGGGTCACCCATCCCATAATTGCCCCAAGTTAAGCACGCTTAACATTGGAGTTCTAAATGTAACACCTAATATTATAAATTAAACTAGAATATTTTGCGGAAGTAAACTGGCTTTATAACTTACTTTGTTTATGAAACTAAAATGAAAACTATAAATTATAGAACAGGAAACGTTAATAACTCCAAAGCAAATTACCATAATTCCTACTTACTCCAATCTGATAATATAACCTATTACATAAAGTACCTAATTTAATTATATATTTATATACCATGTGTTTTTTTTTATTATAATATTTATTAAAAAAGACAAAACATGAAAGAAAATATTTTTGGGTAATTCTATCCGCAAACCCCAATTTTCTCCGATTCAATTAATTAAACGATGTTTCGAAGACTTTTGCCACTTCATTTTGAAAGTGGGCGACACGCGCCATGACTCCTGTGTCCTATTCCTGTAGAATTAAATGCAAAGTATAATAAGACCTAAGGAACTTGAATACACATAGGCACCGAGAATTTGACGCGGCAAAGGTCACTGGAATCGTGACCATTGTAGCAAACAGTCACAAGATCTCAGCCGCACAGAATTAACGTGACGCATGTTTGCCGTGCCACGTTTGTAACGACCCGGCTTCCCCGGACTGACGGCTGACTCCACAGACCAACAAAATCTTTTTCAGTGTGCTTTGTCCTCACTCGCACACTCCCTGAGAAACTTCCCAGGGGGGTCACCCATCCCATAATTGCCCCAAGTTAAGCACGCTTAACATTGGAGTTCTAAATGTAACACCTAATATTATAAATTAAACTAGAATATTTTGCGGAAGTAAACTGGCTTTATAACTTACTTTGTTTATGAAACTAAAATGAAAACTATAAATTATAGAACAGGAAACGTTAATAACTCCAAAGCAAATTACCATAATTCCTACTTACTCCAATCTGATAATATAACCAATTACATAAAGTACCTAATTTAATTATATATTTATATACCATGTGTTTTTTTTATTATAATATTTATTAAAAAAGACAAAACATGAAAGAAAATATTTTTGGGTAATTCTATCCGCAAACCCCAATTTTCTCCGATTCAATTAATTAAACGATGTTTCGAAGACTTTTGCCACTTCATTTTGAAAGTGGGCGACACGCGCCATGACTCCTGTGTCCTATTCCTGTAGAATTAAATGCAAAGTATAATAACACCTAAGGAACTTGAATACACATAGGCACCGAGAATTTGACGCGGCAAAGGTCACTGCAATCGTGACCATTGAAGCCAAACAGTCACAAGATCTCAGCCGCACAGAACTAACGTGACGCATGTTTGCCGTGCCACGTTTGTAACGACCCGGCTTCCCCGGACTGACGGCTGACCCCACAGACCAACAAAATCTTTTCCAGTGTGCTTTGTCCTCACTCGCACACTCCCTGAGAAACTTCCCAGGGGGGTCACCCAACCCACAATTGCCCCAAGTTAAGCACGCTTAACATTGGAGTTCTAAATGTAACACCTATTATTATAAATTAAACTAGAATATTTTGCGGAAGTAAACTGGCTTTATAACTTACTTTGTTTATGAAACTAAAATGAAAACTATAAATTATAGAACAGGAAACGTTAATAACTCCAAAGCAAATTACCATAATTCCTACTTACTCCAATCTGATAATATAACCTATTACATAAATTACCTAATTCATCCAACAAACATAAACGCTCCTACGTCCATAGTCCACACAAGTTAAACATTCCTAACAGATAAGAGTTAATATAAGTTAAATCCTAACTTTACTCTTACAACATTAATAACTAAGCAACACCACACCATCATTTCCATCACGGCACTCCATGCTCCAACATGTAAATATGTAAGAAAATATGGGAACAACTTCAACCAGAGTTCAACAGAACCATGGAATCATAAAACTTCAACCATTAATCATAACAATGTACACAACAAAGTATGATAAATGGGACATAGAACTTCAACTGTGCACAGGACATATCATAGGCATACTCACGTATACTCATCTCATACTTCAACCATAATTTTCAGCACATATAAACACGTTGGACATAAAAACATTTTATCAACTATTTTAACTGAAATAAACTTGGGAAAACATTTTACTTTACCCCACCTCAAACTTCTTGTGATATCGAAACTTGAAGAACTCTTAACTGGGCGAAGGAGATCCTATTTTCTCTTCACCTATCTAATCAAAATCATAATAATAAATACTCAGAAATTTTTAACACTTAAGCTGTCAAAAACTTAACTTCTGATCCTTACTACAAATATTCTGCAGACACCTACTCCATCCATAGGAATTGACTATATCTTTTACTCTAATAGTTGATTGACAAAGGAATTAATTATCTTCTTCTGCTATTATTCGTCCATTGTCACAAAACCTATGTAAGTTCCTTTAATCAAACACTGCTACCTTAACTCCCTATAAAGCATGCATAGCTTGATGGAAAAAGAGAATAAAAGAAACACCTCTAATATTACAAATCAACATTATATACATATTATATGTTTTCCTTTGTTGTTCTTCTTTTTCTTCTAAATTCTCTAATTCCTAAAGGTTGACTTACTTTTACTAACCGGCCATTAACAAAATGACAACCAAGATCCATCAATTAATCTAACAAATTTTCCGATAAGTAATCATATATTTGTAAATTTGAAATTAACTATGAACTACTACTTCACTTTGTTTGAGCACTGAACGAAATTTACGGATTTGTAGATCAATAAGGAGATGCTCTAACTGTTTAGAGTTTTAGATCTAAACTAAATAATTATACTATTATCTTCTGCAAAGAATTTCAACAAGAAATCGGAACCTAGACAAAAATCAACTCATTGATACTAGAAAACTTACCTTCAAATCCGTTTGCTACTACAGCAAATTTAACCTTAAGATTTACTCGATCACACCCCTCCTTCGATTTCTCTTCTGGATATATATAGGAAACCTCTACAACAACAATCCTACTCCATCGTCTTACATCGTCTACGGAATTGAACGGATCTACAGCGATGAAATCGAGTAAAAGAGCAGAAGTTTTTTTCTTCTTCGTCTCGCGGCGGAAAAGAAAGAAGAGATTCTGAGGTCTACAAGAACCGCATTTAACTACTACATATATATATATATATATATATATATATATATATATATATATATATATATATATATATATATATTTTACTTTATTTATTTATTTATTTATTTATTTTCTTTTTATATATATTTACATCCATTCTTAACAAATTAATATATATATATATATATATATATATATATATATATATATATATATATATAGAGGATGGATCATATAGAAATAAGTCCTGGTGTGAGAAATAGGAATAGATCTGGACCATTGATCTTGATTTGATCTGTGGTTGTAATTGATTTAAGCATGATTATAAGGTATCATAAGCATGACTGGGTTTAAGTATGAATTTGTACATTAAAAAGCATAATGGTGTTGTAAGCATAAATATATACTGATTTAAGCATGGTTTTGTATAGTTTTAAGCATCTTTCGCATTTTAGCACGCAAGGATTTATTTGCACACGAACCACTCCCTATATATATATATATATATATATATATATTAATAATACTTACCTCTAAACCTTCATTATATTAAAACTTAATATTTATATCTCTCATTAATATTTAAACTCGATTATTAGACCACAGGAAACCTAATACATCAATTCTTTATTTAATAACTAATATATTATCACACTATTAAAATTTTGGGTTGTTACAACCCTACCCACTTAAAATAAATTTCGTCCTCGAAATTTGCTATTACCTGGTTTTGCGTAATCAGGGTATTTTGCTATCACTTCCTCCTCATTTTCCCATGTTGCTTCGTCATCTCCATGTCGACTCCATTTCACTTTGAGTAATGTTACTTGTCGATTCCTTAACTGATGTGTCTTCCTCTCAAGTATGGCAATGGGTTCCTCTTCGTATGTCAAATCCTTGTTAATCTGTATATCTTCATGACTAACTGCGTGACTCGGGTCGTAAAGGTATCTCCTTAACATCGAAACATGGAAAACATTGTGTACTGCAGCTAAATCCGGGGGTAATGCTATTGGATATGCAACGTTTCCCACCCGATCTAAGATTTCATACGGAACAATAAAACGAGGTCTTAACTTTCCTCTTTTCCCGAATCTCAACACCCCTTTCATAGGCGCTACCTTGAGAAACACTTTTTCTCCAACCTCAAAATGTAATTCCTTTATTCTCTTGTTAGCATACGATCTCTGTCGATCTTGGGCAGCCTTTATTCTCTCCCGAATTTTATCCACCACTTCAACTGTTCTTTCTACCATTTCGGGTCCCAATATCTTTCTTTCTCCTACTTCATCCCAATACACCGGTGACCTACATTTTTGTCCGTAATGTGCCTCATATGGAGCCATTCCAATACTAGAATGCTAACTGTTATTATAGGCAAACTCTACTAACGGTAAATGTGCTTCCCAACTTCCTCCTAAATCCAATACACATGTACGAAGCATATCTTCTAGTGTTTGAATGGTTCTCTCAGACTGGCCATCCGTTTGTGGGTGATAAGCCGTTGAAAATTTCAGTTTTGTGCCCATAGCTTGGTGTAAGCTCCAAAATTTTGAAGTAAATCTTGGATCCCTATCTGACACAATAGATACTGGCACCCCATGCAACCGAACTATCTCTTGTACATAAATTTGTGCCAACTGGTCCAATGTATAGGTCATCCTAATAGGTAGAAAGTGAGATGACTTCGTCAACCTATCTACGATTACCCTAATCGCATCATGCCGCTTTAAAGTCTTCGGAAGTCCAACTACAAAATCCATATTAATATGTTCCCACTTCCATTCTGGTATTTCCAAAGGTTGGAGCAATCCAGAAGGTCTTTGATGCTCCGCTTTTACCTATTGACATGACAAACATCTCTCCACATAACTTGCTATGGACCTTTTCATTCTCGGCCACCAAAAACTTTTTCGTAAATCATGGTACATTCTTGTACTACCAGGGTGTGCAGTATACAAAGTCCTGTGTGCTTCTTCCAAAATCTTCTTTCTCAATTCCTCATTATTTGGCACACACAATCTCCCCTCATACATCAATGCCCCATCTTTCGATACACTAAACCTTTTCTGAACCTCAATAACTTCCTTAGTCCTCATATTCTCTAGAAATGTATCTTCCTTTTGAGCCTCTTTAACTTGATCTCTTAGTGAGGGTCGAATCACCAGGGCAGCTATTATTGCTTTTGCATCTTCTTGTGTAGGAACTACCTCAAGGTTCATCTTAGCAAAGTCCTTTATCATCTCCTCTTGCTGTGTTAACGACACTACACCTTGACTCCCTCCTTTCCTACTTAGTGCATCCGCTACTACATTCGCTTTCCCCGGATGGTATACAATCATAGTCTTTGACTAACTCCAACCACCTTCTTTGTCTCATATTCAACTCCTTTTGAGTGAACAAATATTTTAAACTCTTATGGTCGGTGTAAATCTCACACTTTCCTCCATAAAGATAATGTCTCCATATCTTTAAAGCATGTACCACAGCCGCGAGCTCAAGATCATGAGTTGGATAATTCATCTCATGGATTTTCAACTGTCTTGAAGCATATGCTATTACCTTACCCTCTTTCATCAAAACACATCCTAGTCCCTGTTTCGACGCATCGCTATAAATGAAATATCCTTTTGACCCATCTGGTATCGTCAATACTGGTGCAGAAGTCAATCTTTGCTTCAGTTCTTGAAAGCTCTGCTCACACTTCTCTGTCCACTGAAATTGAACTTCTTTCCTTGTTAGTTGTGTGAGAGATCCTGCAATCTTGGAGAACCCTTCTATAAATCTTCGGTAAAATCCAGCCAACCCAAGGAAACTTCTCACTTCTCCAGCGTTCGTTGGCGTTTTCCAATTACTTACAGCCTCAACCTTCATTGGATCAACTTCAATTCCTTCCGCTGTTACTACATGTCCAAGAAAAGCAACTCGTTCAAGCCAAAATTCACATTTCTTGAACTTGGCATATAACTTTTCCTTTCTTAAGGTTTCCAACTCCATTTTCAAATGTGTCTCGTGTTGCTCCTTATTCCTCGAATAAACTAAGATATCATCGATGAACACAATGACACACTGATCTATGTATGGATGAAACACACGATTCATCAAATCCATAAATACGGCTGGTGCATTTGATAAACCAAATGGCATTACAACAAACTCGTAATGTCCATACCTCATCCTAAATGCCGTCTTAGACACATCACTCTCTCTAACTTTCAACTGGTGATACCCAGATCTTAGATCAATCTTCAAAAATATGCCTGCTCCCTTTAACTGATCAAAAAGATCCTCAATTCTTGGTAATGGGTACTTATTCTTTATTGTGAGCTGATTTAACTCTCGGTAGTCGATGCACATCCTCATGCTCCCATCTTTCTTCTTAACGAATAAGACTGGTGCTCCCCAAGGCGAAACACTAGGTCTTATGTATCCCTTCTCCAACAATTCCTGAATTTGCACCTTCAACTCCGCTAACTCCTTTGGAGCCATTCTGTACGGTGCTTTCGACACGGGTGCTGCTCCTGGAACTAAGTCAATCGTGAACTCGACTTGCCTGTCCGGTGGTAATCCTGGTATTTCTTCCAGAAACACATCAGGATACTCACTAACAATTGGTATATTACCAAAAGTCTTCTCCTCATCTCCATTTCCCACCATGTTTACAAGGAATCCTTGACAACTCTCCTTTCTCAACATTTTCATTGTATTCATTGCGGAAATCACCCTAGGCAAACTTCCTGTCTTCGCCCCATTAAACACGAATTCTTCCCCACCTGGTTTATGAAAAGCAACTTCTCTACTACGATATCGAATTGTTGCATAATTACTACTCAACCAATCCATACCTAGTATCAAATCAAAGTCCCTCATTTCTAAAGAAAACAAGTGAGCTTCTAATTCTTGTTCCCCAAAATTCAATCTAACGCCCTTGACAATCTTATTAGTACTCAATGTTCTTCCTGAAGGAATACTAACCATAAGGTCTATGTTATCTATGTTAAGGGGTAATCCACTTTTCCTACATACCTCGGCAGATATGAATGAATGAGATGCTCCAGAATCGAATAATGCTAGCACAGGTATTCCAAATACTGTAATCATCCCTGACATGGTTCCACTACTTCCTCCAGCCCCTTGCTGAGTGAACGCGAACAAGCGTGCATTTCCTCCGCTCTTTCTTTCGTTCTCCTTCCCCTTAGTAAACTCATTCACGTAATGGCCTGGCTCATGACATTTGAAACACACTGCTTGGTTCCAGAGACACTTTCTTGAATGGTACTTCTTGCACTCCGAGCACTGGGGTCGCTGTACAAACCCATGAGAACGCTGTGGATTCCCGGAACGACCCTCCATTCGCTTGTTTGGGAAAGAGTTACTTCCTTTGTTCTCATCTTCAATCTTTCTCTTCCCATTGTTGTTGACATTTCCAAATGGTACCCTATCTACCACTAAACCTGCTTCCACTTCATGAGCTTATCTCATAGCAAGTCCGTAACTTGTTATTTCCTGAACTGCTAGAATTCCTCTAATCTCGGAACGCAGCCCTCTCAGGAAATAATCCGCCTTATCTCCTTCTACAACGATCAGTCTAGTAGCAAAGCGAGAAAGTTCTATAAATTTTCGCTCATATTCAGTAACTGACATATTGCCTTGCTTGAGCGCTAAAAACTCTGTCTGCTTCTGATTACGGTAAGAACGTGGAAAGTACTTTTCCAAGACAATCTCCTTGAACCTATTCCAGGTTATGTTCCTTTGTTCCTCATCCGTCATTCCACTCTTATAAGACTTCCACCAATGTCCAGCATCCTCAGTAAACTGAAACACAGCACATAAAACCTTATGTGCATCTGCGCACTCTATATGCTCAAAGATTCTTTCAAGCTCCATAATCCACTCCTCTAAAGCTAGTGGTCCACTTTTCCCATTGAACCTAGGAGGTGTGTACCTTCGAAACTGCTCAATAACCTGATTGGTGGTAGGCTGACGTATGGCATCATTTTGTGGGTTAGTATTCATCCGTGCCTGTTGTTGAACGAAGGTCTGAAGTGTAGCTATGAAATTCTGTACTAAGTTCCCGTCAACCGTGATATGCCCTTGAGTACCCTCGCCATCATTATTGTTATTATTATTTCTAGATCCCGATGGTCGCCCGCACGCCATTCCCTATAGTTCAATATAACATCTACTGTGAATACATGTTTGTGCAATCAACCTATTAATCACAAAAATATACTTTCTAGAATTTGCAACACTTAACACAAAGAAGCATAAAGGTAAAACTTTTATTACTAATGATAATGATAACCTTTGATCTACTAACATTAAGCAACATCTAGACTATAACTTAGAAAATCTAAACAGAAACAAAGACCTTTCAATGGCATCAACTTACAATATTGACTTTATTCTAACAATTTCAAAAGAGACAAATAATAAAGTAACTAATTGCTTCCTTGCACTACTTCTACTAATCTTCATCATCGCTAATGATTATTATTTCGGGTACATTAAATCCCTCTTGAAACTCATCATCCTCATAGGGTTCTTCATCCGAGTCACTTACTTCATATACCTTTGCTTCTTCATTAATTATTTGTATCCCATGGTAGTCAATTTCTATTTTATGAATCAATGCGGCAATGAACTGCTTGAATTTGATCTTATCTGGCCTACCAGCTCTAATCTCGGCCATGCTACGATAAAGTTGCATAACAGTAAAATAGTAAGTAGGTATTATAAATGTCAATACTTTTGATACTGCCTCGTACTGACGAATATGTCTTCCAAAATCACTAGTTCTTCTCCACAGGTTTCGTATCTTGATCAGATTATCTACCACACTTAATCTTTCACTCCACTTACGGTCAAAGAAACGGCGTTTTGCAGCCCTATGCATCTCACGTATATGTATGTTATAGTCTGCCATTCTAAGTCACCAAATAAACAAATGATAAGTACCATCTCTATGTATCCACTACTTACTATTCTATTTAAATGATTATAACATGATGCTTGCTCTAATCTAATAACATTTCAAAATATAAATCCAAATAATTAAATTATCATATAAATTAACATTCATAATAAACTATTCATGCTATCAAACACCAACTTCTTACAAAAACTACTTTAATTCATAAAAATGAATTTTGCACTTAAATACATACCTGAGAGCTGGAGTACGTGTCGGAAATGGATGGTGGTTTTTATAAGAAAATACTAATTTTATCGGAAACGATACAGAGAAGATTAGCATGGCCCCTGCGCAAGGATGACACGCATGAATCGAGAAATGGTCCAAATTTTTTTCATATGACGCCCGGTGCAGAAGTACGGAGTTATTGCCGGTGCGCAGAAGCACGGACAATGAGCGGCTCCTATAAGGGCTTCTAAGCGAAGGGGCACATGGATGAACCGAGACATGCCGGAATGAGAGGGATTCCAAAGGTATGCAGGAATGGGACTGCATATCTGAGGAGAGCTTAAAGGATTTGATTGGTGCTACTCATACCACAAGATGCATCTTCTTTTACAGAAGCCTGCCTATAAGAACTCCAATGTTAAGCGTGCTTAACTTGGGGCAATTGTGGGATGGGGGACCCCCCCTGAGAAGTTTCTCAGGTAGTGTGCGAGTGAGGACAAAGCACACTGAAAAATATTCTTTTGGTCTGTGGGGTCAGCCGTCAGTCCGGAAGCCGGGTCGACCCCACTGAAAATACTAATTTTATCGGACTGACGGCTGACCCCACAGACCAACAGTTGTGGGGTCAGCCGTCAGTCCGGAAGCCGGGTCGACCCCACTGAAAATACTAATTTTATCGGACTGCCGGGTCCCCGAACCACACCGTACTGGGAGAGGTTCGGCTCTGATACCATTTGTAAATGTAACACATAATATTATAAATTAAACAAGAATATTTTGCGGAAGTAAACTGGCTTTATAACTTACTTTGTTTGTGAAACTAAAATGAAAGCTATAAATTATAGAACAGGAAACGTTAATAACTCCAAAGCAAATTACCATAATTCCTACTTACTCCAATCTGATAATATAACCTATTACATAAAGTACCTAATTCATCCAACAAACATAAACGCTCCTACATCCATAGTCCACACAAGTTAAACATTCCTAATAGATAAGAGTTAATAATAAGTTAAATCCTAACTTTACTCTTACAACATTAATAACTAAGCAACACCACACCATCATTTCCATCACGGCACTCCATGCTCCTCATCTGCAAAGAGTTTTAAGAAAAACGGGGTGAGTACAAAATTATACTCAGTTGGGGGGGGGGGGGGGGGGGGGGGGGGGGGGGTTCGGGATATCTTTTTTTGTTGTCCAACATGTAAATATAATGTAAGAAAATATGGGAACAACTTCAACCAGAGTTCAACAAAACCATGGTGATAGGGACTAATATCAGCTATATTCCACAAATAACCAAATTAAGGGAGAAGCGCACTTTCCTCAGCCTTAGGGTATAGCTTCTAGAAGCTATACAGTATAGTAGGCGCCACGCTAAATAATGAAATCTTGCCAAAAAGGAATGGAATGATAGGCTCTGGGCGACGTAAGCCTTATCATTGTTATTTAGAGAAATTAATATTCATCCCAATAGAGATCACATAGGAGCTAGTCCACACCACAATGTATTATCAAAAAGACTCCAAGAGCACTAGACGCTCAACACAATCAAGAACCGTATGCCATGTAGGAGCTGTGAGGTTCTAACTCTTCTCATAAGCTAGGTGGGATCTGTAAGCATCTGCAAAGGTAGGAGGATCTGACCAGATCCTATGAGCGCTCAGTAGAAGCTCGAGGTTCTGCGTAACATACGGTCTGCGTGACTCTATAGAGTGAGGACCACTACATTCATGACGGAGGATACTTTTGCCCCCGCTGGAGTTCCTTTTCTGTCCTTCCTTCACGCGGATGCTCACTTTTCACCTTCCTCATACCTATAAATACTAAGTGAACGCACACAATATCATCATCACTTTTTACGAACAACACGCTCCTTAGCGTACTGTTCCATTCAATTCAATACTCTCTCTCACGAGCTCCTCCGAGCTCAGGCAAGCCAAGGCGGACAAGACCTTCTTCCGGGAGGCCGTAGTTCGTTTCTACATCCATCTACTCTTCTCAACACCGGGAAGAATCTCTTTCTTACGTAGACTACTTTGAGCTTAAGGTAAAACCCTCATCACTTGAGGAGGAATGAAGCTTAACGGAGCTCCACACTCCTGGCTTATCTCTTTCCCTTGTCTCTTTTCTGTGTTATCTGCTTGTATGAGTGCAAAACCCCATGAATCTTGCTAGTTTATGGCTAAATACGCCTTTTATCCTTTACTTAAAGCTCAACTATTACTCGCCGTTGCTATACGCCTCTCGCCCTGTACAAAATGCCCGGCTATGGCCTTTCTATACGCATGAATCTCTCACTCTTTACTGTTTTAAGGCTTTACCCATGAATGCTGTTTGCAAAACATTACAAATAATACCCTAAATTGTTGTGGATCTCCAACCCGGATCTATCAACTGGCGCCGTCTGTGGGAACTTCTGGAGTTAAGATGTCGATTTCCCCTGTTTTTTATGCAAAATTCCAGCTCGCTGTTATAATGTTGTTTGCGATTTCCCTTTATTATGTTCTTATGTGGAGAATATGAGGAAATCTGATGTTATATTGATTGGGAATGCTCTGTTTGTTGTTTAATCTGCAAAAACTGCAAATGTGCATACCACTGCTTGATACTTGCCAAAGCTTTCCGCGGCTATGAGCTGTTGAGTGTGATGTGATCTTATGATTATGCTCCCTTTGAGGCGAAAATTGTGATAAACACCTTGATTGAAAGGGGACTTGTGTTTGAGAGGCTGATCTTCTCTCCTTGAATGTGAATTAAGCATGGATATCTGTAAGTACTGTCAAAACCCATGGGTTCAAAGGGCCAATCCCCTGTTTATCTTCGAAGTTCTAGTTGATTCTGATGATATGCGCATAAACTTGCCCTGTCATTTGCCCTGTCGCGATGATCACCTAGAATGATGGCTATCTAATCAAGGGAATGTGTATTGAATGCGAGATTTATGTTATTCCTGGAAAATTTTAGTATGTATGCCATGAATTTGTTTTAGCTATATTGCTTATAATTCATGAATCCAGTGATTAGAAACAATCTCAAGGCCTCATCTCTTTCATGACATGAATTGTGATGGCTAATCTGTTGTTGTTTTGTCAAAAACTTAAGGTTGTGAGGGATCCGGAGGAAAGACGGGTCACTAACTGCAGCAATCTCAAAATACATTCGCTTCACCTTGCGTACTTGGTGAGCATACAATTCTGTCTATTATATGCTCAATATGAAATCCATCTATAAGTTGCAAAGGACTGGTGATTACAAAATAAGCATCCCTACTAAAGCTAGTCGAATGCTCCTGAATTGCCATGACCCCAAAACCCATGAAGTAATAAAAACATTAAAGAAAATGGAGAGCCGAAAGATGCTAAGGTTACCCCATTCACGTTGATGAAGGGAGCCTGCATCTGGAAGCAGAACCTCCTCTCAGAAGCCCTGTTTAACAGGCAACTCCCTCGTAAGCCCCGAATAACGGGCAAAACTTCCTTTCAGAAGCCCTGTCTAACAGGCAGCTCTTTCATAAGCCCCGTATAACGGGCAGAACCCCCAAAAAGCCCTACATAGTAGGCCATGCCATCATAAGCCCTATTCAATAGGCAGCTTTCTCAAAAAGCCCTACACAGTAGGCAACATCAACGTAAGCCCCATATAATGGGCAGAACACTTTATAAGCCCTATTTAATAGGCAACCCTCTCACAAGGCCCTATCTAATAGGCACCTCTTTCGTAAGCCCTATTCAATGGGCAGAACCTTCTACAAAGCCCTATCCAATAGGCAACTCTTTCGTAAGCCCCATTCAATGGGCAGAACCTTCTACAAAGCCCTATCTACTAGGCAACTCCTTCGCAAGCCCCATGCAATGGGCAGAACTTTTCCTAAGCCCTACTCAGTAGGCAACATCCTCATAAGCTTCATATGATAGACAAAATTCCTTATAAGTCCCATTGAATGGACAGTGCAATCCTAAGCCTTGCTCTAAAGAGCAGCATTCCTGTGTATCGCTCCCACAAGCTTTACCCATTGCATTCCGGTAGGCAAAATCTCACCTAAATCCCGCCTCATAGGTGGTATTCTCGAAAAACTCTGTTTTATAGACAATGCCTTCATGAACCTCTGAGGAGGATATTACTTTCATAAGCCCCATCTGATGAGTAGCGCCTCTGTAAGCTTTATAAAATAGACCAAGTTCTCGTAAGCTCGATTCGATGAATAATGTTTTCATGAATCCCACATAGGGGATGTCACTCTAAATATCCTTGGCTAACAGGGAATATCTTGTAAAAAGGTCCTATGAAATAGGGGCTAATCATAAGAAGGGCCTATGTGGCCGAGGCATCTCGTATTAAGCTTAATAAAATAAGACGCCGCACAAATTCTTAATAACCTCTTCTTCTGATCAGATCCCTCCCAGAGGCCTCATAAGGAAAGCCTTAAGAAAACAAACAACCTAACAAAATAGATTTTGTAATGACAAATGTCACTGACCTCAGCTTCATTCCGGCGAAAGCCATCTTTAAAAAGCCTTACATTAAATAAAACACACTTGTTAAGGCCACCTAAGATGGTAGGCGGTTATAAAAGGATTTGCTAAATCAGCAGCATATCACGGCTAAATCTCACATGATCAGCTGCCTCATGTCAAGAAGAGGAAATTGTGTTAAAAACCTTTATCATAATCAGATTTCTATCTTTAAGTCGTTACTTACCTTCACCGTACATCGGCAGAAGCCACCCCCTTTAAGAGCCTTATAACGAATAAGCTATACTTGTTAAAGCCATCATACAAAGAGCATCTGGAATTAATCCTCTACACGCAGAAAGCTTGTTAATAGCTAGTTACGTATACTTCAAATCTCTCTCAAAGAGCATCTGGAATTAATCCTCTACACGTCCTTAAATCTTTGCAGATTCTTATAAGGATGAATGCTACATCAGATGCTGTTTCCAAGGAAGCCGGTCAAGCCACCGGAAATCCAGAAAATTCTGTAATTGGAAACAAAGGAACGGGCACTATGCTGACAGAGGCTAGTGTCAACATGGAGGCTCAGTTTTCTCCAGCTATGCTTCAACAAATGAAAGTCCTTATCGAAGGAGTAGTAGAGGGGGCTGTTGAGAAAAGACTCCACACTTTAGGAGCAAATCCTCAGAACACAGATCCCTTGGGTGAGACCCAGGAAGGGGGAGGAAGTAAGAGCACTCCCGCAATGCATAAGCAGAAGCCTATGCATCAAGGCGTAACTCAAGAGCTAGTCTCAAGGCTGCCTCCGACAGTGGCCGAAGAGGAAGAGGGATTTTCTACTGATTGGGAATCCCCAGATGAGGAAGGTCCTGAAGAACTTGAAGGAAATCTCAATGAGAACATTGAAAATGCATGGGCCAAGAAGTATGCCCAACAGCAAGAGCAGATGAAGCTCTTAGCAAAAGAAGTCAAAAAACTGAAGGAACAAAATCAGGCCGTGGAAAGGGCCTCAAAAGAAATGGAGACAAGCAAAAAAGAGTTCCGCAATCCGAAGGAAGGAAAGAATCCAAAACCTTCTTCAAACAATAGGAATGGAGGAGACAAATCAGAGCTCTTTCCCTTATATATTGACGAGAACAGCCCATTTTCAGCGGACATCCAAACGGATCCTGTCCCAAGCAGCTTCAAAACAATCTCTTGCGAGTATCAAAGGAAGGGAGACCCTGAAGAGCACCTGATGAAGTTCGAAAGCTTATGTCTCCTTCATCAGTACTCAGAAGGGGTTAAGTGTAGGGTATTCCTTACAACCCTGTCAGGAACTGCTCAGCACTGGTTCAAGAAGTTGCCAAAGGCCTCCATTCATTCCTTCATGGACCTGAAAGAGGTTTTTCTACAGCAATTCGTCAGTGCTAAAAGGACTACTCGGAACTCCTTGCATCTGACGACCATAAAACAGGGCGCCAATGAAAGTCTGAGAGACTACATGACACGCTTCAACGAGGCCGTCCTGGAAATTCCAGGAGTAGAGCCGAAATTAAAGGTGCATGCCTGTGTAGACGGCCTGAAGCCAGGACAGTTCTTTGCCTCCCTCATCAAAAAAGAGGCTACTTCTTTTGAAGAATTACTGACGAGAGTCCAAAAGTACATCCATATGGAGGAAGCTCTAAGCAGCAAGAGGGCTGAGTTGGCCTCTCAAAAAGAAAAGAAGTCGGAAGAAAGAAAAAGACCAGCTCCAGATGCTAAGAAAACTGATAAGAATGAAAGGTTTCTAAGATCTTTCACCCCATTAATCAAGCAACCGGTTGATCTGCTCGAAGTGGTCCTGAGAAAACCTGGGGTTCAGATCCCCGCCGGACATAGGCAGCCACCAAGGAATCCACCTTCTGAAAGATTCTGTAAGTTCCACAATGACTTTGGTCACATGACCAACGATTGTAGGAACCTAAGAATTGCCATCGAAAAGTTAATCCAGGAAGGAGAACTCTTGGAATACGTCAAAAGAGAGACATAACAAAGCAAGAAGCGCAAAGAAGCTCCTGAAAAAGCAACTGATGCTAGTCAATGGTCAGAGCCCAAATGCGTTATTAAAATGATATATGGAGGGCCAACCATGGGAGACTCTGATAGGAGCAGAAAGGCATCTGCCAGAGAATTACATATGCATGAAAGGCATGGGGTCTGGAAGGTCGAAGCAGGCCTACCCCCACCAGAAATCTCATTCGGGCCAGAAGATAACCGGAAAGTGGTTCGCCCGCATGATGATGCGTTGGTCATCACAGTGGAAATAGAGAGATATCAGGTCCAAAGAGTCTTTGTGGACACAGGAGCAGCAATCAATGTTATATTTGAAAGTTGTTTCAACCAAATGAGCCTCCAGAAGCCATTGAATGGGGTAGCTAAGGCACTACACGGTTTCTCAGGAGATCCGGTGATGTCGCTAGGATCAATTGATTTAATGCTCACTCTGGGTGAAGGGCCTACACGAGTGTCAAAGCCAGTCACCTTCTTGGTGGTGCGACAACCATCTTCCTATAACATCATTCTAGGAAGAACTGCATTGAATCCGTTCCAAGCAGTGGTTTCCACTTACTATCTGATGATGAAATTCCCCGTGGGAAATCAAGTAGGGCAGATATCGGGAGATCAAGAGGTCTCGCGAAAATGCTATGTCCAATCGGTTCAAGCATGAGAGGCCAGGAAAAGGCCGATGGCAGAACCTGCCACCGAAGGGGATGAGATGAAACTCGAGGGGAAAAGACTTAAAACCCCAACTCCAGCAGGAGAAGGTCAGAACCTTTCCACTTCAATGGAGCACTTGCTGATCACCAGCAACAACCCTCATGAGGAACTGATGATATCCCAGGACCCAGCCAAACAACTGCTTCAACAGATAAACGAAAGTAAAGGGCCTGAAGCTGAAGCCACAGGCAGATGCCACGCCCCAATTGTGAAAGGGCAGTGGGAAGCGTTGATAACCCAGGCAAGGGCTAAAGTCAAAAGTGCAAAGGAAGTGCTAGACCAGGAAGATGTCGAGGAGACAACAGGCAAAGGAAAAGTTATCACCCTCGAAATATGCAGGGAAAATTGAGAATTACTCTCAAGAAGAAAGTATGTTGGTCTATTACCCCTTATTCGTTTTGAAAAACTCTTATTCCATGATTAACTGATGTATGAAACATTGGATCATACCTCTTTATCTTTAAAGTAGTTATATTTCGCATGTGCCTAGCCCTCAAATGATGTGTAATTCCTTCAGTCCCTTACACCTCACTTGGGGGAGGAGTAGGGGATACCCATATACCCGTATCCCATTAGCTTAAAATGCTATCTCAAAATGCTGCCATTATCTTAGAATGCTATTTTTCACTAAGATGTTATCCTACTATTTTGTCCCATCACCCTAAAAATACTGGGAATATCTCTACCTCACCATCTTAAAATACTTCAGCAGGTAGAAACAGGGTAAAAAGTAAAGCCCCTATAAATAAAAGAATAAGAGAGATAACATTCTAAGCTGAATAAGAAATAACAGAAACATGTTATAAACAGGGCCTCGAAGAAGCATCTGGCCTAAATCAAAAGTAACGATTGTTTGTGCCCCAATAGCACGGTTTCAGGGTCATAAAAAGCACCCCACCACAAACACCAAAAAATAGATTGTTCAACAAACATCTTATCCAAAGTAACAAAATTAAGGAGATGGACTTCGAATAAAAGCTAGGTCCTCAGAGCTAGACGAATGAGAAATTGAAGCTTCGCCCTTGGGAACAGGGGAGATATCAGTGGAAGGCAAGATCCAATTATCTCTGGGATGGCCTAGGGGAACGTTAAAGATATCATTCGCCCCTGAGCTATCCTCCTCACTTGATAGGATACGCGCGGAAGGAGCGGTTCCTTGAGAAAAGGAGGGACCTGCAGTCTCCTTCCTCGCTAGTTCCTGAAAATATAAATAGAATCACTAAATAGATAACAATAAACCAGTGATGGGCAGGCAAAGCTCTAGCAAAGAGAAAAGGAGGCACCTCATCAAAGGATTTTTTCATAAGCTGCATGGCAGTAGTATCAACGGAAAAGAGAGGGAAAGGGGGAGCATCCCAAGTAGGAAAGCCCTCAAGGGCCTCAATGGGCTGGTGAAGCGTTTCAGCAGCTTTTCTCAATACTGGCATAAACCAAGGTTCCCCAGTAGGAATGAAGCAATTCCTCTTGAGGGCCTCAGGCTTTGTTTCGAACAAATGTATTATGGGCATCAGGTTGATAGAGTTAGCATGCTCCGGGACGCCCAGCTGGTTACAGCATTCGAAAACAACATCGCCAGCCCAGCTGGTGAGAGGGTCTATCATTCTGGCCCAGAAATAAGGAGAATTGATAAACGCTTCAGGCAATTGCTTCACCAGAGAGTCTATGAAAGCTTGACCATAGGGGGACATCAAAAAGTTAGATCGGAAAACTTGTATCCCCTTGGATACGCCTTCATCGGAACCCTGTTTCATTCCTTCTGCGAGAGCAGAAGTCCGGGAACGTTCCAACTCTTGTTCATGAGTAAGAGTTAGTCGTTCCGTTTGCATAGCAAAGTCTGCCTTCATTTTTAACTCCCATTCTAAGGAAGCCTCTAGGGCTATATCTAATTCCCTTATTCGCCTCGATAATGACGCAAGGCGTAACTCAAGGGAAGAACTGTATTTCTCCTTAGCACGGAGACGGTCCTGAAGATCCCGAGCCTCGACTTGAGCACGGTCCCTACTCTGCTCAACCTCTGATAGAATCTCCAAGAACTGATCAAAAGCCAAAGCCTGAGCACCGAAAGAGGGTGTCGAAAACTGATTCACCTCTGTAAACGCAAAGGAATGAAAATCACCCGTTTTGCAGAAAAAGAAGCATGAATGCTTACCTCAATCAAAGGGAAGAGAGGAAATAGGATTTTACCGTGGCCGACTAAGGGCGGTTCATGAAAGCAGAGTTCTGAACGAGGTTTCATTATTATTGTCTCCTGTAGGTTTTCATGGTCCGATTCTGAAACCCTAGAGCCCGTAGAGGGTAATGTGGGGGCGTCGTTTAAAGAGGAAATAGGCTCAGGATTGAGGATTCTGGCCTCAACCATTCTCTGCTCTAATTTCATCTGAATCTTACGTAGCACTTCCTCCGCGTCAACATTCATGGCTGGGAGCAAATGCAAACAAAACTCAATCTTCTAAGAAATCTTAAGATTTTCAAGGAAAAATGCTCATCATATTCACCCTCAAACTAGGTTTGTAAAAACAAAAATCGGTATTAACGATTCCTTCAAAAAAAAAAAAAAAAAAAAAAGAGAGAGACAGGGGAAGAAAGGCCCCTCATAGGAAAAACCTGTACAAACGCCGAAGAAAGATATATAAAGATAATGAACACTCAATAAACTACCTTTGAGCAAGGAAGACGAAGCAATCGCTGGAAACGTTGAGTAGAAAAACGTGAATGCCCTCCCTTTTCTCAGATGTATGAGTGGGGAAGAAGAGAATGAAGGAAGTTAAAAAGGCTAAGGAGGAGTAGAGCGATGCCCCACTTGTTACTCCACGTCGGCCTATAAAAGAATAGGAAGCGTTTCTTTACTCCCCAAAAAAGTAACGCGCCTTTTTCCCTACAAAATATATCCATTATAATGTTCCTCTATTCGAAAGAACGTCTCGATAAGGAAAAGTGAAAATAGTTTCCCTACTAAGACACCTGCCAGAAGCCAACATATAAACGCTTCTGGACCTGGGGGGGGAGTAGCTGATAGGGACTAATATCAGCTATATTCCACAAATAAACCAAATTAAGGGAGAAGCGCACTTTCCTCAGCCTTAGGGTATAGCTTCTAGAAGCTATACAGTATAGTAGGCGCCACGCTAAATAATGAAATCTTGCCAAAAAGGAATGGAATGATAGGCTCTGGGCGACGTAAGCCTTATCATTGTTATTTAGAGAAATTAATATTCATCCCAATAGAGATCACATAGGAGCTAGTCCACACCACAGTGTATTATCAAAAAGACTCCAAGAGCATTAGACACTCAACACAACCGTATGCCATGTAGGAGCTATGAGGTTCTAACTCTTCTCATAAGCTAGGTGGGATCTGTAAGCATCTGCAAAGGTAGGAGGATCTGACCAGATCCTATGAGCGCTCAGTAGAAGCTCGAGGTTCTGCGTAACATACGGTCTGCGTGACTCTATAGAGTGAGGACCACTGCATTCATGACGGAGGATACTTTTGCCCCCGTTGGAGTTCCTTTTCTGTCCTTCCTTCACGCGGATGCTCACTTTTCACCCTCCTCATACCTATAAATACTAAGTGAACGCACACAATATCATCATCACTTTTTACGAACAACACGCTCCTTAGCGTACTGTTCCATTCAATTCAATACTCTCTCTCACGAGCTCCTCCGAGCTCAGGCAAGCCAAGGCGGACAAGACCTTCTTCCAGGAGGCCGTAGTTCGTTTCTACATCCATCTACTCTTCTCAACACCGGGAAGAATCTCTTTCTTACGTAGACTACTTTGAGCTTAAGGTAAAACCCTCATCACTTGAGGAGGAATGAAGCTTAACGGAGCTCCACACTCCTGGCTTCTCTCTTTCCCTTGTCTCTTTTCTGTGTTATCTGCTTGTATGAGTGCAAAACCCCATGAATCTTGCTAGTTTAAGGCTAAATACGCCTTTTATCCTTTACTTAAAGCTCAACTATTACTCGCCGTTGCTATACGCCTCTCGCCCTGTACAAAATGCCCGGCTATGGCCTTTCTATACGCATGAATCTCTCACTCTTTACGGTTTTAATGCTTTACCCATGAATGTTGTTTGCAAAACATTACAATTAATACCCTAAATTGTTGTGGATCTCCAACCGGATCTATCACATGGGATCATAAAACTTCAACCATTAATCATAACAATGTACACAACAAAATATGATAAATGGGACATAGAACTTCAACTGTGCACAGGACATATCATAGGCATACTCAAGTATACTCATCTCATACTTCAACCATAATTTTCAGCACATATAAACACGTTGGACATAAAAACATTTTATCAACTATTTTAAATGAAATAAACTTGGGAAAACATTTTACTTTACCCAACCTCAAACTTCTTGTGATATCGAAACTTGAAGAACTCTTAACTGGGCGAAGGAGATCCTATTTGCTCTTCACCTATTTAATCAAAATCATAATAATAAATACTCAGAAATTTTTAACACTTAAGCTGTCAAAAACTTAACTTCTGATCCTTACTACAAATATTCTGCAGACACCTACTCCATCCATAGGAATTGACTATATCTTTTACTCTAATAGTTGATTGACAAAGGAATTAATTATCTTCTTCTGCTATTATTTGTCCATTGTCACAAAACCTATGTAAGTTCCTTTAATCAAACACTGCTAACTTAACTCCCTATAAAGCATGCATAGCTTGATGGAAAAAGATAATAAAAGAAACACCTCTAATATTACAAATCAACATTATATACATATAATATGATTTCCTTTGTTGTTCTTCTTTTTCTTCTAAATTCTCTAATTCCTAAGGGTTGACTTACTTTTACTAACCGGCCATTAACAAAATGACAACCAAGATCCATCAATTAATCTAACAAATTTTCCGATAAGTAATCATATATTTGTAAATTTGAAATTAACTATGAACTACTACTTCACTTTGTTTGAGCACTGAACGAAATTTACAGATTTGCAGATCAATAAGGAGATGCTCTAACTGTTTAGAGTTTTAGATCTAAACTAAATAATTATACTATTATTTTCTGCAAAGAATTTCAACAAGAAATCGGAACCTAGACAAAAATCAACTCATTGATACTAGAAAACTTACCTTCAAATCCGTTTGCTACTACAACAGATTTAACCTTAAGATTTACTCGATCACACCCCTCCTTCGATTTCTCTCCTGAATATATATAGGAAACCTCTACAACAACAATCCTACTCCATCACCTTACATCGTCTACAGAATTGAACGGATCTACAGCGAGAAAATTGAGTAACATCAATTCTTTATGTAATAACTAATATATTATCACACTATTAAAATTTTGGGCTGTTACAACGTTAGCATAGATGAAAACAATTTTACTTTGACACGTCAGCCACAACGTTTAATCTTTTGACACACGCCTTGGGTGAAATGCCTATATATATGAAAACTATAACACTTACAAATTTTATCACCCCAAATTCGCAAGAATCCTCTCTTTGCAATAGATTTTTAGATTCTCTGCAAATATTCTAATCTCATCATACATTCCCCATTATTTCTGTCACATTCTACAGTAGGAAAAAAAATCAATCAAGATATCGAGAAGAACCCCACGATTTCATTCATATCGAGCCACATCCCGATGAAAAGCAATCACCAACAGGAAGGCTACCACCTTCTCCACACTCACAGCGTACTAAAAACATTCCAATTGATCCAAGTCCTTCACCACCCCAGAACACAGAAGCCATACATACTCCACCACCATCTCCACCACACAAAGCCATTTCGAACCCCACTCCGTCAACAACACCATCATCTCGACCACACCAAGCAAATCCGAACCCCAATCCGTCAACTCCACCACCATCTTCACCACACAATACCTTGAACACCACCAACCCAAATCCCTCAAACCCAAGCCTAACCCAAGAACAGGAGAAGACTTTTGCTGTTTTCCAAGATGACTACAAAACATAAAGGAACTGGTGCGTTAGAGGTATGCCTCCGTACCTCTTTCGGAGGAACTTGTGCGGAAAGCTCCGAATTCAAGGTATATGTCTCTTACCGAGAGACAAAATGCTACAAAGTCTTTTCAGTCATCAAGGCTTTTAAAGAAGAAAAGATGAGGATAGAAGAAGACAAAATATTTTGGGATGATGTACGGGTAGATGAATTTTTCCCAACAATTAATATTTTGCTATTAAATATTAAAACTCATGGTTTTCGCAATAAATAATATTTTTGGATGATGTACGGGTTTGAAATATTTTATAATCAACGTTTTTATTTTTTTAAATATTTTGGAATGTTGTACGTGTTGATGAATTTATGCAACAGATGAAGCGCATCATCGACTAAATTACATCTCATGGTCATGCGCAATAATCAATATTTTGGGATGATTTACCGGTTGATGAATTTATGCAATAAATGAAGTGCATCATCAAATAAATTATAACTCATGAATCTTTCGCAATAATTAATTTTTTGGATGATGTACGGGTTGATGAATTTATGCAACAAATAAATCGTATCAGGGTTTAGGGTTTTGGGTTTTGGGTTTAGTGTTTTGGATAATTAATTCATCAGTATAATTGATGATTCTTATTATATTATTTATTTATATAAGTGCACGTATCAGCAAAGAATTATACCAATAAATAACTTTTCACATTTTTTTATAAAAGGACAAGAATTCACTAGACTTTAAAAATTATAACACATTTGCTACAAGCAATGCTCCCACTATATTCACTAATATTGACTTAAATGAAATTAAACACAAAAATATTGATACTTACGAAGTATTGCATATAATAGATTTAACCAAATCCCAAACAAAGTTGGGGGGCGAAAAATGATAGAATATACGTTTTCCATTGCCATTGGGTTAACAATACAAATTTTTTTCAACATTTTTTCGTTTTCCTCAAAGATATGTAACTGCACCATTAATCACACAATTGAATAAAGTGGTCGTGTTGATTATGAATGAGCAACTATTTAATGAACTACATATTAACAATAATTAATTTTTGTAGATTTGTCAAACCTGTATGAATTTTCGATCATCGTTCGAAAGCTCGACTTTGGAGTAATGAGAATCAAATAGAAGTGTAATGCTCAAGAAATTTGCGTTGAAAGGGTGATGTATGGAAGCAATAACTGATGGTAGGTGATGATTGGCTAATCGAAGAGGGCGAACGAGGATTTTGATTAAAGGAACCCAATTGTTGGGAGCTATCATGAAAAATTCATGGTTACAAACCGCCTTCTCAATATTGAAATTTCTATATATTTCTTTAATATAATTCTAAAGTATTTTTTACCCTATAAATTATGAATTTAATTATATATTTATATACCATGTGTCATTTTTATTATAATAATTATTAAAAAAGACAAAACATGAAAGAAAATATTTTTGGGTAATTCAATCCACAAACCCCAATTTTCTCCGATTTAATTAATTAAACGATGTTACGAAGACTTTTGCCGTGCCACGTTAGCATATATGAAAATAATTTTACTTTGACACGTCAGCCATAACGTTTAATCTTTTGACACGTGCCTTGGGTGAAATGCCTATATATATGGAAACTATAACACTTACAAATTTTATCACCCCAAATTCGCAAGAATCCTCTCTTTGCAATATATTTCTAGATTCTCTGCAAATCTTCTAATCTCATCATACATTCCACATTATTTCTCTCACATTCTACAGTAGGAAAAAAAATCAATCAAGATATCGAGAAGAACCCCACGATTTCATTCATATCGAGCCACATCCCGATGAAAAGCAATCACCAATAGGAAGGCTACCACCTTCTCCTCACTCACAGCGTACTAAAAACATTCCATTTGATCCAAGTCCTTCACCACCCCAGAACACAGAAGCCATACATACTCCACCACCATCTCCACCACACAAAGCCATTTCGAACCCCACTCCGTCAACAACACCATCATCACGACCACACCAAGCAAATCCGAACCCCAATCCGTCAACTCCACCATCATCTCCATCACACAATACCTTGAACACCACCAACCCAAATCCCTCAAACCCAAGCCTAACCCAAGAACATGAGAAGACTTTTGCTGTTTTCCAAGATGACTACAAAACATAAAGGAACTGGTGCGTTAGAGGTATGCCTCCGTACCTCATTCGGAGGAACTTGTGCGGAAAGCTCCGAATTCAAGGTATATGTCTCTTACCGAGAGACAGAATGCTACAAAGTCTTTTCAGTCATCAAGGCTTTTAAAGAAGAAAAGATGAGGATAGAAGAAGACAAAATATTTTGGGATGATGTAAGGGTAGATGAATTTTTCCCAATAATTAATATTTTGCTATTAAATTAAAACTCATGGTTTTCGCAATAAAAAATATTTTTGGATGATGTACGGGTTTGATAAATTTTATAATCGACGTTTTTATATTTTTTTAAAATATTTTGAAATGATGTACGTGTTGATGAATTTATGCAACAGATGAAGCGCATCATCGAATAAATTACAACTCATGGTAATGCGCAATAATCAATATTTTGGGATGATTTACCGGTTGATGAATTTATGCAATAAATGAAGTGCATCATCGAATAAATTATAACTCATGAATCTTTCGCAATAATTAATTTTTTGGGATGATGTACGGGTTGATGAATTTATGCAACAAATAAAGCGCATCACGGTTTAGGGTTTTGAATAATTAATTCATCAGTATAATTGATGATTCTTATTATATTATTTATTTATATAAGTGCACATATCAGCAAAGAATTATACCAATAAATAACTTTTCACATTTTTTTATAAAAGGACAAGAATTCACTAGACTTTAAAAATTATAACACATTTGCTACAAGCAATGCTCCCACTATATTCACTAATATTGACTTAAATGAAATTAAACACAAAAATATAGATACTTACGAAGTATTGCATATAATAGATTTAACCAAATCCCAAACAAAGTTGGGGAGCGAAAAATGATAGAATATACGTTTTTCATTGCCATTGGGTTAACAATATGAATTTTTTTCAACATTTTTTCGTTTTCCTCAAAGATATGTAACTGCACCATTAATCACACAATTGAATAAAGTGGTCGTGTTGATTATGAATGAGCAACTATTTAATGAACTACATATTAACTATAATTAATTTTTGTAGATTTGTCAAACCTGTATGAATTTTCGATCATCGTTCGAAAGCTCGACTTTGGAGTAATGAGAATCAAATAGAAGTGTAACGCTCAAGAAATTTGCGTTGAAAGGGTGATGTATGGAAGCAATAACTGATGGTAGGTGATGATTGGCTAATCGAAGAGGGCGAACGAGGATTTTGATTAAAGGAACCCAATTGTTGGGAGCTATCATGAAAAATTCATGGTTACAAACCGCCCTCTCAATATTGAAATTTCTATATATTTCTTTAATATAATTCTAAAGTATTTTTTACCCTATAAATTATGAATTTAATTATATATTTATATACCATGTGTTTTTTTTTATTATAATAATTATTAAAAAAGAAAAAACATGAAATAAAATATTTTTGGGTAATTCAATCCGCAAACCCCAATTTTCTCCGATTTAATTTATTAAACGATGTTTCGAGGACTTTTGCCATGCCACGTTAGCATAGTTGAAAACAATTTTACTTTGACACGTCAGCCACAACGTTTAATTCTTTGACACGTGCCTTGGGTGAAATGCCTATATATATGGAAACTATAACACTTACAAATTTTATCACCCCAAATTCGCAAGAATCCTCTCTTTGCAATAGATTTCTAGATTCTCTGCAAATCTTCTAATCTCATCATACATTCCCCATTATTTCTCTCACATTCTATAGTAGGAAAGAAAATCAATCAAGATATCGAGAAGAACCTCACGATTTCATTCATATCGAGCCACATCCCGATGAAAAGCAATCACCAATAGGAAGGCTACCACCTTCTCCACACTCACAGCGTACTAAAAACATTCCATTTGATCCAAGTCCTTCACCACCCCAGAACACAGAAGCCATACATACTGCACGACCATCTCCACCACACAAAGCCATTTCGAACCCCAATTCGTCAACAACACCATCATCTCGACCACACCAAGCAAATCCGAACCCCAATCCTTCAACTCCACCACCATCTCCATCACACAATACCTTGAACACCACCAACCCAAATCCCTCAAACCCAAGCCTAACTCAATAACAAGAGAAGACTCTTGCTGTTTTCCAAGGTGACTACAAAAAGAGAGAACTGGTGCGTAAGAGGTATGCCTCCGTACCTCTTTCGGAGGAACTTGTGAGGAAAGCTCCGAATTCAAGGTATATGTCTCTTTCCGAGAGACAGAATGCTACAAAGTGTTTTCAATCATCAAGGCTTTTGGAGAAGAAAATTTGAAGATAGAAGATGGCAAAATATTTTGGGATGATGTACGCGTAGATGATTTTTTCGCAATAATTAATATTTTGCAATTAAATATTAAAACTCATGGGTTTTCACAATAATTAATATTTTTGGATGATGTACGGGCTGATGAATTTTATAATCAAAGTATTTATTTTTTTAATATTTTGGGATGATGTACGTGTTGATGAATTTATGCAACAGATGAAGCGCATCATCGAATAAATTACAACTCATGGTCATTCGCAGTAATTAATATTTTGGGATGATTTACCGGTTGATTAATTTATTCAACAAATGAAGTGCATCATCGAATAAATTATAACTCATGGGTCGTTCGCAATAATTAAATTTTTGGGATGATGTAAGGGTTGATGAATTTATGCAACAAATAAAGCGCATCAGGGTTTAGGGTTTAGGATTTAGGGGTTTAGGGTTTAGGATAATTAATTCATCAAAATAATTGATGATTCTCATTATATTAGTTTATTTATATAAGCGCACATATTAGCAAAGAATTATACCAATAAATAAGTTTTCACATTTTTTATAAAAGGACAAGAATTCACCAGACGTTGAAAATTACAACATATTTGCTACAAGCAACGCTCCAACTATATTCACTAGTTCTGAATTAAATGAAATTATACACAAAAATATAGATACTTACGAAGAATTGCGTATGATAGATTTAACCATATCCTCAAACCAAGTTGGAGAGCGAAAAATGGGAGCAAACCGGTTTCCATTGCCATTGGGTTAGCCATATGAAATTCTTTCAACATTTTCTTGTCTTCCTCAAAGATATGTAACATTTGTTGTACCTGACACTGCACCATTAATCGTACAATTGAATAAAATGGTCGTGTTGATTATCAATGAGCTACTATTTCATGAACTACATATGTAATAACTATTTAACAATACTTAATTTTTGTAGATTTGTCAAACCTGTATGAATTTTCGATCATCGTTCGAATGCTCGACTTTGGAGTAATGAGAATCGAATAGGAGTGTTAAGCTCAAGAAGTTTGCGTTGGAAGGGTGATGTATGGAGGCAATAACTCATGGTAGGTGATGATTGGCTAGTCGGAGAGAGTGAATGAGGGTTTTGATTGAAGGAATCCAATTGTTGGGAGCCATCATGAAAAATTCATGGGTACAAACCACCTTCTCAAGATTGGATTTATATACATTTCTTTAGTTTAATTCTAAAGTATTTTTTACCATATAAATTATGAATTTAATCATATATTTATATATATCATGTATTTATTTATTATAATAATTATTAAAAAAGATAAAACATGAAAGAAAATATTTTTGGGTAATACTATCCGCAACCCTTAATTTTCTCTAATTTAATTAATTAAACGGTGATTCGTAGACTTTTGCCGCTTCATTTTGAAAGTGGGCGACAGGCGCCTTGATTCCTGTGTACTATACCTGCAGAATTAAATGCAAAGTAAAATAGCACCTTAGGCACTCGAGTACACATTGGCACTGTGAATTTTACGTGGCAAAAGTCACTGCAATCTTGACTATTGAAGCATAACAATCACTAGATCTTAGCCGAACTGAACTAACGTGACGCAAGTTTGCCGTGCCACATCAGCACAGATGAAAATAATTTTACTTCGACACGTCAGCTACGACGTTTAATCTCTTGACACGTTGTCACGCCCCAACTTTTCTAAAGAGGACATCTGAATGAGGCGTGACTGGGGTTGGAGAAAAGAAGCGGGGAAAGAACGGGGATGCTTGTCGTACTTAAATAAATTAAATAATGTTTCAAAAAATTTGGGCAGCACTTACTTTAATAATAAGAGTTAACCTAAATAATAAAAGTAGCAAGAGATATTCAACATATACATTCACTTATACTATAAGGATCGTTTAAGTTCAAGTGGCTCCATCATAGCTAAGTTTACAAATCTAGGTTTACTTCATACATAAAAGCAGTTTAGTATTCTAAGTTTGCATCGTAATATAATTTACAATACCAAGAGATAAAAGTCTATGACACGAATTAAGAGCAACTAGCGGAAGCTATTACAAAAGGTAGATCCTAGCCTCAGCTCTGCCCCGTCTGCACCGTCATTTAACCTGAAAATGTTTGGAAATATTTGGGCTAAGTACTAATGTACTTAGTGGGCTAACATTTGGTATACATACATAAAACAAAATACAGTTTATCCATTTTCATACGACATAACTTAGAAGGTTTTGTAAAATAAAAGCATCTAAGTATGTCAAAACATCATCATTTTCCTTTGTGCACATTTGTCACACTCTACCGTTACTCTTACTGTGATTCCGGACCTCTAGCCACCGTCGAATCCTTTAACATTCATTTTTGGATTTCGGGTCGAAACCCAGAGAATCCCAGTCGAAGATAGTATACGAGAGAGATCAACCAATCGATATACTATCGGGGTGTATACACAGTTCAAAGTTAGTGTTTTAGACTGAACTAAGAACCTCGATCGATTAACTTCAGAGCATTAAACATGTAGAGCGCACGAAACATTTTATGGATAAACAGTTTTCTCATTTTGTAAATATCAGAGCATAACATAACTCAAAATATGTTTGATAAGTAAATAGCCCACCTTAAAGGATTAATTCCGTAGATAAAAGACAACTCCTTCCTGAGTAATCACTTCTCGTCCTCAAAAGGTCCTACAAGATAAGGCCTACACTTAATTGCTTCCCAAGACAATTCAAAGAGTTAAGGACAGACTAAGTTCTAGATTCGCTACGCCCAGTTTTGATCATTTTATTAATATAGTGAAAATCATTATCTCTATTTATAGCATCAACAATACCATAACTCCATTTAGATTATTTAGTTCCATTCATGAAGTTATATTCATATAGTCATATACAATTTCCTGCCAATAAATCACATATAATAGCTCTCATTCATATGAATTATTCATACCGGTAAGTAATAACTTTATCAATGACTAATTAGCTATTAATTTAATAAGAACTTATATATGTATCTTTTGTTATCCTACTATGTATGGAAGTCTCCAACATGTATATACAGTATGATCAATTAAGTAGAAACTTATAAGTTTTAATCGTATAGTATGTGTACTAGTGTAGCTTTATGCAGTTGCAAATTCTCATTTCCTTGTATACTAAATTCATTCTAACATGCAAACATTATTTCCAAAACCAATCAATCTGATAGTTTATAAAAGCTTTTAGTCCTTGTTTACACCTAAATACACACACATGTATATATATATATATATATAACTAGTTAGAAAAGTTCATGAAAAGGTCATACATTCTACATTAGTAGGGAGGCAGGGAATGATATTGTCCTAATCAACATTTCAATTAAGATTATATATGTCTCAACACCTATATGAGTTATTATCATGTGTAATCTCATATATTTTATCAACACAAAATCATGCTCATTAATCTCTAATTACTCAAACAAAACCCACAATAGAGCTCAAAATATTAAAATTCCTAAAATCAAAACTGTGATTCCTTCTTTAACAACCAAAACTGACCAATTACACAAGAAGGAGGGAAATGAGATATATCTCTACACCGTAGGTATTCTCCTTCTTCTTCTAGTGGTGAGTTGTTGGCTTGATTTCTTCTACACCTTCTTCGTTCCTCTTATTTCCCCCGATTTTCTCTCACTATTTCCCCATGATTTTTCTTAAAACTCTCTCACTCTCTTTCTTACTTACAGTGACCGGATGAAAATGGAGGGGAGAGTGGTTTGGGTTTATTTCTATCCAATTATTTGTGTGGTAAAAGGATGGAGTGAAGTGGGTAACTCCTAAACCATGAAATTATTAATTTAAAACTAGTCTAAAAATTTAGTCTAGTCTAACTAGGTGAAAAAGGAAAATAAAACGTAAATTGAATGGAAATGTAAATACATATTTTTCTTTCTTTTCATTACATACACACGTTCAAGACATATGAAAACAACAACTACATTTATGCTTATGTGTATATATATGTGCATGTATATGCATTTTATATTCTTGCAATTAGTTTATAACTTAACTTAAATGTAATCTTGTAGTACATAATTAAATATTTATTCAAGAAAATAATTAAAGAATTTACATTAACCATATAATAATAATAATAATAATAATAATAATAATAATAATAATAATAATAATAATAATAATAATAATAATAATAATAAAAATGCTGGAATATTTTTGTTTTAACGTTCTCCGGGCATGATTCGTCTTAAGTTAAAATTCTAAATTAAATAAAACTTTAACGGTAAAAGACGGGGTATTACATCCCTCCCTCCTTATAAAAATTTCGTCCTCGAAATTTACGTACCTTGGTAATTCAATTCCGGATATTGGACTTTCATTTTATCCTCTAGCTCCCACGTAGCTTCTTCTAACCCATGATGATTCCATAGAACCTTAACTATAGGAATATTCTTGTTTCTTAATACTTGAACTTTTCTATCCATTATTCGAATTGGCTTTTCATCATAACTCAAATCTTGAGCCAAGACAACTTCATCATACTTGATCACGTGCTTCGGATCAAACACATATTTCCTTAACTGGGAGACGTGGAACACGTTATGCACGTCCCCGATGCTTGGTGGTAGTGCTAATCTATAGGCTACTGGTCCTATCCTATCTAGGATCTCAAAAGGTCCTATATAACGAGGTCGTAATTTTCCTCTCTTACCAAAACGAATCACTCCTTTAGTAGGAGAAACCTTGAGAAAAACACGATCTCCCACATTAAACTGTAATTCAGATCGACGTTTATCAGCGTACGACTTTTGCCTATCCTGTGCTTCTTTTATTCTTTGCTTAATTAGATCGACCTTCTCAACCATTTGTTGGACTAGTTCTGGACCTAAGATTTGTCTTTCACCCACTTCATCCCAATAAAGTGGTGATCTACATTTTCGTCCATATAGTGCTTCATACGGAGCCATGCCGTTCGTTGCTTGATAACTATTATTGTAAGCAAACTCAACAAGGGGTAACAACTCCTCCCAACTTCCACCTTCATCAGCAACTATAGCTCTCAGCATATCTTCAAGAATTTGGATTGTTCGTTCTGACTGTCCATCAGTTTGAGGGTGAAAGGCGGTACTAAAATTTAATTGTGTACCCATTGCTTCTTGAAGACTTCTCCAAAAACGAGATGTAAATCTCGAGTCACGATCTAAAGTGATTGAGACTAGCACACCATGAAGGCGTACTATCTCTTTAACATAAAGTTTAGCAAGCTTTTCCAATCCAAAATTCATTTGGATAAGCAGAAAATGTGCCGACTTCGATAAACGATCCACAATGACCCAAATGGCAGTATTCCCACGTGCTGATTTTGGTAAGCTTACTACAAAATCCATATTGATATGCTCCCATTTCCACTCTGGAATAGGTAGTGGTTGCAACATCCCATACGGTCTCTGATGCATAGCTTTCACTTGTTGGCAAGCAAGGCATCGTTCTACAAACGACGCTATATCTTTTTTCATACCCTTCCACCAGAAAACATTCTTCAAGTCTCTGTACAATTTGGTGCTTCCTGGATGAGCGGTATAAGGTGTATGATGAGCCTCGCTCATAATCTCGTTCTTCAGTTCCTCATTGTTGGGCACACATAACCTTCCGTTGAATGTGAGAGCGCTATCCTTAGCTTCGGCAAAGCCCTTAGGTTCTTCAGTTCTAGTGGCGAGATGCATCTTCTCTAAGAATTCATCATCTCTCTGTGTCGCCACAATTCTTGCTCGTAGATCTGGGATCGCTACTAAGGCAGCTATACAACTCGACACAGTCTTAGGTGGGTGAACCACCTCTAGTTCGAGTTTCTCAAACTCACGGATAAGATCACTCTCCAAAGTAAGCATATATCCAAGCTTAGCCTTAGTCTTTCGACTCAAAGCGTCCGCTACTAAATTTGCTTTCCCAGGGTGATAGTTGATGGTACAGTCGTAGTCCTTGACTAATTCAAGCCATCTACGTTGTCTCATATTCAAATCTTTCTGCTCGAAGAAGTACTTCAAACTCTTATGATCAGTAAATATCTCACACTTTACTCCATAGAGATAGTGCCTCCAAATTTTCAAAGCATGTACAACTGCAGCCAACTCTAAATCATGAGTAGGGTAATTTAACTCATGTGGCTTCAATTGGCGAGAAGCATAAGCTATCACCTTTCGGTTCTGCATCAATACACAACCAAGTCCCAGTTTTGAAGCATCCGTGTAAACCACAAATCCTTCATTTTCTTCTGGTATCACTAATACTGGAGCAGTAGTTAGTCGCGTCTTGAGTTCTTGAAAACTTCGTTCACAATCTTCGGACCAAGTGAACTTAGTACCTTTTCTTAACAGTTGTGTCATTGGTCTAGCCAATTTAGAAAACCCCTCTATGAAACGTCTAGAGTAACCTGCCAATCCAAGGAAACTTCTGATCTCATTTACATTAGATGGAGTCTTCCAATCCTTCACTGCCTCTACCTTGGCAGGATCTACTTTTATCCCCTCAGCTGACACGATGTGTCCAAGAAACATCACTTCCTTTAGCCAAAATTCACACTTGCTGAATTTAGCGTAAAGTTTCTCCCTACACAAAGTCTCAAGCACAATGCGAAGGTGTTCTTCATGTTGCTCTCGACTCTTGGAGTAGATAAGAATGTCATCAATAAAAACCAAGACGAAATTATCCAGATACGGATGAAATACTCGATTCATCAGATCCATGAAAACAGCTGGAGCGTTAGTCAACCCAAATGGCATTATTGTGAACTCATAATGACCATAACGCGTTCTAAAAGCTGTCTTCGAGATATCTTCTCTTTTCATCTTCAGTTGATGATATCCAGACCTTAAGTCTATTTTCGAGAAGACACGTGCTCCCTTCAGTTGATCAAATAAATCATCTATCCTCGGGAGAGGATATCGATTCTTGATCGTGAGCTTGTTCAATTCTCGATAATCGATACACATCCTTAGTGTACCATCCTTTTTCTTCACGAATAGGACCGGTGCTCCCCAAGGAGATGCACTAGGTCGTATGAAACCTAGATCTAGCAACTCTTGTAATTGTATCTTCAGTTCTTGCAACTCTTGTGGGGCCATTCTATAAGGCGCTTTTGACACTGGAGCTGCTCCCGGCTCTAGGTCAATTGTGAATTCAAGCTGTCGATCTGGAGGTAGACCCGGTAGATTCTCAGGGAATACATTTGTGTATTCACACACTACGGGTACATCGCTTAACTCTAATCCTTTCTTCGGATCCTTGGTTAAGCTTACCAGAAAAGCATGACATCCTCCTTTCTTCAGCATCTTAGTAGCTTTCATGGTAGAGATGATTGAAGTTCTCGTATCCATTCTAACACCATAAAATTCCATCTCTTCTTTTCCAGAGGGTTTAAAAGAAATCTTCCTCTCATGGCAAAGTATCGTCGCATTAACCGTGGTTAGCCAATCCATCCCAAGAATTATATCAAAATCCCACATATTGATAACATATAGGTCAGCCTTAAAGTTCTCACTACCTATGTTTAGTTCTAAATTTAAGCATTTAAACTTAGAAGTCATGATTTCGCCAGAAGGAGTACTAATCTGTAAAGTACTACTTGTTCTTTCTGGAATTAAATTTAACTCTTCGCATGCTAGATTCGATATGAATGAGTGGGATGCTCCTGTATCAAAAAGTGCCATAATAGGTCTACTAGATATATTTATCATACCTGCCAGATTTCCTTTAGCTTGAGCTGCTTCCTCCTGGTTCAAAGCATATGCCCTAGCTTGCGGTGGTTGTCTTGGTTGCCCTTGATTTGGCTTTTGATATGTCCCCTGATTTCGCTGTTGAGGCGCTCTCCCGGTGTTTCCAGGGTTGGGACAATCCTTAGCAAAATGTCCAAACTTGCCACACTTATAGCAATCATTGGATCCCTTCTTACATTCTCCTCCATGAGGCTTCTGACATTTGGGACACAACGGTTTGTTACTTGCTTGAAATTGTTGTTGTGGCCGTTGGTTTTGTTGCTGATATCGATATTGTTGTGGTGGTGGGTTTGGATTTCCAATCCAAGGTTTCTTTCCACCTCCGGAGTTTCCTCCACTTTTATCTTCCCACTTTCTCTTCCCTTTACCCCCATCCTGAAATGAAGTCTGTGCGGGAGCTCGTTCTTGAGGCAAAAGGGACTCAATCGTGAGGGCTCTTGCTAGGGATTGTGCATAAGTAAGCGGGCCTTGACTCGCTAGTGAGACAGCAATTTCATGGCGTAAACCCCTTCAAAACTTATCTGCTCGTTTCTCATCTGTGTCCACAAGATGCGGAGCATACCTAGATAGTTGGTTAAACGCACGATCATACTCAGTCACAGTTCCCTTTCGTTGTTTCAAGTTCCAGAATTCATTCTCCTTCTTGTGACGACAACCCGGAATATATTTCTCAAATAATTCCTCCTTAAAATCTTCCCAAGTGAAGTTATCCCACTGTTCCGGAGTTAAAGTGCGCTTCACTGATTCCCACCAATAATCAGCTTCATCAATCAATTGGTAAATGGCGCAAGTGAGCTTCTCTCGATCGGTGCAACCTATGTAATCAAAAATTCTCTCCACGGCTCTTACCCATTTCTCAGCTTCCATGGGATCACCAAGACCATCAAAAGTTGGTGGCCTCTCTTTCCGAAATTTTTCTTCAGCTCTGCGCTCTGGAAGAATTTGTGGGTTTGGCCCTCCTAAATTAAGATTTCCTCGTCTACCTGCTGCCATTCTGTAAGCAGACGTTCCAGATCAGCTCGATAGCTCAACGTATTCGAAGAAATTAACATAAATTCAATTGGTTTAAACAACTCATACTTATGTAGTGTTCTAACTTTTACGTTCTTTTATTAGGAAACAATAAACTAACGAAATTCTATATGAAAACTAAGTTTGCGTCTTGTCGAGCTTTAAACATTTCTCTAACCTTAAGCTTTACTTACTCCTTTGCTTAAGTATGCTAACTTAAACCATAAAATCATAAGGCTGAGAGTTTTTTAGTAAAATGGGTTATTATCTCCCATACAATTTACTTTCATAATAATCTCATGTCTTTCTTAAGTATCCCGACCTTTACTACTCTTTACAAGTCATGACACTCAAGTGGATTTATTCTTTTTAAAGTTGCAGAGGCATTAAACCAAAACAACTAACCATCATAACATTTCCTTTTTCATAAGTCACATAGGCAAGGAACCTAACGACTTCATTCTCATAGCATTCTTTCATCGTAACAAAAGGCTCAAGGACCGATTGAATAATACATTCATTTCTTAAGCCGGAGGAATTCGGGGAATCCAACAAGGCCATATTCATCATTAGTTAAAAAGGCACAAGGTCCAAATAACTACTTTCAATTCATCTCGATAATCATTAGCATCATACATGTATCCATGCTAAAATAAGTTTAAAATACTAACCTTCATCGACGACGGTGTTACGGCGAGCTGAGGATTAACGTAGACACTTAAAATTCTAGGACACTAGTTTAGACTTAAAATCAGAGCCTGAACCTATGCTCTGATACCATTCTGTCACGCCCCAACTTTTCTAAAGAGGACATTTGAATGAGGCGTGACTGGGGTTGGAGAAAAGAAGCGGGGAAAGAACGGGGATGCTTGTCGTACTTAAATAAATTAAATAATGTTTCGAAAAATTTGGGCAGCACTTACTTTAATAATAAGAGTTAACCTAAATAATAAAAGTAGCAAGAGATATTCAACATATACATTCACTTATACTAAAAGGATCGTTTAAGTTCAAGTGGCTCCATCATAGCTAAGTTTACAAATCTAGGTTTACTTCATACATAAAAGCAGTGTAGTATTCTAAGTTTGCATCGTAATATAATTTACAATACCAAGAGATAAAAGTCTATGACACGAACTAAGAGCAACTAGCGGAAGCTATTACAAAAGGTAGATCCTAGCCTCAGCTCTGCCCCGTCTGCACCGTCATTTAACCTGAAAATGTTTGGAAATATTTGGGCTAAGTACTAATGTACTTAGTGGGCTAACATTTGGTATACATACATAAAACAAAATACAGTTTATCCATTTTCATACGACATAACTTAGAAGGTTTTGTAAAATAAAAGCATCTAAGTATGTCAAAACATCATCATTTTCTTTTGTGCACATTTGTCACACTCTACCGTTACTCTTACTGTGATTCCGGACCTCTAGCCACCGTCGAATCCTTTAACATTCATTTTTGGATTTCGGGTCGAAACCCAGAGAAACCCAGTCGAAGATAGTATACGAGAGAGATCAACCAATCGATATACTATCGGGGTGTATACACAGTTCAAAGTTAGTGTTTTAGACTGAACTAAGAACCTCGATCGATTAACTTCAGAGCATTAAACATGTAGAGCGCACGAAACATTTTATGGATAAACAGTTTTCTCATTTTGTAAATATCAGAGCATAACATAACTCAAAATATGTTTGATAAGTAAATAGCCCACCTTAAAGGATTAATTCCGTAGATAAAAGACAACTCCTTCCCGAGTAATCACTTATCGTCCTCAAAAGGTCCTACAAGATAAGGCCTACACTTAATTGCTTCCCAAGACAATTCAAAGAGTTAAGGACAGACTAAGTTCTAGATTCGCTACGCCCAGTTTTGATCATTTTATTAATATAGTGAAAATCATTATCTCTATTTATAGCATCAGCAATACCATAACTCCATTTAGATTATTTAGTTCCATTCATGAAGTTATATTCATATAGTCATATACAATTTCCTGCCAATAAATCACATATAATAGCTCTCATTCATATGAATTATTCATACTGGTAAGTAATAACTTTATCAATGACTAATTAGCTATTAATTTAATAAGAACTTATATATGTATCTTTTGTTATCCTACTACGTATGGAAGTCTCCAACATGTATATACAGTATCATCACTTAAGTAGAAACTTATAAGTTTTAATCGTATAGTATGTGTACTAGTGTAGCTTTATGCAGTTGCAAATTCTCATTTCCTTGTATACTAAATTCATTCTAACATGCAAACATTATTTCCAAAACCAATCAATCTGATAGTTTATAAAAGCTTTTAGTCCTTGTTTACACCTAAATACACACACATGTATATATATATAACTAGTTAGAAAAGTTCATGAAAAGGTCATACATTCTACATTAGTAGGGAGGCAGGGAATGATATCGTCCTAATCAACATTTCAATTAAGATTATATATGTCTCAACACCTATATGAGTTATTATCATGTGTAATCTCATATATTTTATCAACACAAAATCATGCTCATTAATCTCTAATTACTCAAACAAAACCCACAATAGAGCTCAAAATATTAAAATTCCTAAAATCAAAACTGTGATTCCTTCTTTAACAACCAAAACTGACCAATTACACAAGAAGGAGGGAAATGAGATATATCTCTACACCTTAGGTATTCTCCTTCTTCTTCTAGTGGTGAGTTGTTGGCTTGATTTCTTCTACACCTTCTTCGTTCCTCTTATTTCCCCCGATTTTCTCTCACTATTTCCCCATGATTTTTCTTAAAACTCTCTCACTCTCTTTCTTACTTACAGTGACCGGATGAAAATGGAGGGGAGAGTGGTTTGGGTTTATTTCTATCCAATTATTTGTGTGGTAAAAGGATGGAGTGAAGTGGGTAACTCCTAAACCATGAAATTATTAATTTAAAACTAGTCTAAAAATTTAGTCTAGTCTAACTAGGTGAAAAAGGAAAGTAAAACGTAAATTGAATGGAAATGTAAATACATATTTTTCTTTCTTTTCATTACATACACACGTTCAAGACATATGAAAACAACTACATTTATGCTTATGTGTATATATATGTGCATGTATATGCATTTTATATTCTTGCAATTAGTTTATAACTTAACTTAAATGTAATCTTGTAGTACATAATTAAATATTTATTCAAGAAAATAATTAAAGAATTTACATTAACCATATAATAATAATAATAATAATAATAATAATAATAATAATAATAATAATAATAATAATAATAATAATAATAATAATAATAATAATAATAATAATAATGCTGGAATATTTTTGTTTTAACGTTCTCCGGGCATGATTCGTCTTAAGTTAAAATTCTAAATTAAATAAAACTTTAACGGTAAACGACGGGGTATTACACACGTGCCTTGGGTGAAATGCATATACATATGGAAACTGTAACACTTACAATATTTTATCACCCCAAATTCGCAAGAATCCTCTCTTTGCAATAGATTCCAGATTTCTTGCAAATCTTCTTATCTCATCATATATTCCTCATTCTCTCTCTTACATTCTACCATATGAATGAAAATCATTCAGGATATCGAGAAGAACCCCACCGATTTCATTCATATCGAGCCACATCTCGATGAAGCCATCATCAATAGAAAGGCTCCCACCTTCTCCACACTCACAACGTACTGAAAACCCTCCATTTAATCCAAGCCCTTCACTACCTCGGAACGCAGAAACGGTACATACTCCACCACCATCTCCATCACACCAAGCCAATCCGGACCCCTCTCCGTCAACACCACCACCATCACCATCACGCAATACCAAGATCACCACCAACCCAAATCCCACAAACCCAAGTCTAACCCAAGAACAAGAGAAGGCTCTTGCTGTTTTCCAAGATGACATCAAAACAACAGAGTAAGAGGTGCGTAAGAGGTATGCCTCCATATCTATTTCTGAGGATGAGTAAAGCTGCCGAATTCAAGGTATATGTCTCTCACAGAGGGACAAAATACTACAAAGTCTTTTCAATCATCAAGGCTTTTGGAGAAGAAAAGTTGAGGATAGAAGAAGGCACAATATTTTAGAATGATGTATGTGTTGATGAATATTTCGCAATAATTAATACTCCCTCCGTCCCAAAGATAACGTCTTGTTTCTTTTGATAATATTTTTGTACTACCTTCGTTCCATAATTTTTGGCACAAGAATTAAGGGAATGCGTAATTTTTTCTCAGATATGTATAATATAATACTCATACTATAAGTACTTAAGAAAAGATTACGCATTCCCTTGATTCTTGTGCCCGAAATAATAGGACGAAGGTAGTAGAAAAATATTGTCAAAAGAAACAGGACGTTATCTTTGGGACGGAGGGAGCATTTTGCAATTAAATATTAAAACAAATGGGTTTTTAACAATAATTAATATTTTAGTATAATGTACGGGTTGATGAATTTTATAATCGACATTTTTATTTTTTTTTAATATTTTGGGATGATGTACGTGTTGATGAATTTATGCAATAGATGAAGTGCATCATCGAATAAATTAAAACTCATGGTCATTCACAGTAATTAATATTTTGGGATTATTTACCGGTTGATGAATTTATGCAGCAAATGAAGTGCATCATCGAATAAATTAAAACTAATGGGTCTTTCACAATAATTATTTTTTTGGGACGATGTATGAGTTGATGAATTTATGCAACAAATAAAGCGCATCAGGGTTTAGGGTTTTGGGTTTAGGGGTTTTAGGATTAGGGTTTAGGATAATTAATTCATCAAAATAATTAATTATTCTCGTTATATTAGTTTATTTATTTAAGCGCACATATCAACAAAAAATTATACCAATAAAAAACTTTTCACATTTTTTTATAACAGGACAAAAATTCACCTGACTTTGAAAATTATAACACATTTGCTACAAGCAACATTACCACTATATTCACTAGTTTTGACTTAAATGAAATTAAACACAAAAATATTGATATTTACGAAGTATTTCATATGATAGATTTAACAATATCATCAAACAAAGTTGGGGAGCGAAATATGGGAGCAAAGCCGGTTTCCATTGCCATTGGGTTAACCATATGAAATTCTTTCAACATTTGCTCGTCTTCCTCAAAGATATGTAACATTCGTTGTACCTAACACTGCGCCATTAATCATACAATTGAATAAAATGATCGTGTTGATTATCAATGAGCTACTAATTCATGAACTACATATATAATAACTATTTAACTACTCCCTCCGTCCTCCATTTAGTGACGTTAATACTATATTGGGACGTCCTCCATTTATTGACAATTTCCGTTTTAGGACGTAGACTCCACAATCACTTTAACACTTTATCACTTTATACATCTACTTTTTATTATTTTATCATTTTAATACTATTAAACAATTCAAATGGACCCACAATTATTCCACTTTAACACTTTAACACATTAATTTATTATTATACCATAAAATGCGAAAAAACCCGTGCCCATACTCCATCCGTCACTAAATGGAGGACGGAGGGAGTATAATTATTTTTTATAGATTTGCCATACCTGTATGAATTTTCGATAATCGTTCGAAAGCTCGAATTTTGAGTAATGAGAATCAAATAGGAGTGTTACGCTAAAAAAGTTTGCGTTGGAAGGGTGATGTATGGAAACAATAAATGATAGTAGGTGATGATTGGCTAGTCGGAGGGGGCGAACGAGGGTTTTGATTAAAGGAACCCAATTGTTGGGAGCTATCATGAAAAATTCACGGTTACAATCCGTCTTCTCAAGATTGAAATTTCTATACATTTCAATAACATAATTCTAAAGTATTTTTTACCCTATAAATCATTAATTTAATCACATATTTATACATATCATGTATTTATTTATTATAATAATTATTGTAAAAGATAAAATATGTAAGAAAATATTTTTGGGTAATTCTATCGGCAGCCCCCAAATTTCTCCAATTTAATTAATTACACGGTGATTTGTAGACTTTTGTCGCTTCATTTTGAAAGTGGGCGACACATGCCATGAATCCTGTGTCCTATTCCTACAAAATTAAATGCAAAGTATAATAGCACCTTAAGCATTCGAGTACACGTAGGTACTGAGAATTTGACGCGGCAAAAGTCACTGCAATCGTGACCATTGAAGCCTAACAGTCACATAATCTCAGCAGCACAGATGAAAACAACTATACTTCGACACAATAGCCACGACGTTTAATCTTTTGACATGTGCCTTGGGTGAAATGCCTATAAATATGGAAACTGTAACACTTACAGATTTTCATCAACCCCAAATTCGCAAGAATCCTCTCTTTGCAATAAATTTCCAAATTTCTGCAAATCTCCTAATCTCATCATATATTCCCCATTCTCTCTCTTACATTCTCTACCATGGGAAAGAAAATCATTCAAGATATTGAGAAGAACCCCACCGATTTCAATCATATCGAGCCACATCTCGATGAAACCATCACCAAAAGGAAGGCTCCAACATTCTCCACACTCACAACCTTCAACCCACCATCTTCACACTAACATCCTACTGAAACCCTCCATTTACTCCAAGCCCTTCACCACCACAGAATACAGAAACCGTACATACTCCACCACCATCTCCATCACACAATACCGAGAACACCACCAAAACAAATCCCTCAAACCCAAGCCTAACTCACGAACATGAGAAGGCTCTTGCTGTTTTCCAAGATGACTACAAAACAACAGTGGAACTAGTGCGTAAGAGGTATGCCTCCATACCTATTTCAAAGGAACTCTTGTGGAAAGCTCCAAATTCAAGATATATGTCTCTTACCGAGGGACATAATACTACAAAGTCTATTCAATCATCAAAGCTTTTGGAGGAGAAAAGTTGAGGATTATATAATGCAAAATATTTTGGGATGATGTACGGGTTGATGAATTTTTCGCAATAATTAATAATTTGCAATTAAATATTAAAACTCATGGGGTTTTGCAATAATTAATATTTTGGGATGATGTATGGGTTGATGAGTTTTATAATCGACGTTTTTATTTATTTTTTTTTAATATTTTTGGATGATATACGTGTTGATGAATTTATGCAACAGATGAAGCACATCTTTGAATAAATTAAAACTTATGGTCATTCGCAGTATTTAATATTTTGGGATGATTTATTGGTTGATGATTTTATGCAACAAATGAAGTGCATCATCGAATAAATTAAAATTCATGGGTCTTTCGCAATAATTAATTTTTTGGAATGATGTATGGGTTGATGAATTTATGCAGAAAATAAAGCGCATCAGGGTTTAAGGTTTAGGGTTTTTTGGGGTTTAGGGATTTAGGGTTTAGGATAATTCGATGTATTAAAACAAAGTCCTAAAAATTGGTGACATATGTCAAAAGTCACTGATGCAATGCATAGTGTCACGTAAGATGAGAATCTAATCTTTCTTGATCATTATAATCACGAAGCAAATACTTTTAATATTTAGATAATGTTTAGAATTTATAACATGTTTCAAATGGTTCATAGTCTCGGTGTCAATAGGAACATAGTCTCGGTGTCAATTGGAACATATTGGTAGATGTCAACACACATTATGACATTTAGCTGGGTCATGAGAGCTTGAAATATCTTCCAATTCGAGACTTCTATTTTCAATACTTTTTGCTAATTCAAAAATATATTCAACCCTCATTCCCAACTTGCAATCACGTACAAATGTTTCCATACCCATTGTAAATATTTCTCCTGGAGTTGGAACATTTCCCATACATTTATCAGCCTTACATCGGCATCGCCGCTTTCTTTTCTATTCTCTTCCACGACACAATAACTTGTGTTGAAAACACACACAAATCATCTGCCATGTTAAGGGATCAAGTCCATCTTCATCAAAATAATTGATGATTCTCATTATATTGGTTTATTTATTTAAGCGCACATATCAATAAAGAATTATACCCATAAATAACTTTTCACATCTTTTATAAAATGACAATTATTCACCAGACTTTGATATTATAACACATTTGCTACAAGCAACACTCCTACTATATTCACTAGTTATGACTTGAATGTAATTATACACAAAAATATAGATACTTACGAAGTATTGCGTATGATATATTAAACCATATCCTCAAACAAAGTTGGAGAGAGAAAAATGGGAGCAAAGCCTGTTTCCATTGCCATTGGTTTAACCATATGAAATTCTTTCTACATTTGCTCGTCTTCCTCAAAGATATGTAACATTCATTGTACTTGACACTACACCATTAATCATACAATTGAATAAAATGGTCGCGTTGTTTATCAATGAGCTAATATTTCATGAACTACATATGTAATAACTATTTAACTATAATTAATTTTTGTAGATTTGATCATCGTTCGAAAACTACATATGAATTTTCGATCATCGTTCGAAAACTCGACTTTGGAGTAATGAGAATCGAATAAGAGTGTTACGCTCAAGAAGTTTGCATTGGAAGGATGATGTATGGAAGCAATAACTGATGGTAGGTGACGATTGGCTAGTCGGAGAGGATGACCGAGGGTTTTGATTAAAGGAACACAATTGTTGGTAGCCATCATAAAAAATTAATGGTTACAAACTGCCTTCTCAATATTGAAATTTCTATATATTTTTCTCTAATATAATTCTAAAGTATTTTTTTTACCCTATAAATTATGAATTTAATTATATATTTATACACCAGGTATTCATTTATTATAATAATTATTTAAAAAGACAAAACATGAAAGAAAATATTTTTGGGTAATTCTATCCCCAAACCCCAATTTTCTCCAATTTAATTAATTAAACGGTGTTTCGTAGACTTTTGCCACTTCATTTTGAAAGAAGGCGACATGCGCCTTGATTCCTGTGTCCTATTCCTGTAGAATTAAATGCAAAGTATAATATGTTGGAACGGCTGCTTGAAAGCCGCCCCGACCCAGATCTTGGTTCGGTTGTGTTGAGTCGATCGTGCACATAATGTCATACAAAAGCTCGAGTACATACCTTACGATTATGGAAACGAGGAATCCGAGTCGCGTCTGATCGATCTACGGTTCTGATCTTCTAGGATGTGATCCCACACCTTGAAATCCGAGACTTGGTGGACGTCTCGGATCACTGGAACCTCGATCTTCTTCACTCAGAACCAGGCGGCACTCTCTCTCTCACGCCTAGGGTTTCACGCCAATTCTCGTAGAGAGAATTCTGGTGTGTAGACGGCTAGGTCAGATTATGACAACTAGGGTTTTATGAGAGACTTGAGAGTATATATATATGGTTTATAAATAAGGAGATATGATTCCTTATTTATCTCCAACCATATTAATGCCATATCCCATATTTATTCTTTCCATAACTTACAAATCTTATTCCTTTATTAATACGAAATTAATAAGGAATTAATCTGTTCAATTATGCAACTGCATATCCGGAATTAATTCTAACCAGTAGAATTTAATCCTAATTCCAGTAGAAGAATAAATAAATAAATATATACAAAATATATTTATTTATATGATATTTATCCCCATAAGATTTAAATAAATAAATCTTATCCTATTAGATTTAATCTTATCCATATACATGGATATAAATCCAATCTATATCATATACTGGGCCTGAGTCCAATTATTGAGCCCATACTCAATAATACTGTTTAGATCGATTCCTTAGGTCTGTTTGGGCCACCCTAGGATCGGATACCAGACAGAGTTGGGCCTTATCTAATTCGATATTTCCATGTCCACCCCTGAACATGTATCTCATTAGAACTATAACGCACTCCACTAAAGTGTTATAGCTGAATCACCGCTCTGTCCCAATTATGTAGATTGGGTAGGTATTTTGTATAGTTCGACCCCCGTGTTTAAGACCTTCCATATCCGTTAACCAATTTAGAGCTATCATGACTGCTCCTAATTGTTAACATCTATTCCTCAGGCAGTACCCGTTCACTCCTCATTATTATACCTGAACTTAATCAGCATGCATGACTTGGTATAATAAACATTGTGAACTCCCTTGAGGGGATATCGTCAGCCTGCACTCACACAGGACACGGCTTGTTGATAACACTTATTAGACATACTATGCATCTTCGTGTTACCCAAAGTACGACATGATTAAGATGAACTAACGAGAAGTTCATGTCTTCGTAAATCAAAGTAACATCGAAGAATACATATACATCTAATAGTTTACCAAGGTTAAGATCGAGCTAGAGCCTGAGATCCATAGCTCTTCACCTATATCACCTCTGATATAGGGTCAGTATCAGAAGAGCATCATCTCTGTTGATCCTTCAATACGTTCCACCGTACCAGCATAATTAGTGATTAGGACTCATCACTACCATTAAGCTGCAGTCAAGACCGACAGCTCAGCCCAAGCTGTCTCGACTGTGAACTGTTTATATCTCATCATTATCAACGACCTTCGTGATCCTCTCCGAACTCAGATCGACACGTGGTCTAAAACATGAGATAATGGGCTTTATTCTTGCTTAAACATATTCTTCCAGATAGGGATTGTTAACAGTGGACCGGTGTCGTAACCACTAAAACAACCGGTTTTGCTTTAGGTATACAACAACCCCAACATAATAACACCTTAGGAACTTGAATACACATAGTGTTAGATCCGTGAAGATCGCTCGGATGTTAATCAATTAAACAAAATTATAACATGCAATTTCCTAGATCCTAAAGCGGAAACAGATCTAGAATTGCATACCTTGTTGGGCAGATCCAGCCGGAATATGAGATTTCGGTGAAGAATTCCACGCACTAGATCTCTGAACACGAGATCTAGCTCTTCTCGTAAACCCCAAGATCTTCTAGAGTATTCCCGAGCACAAAGAAGAATTCCGGATGGACGGAAATCTTTCTTCTCTCCCTCACAGTAAAACCCTAGCCGTCACTCTAATTCTCGTATAAAACTTATGACGGAATCTGATCTCACCATCTATATATGTAGAGGCAGGTTAGGGTTAGGGTTTTCCTTACTGGACCAGGCCTGCTTCTGTTGGGCTACACTAGGGATCTTAAGGAGGATATGGACTGGGCCTCCCAATATAATTAATAATCCAAGTATTCTCTGGGCCCGAAGTACTTAATTATATTAATATTATTTCACTCCACTAAAGAAATAATATTGCACTGCCCTCCATTTCCCAAATTATTACATAATGGGCTCCTTTTTGAATTATATTATTTCCCGTGTTTAAGATATCGCATGTCCATTAATTAATTAAGCTACTGATAACTTTATTAATTAATATCTCAACCGAGAGTAGTACCCACTCGACCTTATTATCATATCAGAACTTAATCCACCTGCAGGGTTTGATATAATAATCTTTAGAGCGCCTCAAGGGGACATCATCAACTCGGACTCCGTCGAGACACGATTTCTAGCTATAATATTAATTATCATATTTATAATATTATTACCCAAGATATCGAGATACTTTGAGTTTCAATAACTCACACTCATTGATAATGTCACGACCCCACCCCGCTTAGAAAGGAACAGGCGAGGTCGCGACGAAAAGGAAACGGGAAATAAACAAAACAACAACTCGTGGTGAATCAGTGCGGAAGCATTTCATTGAATTACATTAATTCCCCACCATTCGTCGAGAATGGTTGGGAGGAAGTACTGTTTAGCAGCGGAATCATTTACATAACATGATAGAAGCGGAAACGTTGTTCAAAGAAGAAGTACTGTCTTGCAAAGTCTATAAGTTGCAACGGTACACAAAAGGGAGGGTGATACAATGATACACCAAATAGAGTTTGAACAAATAGCATGAAGAATACAGCGGAAGAACGTAGGAAGCATGTATGGAGACATGCACCACCAAGAGACTTCGACTCTTTTCATACTCGACAAAAGCCTTCCCCGACTGCTTCACTCCATCCGTTCAACCTGCACATGGGAAATATGTACAGGGCTGAGTACAAAGTACTCAGTGAACACGTGCCAAAACATTTTAATTGTCAGCCATGCGAGTGATTCATAGGGTTTTACGAAAAAGGCCTATGATCACTAAAACATTTTCATAAAATAAGTGCTTGCAAGCTTTGGTTTTCTTGGTGTAATCCGGCATATCTGAACTTGAAAAGGGTGTATCCGGTAAGGGTGGCCACCCTTCCTGGATACCTCGACCGGTCAATGCGTAGCTCACGGTCGAAATAACTGAGTGCACTAAACCCATCGAGGAGCGACCCCGACAGGCCCGAATTCATTCTGATAATTGGTGGCCGAAGCCCTTGTGGCCGAAGCCCGTGAGGCCGAAGCCTTTCAGATAGACATCATACAAAACAAAACATTTATGGCATGACAATTCTTTGAAAGAACTTAACATAAATAAACATTTTCGTTGTATGAAAGCCCACCTCGATAGCTTGTCTTGATTTACTTAAGATCGTCAGTGCCGCTTTAACTTCGGCCTTTCCCTTCGCCTAACCTCGTTCAAAGAACGCAACATCAAAGTCTTAAAGAAAAATCAATAATCGTATCGATCTATACGAAGGTTATGTTCTATCGAGGTCATGATCTCTTATTTAAACGTTTCTTGATTAACATTCTGAAATCGATCACCTCGATCGATACTTGTGTCTTATAACTCTTTTCATCCTCGACGGAGATCATAGGATGTTAGGTCTGGTCATCTTATGCAGCTTCGTGACTTTTATTGCATATTATAAGTGGTCTACACTTATAAAGTTATTATCTTGGTTGATCGTTCGATCATTAATAATCTTCGTAGTTCTATTAAAAGCATTAGGGTTTCAACCCGATTACTTAGGTTTGGGAGATTATCACATTAACTCCGAAGAATCGTTTCATATCCTCGGCCCATTATGATTTAAAAGTCCGGCCCAATCGGTTGGCCCGGCTTGATAGATAATTAATCGGTCCAAATGGTTGGCCCGATTTGTTAAATATATCATTGGCCCGTTCTTCAATCCAATCGGCCCAAATGGTTGGGCTCGATCCATTTAATCAATTATTGCCCCATGTTTTAATTTAATCGGCCCAAATGGTTGGGCTCGATCCTTAATAATTATTGGCCCGTTATGTATTCGTGTAATAATTATGGCACATTATATTTTCATCGGCCCGGCTTGTAGCCCGGCCCGTGTCATTAATCGTTAGCCCGGTCCGTTATAATTAATGGGTAAAACCCTCCTCTTGCTCGAGGTTTTCATTTACGGCTTGCACCCTTCTTTCTCTTCTTCCTCGTGACATCCCCCCACCCCCCTTTTCTGTCTTCTCGACAGTCTATCGCCGTTCATCCTCCGTCCTCACCGGCGGTCGCTATTCGGTGGCTTCTAATTCACTGCCCTTCTCCGTTCTTTGGATTCCCGATTTCCCCAGGGAAACGGGTGCCCTAATTGGATTCGGATTTTGGGGAAAATATTCCCGGCGTGATTCTCCCGATGAATTTGCCGCCGATTATGCCTCTTCTTCGTCCCTCGTTGCCGTGGTGAGACGGCGCTGGCGCGGGCCTCCTTTGTTCTCGATTCCTCCTCCTCCGGTGGCTCGGGTTCCGTCGATTCACTCCGACGCCGGGGAGCAACTCCCACGGCGACTCCGTTGGTCGGCCGTTCGGCCTAAATTAAGGCTTTGACCTCTTCGGTTAGAGGGACAGTTCCTACTTGGCTTCGCCATTGTTGTCGTCATCGCCGTTGCTGCTGCCGCCGTTGCTATCTCCCTTCTCCGTCCTCTTTCCCCCTTTTGTCAATTCTTCTAACTTCCTCCTTCTTTTGCAGGTTGTACGGCTCCTTCTGCTGGCTCTCCTTGCGGTGGTTGTTCTCCCCTGTTCTTGCCGTGGCTCCTTGTGAGTCTTCACTCAATCCCGACAACCTCTTGCTGCCATTTCTCCTTATATCGATGATGATAAGTCCTCTCCCACTCTTGTTCTTCTCTTCCCTCTCGGTTCTAGTTGATGGTTAAATGCTTATAGGCCTATATTCTGGGGTTTGGAGCAGTTTATGTGTTATGAGGATTATGTTAACTGTTGTTGGTTGTTGTTGGGATAAATCCTCCAGTTTTGGAGCAATTGTTGTGTTCGGTTCATTGTTAAATTGGGGATACTTTGTGAGGTTTTTTATGCCTTATGATTATACATGTTTGGTCATGATTCTACACTTAAATGAAGGCTAATTACTGTCCTTGAAGGCCATTCTTGTCCTAAGTCATGTTTCATGCTTGCATGCTTGGTTTTGGTTGAAATCTTTGAGTCCTATGAACATGCATTGGGTTTCCTTTCTTGGGCAGTTTCTAGACTAAGTCCTTGGGGTCTTTTGGTGGGGAAAACATGCTTATTTGGGCTTGGTTCCTAGAGAAATATGGGAGAAGTACTTACTTGCTTGATGAGGGTTTGGAAATGGTGTTCTTTGGCCTTGATTTGGGCTGCCTTCTTGGTGCTCTTCTAAGCTGCTACCCTCTCGGTTTCCTTCTTCTAGGGCCGAATGTTGGTGACCTAAGAATGTTGAGTTAGTTCCCTTGCATCTTAAAATCATTCCTTATCCATCAATGGTTAAATGGGAGGTCTTACTTGTGTTTTAGGGGATGGAAATCCTTGTTGGCCTTGGTTTTCTTCTCCTCCTTTCCTTGTTCTTGTTCCTAAGGTTGTGTGGGCTCTTGTTAGCTCATGCGTGGATGAAAATCGAATGGGGAAAGGGGGAAGAATGCTTTACCGTGAGCTTGGCTTGAAAATGGCTGGAGATCTATGGTTTTTCTCCTTCTTCCTCTCGGGTCTTGCTATTTCTCTCTCGGTTCTCTTGCTAACTCTCTCTTGCTAGCTCTCTAGTTTGAATGTTTGGGTGTTGTTGTGTGAATGAAAAATAAATGGTAACTTGTATTGTTGTCTTTTGTTGTGTGTAGGGTTTTAGGCCTCAATCATCATGGAAGGGAGAGAGATGAATGGGGATTGGGGAGATGTTTCTTTCTCAAGGATTCTTGGCAGATTTTGCAAGAAAAGAAGGGGGAGAGAGAGTGAATTGCCGGCGTGCATGCAGTTGGTAATTCCCCATGCAATTTGAGCAATGATGATTGGGTTATCCTTAACCACACTTAAGGGGTGTTTATCTTCTAATTATTGGGTTAGGAATCTTATTTTAGCTCTAATTAAGCTAATGAGAGAGAGGGTGTCGTTGGAAGGCTGCCGATTCTTCCTTATTTTCTTTTCTTCTTCTTCTTCTTCTTCTTTTTTTTTTTTTTTTTTTTTTTTTTAAATTTATTTATTTATTTTTTATTTATTTTTTGTAATAACATGTAACTTCATTTGTTGTACATTATTGTTATAACATGCAACTTTATTTATTTACATGGATCGTGTTAAGCTCGGAATAATATTTACATTATTGGCCCCTTTATTTCTCGTCGGTAACTACGAACAACGCAATCTTGTCTTGGGCCGATATCCCTCGTAATTAATTCGTGAAACGGGCCTTAAGCTTAATGTGGGCCTCGGCCCTTCTTGAATAATAATAAGTATTCGTTTCTTTTGTCGGGCCTCCTTGATTAATTAAATTCTTATTGGCAACATTACTTAATTATATGTTATTGCTTTTCGTAATTCCTTTAAAATTTGGTTATAATAATAATAATAATAATAATAATAATAATAATAATAATAATAATAATAATAATAATAATAATAATAATAATAATAATAATCATTAAATAAATGTCGGGGTTTTATTACTCACTAATAAAAACCGCGACTATTACATCCTACACCCCTTACGAAAATTTCGTCCCGAAATTTACTTACCTTCTACAAACAACTCGGGGTGTTTCTCCTTCATTCTGGCCTCTAATTCCCATGTGGCCTCTTCCTGTCCATGGTGCCTCCATAGTACTTTTACTAGGGGAATCTGCTTATTCCTAAGCTGCTGGATCTTTCGGTCTACTATAGCCTCAGGTCTCGTTTCGTAGCTTAAGTCGGGCTCTATAATGGTTTCCTCTTGTCGTAGTACATGTTTAGGGTCAAACACATACTTTCTCAGCTGAGACACATGAAATACGTTATGAACGCCTTCTAAATTTTGCGGTAAGGCCAATCTGTATGCTACCGGACCTATCCTTTCTAGCACTTCGTAGGGTCCAATGAAACGAGGCTTCAGCTTGCCCTTGATGCCAAACCTAGTCAATCTTTTGGTAGGGGAAACATTTAGGAAAACCTTGTCTCCTATCTCAAATTGCAGTTCGGTCCTTCGGTTGTCAGCATACGACTTTTGCCTACTTTGAGCTTCTCGCATCCTATCTCGGATCTTACGTACGATTCCAACCATCTCATAAATTGCCTCGGGTCCTAGGCTCTTTCTTTCTCCTACTTCTTCCCAATAAAGAGGAGATCTACACTTTCTTCCGTACAGTGCCTCATACGGGGCCATGCCTATGGTCATTTGATAACTATTGTTATATGCAAATTCAGCTAAGGGCAGAATGTTCTCCCATTCTCCACCTTTATAGAGTATTACCGCTCTCAGCATGTCCTCAAGAATCTGTATGGTTCTCTCGGACTGTCCATCGGTCTGAGGATGATAGGCTGTACTGAAGTTCAATCGGGTGCCTAGTTCCGTTTGCATGCTCATCCAGAATTTGGAGGTGAATTTCGCATCTCTATCTGATGTAATCGATAGTGGTATTCCATGGAGTCGTACGATCTCTCGAACGTACAGTTGTGCTAGCTTCTCCGAACCATAAGTGGTTGGAATAGGGATGAAGTGAGCACACTTCGTTAGTCGGTCTACTATTACCCAGATAGCCGTGTTCCCTCTTCCGGTTCGAGATAAACCCATCACAAAATCCATGGTGATATGCTCCCATTTCCACTGCGGGATTTCAAATGGTTGGAGCTTCCCGTGGGGCCGTTGGTGCAATGCCTTATCTTGCTGACACGTCAAGCAGCGCTAGACGAAAGAGGCTATGTCTCTCTTCATACCTTCCCACCAGAATTTCTCTTTAAATCTTGATACATCTTGGTACCTCCGGGATCTGCGGTGTACGAAGTGTCGTGAGCTTCACTCAGAATTTCGTCTCGGAGCTTGTCGTCATGTGGAATGCATAACCTTCCTTGGAAGGTAAGTGCGTTGTCGGTCTCCTCCCGAAATCCTTCCATCCCATTTGTCCTTACCTTTAGGCGGATCTTTTCTAGTGCCTCGTCCTTCCTTTGCTCATGAACGATCCTACTTCTCAAATCAGGCTCTATGGTGATAGTGGCAATAATCCCGTCGATCGTAGTTGGTGGGAACACTACTTCAAGCCTTAGCCTACTAAACTCTCGAATAAGTGTTTCTTCGAAAGTGAGAAGATAAGCTAATTCTGGCCTGGTCTTTCGGCTTAGGGCGTCAGCCACAACATTAGCTTTACCTGGGTGGTAGTTAATGCTACAGTCGTAATCCTTAACCAATTCGAGCCATCGTCGCTGCCTCATATTGAGTTCCTTCTGTTCAAAGAAGTACTTAAGGCTCTTGTGGTCAGTGAAGATTTCACATCTCACCCCATAGAGATGATGTCTCCAGATCTTCAACGCATGCACTACTGCAGCTAATTCTAAATTGTGAGTTGGGTAATTCAGCTCGTGAGGTCGGAGTTGTCGTGAGGCATACGCTATCACTCTTCCATCTTGCATCAACACACATCCGAGTCCATTCTTGGAAGCATCGGTGTAAACCGTATAACTCTTGTCGGGTTCTGGAACTGCTAAGATTGGGGCTGTGGTTAACTTTTCTTTGAGTATCTGAAAACTTGCTTCACACTCGGTATTCCAGACAAACTTGATTCCTTTCCTCAGCAATTGCGTCATCGGTCTTGCTATCTTGGAGAATCCTTCAATGAATCTCCGATAGTAACCAGCCAATCCCAAGAAGCTTCGGACTTCATTCGGGGTTGTCGGGGACTTCCAGTTCTGTACAGCTTCTACCTTGGCAGGGTCTACCTTGATTCCTTCTGAGGATACGATATGTCCTAGGAAGATCACTTCTCTGAGCCAAAACTCATACTTACTAAACTTCGCGAAGAGTCTTTCCTTTCTAAGGGTTCCTAGAACTGTTCTCAAATGTTCCCCATGTTCTTCCTTGCTCCTTGAGTAGATGAGCACGTCGTCTATGAAGACTAGGACAAACTTATCAAAGGTAAGGGTGAAACACACGGTTCATTAGGTCCATAAACACTGCTGGTGCGTTAGTGAGTCCGAATGGAACAACTACGAACTCGTAATGGCCGTATCGGGTTCGAAAGGCAGTCTTGGGTATGTCACTAGGTCTAATTTTCAATTGATGGTACCCTGATTTTAAGTCTATCTTCGAAAAGACACTAGCTCCCCTGAGTTGGTTGAATAGATCATCTATCCTAGGCAAAGGGTACTTATTCTTGAGGGTCAATTTATTCAACTCTCGATAATTGATGCACATTCTCATCGATCCATCCTTTTTCCTTACGAAGAGGACCGGTGCTCCCCATGGTGATGCACTAGGTCAAATGAAACCTAACTCTAGGAGTTCTTGCAGTTGAATCTTAAGTTCCTCCAATTCCTTTGGAGCCATACGGTACGGTGCTTTAGACACCAGAGCTGCCCCAGGCTCAAGTTCAATGGTAAATTCTATCTCGCGATCAGGTGGTAGTCCTGGCAATGTGTCGGGAAACACATCGGGAAAGTCTCTCACAATTTCCACGTCATCAATTCTCTTTTCTTCTTTGGTCTCTCCGTACAAGTGAACTAGGTATGACGGGTACCCCTTCTTAACCAAGGTGGTGGCTTGAAAGGCTGAGATAATGGCCTTCATTTGGTTCATGGAGATGCCGTAAAAGTCCGTTGGTTCCTCACCAGGTGGTTGAAACGAAATTCGTCTCTCATTGCACAAGATAGTGGCATGGTGTCGTGTTAACCAGTCCATTCTTAAGATCACATCTACATCCTTCATAGCCATGACACTTAAGTTGTTTGCCGCAAGTTTGAGTGATCCTAGTTCAAGTTCTAGGTTAGGGCAACAATGTGTGAGAACTTTAGTTCCTCCTATCGGTGACGTGATACCTAAATCAGCTCTTAGTGGTTTGGCTTCTAGGTTCAGCTCTTCTACACATGCTTGAGATATGAATGAATGCGAAGCACCCGTATCAAACAGAATTATCACAGGTATTCCAAGGAGTTGGCCCATACCTGCTAGGTTTCTCGGGCTCTTCTCAGGTTGTTTCTGTTTGAGTGCATACGCTCTAACGTTCTGCTGTTTCTGCAGGTGCTGCTGAAATTGCTGACGTTGGGGAGGCAAGGGAGCTGGTCGTTGGGGCTGCGGGGGTCGCGGTTGTGCTTGGATGGCACGCAACTGTGGGTTGTTCCCAAAAGGTTGGGGTCCCGTGCCTGTCCTTGGCTTCCTTTGCGGGCAATCCTTAGCATAGTAGCCCTTCTGACTACAAACGTAGCATACGTCACTTCCAAACCTACAGACGCCTCCGTGTCTGCGATTACACTTCGTGCATAGGGGATTTTGTGGGGGACGGTTAACGGCCTGGGTCTGATTCGGAGCTGGTCTGGGGTTTGGGGAACGTTGGGGTCCTTGCCACGGTCTCTTGTCGCGTGGTCCGCTCGGGTTGCCTTCCCATTTGCGTTTCCTTTGTCGGCCGGAGGCTGATAGTTTGGTTGGGCCGGAGGGTTCGTCGGAGCTATCTTTTCGGCTGGCATTACCGCCTCGACATCCAATGCACGGCTTAGTGCGTCATGGTAAGAGAGCGCACCTAAGCTTGCTAAGGTCATCCTAATCCCGGGCCTCAGACCGGCTCAAAACTTTTCTGACATTTTCTCGTCGGTGTCTATTTGATCGGGCGCATACCAGGACATGTCGCAAAAGACTCGGTCGTACTCAGTTACCGTCATCCTACCCTGCTTGGGATTATAGAACTACATCTCCTTCTTCTTCCGATAGCTTTTGGGAATGTACTTTTCATACAACCTAGTCTTAAACTCCTCCCATGTAAGTCCTTCTCGTTGCTCGGGAGTCAATACCTTCTGTCGGGCTTCCCACCAGAAGTCGGCCGATCCCGTCAGTTGGAACGTTACACGTTTTATGCGTTCCCTGTCAGTACATCCTAGGAAATTGAATATACGCTCTAACGCGCGTATCCAGGTTTCGGCTTCGGACGGTTCTCCCATCCCGTTAAAGGTAGGTGGATTTTGACGTAAGAAGAGTTCTTCAACCCTCAGCGGTGGTGGGGGTGGTGGTGAAGGCGGCGGTGGAGGTGGTGGCACTTGATCATTTCTAGCTCCACCTCGGGGTCTTCCTCTCCTCGGCGGCATTCTGATTAACGATGAGATAAGAATTAAAATTCGTTAAATTTGACAAGAGCCATTCGCATAAGAAGTATCATATGTCGTGTTTCACTTTCTATTTGTCATATCATGCTTTGTCGGTTCTCATGCTGTATTGCCTCGTCATAATATAAAGCGGTAAAAGGTTCTTCATTTAGGTATCATGAATAACGCAAGTAGGGGAAACTGCCTCATGGAGGTCTTTAATATCATAATAGAATCAAAAGGCAAAACATGTCAATATTGTCTTATGGTCCACCTAACATCTTGTGGTCCCGTTCTACCATATCAAAATAAATATTCGTAATCAGAAATTAAATCTAACACAAAACAAGTCAGGACGGTCTACATAGCTCCGTTACTGACACTACTACAACTACCCTAGCCCTGTAAGGAAGTCTCGATACTCAGGCACGACTCGGCGTCGGAGTCGTCGGTAGGTGCTCCTCCTAAGTCCTCGTCAGAGTCCGGGTCGACCTCTAGGTCCACCAACAGTCCCTCCTCCTCGGGGTCCTCCTTCTCGGGCTTTGGCTCTGGAGCTGGCTGTGGCTCGGGCTCAGGGGCGTTCACCCACTCCTCCACTCTCTGAGCAAAGTCCTCCAAACGACGCTCGACTGCAGCCATCGCCCGGCTGTTCTCCTCTATCCTCCGCCTCGTCTCCGCCATCCACTTCTCATGGTCGGAGAGGATGCGACTAACGTCGCTGCTGCTGCTGCAATGCCCTATCCCGGCGGGCCAGTCACGGTGAGCTATGGGGCGCGGGGTGGAAGTAGGAGGCTGTTGTAGCTCTGCCACAACACGGAGTAGCTCCTCCATAGAAGTCCCCTGGCCGTGGGGTCGAGAAGTCGAAGGACGGGGTGCCTCCCTCTCAGGACTAACGTCCACCATCGGGGCCTTGCCCCGGTCAGCGGTCGAGGGACCTCCCTCGTCTGGTAAAGTGGGAGGGGTGGTAGGGGTGCTGGGAGCACGTCGGTAACGTGCCACTGAGGTGCCGGTCTCAAAGTCCTCACGGTCTCGACGACCTAGGACAGACGTGGGTGGTGCCGGAGCTCCTGTCACTACGGTGCTCCACCCGGCTGAGGCAGCACTGGAGGGGAAGGGTCAGTGCTGGAGGCAAGTCGTATCGGAAACTGGTGTGGTCCGCTGGGCTGCTTGTGGTACACTGTGTACTGGTGCTGAAGGGCCGACAAGTACCCTCTAAAGTCGGCTACCACGTCGAAGTAAGAACGGTAGCACGTAGTGAAACTCTGTGAAATGGTCCACGCCCAACCCTGCCAGTCTCGAGGCAAGTGCACTGTCACTCGGATCATGCCGTCGTAGTTGGAGACCCCAGCGTGCTGGTGCACCTCCTCCCATAGCCCTCCGAAGTGCGCCAGGTACTCGCCTATGTCATGTTCTACCCTCCGCCTGTAGTTCAAGTAGGAGTCGAGGAGAATCGCTGCAACGTCAGGGGTAGGTCTGCGTCCAGCCATCTACATGAGACAGCGAGTTCTCGTCAGGTTCTATTCATAAGATTTGTATAAACAATGGTAAACATAATGAGGTTGGTGGAAAAGATAGCATCTTCTATTCGTATAGTTTATTGGTTCGTACTGGTCTCTACTAAGTCATAACTTGGTTTCATGCATACGTGGGAGTGGTTTACACTAGATAATTCCTTGGTTCTAAATTCATCATTACATTGATCTTACTAGGTTCTCGTTAGGTTAGGTTCGAGACGGTCGGGAAACACGTCTTGCGTCCGTTATAAGGTCGACGACACCTCGTTTGTCCTATTTTTGAGACATCATTCTTGGTTATGAATTCTATTCACTTCCTTCCACGCTTGATAATGTGTCTCGTAGCTTCCGGCGTTCCAAAACCTGTTACATGAAAACAAGAATCCTAGTTCAAGCGAGCTACGTTCTCTAAAAGTCATTGATCTCAACACCTTATGTGATCCCTACGAGTTATCTCGTCTAGGTTCTCATAGTGGTGATAAGCAACCTATTCTTTGGCTGACCATGACGTCGTGAAGAGTCGAGCTTTTGTCGAGAGTCGTGAGAAGTCTAGCAAAATGAGTCTAGACTTTACGATGAAGAAGAAGACTCTTGGATTTCAGAGCGAACCAAGTGCTCTGATACCACCCTATCACGACCCCACCCCGCTTAGAAAGGAACAGGCGAGGTCGCGACGAAAAGGAAACGGGAAATAAACAAAAACAACAACTCGTGGTGAATCAGTGCGGAAGCATTTCATTGAATTACATTAAATCCCCACCATTCGTCGAGAATGGTTGGGAGGAAGTACTGTTTAGCAGCGGAATCGTTTACATAACATGATAGAAGTGGAAACGTTGTTCAAAGAAGAAGTACTGTCTTGCAAAGTCTATAAGTTGCAGCGGTACACAAAAGGGAGGGTGTTACAACGATACACCAAATAGAGTTCGAACCAATAGCATGAAGAATACAGCGGAAGAATGTAGGATGCATGTATAGAGACATGCACCACCAAGAGACTTCGACTCTTTTCATACTCGACAAAAGCCTTCCCCGACTGCTTCACTCCATCCGTTCAACCTGCACATGGGAAATATGTACAAGGCTGAGTACAAAGTACTCAGTGAACACGTGCCAAAACATTTTAATTGTCAGCCATGCGAGTGATTCATAGGGTTTTACTAAAATAAGCGCTTGCCAGCTTTGGTTTTCTTGGTGTAATCCGTCATATCTGAACTTGAAAAGGGTGTATCCGGTAAGGGTGGCCACCCTTCCCGGATACCTCGACCGGCCAATGTGTAGCTCATGGTCGAAATAACTGAGTGCACTAAACCCATCGAGGAGCGACCCCGATATGCCCGAATTCATTCTGATAACTGGTGGCCGAAGACCTTGTGGCCGAAGCCCGTGAGGCCGAAGCCTTTCAGATAGACATCATACAAAACAAAACATTTATGGCATGACAATTCTTTAAAAGAACTTAACATAAATAAATATTTTCATTGTATGAAAGCCCACCTCGATAGCTTGTCTTGATTTACTTAAGATCGTGAGTGCCGCTTTAACTTCGGCCTTTCCCTTCACCTAATCTCGTTCAAAGAACGCAACATCAGAGTCTTAAAGAAAAATCGATAATCGTATCAATCTATGTGAAGGTTATCTTCTATCGAGGTCATGATCTCTTATTTAAACGTTTCTTGATTAACATTCTGAAATCGATCACCTCGATAGGTACTTGTGTCTTATAACTCTTTTCATCCTCGACGGAGATCGTAGGATGTTAGGTCTGGTCATCTTATGAAGCTACGTGACTTTTATTGCATATTATAAGTGGTCTACACTTATAAAGTTATTATCTTGGTTGATCGTTCGATCATTAATAATCATCGTAGTTCTATTATAAAGCATTAGGGTTTCAACCCGATTACTTAGGTTTGGGAGATTATCACATTAACTCCGAAGAATCGTTTCATATCCTCGGCCCATTATGATTTAAAAGTCCGGCCCAATCAGTTAGCCCGGCTTGATATATAATTAATCGGTCCAAATGGTTGGCCCGATTTGTTAAATATATCATTGGCCCGTTATTCAATCCAATCGGCCCAAATGGTTGGGCTCGATCCATTTAATCAATTATTGACCCATGTTTTAATTTAATTGGCCCAAATGGTTGGGCTCGATCCTTAATAATTATTGGCCCATGTTAGTCGGTTTAATAATTTTTGGCCCGTTATGAGTTCGTGTAATAATTATGGCCCATTATATTTTCGTCGGCCCGGCTCGTAGCCTGGCCCATTATAATTAATGGGTAAAACCCTCCTCTTGCTCGTGGTTTTCATTTACGGCCTGCACCCTTCTTTCTCTTCTTCCTCACGACATCCCCCCCCCCCCCCCCCTTTCTGCCTTCTCGGCAGTCAATCGCCGTTCATCATCCGTCCTCGCCGGCGGTCGCTATTCGGTGGCTTCTATGATAGAGGGCATCCATGGTTGGTGTATACCCGGGGAAAGAGAGCAGTGGCAGATTATTAATCTTATCATTACTATTATTATTTATTTGGTTATGAGTTAGGATATTTATTGTTTTAATTGTTTTGGGTCAGCCCGTTGTTGCATGGGCTTTTGGAGTCAAGTAGGGTTATCATTTAAATAGGGTTTCTATTGTAGTAGGAGTCATCGAGAGTTTTTAGTAAATCTGGGACGGCTTGCCGTAGGGCCTCTTTGGAGGAGATTGATCGCAATTATCGTTTTTCTTCTATCACTCGCCTTAACTCTATCAAATTGGTCCGACCTGCCGGATTCGAAAAACCCGCTGTTGCATGGGCTTTTGGAGTCAAGTAGGGTTATCATTTAAATAGGGTTTCTATTGTAGTAGGAGTCATCGAGAGTTTTTAGTAAATCTGGGACGGCTTGCCGTAGGGCCTCTTTGGAGGAGATTGATCGCAATTATCGTTTTTCTTCTATCACTCGCCTTAACTCTATCATTCTATTGCCGCCATTCACTGCCCTTCTCCGTTCTTTGGATTCCCGATTTACCCAGGGAAAGGGGTGTCCTAATTGGATTCGAATTTTGGGGAAAATCTTCTCGGCGTGATTCTCCCGATGAATTTGCCGCCGATCATGCCTCTTCTTCATCCCTCGCCGCCGTGGAGAGACGGCGCTGGCGCAGGCCTCCTCTGTTCTCGATTCCTCCTCCTCCGGTGGCTCGGGTTCCGTCGATTCACTCCGTCGCCGGGAGCAACTCCCACGACTACTCCGTTGGTCGGCCGTTCGGCCTAAATTAAGGCTTTGACCTCTTCGGTTAGAGGGACAGTCCATACTTGGCTTCGCCGTCGTTATCGTCATCGCCGTTGCTGCTGCCGCCGTTGCTATCTCCCTTCTCCGTCCTCTTTCCCCCTTTTGTCAATTCTTCTAACTTCCTCCTTCTTTTGCAGGTGGTACGGCTCCTTCCGCTGTCCCTCCTTGCGGTGGTGGTTCTCCCCTGTTCTTGCCGTGGCTCCTTGTGAGTCTTCACTCAATCCCGAAAACCTCTTGTTGCCATTTCTCCTTATATCGATGATGATAAGTCCTCTCCCACTCTTGTTCTTCTCTTCCCCCTCGGTTCTAGTTGATGGTTAAATGCTTATAGGCCTATATTCTGGTGTTTGGAGCAGTTTATGTGTTATGAGGATTATGTAAACTGTTGTTGGTTGTTGTTGGGATAAATCCTCCAGTTTTGGAGCAATTGTTGTGTTCAGTTCATTGTTAAATTGGGGATACTTTGTGAGGTTTCTTATGCCTTATGATTATACATGCTTGGTCATGATTCTACACTTAAATGAAGGCAAATTACTGTCCTTGAAGGCCATTCTTGTCCTAAGTCATGTTTCATGCTTGCATGCTTGGTTTTGGTTGAAATCTTTGAGTCCTATGAACATGCATTGGGTTTCCTTTCTTGGGCAATTTCTAGACTAAGTCCTTGGGGTCTTTTGGTGGGGAAAACATGCTTATTTGGGCTTGGTTCCTAGAGAAATATGGGAGAGGTACTTACTTGCTTGATGAGGGTTTGGAAATGGTGTTCTTTGGCCTTGATTTGGGCTGCCTTCTTGGTGCTCTTCTTAGCTGCTGCCCTCTCGGTTTCCTTCTTCTAGGGCCGAATGTTGGTGACCTAAGAATGTTGAGTTAGTTCCCTTGCATCTTAAAATCATTCCTTATCCATCAATGGTTAAATGGGAGGTCTTACTTGTGTTTTAGGGGATGGAAATCCTTGTTGGCCTTGGTTTTCTTCTCCTCATTTCCTTGTTCTTGTTCCTAAGGTTGTGTGGGCTCTTGTTAGCTCATGCATGGATGAAAATCGAATGGGGAAAGGGGGAAGAATGCTTTACCGTGAGCTTGGCTTGAAAATGGTTGGAGATCTACGGTTTTTCTCCTTCTTCCTCTCGGGTCTTGCGATTGCTCTCTCGGTTCTCTTGCTAACTCTCTCTTGCTAGCTCTCTAGTTTGAATGTTTGGGTGTTGTTGTGTGAATGAAAAATAAATGGTAACTTGTATTGTTGTCTTTTGTTGTGTGTAGGGTTTTAGGCCTCAATCATCATGGAAGGGAGAGAGATGAATGGGGATTGGGGAGATGTTTCTTTCTCAAGGATTCTTGGCAGATTTTGCAAGAAAAGAAGGGGGAGAGAGAGTGAACTGCCGGCGTGCATGCAGTTGGTGATTCCCCATGCAATTTGAGCAATGATGATTGGGTTAATTCCCTCCTTAACCACACTTAAGGGGTGTTTATCCTCTAATTATTGGGTTAGGGATCTTATTCGAGCTCTAATTAAGCTAATGAGAGAGAGAGGGTGTCGTTGGAAGGCTGCCGATTCTTCCTTATTTTCTTTTCTTCTTCTTCTTTTTTTTTGTCCATTATTGTAATAAAATGTAACTTCATTTGTTGTACATTATTGTTATAACATGTAACTTTATTTATTTACATGGATCGTGTTAAGCTCGGAATAATATTTACATTATTGGCCCCTTTATTTCTCGTCGGTAACTAAGAACAACGCAATCTTGTCTTGGGCCGATATCCCTCGTAATTAATTCGTGAAACGGGCCTTAAGCTTAATGTGGGCCTCGGCCCTTCTTGAATAATAATAAGTATTCGTTTCTTTTGTCGGGCCTCCTTGATTAATTAAATTATTATTGGCAACATTACTTAACTATACGTTATTGCTTTTCGTAATTCCTTTAAAATTTGGTTATACTAATAATAATAATAATAATCTTAATCATTAAATAAATGTCGGGGTTTTATTACTCACTAATAAAAACCGCGACTATTACAGATATATCAAAGTAATAATTATCATAAATATATAATTCAATATTATACAACTAGAATTAAGAAATAATAATCGTCCGAGATCTTAAATCCTTTATTAAATCAGTACAAAATGATTTATCTCACCGCGATCCTGTTCAATGCAACTGGATGCATTAGTATAAGCTAATAGCCAAGATCAGCTAATATCAAGCATTATACTACAACCTTAACAAGTAATTTGTCCATGATTACTTAGGTTGCGAACACCATTTAATTATATAAGAAACCGATAATATGATCTTCCGTGTGACCACCCACACCATATTATCTATAATATATACTACAGGACACTTATTTGCATAACCATAACACGAATAAATATGCAAAACATATGACTCCATTTATTTCATAAAACAGGGAGAAGTAGTATACAACTAAGCATAAAAAGTATGCTTTTCAGTATATAATCCCAACAATCTCCCACTTATACTCAAAAGCATGCTTTCAAGTATACTACTACACTACTATCTCTCCCACTTATACTCAAAGCAGTGCTGTCATGCATCGAACTCCCATGCCTTCAACATGCTTTTCGAACACCTTGATAGACAAGGCCTTCGTGAAAGGATCAGCCAGGTTATCCTCCGAAGCAATCTTTGACACCATGACCTCTCCTCTCTTCACATACTCTCGTATGAGGTGGTACTTCCTTTCAATGCGTTTACTGGCCTTATGGGTTCGTGGTTCCTTTGAATTTGCCACTGCACCAGAATTGTCACAATAAATTGTGATCGACTGAGGCAAATTAGGAATCACATCCAAATCCATCAAGAAGTTCCGGAGCCATACAGCCTCCTCGGCTGCTTCCGAGGCTGCGACATACTCAGCCTCCATTGTTGAGTCAGCAATGCATTTCTACTTTATGCTCCTCCAACAAATGGCTCCACCTCCCAGTGTAAAAACGCATCCTGAGGTAGACTTTCGAGAATCCCTATCTGATTGGAAATCAGAATCAGTATATCCCAAAGGAAGTAGACTGTCAGACTGAAAGACCAACATATAATCCCTAGTCCTTCTTAGGTACTTGATTATATTCTTTACAGTAGTCAAGTGCCCTTTTCCTAGGTTAGACTGATATCTGGCAACCATGCCCACTGCATAACAGATATCCGGTCTAGTGCAAAGCATAGCATACATGAGGCTTCCTACTGCCGAAGCATATGGAACTGCCTTCATGTCATCTATCTCCTCTTGTGTCGTCGGACACATTTCTTTCGATAGATGGATTCCACTCTGGAGAGGTAAAGACCCCCTCTTGGAATTTTCCATGCTAAACCGCTTTACAACCGTATCAATGTAGGTTGCTTGGGAAAGACACAACATTCTCTTCTTTCGATCTCGAAAGATCTTAATCCCAAGAATGTGTCCTGCTTTTCCCAAATCCTTCATCTTGAATTGGTTGGACAACCACATCCGTACGTCCGATAACATATCCACGTTGTTGCCAATCAGTAGAATGTCATCCACATACAGTACTAGAAACACCAAGACGTTTCCTTCACACTTCTTGTAAACACAACTCTCATATACACACAGCGTGAATCCATATGACTGGATTACCTCGTCAAACCGTGTGTTCCAAGACCTAGATGCTTGCTTAATTCCATAAATGGATCGCTTAAGCCTGCATGCAAGATGCTCACTTCCTTCGGCAATATAACCCTTTGGTTGGCGCATGTAAATGGGCTTATCAAGACTACCATTTAGAAAAGTAGTCTTGACATCCATTTGCCAAATCTCCAGATCCATGTGCGCCGCAATGGCTAAGAGAATCCGGATCGACTTAAGCATGACGACAGGCGAAATCGATGCCCTCTTTCTGAGTGAAACCTTTTGCCACGTGTCTAGCTTTGAAGGTTTCAACCTTCCCGTCAGGTCCTCTCTTACGTTTGTAGACCCACTTACACCCGATGGGTTTAACCCCTTCAGGAAGTTCTACAACGTCATACACATCGTTTTCATGCATGGATTGAATTTCAGAATCCATTGCAACTTGCCAAAGCTGTGCATCTTTGTCTTGGATTGCCTATTTGTACGTCCAGGGATCAGAGTCATCTTCACCAGGTAAGTTATCCGAAGACTCTCCCAAACACAACCATCTTTCAGGTTGAATGATGACCCTCCCACTGCGACGGGGCATATTCTGAGATTGTGTACTAGTGTCAACACGTGGTGCAGTAGATGGTGAAACATCTAGTACGGGTGGTTCAGGCGGATTTGTATCCCTCATCTCTTCTAAGATGACCTCACTCATGGGTTTGTGATTGTTCATGTAGTCCTCTTCCAAAAATTGAGCATTAGTGCTAACAATGATCTTTTGGTCCCTCGGACTATAGAATAATCCACCTCTTGTTCCCTTAGGGTATCTTATAAACAGCCGTAATTCAGTTTGTGATTCCATCTTATCAACATCCTTGTGCAATACATGTGCAGGACAACCCCAGATCCGAATATGTTCAAGATTGGCCTTTGGGCCGACCACAATTCCAAGGGAGTTTTGGGTACTGATTTAGAAGGAACTAAGTTTAGAATATACGATGCTGTTTCTAAGGCATAGCCCCAAAATGAAGTAGGTAGCTCAGAATAGCTCATCATTGACCGAATCATATTAAGTAATATCCGGTTACTACGTTCTGCCATACCATTCTGCTTTGGTGTTCCTGGTGCAGTGAGCTGGGACATGATCCCTACTTGTGATATGTATTCGAAAAATTCAGTGCTAAGGTACTCTCCACCTCGATCAGATCGAATGGATTTAATGGATTTATTATGTAGATTCTCCACTTCCGCCTTAAAAACTTTGAATTTATCAAAGGATTCAGACTTCCGTTTCATCAAATAAATGTATCCAAACCGTGAGTAATCATCAATAAAAGTGATGAAATACTCAAAGCCACCGCCTGAATTGGCATTGGACCACACACATCTGTGTGAATCAAATCCAACACATTCTCTGATCTGTTGCCCTTGGTTTTAAAGATCCTTTTCGCCATTTTACCTTCCAAGCAAGATTCGCAAGTTGGTAGTGGTCCTACCTGGAGTTTATCCAAAGGACCATCTTTCACCAACCTTTGAATTCGCTTGAGGTTAATGTGACCTAGCCTCAGATGCCAGAGATATGTTTGATTCACACTTGATGAAACCATTCGTTTCCTCGAACTCGATGATATGCTATAAATAGCAGGTACAATACAGTTAATGGTATAGAGATTGTTAGACATAATACCTTAACAAATGACATCATTGTTACGAAAAATAGTAACGTCATATAAACCAAAAGTAACCGAATATCCATCCAAATACAATTTGGAAACCGAAATAAGGTTCCTTTTAAAACCAGGTACTAACAAAACGTCTCTCAAAACCAAAGTTTTATCCAAAAATGGTAAACTGACAACTCCCACTGCAGAAACCGCCACGTGCGTAGCAGTCCCCATGGTGACGGTAATCTCTATAGCATTAAGCCTTCAGGTTTGACAAAACCCCTGCAAGTCAAAACATACATGATCAGTGGCTCCCGTATCTACAATCCAGGTACATGTAGAACGAGCCGCTAAACAAGCTTCGACAACTAATGCACAAGATTTACCTTTAGGATTGCCTCTTAACTAAGGACAAGCCGCCTTGTAATGTCCCTTCTGTCTGCAATGAAAACACTTTCCCTTAGGCTTCTTTATGCCATCTTGAGGTCCTCCCACCTTTTGATTTGCTCCTCTTTGAGCTTGGCCACCCTGTTTCTTCTTCTTCTTAATTCCACCTTTCGGTTTAGAAGATGTAGAAGCAGTGGCTACATGCACCTGAGGTTCTACCTTTAGAACTCCCTCAGCCTGCACAAGCTCATTGAGTGATTCGGATAACGTGTATAACTTCTGATTCATGTTATAGTTCATCCGAAACTGATCAAAAGATCTAGGAAACGATTCTATGATGATATCGACCTGGGTCTCCCCATCGATCTCAGCACCTAGAACCTCAAATTCATTGAGATAAACAATCATCTATAGAACATGATCCTTCACAGAATCACCATCAGCCATGCACATAGTCATAATGGCCTTCATAGCCTTCTGTCGCGCTTGGCGACCATGGTGCCCAAACATCTCCGTAAGGCTATAGATCATATCAGCTGCAGTACGGACATTCTGATGTTGATGCTGCAAAATGCTTGACATTGAAGCCAATATATAGCATTTTGCCATCTCATCTGCCATTTTCCAGCTGGTATAAGCCTCACGCTGTTCTGGCGTGAATTCCTGGGTGGGTTCAGGGGGGGCATTCCTGAATAAGGACGTATTTGTGTCCGTCAGCAGTAAGAACAATATCCAAGTTTCTTTTCCAATCAATATAATTGGAACCCTCGAGTTTGTTTTCTTTGAGAATCGTAGCAAGCGGATTAAGAGACATAGTGAAGCTGGAATAAATAAATAAACAACACATTAAAAGCCATAAAATATTTGAAGCAAATTATATTGATCAACCTTGAAACAATATAAAAGCATCCCCCAACACCTTAAGTTTTTATACATAAGCCACTTCAGGTGGACAGTACATATAATCCTTTAAGGAGTTTTTTACATCTTTAACCTTATTATCCAATCAACCTTAGCCTTCTGATTGATAAAGTTAATAGTTGGTCCTCCTAGCCATGCAAAATAATTAATTACCTTTCCTTCAGGGAAATAACTAATTAATTTACATCTAAGTGAATACCATAATTTAATATTTCCAAAAATTAATTCTATAAAGAGTAACCCTACCGAAAGGAGATGTTACCTATATAAAATCATTTTTCCAATATTATCAATTTGATTTAACCAATGAATTCTATAATTAGCGTCTCCTATAGGGAGGAAGACTTGTGGTCAGCGCGAACGATAATTATTTCATTTTAAATCAAATTATCCTTTTGAAGTCTAAACCAATGAAATCTATAATTAGCATCTCCTATAGGGAGGAAGACCCGTGGTCAACGCGAATGCTAATTATTTCATTTTAAAACCAATTATGGAGGCTAGATTATTATAATTTCTCGAATTAAATCAAAAATTAATAATAATAATATTTTCTCACTTAGTAATTTTAAATCAAGGTTTTTAAACATTTTCAAGCATAGCATATAAATAATTATCGCGAATAATTAAACAACATGCTATCCGCCACATCGAATAAAATAACTATGAAAAATAAATAAATATCCAATCATCATGGTCTTCAATTTTCTTCGAACGAGCTTGAAAATCTGGAATCTTCGAGTAACGGGCTGATCTTCACGAGAAAACGGGCCCGAGATTCGGTCCGTAGGGTTTCGGCCCGCTAGGGTTTCGAGAAACCCTAGCCGCCAAAACTGCTGCTGCCGCCGCCCTTCCGCCGCTGCAGCCATGTCGCGTCTGTCTGGAGCCGGGGGGGACCTCGCCGGAGGTCTCCCACTGGATGCCGCCGCCGCAGGTCGCCGGAAAACGGTGGACAGCAGCAACAAAACGCTGCTGCCGCCGCTGCACAATCGCTGGAGCGACTGCCGCGGTCAGCAGCTGCTGCCGCCGTCCTTCCTCCGCCTCCACGCCCGCCGTCCGCCGTCCTAGAGTCGCCGGCGTTCAGGGAGAACGCCGGCCAGCAGCCACGCCGTCCAGCAGTCCGCTCGCGCTGCCGCCGGGCAGCAGCGTTTCCGCCGCCGCTGCTCCCTCCTCCGACCTGTTCTTGTCGTCGAGGAGGTCGAGTGGTGGCTGCCGCCGGTCGCCGAGCCGCAACAGCCGCTGAGGGAGAAACCCTAGCGTGTTGCGCTCGTTGCCGTCGAGCCGCTGCCGTCCTCCTCAATTCCCGACGAGACCTTCGTCTCCTCTCCTCCGTAGTTTGATCGGTTACATAGATAGGAACTTTTACATCGAATATACATTGTAAAACGAAAAATAAAATCCTAATCGAACACGATCAACCCTCGTGTTTTACAAACGCGGCCACAAACAGACCGATTTTAATACATAATTAAAACCGAAAAAATTCATATTAACCATGACAATTGGATCTCTTTAAAACAAAAAATTGCATCCAAGAACAAATAATATGAAATTTATAATTTTAATCAATTAATCAACAGAGCCGAGTTGGCTCTGATACCAATTGTTGGATCCGTGAAGATCGCTCGGATGTTAATCAATTAAACAAAATTATAACATGCAATTTCCTAGATCCTAAATTGGAAACAGATCTAGAATTGCATACCTTGTTGGGCAGATCCAGCCAGAATATGAAATTTCAGTGAAGAATTCCACGCACTAGATCTCTGCACACGAGATCTAGCTCTTCTCGTAAACCCCAAGATCTTCTAGAGTATTCCCAAGCACAAAGAAGAATTCCGGATGGACGGAAATCTTTCTTCTCTCCCTCATAGTAAAACCCTAGCCGTCACTCTAATTCTCGTATAAAACTTATGACGGAATCTGATCTCACCATCTATATATGTAGAGACAGATTAGGGTTAGGGTTTTCCTTACTGGACCAGGCCTGCTTCTGTTGGGCTACACTAGGGATCTTAAGGAGGATATGGACTGGGCCTCCCAATATAATTAATAATCCAAGTATTCTCTGGGCCCGAATACTTTACTTAATTATATTAATATTATTTCACTCCACTAAAGAAATAATATTGCACTGCCCTCCATTTCCCAAATTATTACATAATGGGCTCCTTTTTGAATTATATTATTTCTCGTGTTTAAGATATCGCATGTCCATTAATTAATTAAGCTAATGATAGCTTTATTAATTAATATCTCAACAGAGAGTAGTACCCGCTCGATCTTATTATCATATCGGAACTTAATCCACCTGCAGGGTTTGATATAATAATCTTTAGAGAGCCTCAAGGGGACATCATCAACTCGGACTCCGTCGAGACACGATTTCTAGCTATAATATTAATTATCATATTTATAATATTATTACCCAAGATATCGAGATACTTTGAGTTTCAATAACTCGCACTCATTGATAAATCAAAGTAATAATTTTCATAAATATATAATTCAATATTATACAACTAGAATTAAGAAATAATAATCGTCCGAGATCTTAAATCCTTTTTTAAATCAGTACAAAAGGATTTATCTCACCGCGATCCTGTTCAATGCAACTGGATGCATTAGTATAAGCTAATAACCAATGATAGGGATTAATATCAGCCATACTCCCTAAATAACCCAAGTTAATGGGGAATATACTTTCCTTAACCTTAGACTACAGTTCCTAGGGAAACTGATGTGTCAAATGTCACAGTAGAGGCGGGAACCTTACCTCTATGAAAGGAATAATAAATCCTAGACGGAACTAGCATCAACAACGCCAGTAATGGGGTTAAGTATTACTTTTAAATGATGATCGATAGAGGCTATTCCGCGTAACAGCATAATATCAAAGAGATTTTATGGGCACCAGACGCTCAATACAATCAAGAATCGTATGCCATGCAAGAAGCTATGAGGTTCTAACTTCTCCTATAAGCCATGAGGGACCTGCAGGCATCTGCAAAGATAGAAGGATCTGACCAGATCCCATAAGTGTTTAGCAGAAGCTCGAGGTTCTGCGTAACATACGGTCCGCGTGACTCTATGTACTATAGAGTGAGGACCACTGCATTCATGACGGAGGATACTTTGCCTCCATTGGAATTCCTTTTTTGTCCTTCCTTTACACGGATGCTCACTTTTCACCCTCCTTACACCTATAAATACTAAGCGAACGCACACATCATAACACATCACATTATCACTCTCTACGAACAACACACATCTTTGCGTACTGTTCCATTCAATTCCGTTTTCTCTCTTATGAGCTCCTCCGGGCTCGAGCAGTCCAGGCGTTCAAAGCCTTCTTCCGGGAAGCTCTAGTTTTCCTTCACCTCCATCCTTTTTCCTCGACGCCGGGAAGAATCTCTCTCTTACATACACTACCTTGAGCTTAAGGTAAAACCCTCATCACCTAAAGGGGTATGAGGCTCAACGGAGCCCCGCTGCTCGTTCCTCTCTTTTCCCTACCTCGTTTCTTCGTTATCTGCTTGTATGAGTGCAAAACTCCATGAATCTCAATAGTTTATGGCTAAATACGCCTTTTATCCGTTGCATATAGCTCAACTATTGTACATCATTATTACGCACATCATACTCTGTACAAAATGCTTGGTTATGGCTTTCCATACGCGTGAATCTCTTGCTCTTTACTGCTTTAACGCTTTACCCGTAAATGCTCTTTGCAAAACATGATGAAAAATACCCTAAATTGTTGTGAATCTCCAACCCGGATCTATCAACTAGCGCCGTCTGTGGGAATTTCTTGAGTTGAGATTGATAGATCCGGGTTAGAGATCCACAACAATTTAGGGTATTGTTCATCAAGTTTTGCAAAGAGCACTCATGGATAGAGCGTTAAAGCAGTAAAGAGCAAGAGATTCATGTGGGTATAGAGCCATAGATGAGTATTTCGTACAGAGCATGATTCATGTGGTGATGACAAATAATAGTTGAGCTATGAGCAACGGATAAAGGGCGTATTTAGCCATAAACTAGCAAGATTCATGGAGCTTTACACTCATATAAGCAGATAACGAAGAAACGAGGTAGGAGAAAGAGAGAAAACGAGGAGCGCGAGGCTTCGTTGAGCCTCATTCCCCTTTAAGTGATGAGGGTTTTACCTTAAGTTCAAGGTAGTGTGTGTAAGAAAGAGATTCATCCCGGCGTCGAGAAGAATAGATGGATGCGAGAGTGAACTACGGCTTCCCGGACGAAGGTTTTGCCCGCCTTGACTTGCTTGAGCTCGGAAGAGCTCGAGAAAAAGAGTAGTGAATGAAACAGTACAACAAGGTGTGTGTTGTTTGTAGAGAATGATGATGTTGTTGTGCGTTCGCTTAGTATTTATAGGCGTGGGGAGGGCGAAAAGTGAGCATTCGTGTAAAGGAGGGACAGAAAAGGAATTCCAACGGAAGCAAAGTATCCTCCGTCATGAATGCAGTGGTCCTCACTCTATGGTACGTAGAGTCACGCGGACCGTATGCTACGCAGAACCTCAAGCTTCTACTAAACACTTATGGGATCTGGTCAGATCCTGCTATCTTTGCAGATGCCTGCAGATCCCGCATGGCTTATGGGGGAAGTCAGAACCTCGCAACCTCTTGTATGGCATACGATTCTTAGTTGTATTGAGCGTCTGGCGCCTAGCATAATCTCTTTGATATTATGCTATCACACGAAGTAGCCTCTATCAATCATCCCATATAAAAGTAATACTTATTTCCACTAATGGGGTTGTTGATGCTAGCTCCTCCTAGGATTTATTATTCTTTTCATAGAGGTAAGGTTCTCGCCTTTATGGTGACATCTGACGCATCCATTTCTCCAGGAACGGTAGTCTAGGGTTAAGGAAAGTATATTCCCCATTAACTTGGGTTTTTTTGGGAGTATGGCTGATATTAGTCCTTATCAGCTACTCCTCCCCCAGGTCCAGAAGCACCAATATGAGGGCTTCTGACGGGTATTTTGGCGGGAAAGTGAATTTTGCTTCGACTATTGCTTCTTTTTTCCCATCTTTCTCCTTTCTTTTTTTTTTTTTTTTTTTTTTTTTTTTTTTTTTGCAGATGTCTGATGGCGTGGGAAATCGAAACGCCGGTTATCCTCCCGAGAATAGAGTTGAACCTATTTTCTTTACTCATCATTGCTTTTTCCCTTAGGGTGAAAGAATACAGAGCTATTTAAAATATATCTTAAAATAGGCATTATTATTATTTTGTTTTATCTGCAGGCGAAAGGGCAATCCCCCTTTTTTCTGAAACGTCGTGGGGTGATAAGTAGGAAACCACTCCACTCTTTTTCCTCAACTTCCTCATCCTTCTCTCTGCATTGCGCTTCAGAAAGAAAAGAGCGATATTGCGAATCGTCTGCCGCTCCCAGCGATTACTCCGACGACCGCCTTTCCTTTTGTCCCTTTTCAGGTATTCCATTACTATTTTACTCTCCTATACTTGCGCATAGGCCCTCTTTTGAATTTCTTGAGATTAGGGTAACCTTTATTGTTTCCCCTGTTCTTATTTTGAGGAACATTGCTAGCCCCAATTTTCAAGATTTGTAGAGTTTGGATTTATTTCCATTATTCGCAACCCTACCATCTATCATTATTTCTTGGTGATTATCTCTGCCTAGCAGTCATGGATTCCACCAAACTAGGCATGGGTAAAAAAGCTCGAGAGAAGCTATTACAAATGATGGAACAGGCAAGATCTGGTGGCTCCTCTCCCACCTTATCATTGGGTAATACTTCCATCCAAGAGCCCACGGGTCCTGGGGGTTGTAACCCTTTTCGGGAGAGTCAACGAGAGGTAGAACTTGGTAAGCCTCGAATGAAGCCTTACTTCCCTCACCTGGTTGCCCCTATTCGATCAGCTTCATTTTCTCTTATTTTCACTGATGAGGATGCTGGTGTTTCCGCTCTTGTCTCTTTAGCGCCTTATCCCTCTTCCCCTAAGAGGAAAAGTGAGTCTTCCTCCCTCTCAACTAGAAAGAAGGGGAAGGTATCGGAGAGTTCTCCTTCCGCTCAAGAGTTAAGCCTTGAGCAATTGCGAGAGAATCTTTCTCAATCTGAGAAAAGCAGAGAGCAGCTCCAGACTGAAGTCCACCAACTTCGTGGCTTTTTGCTAGCTAGAGAGGAGCACACACTTTCTCTCTCTGAGCGAATAAAGGAACTCGAGAGAGCTTTGAAGGCCTCGTCTGAGAGGGTAGAACAGCTAATGGAAATTCAAGTATCAGAAATAGCGCAGCTGACACTTAGCTACGAACAGGAGCTAGTACAGGCCCGAGCTTCCTCATTTACTCAAGGGCGGAGAGAAGGGATATGCCAGGGGGTTTCTTCTGGAGTCAAAGACTGCAGGTCTAACTTGTTGATGACTCCTTACGGTTAGGCCTTCCTGGATTCCCTGATCAAGTGTTTGCCTGAAGCTTATCTTCATTCTCACGATTTTTGGCTGCGTTTGTTTGAGCCCCTCACTGCGTGGACAGCTTCCGCTATCCTTGAATGCTGTCAGCAATTGGGTATCCCAGATCGCGCAGCTGCTGTCAATGCCGAATCCATAGTAAGGATGTTCGACACAGAGCCTGAGTCTCTCCGAAAGGATCGCTCCCTTTCCTCCACAGAGCCATGGTATATGCCTGCGCTGAAAGAGGCAGCTCAGATCCTTCGCCAACTTGCCAGGGCCACGAGGGATCTCCCCTATTGGGAGGCGCCTTTGTTCCCTCTCTTTCCTCATAACACCATGGTTATGAGGTCTATTCGGAGGGTTTTTGACCAGGTATCTTTTTGTTTTCTATTGTTCGTTTTGTTTTTAGAGTTTATTCGCTTATCCTGAAAATTTTCTCCTTTATTAGGAACTAAGAAAGGGAAGAGGTTCAGGCCCATCTACCAGCGAGGGAGGTGTTTCCTTATCACCCGTTCTTGAGGAGGTGAAGGGTGGTTCAAATGAGGGAGGCGCTCTGCAGATTCCAGCAGCCCCGCTCAAGGGTGGTCCTTCTACCTCTTCTGCCTTGGCTGCTGTCGAAGAATGGTCTTCTTCTCATTCATCAAGCTCTGAGGATCTAGCTTTTGCTCCAAATCCATCCCCTTAACGTTATTGTTTTGGATGAAATGTTTGTCGAACAACTTATATTTTGAATATTTTGTGGCGGGGTGCTTACTCATGACCCTGGAATCGTTCTATTGGGGCACAAACAATCGTTACATTTGATTTGGGCCAGATGCTTCTTCGAGACCCTGTTTATAACATGTTTCTGTTATTCCTTATTCAGCTTAGAATGTTATCTCTCTTATTCTTGTATTTATAGGGGCTTTACTTTTTACCCTGTTTCTACCTGCTGAAGTATTCTAAGATGGTGAGGTAGAGATATTCCCAATGTTTTTAGGGTGATGGGACAAAATAGTAGGATAACATCTTAGTGTAAAATAGCATTCTAAGATAATGGCAGCATTTTGAGATAGCATTTTAAGCCAATGGGATACGGGTATATGGGTATCCCCTACTCCCCCCCCCCCCCCCCCCCCCCCCCCCAAGTGAGGTGTAAGGGGCTGAAGGAATTACACCTCATTTGAGGGCTAAACACATACGAAATATAACTACTTTAAAGATAAAGAGGTATGATCCAATGTTTCATACATCAGTTAATCATGGAATAAGAGTTTTTCAAAACGAATAAGGGGTCATAGCCCGTCATGCTTTCTTCTTGAGAGTTATTCTCAATTTTCCCTGCATATTTCGAGGGTGATAACTTTTCCTTTGCATGTTGTCTCCTCGACATCTTCTTGGTCTAGCAGTTCCTTTGCACTTTTGACTTTCGCCCTTGCTTGGGTTATCAATGCTTCCCACTGCCCTTTCACAATTGGGGCGTGGCATCTGTCTGTGGCTTCAGCTTCAGGCCCTTTACTTTCATTTATCTGTTGAAGCAGTTGTTTGGCTGGGTCCTGGGATATCATCAGTTCTTCAGGAGGGTTGTTGCTGGTGATCAGCAAGTGCTCCATTGAAGCGGAAAGGTTCTGACCTTCTCCTGCTGGAGTTGGGGCTTTAAGTCTTTTCCCCTCGAGTTTCATCTCATCCCCTTTGGTGGTAGGTTCTGCCATCGGCCTTTTCCTGGCCTCTCCGGCTTGCACCGATTGGACATAGCATTTTCGCGAGACCTCTTGATCTCCCGATATTTGCCCTACCTGATTTCCCACGGGGAATTTCATCATCAGATAGTAAGTGGAAACCACTGCTTGGAACGGATTCAATGCAGTTCTTCCTAGAATGATGTTGTAGGAAGATGGTTGCCGCACCACCAAGAAGGTGACTGGTTTTGACACTCGTGTAGGCCCTTCGCCCAGAGTGAGCATTAACTCAATTGATCCTAGCGACATCACCGGAGCTCCTGAGAAACCGTGTAGTGCCGTAGCAACCCCATTCAATGGTTTCTGGAGGCTCATTTGGTTGAAACAACTTTCAAATATGACACTGACTGCGGCCCCTGTGTCCACAAAGACTCTTTGGACCTGATATCTCTCTATTTCCACTGTGATGACCAACGCATCAGCATGCGGGTGAACCACTTTCCAGTTATCTTCTGGCCCGAATGAGATTTCTGGTGGGGGCAGGCCTGCTTCAACCTTCCAGACCCCATGCCTTTCAGGCATATGTAATTCTCTGGCAGATGCTTTTCGGCTTCTGTTGGAGTCTCCCATGGTTGGTCCTCCATATATCATTTTAATAACGCCTTTGGGCTCTGACCCTTGGCTAGCGTCAGTTTCTTTTTCAGGAGCTTCTTTACGCTTTTTGTTTTGCTCTGTCTCTCTTTTGACGTACTCCAAGAGTTCGCCTTCCTGGATTAGCTTTTCGATTGCGATTCTCAAGTTTCTGCAATCATTGGTCATATGGCCAAAGTCATTGTGGAACTTACAGAACCTTTCAGAAGGTGGATTTCTTGGTGGTTGTCTATGCCCGGAGGGGATCTGAACCCCAGGTTTCCTCAAGACCACCTCGAGCAGGTCGACTGGTTGCTTGATTAATGGAGTAAAAGATCTTAAGAACCTTTCATTCTTATCAATCTTTTTGGCATCTGGGGTCGGCCTTTTCCTTTCTTCCGGCTTTTTTTCTTTTTAAGCGGCCAACTCAGCCCTCTTGCTGCTCAAAGCTTCTTCCATATGGATGTACTTTTGGACTATTGTTAGCAACTCTTCAAAAGATGTAGCTTCTTTCTTAATCAAAGAAGCAAAGAACTGTCCTGGTTTCAAACCATCCACACAGGCATGCACTTTTAGCTTTGGCTCCACTCTTGGGATTTCCAGGACGGCCTCGTTGAAACGTGTCATGTAGTCCCTCAGACTTTCGTTGGCACCTTGTTTTATGGTCGTCAGATGCAAGGAGTTCCGAGTGGTCCTTTTAGCACTGACGAATTGCTGTAGAAAAACTTCTTTCAGATCCATGAAGGAGTGTATGGAGGCTTTTGGCAACTGCTTGAACCAATGTTGAGCAGTTCCTGATAGGGTTGTGAGGAACACTCGACGTTTAACCCCCTCTGAGTACTGATGAAGGAGACATAAGCTTTCGAACTTCATCAGGTGCTCTTCGGGGTCTCCTTTCCCCTGATACTCGCAAGAGATTGTTTTGAAATTGTTTGGAACAGGATCAATTTGGATGTCCACTGAGAACGGGCTGTTCTCATCAATATATAAGGGGAAAAGTTCTGATTTGCTTTTTCCACTCCCATTGTTCGAGGAAGGTTTTGGGTTTCCTTTTTCGTTTGGGTTGCGAACTTCTTTGTCACTCGTCTCTGTTTCTTTCGGGACCCTTTTTTTGGCCTGTTTTTGTTCCTTCAGTCTTTTGACCTCTTTTGCCAAGAGCTTCATCTGCTCTTGCTGCTGGGCATATTTCTGGGCCCACGCTTTTTCAGTGTTCTAATTGAGATTTCCTTCGAGTTCCTCAGGACCTTCTTCTTCTGGGGATTCCCAGTCAGTGAAAAATCCTTTTTCTTCTTCGGCCGCTATCGGGGGCAGCCTTGAGACTAGCTCTTGAGTTACTCCTTGATGCATAGGCTTCTGCTTGTGCATTGCAGGAGTACTTTTACTTCCTCCTCCTTCCAGGGTCTCGCCCACGGGATCTGTGTTTTGGGGATTTGCCCCCATGGTATGAAGTCTCTTCTCAACAGCTCCCTCTACGAGTGCTTTCATTTGGAGGAGCATAGCTGGAGAAAACTAAGCCTCCATGTTGACACTAGTCTCTGTCAGCATAGTGCCTATTCCTTTGTTTCCGATTACAAAATCTTCTGGATTTCCAGTGGCCTGACCAGCCTCTTTGGAAACAGCATCTGATGCAGCATTCATCCTTATAGGAATCTGCAAAGATTTGAGGATGTTTAGAGGATTAATTCCAGGTGCTCTTTGAAAGAGACTTGATATATACGTAATTTGTTATTAGAAAATTTTCTACGTTTGAGCATTATTTATTATGACTTTAACGAGTATAGTCTGTTCGTATAAGACTCTTAAAAGGGGTGGCTTCGGCCAATATATGATGGAGGTAAGTAACAACTTAAAGATGGCAAGCTGATTATTATAAGGGGTTTTCACACAGTTCCCTCCTCTTGACATGAGGCATCTGATCATGTGAGATGTAGTTGTGATATGCTGCTGATTTAGCAGATCCTTTTATAACCGCCAACCATTTAGGGTGGCTTTGTCAAGTGTTGCTTACTTAATATAAGGCTTTTCAAGTGTGGCTTTTGCCGGAATGGAGCTGAGATCGGTGACATCTACCTTTTACGAAACCCGCTTTATCAGAGTGTTTGTTTTCCTAAGGCTTTCGTTATGAGGCTTCTGGAAGGGATCTGATCAGGAGGTTAGGTTGTTAAGAGTTTGTGTGGCATCTTATTTTATTAAGCTTAATACAAGATGCCTCGGCCATATAGGCCCTTCTTATATTTAGCGCCTACTTTATAGGGCTTTCTTATAAGATATTCCTTGTTAGCCAAGGACTATGAGAGTGATATCCTTTATACGGGATTTATGAGAGCATTACTTATTGAACCGAGCTTACGAGAGCTCGGTCAATTTTATAAAGCTTATTGAAGCGCTAACTATCAGATTGGGCTTATGAAAGTAATACCCTCCTTAGAGGTTTATAAAAGTATTGTCTATTAAATAGAGTTTTGCAAGGATACCACTTATAAGGCTGATTTGAGGTGAAATTCTACCCACCGGAATGCAATGGGTAAAACTTATGGGAGTGATACACAAAGTTGCTGCTTTTAGAGCAAGACTTAGGGGTGCACTGCCCATTTAGTGGGACTTATAAAGAGTTTTGTCCATTATATGGAGCTTGTGAGGATGCTGCCTACTGAGTAGGGCTTAGGAAAAGTTCTGCCCATGGCGTGGGACTTACGAAGGAGTTGCATATTAGATAGGGCTTTATAGAAGGTTCTGCCCATTGGATGGGGCTTACGAAAGAGGTGCCTATTAGATAGGGCTTTGTAGAAGGTTCTGCCCATTGAATGGGGCTTACGAAAGAGGTGCCTATTAGATAGAGCTTTGTAGAAGGTTCTGCCCATTGAATGGGGCTTACGAAAGAGGTGTCTATTAGATAGGGCTTTGTGCAAGGGTTGCCTATTAAATAGGGCTTATGAAGTGTTCTGCCCATTATATGGGGCTTACGATGGTGTTGCCTACTGTGTAGGGCTTTTTGATAAGGTTCTGCCCGTTATACGGGGCTTACGAGAGAGTTGCCTGTTAGACAGGGCTTCTGAGAGAGGTTCTGCCCGTTATTTGGGGCTTACGAGGGAGTTGCCTGTTAGACAGGGCTTCTGGGAGGAGGTTCTGCTTTCAGATGCGGGCTCCCTTCATCAAAGTGAATGGGGTAACCTCGGCAATGTTCAGCTCTCCATTTTTTAATGTTTTTATTACTTTGTGGGTTTTCAAGTCATGGCGATTCAGGGGCATTCGACTAGCTTTAGTAGTGATGCTTCCTTTGTAATCACCAGTCCTTTGCAACTCATAGATGGATTTCATATTGGGCAGATAATAGACAGAATTGTATGCTCACCAAGTACACAAGGTGAATCGAATGTGCTTTGAGATTGCTGCAGTTTGTGACCCGACTTTCCTCCGGATCCTTCACAACCTTAAGTTTTTGGCAAAACAACAACAGATTAGCCATCACAATTCATGTCATGAAGGAGATATGGCCTTGAGATTGTTTCTAGTTACTGGGTTGATTTGTTACGAGCAATGTAGCTGAAACAAATTCGTGGTATACATACTAAAATTTTCCAGGAATAATATAAATCTCACACCCGAGACACATTCATTCTATTAGATAGCCACCATTCTAGGTGATCATCGCGACAGAGTAAATGACAGGACAAGTTTATGCACATATCATCAGAATCGATTAAAGCTTCGAAGATAAACAGGGGATTAGCCCTTTGAACCCATGGGTTTTGACAATACTTACTGATATCAATTCTTAATTCACATTCAAGGAGAGAAAATCATCCTCTCAAACATAAGTTTCCTTTAAACCGAAGTGTTTATCACAATTTCCATTTCAAAGGGAGCATAATCCTAAAATCATATCACACCCAACAGCTCGTAACCGAGGAGAGCTTAGCAAATGTCAAACAACAGCATACCCATCTGAGTTTCCGCTAGCTAGATCACAAACAGGGCATTCCCCATCAATGTAATATCATATTTCCTCATATTCTCCACATAAGGACATAATAAAGGGAAATCGCAAACAACATTACAGCAACGAGCTGGAATTTTGCATAAAAACAGGGGAAATCGACACCTCAACTCAAGAAATTCCCACAGACGGCGCCAGTTGATAGATCCGGGTTAGAGATCCACAATAATTTAAGGTATTGTTCATCATGTTTTGCAAAGAGCACTCATGGATAGAGCATTAAAGCAGTAAAGAGCAAGAGATTCATGTGGGTATAGAGCCATAGATGAGTATTTCGTACAGAGCATGATTCATGTGGTGATGACAAATAATAGTTGAGCTATGAGCAACGGATAAAGGGCGTATTTAGCCATAAACTAGCAAGATTCATGGAGCTTTACACTCATATAAGCAGATAACGAAGAAATGAGGTAGGAGAAAGAGAGAAAACGAGGAGCGCGAGGCTTCGTTGAGCCTCATTCCCCTTTAAGTGATGAGGGTGTTACCTTAAGTTCAAGGTAGTGTGTGTAAGAAAGAGATTCCTCCCGGCGTCGAGAAGAATAGATGGATGCGAGAGTGAACTACGGCTTCCCGGACGAAGGTTTTGCCCGCCTTGACTTGCTTGAGCTCGGAAGAGCTCGAGAAAAAGAGTAGTGAATGAAACAGTACACCAAGGTGTGTGTTGTTTATAGAGAATGATGATGTTGTTGTGCGTTCGCTTAGTATTTATAGGCGTGGGGAGGGCGAAAAGTGAGCATTCGTGTAAAGGAGGGACAGAAAAGGAATTCCAACGGAAGCAAAGTATCCTCCATCATGAATGCAGTGGTCCTCATTCTATGGTACGTAGAGTCACGCGGACCGTATGCTACGCAGAACCTCAAGCTTCTACTAAACACTTATGGGATCTAGTCAGATCCTGCTATCTTTGCAGATGCCTGCAGATCCCGCATGGCTTATGGGGAAAGTTAGAACCTCGCAACCTCTTGCATGGCATACGATTCTTAGTTGTATTGAGCGTTTGGCGCCTAGCATAATCTTTTTGATATTATGCTATCACACGAAGTAGCCTCTATCGATCATCCTATATAATAGTAATACTTATTTCCACTAATGGGGTTGTAGATGCTAGCTCCTCCTAGGATTTATTATTCTTTTCATAGAGGTAAGGTTCTCGCCTTTATGGTGACATCTGACGTATCCATTTCTCCAGGAATGGTAGTCTAAGGTTAAGGAAAGTATATTCCCCATTAACTTGGGTTTCTTGGGGAGTATGGCTGATATTAGTCCTTATCAGAGATGTCGATTTCCCCTATTTTTATGAAAAATTCCAGCTCGTTGTTATAATGCTGTTTACGATTTCCCTTTATTATGTCCTTATGTGGAGAATATGAGGAAATCTGGTGTTACATTGATTGGGAACGCCCTGTTTGTGGTCTAACTAGCGGAAACCCAGATGGGTATATTGTTGTTTGATATTTGCTAAGCTCTCCACGGTTATGAGTTGTTGAATGTGATGTGATTCTAGGATTATGCTCCCTTTGAAATGGAAATTGCGATAAACACTTTGATTGAAAGGAAACTTGTGTTTGAGAGGCTGATTTTCTCTCCGTGAATGTGAATTAAGAGTTGACATCTGTAAGTACTGTCAAAACCCATGGGTTTAGAGGGCTAATCCTCTGTTTATCTTTGAAGCTCTAACTGATTCTGATGATATGTGCATAAATTTGTCCTATCATTTACTCTGTCGCGATGATCACCTAGAATGGTGGCTATCTAATAGAAGGAATATGTATTGAATGCGAGATTTATATTATTCCTGGAGAATTTTAGTATGTATACTCTAAATTTGTTTTAGCTACACTGCTCATAACAAATCAATCCAGTAATCAGAAACGATCTCAAGGCCATATCTCTTTTATGACATGAATTGTGATGGCTAATCTGTTGTTGTTTTGCCAAAATCTTAAGGTTGTGAAGGATCCGGAGGAAAGCCGGGTCAAAAACTGCAGAAATCTCGAAACGCATTTGATTCACCTTGTGTACTTGGTGAGCATACAATTCTGTCTGTTATCTGCTCAATATGAAATCCATCTATGAGTTGCAAAGGATTGGTGATTACAGAGGAAGCATCACTACTAAACCTAGTCGAATGCCCCTGAATCGCCATGACTTGAAAACTCACAAAATAATAAAAACATTAAAAAATGGAGAGTCGAAAGATGACGAGGTTACCCCATTTAAGTTGATGAAGGGAGCCCGCATCTGAAAGCAGAACCTCCTCCCAGAAGCCTTGTCTAACAGGCAATTCCCTCGTAAGCCCCGTATAACGGGCAGAACCTTCTCTCAGAAGCCCTGTCTGACTGGCAACTCTCTCATAAGCCCCGTATAACTGGCAGAACCCCCAGAAGCCCTACACAGTAGGCAACACTCTCGTAAGCCCCGTATAACGGGCAGGACTTCCTCTCAAAAAGCCCTGTTTAACAGGCAACATCATCGTAAGCCCCATACAATGGGCAGAACCCTTCATAAGCCCTATTTAATAGGCAACCCTCTCAAAAAGCCCTGTTTAACAGGCAACATCATCGTAAGCCCCATATATTGGGCAGAACATTTCATAAGCCCTATCTAATAGGCACCTCTTTCGTAAGCCCCATTCAATGGGCAGAACCTTCTACAAAGCCCTATCTAATAGGCAACTCCTTCGTAAGCCCCATGCAATGGGCAGAACTTTTCCTAAGCCCTACTCAGTAGACAGCATCTTCACAAGCTCCATATAATGGACAAAACTCCTTATAAGTCCCATTAAATGGGCAGTGCACCCCTAAAGGCGACATTTTTATGTATCACTCCCATAAGTTTTACCCATTGCATTCCGGTGGGTAAAATCTCACCTAAAACCTGCCTTATAAGTGGTATTCTCGAAAAACTCTATTTAATAGACAATACCTTTATAAACCTCTAAGGAGGATATTACTTTTATAATCCCAATCTGATAAGTAGCGCTTCTGTAAGCTCTATAAAATAGACCAAGCTCCTGTAAGCTCGGTTCAGCAAGTAATGCTCTCATAAATCCCATATAAGGGATATCACTCTCATAGTCCTTGGCTAACAGGGAACATCCTATAAAAATGTCCTAGGAAATAGGCACTAAATATAAGAAGGGTCTATATGGCCAAGGTATCTCGTATTAAGCTTAATAAAATAAGATGCCACACAAATTCTTAATAACCTTTCCTCCTAATCAGATCCCTTCTAGAGGCTTCATAAAGAAAGCCATAGGAAAACAAACACTCTAATAAAGTGGGTTTCGTAAAAGACAGATGTCACCGACCTCAACTCCATTCCGGCAAGAGCCACCCTTGAAAAGCCTTATATTAAGTAAACAACGCTTGTTAAAGCCACCCTAAATGGTTGGCGGTTATAAAAGGATCTGCTAAATCAGCAGCATATTACAACTAAATCTCACATGATCAGATGCCTCATGTCAAGAGGAGGGGATTGTGTCAAAACCCTTCGTCATAATCAGCTTTCCATCCCTAAGTCGTCACTTACCTTCATCATATATTGGCAAACGCCACCCCCTTTAAGAGTCTTATAACAAATAGGCTATACTCATTAAAGCCACCATAAATAATGCTCAAACGCAGAAAATTTGCTAATAACAAAGTACATATATCGTTCAAGCCTCTTTTAAAGAGCATCTGGAATTAATCCTCTAAACGTCCTCAAATCTTTGTAGATTCTTATAAGGATGAATGCCGCATCAGATGCTGCTTCCAAGGAGGCTGGTCAAGCCACTGGAAATCTAGAAGATTCTGTAATTGGAAACAAAGTAAAAGGCACCAATGCTGACAGAGACTAGTGTCAACATGGAAGCTCAGTTTTCTCCAGCTATGCTTCAACAAATGAGAGCCCTTGTCGAAGGAGCAGTAGAGGGGGCTGTTGAGAAAAGACTTCATACCTTGGGAGTAAATCCCCAAAACACAGATCCCTTGGGCAAAACCCAGGAAGGAGGGGGAAGTAAGAACACTCCTACAATGCATAAACAGAAGCCTATGCATCATGGCACAACTCAAGAGCTAGTCTCAAGGCTGCCCCCGGTAGTGGCCGAAGAGGAAGAGGGATTTTTCACTGACTGGGAATCCCCAGAGGAACAAGGTCCTGAGAAACTCGAAGGAAATCTCAATGAGAACACTGAAAATGCATGGGGCAAGAAATATGCCCAGCAACAAGAGCAGATGAAGCTCTTGGCAAAAGAGGTCAAAAGACTGAAGGAACAAAAACAGGCCAAAGAAAGGGTCCCAAAAGAAACAGAGACAAGTGACAAAGAAGATCGCAACCCAAACGAAGAAGGAAACCCAAAACCTTCCTCAAACAATAGGAGTGGAAGAGGCAACTCAGAACACTTTCCCCTGTATATTGATGAGAACAGCCCGTTCTCAGTAGACATCCAAACTGATCCTGTTCCAAGCAATTTCAAAACAATCTCTTGTGAGTATCAGGGGAAAGGAGACCCCGAAGAGCACCTGATGATGTTCGAAAGCTTATGTCTCCTTCATCAATATTCAGAGGGGGTTAAGTGTCGAGTGTTCCTCACAACCCTGTCAGGAACTGCTCAACATTGGTTCAAGCAGTTACCAAAAGCCTCCATACACTCCTTCATGGATCTGAAAGAAGTTTTTCTACAGCAATTCGTCAGTGCTAAAAGGACCACTCGGAACTCCTTGCATCTGACGACCATAAAACAAGGTGCCAACGAAAGTCTGAGAGACTACATGACACGTTTCAACGAGGCCATCCTGGAAATCCCAGGAGTGGAGCCAAAGCTAAAGGTGCATGCCTGTGTAGATGGCCTGAAGCCGGGACAGTTCTTCACTTCTTTATTAAGAAAGAAGCTACCTCTTTTGAAGAGCTACTGACAAGAGTCCAAAAATATATCCATATGGAAGAGGCTCTGAGCAGCAAGAGGGCCGAGTTGGCCTCTCAAAAGGAAAAGAAGCCGGAAGAAAAGGAAAGTCCAGCACCAGATGCTAAAAAGACCGATAAGAATGAAAGATTTCTAAGATCTTTTACTCCATTAATCAAACAACCAGTTGATCTGCTCGAAGTGGTCCTGAGAAAACCTGGGGTCCAGATCCCCGCCGGGAATAGACAGCCACCAAGAAATCCACCTTCGGAAAGGTTCTGTAAGTTCCACAATCACTTTGGCCATATGACCAATGACTGCAGAAACTTGAGAATCGCCATCGAAAAGCTAATCCAGGAAGGAGATGTCTTGGAATATGTCAAGAGAGAGACAGAACAAAACAAGAGGCGCAAAGAAGCTCCAGAGAAAGCACCCGATACTAATCAGAAGATAGAGCCTAAGGGCGTTATTAACATGATATACGGAGGACCTACTATGGGAGACTCCAACAGAAGCCGAAAGGCGTCTGCTAGGGAATTGCATATGCACGAAAGACTTGGGGTCTGGAAGGTCGAGCAGGGCCTATCCCCACCAGAAATTTCATTTGGACCGGAAGATAATCAAAAGGTGATTCATCCACATGCTGATGCGCTGGTCATCACTGTGGAAGTAGAAAGATATCAGGTTCAAAGGGTCTTTGTGGACACAGGGGCTGCAGTCAATGTCATATTTGAAAGCTGTTTTAACCAAATGAGCCTCCAGAAGCCTTTGAATGGGGTAACCACGGCTCTGCACGGTTTCTCAGGAGACCCTGTAATGTCACTGGGATCGATTGACTTAATGCTCAATCTGGGTGAAGGGTTTACACGGGTATCAAAGCCGGTCACCTTTTTGCTGGTCCGGCAACCCTCCTCTTACAACATCATTCTAGGAAGAACTGCCTTAAATCCATTCCAGGCAGTGGTTTCCACTTATTATCTGATGATGAAATTCCCCATAGGGAATCAGGTGGGGCAAATATCGGGAGATCAAGAGGTCTCGCGAAAATGCTATGTCCAATCGGTGCAAGCGGGAGAGGCCAGGAAAAGGCCGATGGCAGAACCCACCACCGAAAGGGATGAGATGAAACTCGAGGGGAAAAGGCTTAAAACCCCAACCCCAGCAGGAGAAGGCCAGAACCTTTCTGCTTCAGTGGAACACTTGCTGATCACCAGCAACAACCCTCATGGAGAGCTAATGATATCCCAGGACCCAGCCAAACAACTGCTTCAACAGACAAATGAAAGCAAAGGACCTGAAGCTGAAGCCACAGGCAGATGCCACACCCCAATTGTGAAAGGGCAGTGGGAAGCCTTGATAACCCAGACAAGGGCGAAAGTCAAAAGTGCAAAGGATCCGGAAATGCTGAACCAAGAGAATGTCGAGGAGACAACAAGCAAAGAAAAGGTATCACCCTAGAAATATGCAGGGAAAACTGGGAATTACTCTCAAGAAGAGAGAAAGTACAATGGGGTACGACCCCTTATCCTTTTTGAAAAACTCTTATTCCATGATTAGCTGATGTATGAAACATTGGATCATACCTCTTTATCTTTAAAGTAGTTATATTTCGTATGTGTTTAGCCCTCAAATGAGGTGTAATTCCTTCAGTCCCTTACACCTCACTTGGGGAGGGGGGGGGGGGGGGGGGGGAGTAGGGGATACCTATATCCCATTATCTTAAAATGTTATCTCAAAATGCTGCCATTATCTTAGAATGCTATTTTACACCAAGATGTTATTCTACTATTTTGTTTCACCATCTTGAAAATACTGGGAATTTCCCTATCTCACCATTTTAAAATGCCCCAGCAAGCAGAAACAGGGTAAAAAGCAAAACCCATATAAATACAAAAATAAGAGGGATAACATTCTAAGTTAATTAAAAAACAGCAGACATGCATTAAAAGTGGGGCCTTAAAGAGGCACTTGGCCAAAATCAGAAGTAACCATTGTCTGTGCTCCAGCAACACGACAACAGGGCCATAAATAAGCACTAAATAAGCACCCCATCAGAAATACCCAAAAAATAAATAAATAAATAAATAAATAAATAAATAAATTGTTTAACAAGCACCCTATCCAAAGCAATAACATTAAGGGGATGGAATTGGAGCAGAAGCTAGGTCCTCAGAGCTCGATGAATGAGAAGAAGACCATTCTTCGACAGCAGCCAAAGCAGAAGAGGTAGAGGGACCACCATTGAGTGGGGCTGCAAGAATCTGCAGAGCGCTTCCCACATTTGAACCATCCTTCACCTCCTCAGGAACGGGTAATAAGGAAGCACCTCCCTCGCTGGTAGATGGGCTTGAAGCTTCTCCCTCTCTTAGTTCCTAATAAAGGAGAAAATTCTCATGATAAGCGAACAAACTCTAAAAACAAAACGAACAATAGAAAACAAAAAGATACCTGGTCAAAAACCCTCCGAATAGACCTCATAACCATGGTGTTATGAGGAAAGAGAGGGAATAAAGGCGCCTCCCAAGAAGGAAGGTTCTCGGTGATCCTGGCAGGATGGCGGAGGATCTGAGCTGCCTCCTTCAATGCAGGCATATACCACGGCTCTGTGGAGGAAAGGGGGCGACCCCTTTGGAAGGACTCAGGCTCTACATCGAACATCCTTACGATCGACCCTGCGTTGACGGCGGTCGCACGTTCTGGAATACCCAACTGCCGGCAGCACTCAAGGAGGGCGGAAGCTGTCCACGCAGTGAGAGGCTCAAATAAACGCAGCCAAAAATCGCGAGAATGAAGATAAGCTTCGAGCAAGAGCTTGATCAGGGAATCCAGGAAGGCCTGACCGTAAGGGGTCATCAACAAGTTAGACCTGCAGTCTTTGACCCCAGAAGAAACACCCTGGCGCATCCCTTCTCTCCGCCCTTGAGTGAATGAAGAAGCTCGGGCTTGTCCTAGCTCCTGTTCGTGGCTAAGTGTCAGCTGCGCTATTTCTGATACTTGAATTTCCATTAGCTGCTCTACCCTCTCGGACGAGGCCTTCAAAGCTCTCTCGAGTTCCTTTATTCGCTCAGAGAGAGAAAGTGTGTGCTCCTCTCTAGCTAGCAAGAATCCACGGAGTTGGTGGACTTCCGTTTGGAGTTGCTCTCTGCTCTTCTCAGATTGAGAAAGATTCTCTCACAATTGCTCAAGGCTTAACTCTTAAGCAGAAAGAGAACTCTCCGATACCTTCCCTTTTTTTCTAGCCAAGAGAGGGGAAGACTCACTTTTCCTCTTAGGGGAAGAAGAATAAGGCGCTAAAGAGACATGAGCGGAAACACCAGCATCCTTATCAGTGAAAATAGGGGAAAATGAAGCTGATCGACTAGGGGCAACCAGGTGAGGGAAGTAAGGCTTCATTCGAGGCTTACCAATTTCTACCTCTCGGGGACTCTTCCGAGAAGGGTTACAACCCCCAGGACCTGTAGGCTCCGGGGTAGAGGTATTACCCATTGATAAGGTGGGAGAGGAGCCACCAGATCTCGTCTGCTCCATCATTTGTAATAGCTTCTCTCGAGCTTTTTGCCCCATGCCTAGCTTGGTGGAATCCATAATTGCACGGCAGAGGTAATCGCCAAGGATTAATGATAGATGGTAGGGTTGCGAATAATGGAAATAAATCCAAACTCTACAAATCTTAATAACTGAGTGATAGTTCTAAGGATAAAGCATCAGTCACATTCACATCGTAGTCAGTTTCACCATCCAGAAAAATTGGGGCTAGCAATGTTCCCTCAAAACAAGAACAGGGGAAACAGTAAAGGTTGCCCTGATCTCAAGAAATTCAAAAGAAGGCCTATGCACAAGTATAGGAAAGTAAAATAGTAATGGAATACCTGAAAAAGGACAAAAGGAAAGGTAGTCGTCGGAGTAATCGCTGGGAGCGGCAGACGATTCGCAATATCATTCTTTTCATTCTGGAGCACAATGCAGAGAGAAGGATGAAGAAGTTGAGAAGAAAAGAGTGGAGTGGTTTCCTACTTATCGCCCCACGACGTTCCAGAAAAAGGGAATTGCCCTTTTACCTGCAAATAAAACAAAATAATAATAATGCCTATTTTAAAATATATTTTAAATAGCCCTATATTCTTTCACCCTAAGGGAAAAAGTAATGATGAGTAAGGGAAACAGGTTCAACTCTATCCTCGGGAGGATAACCGGCGTTTCGATTTCCCACGCCATCAGACATCTGAAAAAAAAAAAAAAAGAAGAAGAAGAAAGAGAGAGAGGGGAAAGAAGAAGCAATAGCCGAAGCAAGATTCATTTTCCCGCCAAAATACCCGTCAGAAGCCCGCATACTGGTGCTTCTGGACCTGGGGGGGGGGGGGGGGGGGGGGGGGGAGTAGCTGATAGGGATTAATATCAGCCATACTCCCTAAATAACCCAAGTTAATGGGGAATATACTTTCCTTAACCTTAGACTACAGTTCCTAGGGAAACTGATGTGTCAGATGTCACAGTAGAGGCGGGAACCTTACCTCTATGAAAGGAATAATAAATCCTAGACGGAACTAGCATCAACAACGCCAGTAATGGGGATAAGTATTACTTTTAAATGATGATCGATAGAGGCTATTCCGCGTAACAGCATAATATCAAAGAGATTTTATGGGCACCAGACGCTCAATACAATCAAGAATCGTATGCCATGCAAGAAACTGTGAGGTTCTAACTTCTCCCATAAGCCATGCGGGATCTACAGGCATCTGCAAAGATAGAAGGATCTGACCAGATCCCATAAGTGTTTAGCAGAAGCTCGAGGTTCTGCGTAACATACGGTCCGCGTGATTCTATGTACTAAAGAGTGAGGACCACTGCATTCATGACGGCGGATACTTTGCCTCCGTTGGAATTCCTTTTTTGTCCTTCCTTTACACGGATGCTCACTTTTCACCTTCCTTACACCTATAAATACTAAGCGAACGCACACATCATAACACATAACATTATCACTCTCTACGAACAGCAAAAATCTTTGCGTACTGTTCCATTCAATTCCGTTTTCTCTCTTACGAGCTCCTCCGGGCTCAAGCAGTCCAGGCGTTCAAAGCCTTCTTCCGGGAAGCTCTAGTTTTCCTTCACCTCCATCCTTTTTCCTCGACGCCGGGAAGAATCTCTCTCTTACATACACTACCTTGAGCTTAAGGTAAAACCCTCATCACCTAAAGGGGAATGAGGCTCAACGGAGCCCCGCGCTCCTCGTTCCTCTCTTTTTCCTACCTCGTTTCTTCGTTATCTGCTTGTATGAGTGTAAAACTCCATGAATCTCACTAGTTTATGGCTAAATACGCCTTTTATCCGTTGCATATAGCTCAACTATTGTTCGTCATTATTACGCACATTATACTCTGTACAAAATGCTTGGTTATGGCTTTCCATACGCGTGAATCTCTTGCTCTTTACTGCTTTAACGCTTTACCCGTAAATGCTCTTTGCAAAACATGATGAAAAATACCCTAAATTGTTGTGGATCTCCAACCCGGATCTATCAGCCAAGATCAGCTAATATCAAGCATTATACTACAATCTTAACAAGTAATTTGTCCATGATTACTTTGGTTGCAAACACCATTTAAGTATATAAGAAACTGATAATATGATCTTCCATGTGACCACCCACACCATATTATCTATAATATATACTACAGGACACTTATTTGCATAACCATAACACGAATAAATATGCAAAACATATGACTCCATTTATTTCATAAAACAGGAAGAAGTAGTATACAACTAAGCATAAAAAGTATGCTTTTCAGTATATAATCCCAACACATAGGCACTGAGAATTTGACGCGGCAAAAGTCACTGCAATCGTGACCATTGAAGCCTAACAGTCACAAGATCTCAGCCTCACAGAACTAACATGACGCATGTTTGTCGTGCCACGTCAGCTTAGATGAAAACAATTTTACTTCGACACGTTAGCCACAACGTTTAATCTTTTGACACGTGCCTTGGATGAAATGCCTATAAATATGGAAACTGTAACACTTACAAATTTTCATCACCCTCATATTCGCAAGAATCCTCTCCTTGCAATAGATTTCCAGATTCTCTGCAAATCTTCTAATCTCATCATATATTCCTCATTCTCTCTCTCTCACATTCTACCACGAGAAAGAAAATCATTCAAGATATCAAGAAGAACCCCACCGTTTTCATTCATATCGAGCAACATCTCGATGAAGCCATCACCAAAAGGAAGGCTCCAACCTTCTCCACACTCACAACCTTTTCCACACTCACAATCTACTGAAAACCCTCCATTTACTTCAAGACCTTCACCACCACAAAACACAGAACCCGTACATACTCCACCACCATCTCCACCACATCAAGCCAATCCGGACCCCACTCCGTCAACACCACCATTTCCACCACACCAAGCAAATCTGGACCCCACTCTGTCAACTCCACCACTATCTCCATCACAGAATACTGAGACAATCACCAACCCAAATCCCTCAATCCCAAGCCTAACCCAAGAAGGCTTTTGTTGTTTTCCAAGATGACTACAAAACAGTAGAGGAATTAGTGCGTAAGAGGTACTTCATACCTATTTCGAAGGAAATTGTGCGGAAAGTTGCCGAATTTGAATGTATATGTCTCTTACTGAGGGACAAAATGCTACAAAGTCTTTTTAATCATCAAGGCTTTTGGAGAAGAAAAGTTGAGGATAGAAGAAGGCAAAATATTTTGGGATGATGTACGGGTAGATGAATTTTTCGCAATAATTAATATTTTGCAATTAAATATTAAAACTCATGGGTTTTTGCAATAAATAATATTTTTGGATGATGACGGGTTTGATGAATTTTATAATCGACGTTTGTATTTTTTTAATATTCTGGAATGATGTACGTGTTGATGAATTTTTTATGCAACAGATGAAGCGCTTCATCGAATAAATTACAACACAACAAGAAATTATTGATTTAGCCACACATAATCTAGCCACACATATTATGTGTGGTAATTTAGCCACACATAAATAGATATATGTGTAGCTAAATTAATTCTGATAGATCCGGGTTGAAAATCGACAACAATTTTGTGATATTCATCGTATTTTTAAAGAGCATTCACGTATAAAGGGTTATTACGGTAGCAAGTAAGGGATTCACATGATTCATTAGCTTAAACAACTCAATTTCTACAGAACATCTTCCTTTGAATATAAAAAGAAGAGGATCGGGCTAAACATTAAGCAAAGGGTATTTATAACCAGAAAACCAGTCAAATCCATGGAGCTTAGAGCTCATTCAGGCAGAAAAATAAAGGAGAAAGAAGAGGGCGAAGTAGAGAACGCAAGGCTCCTTCATACATCGTCCTCTCTTGGCAACGAGAATTATACCTTTGACTTGAGCTGTTGGGAGTCCCTTTTTCACCGAAGAGAATGTAGATGGAAATGATGAGAGAATGGAAATCCTTGAGGAAGGACTTCGGTTGCTCTGGCTTGAGAGAGTACAAGGCAGAGTATGAATGGAATAGTGCGTGTGCCAAGAGTTGAGATGGGTCACTCTCTATTTATAGATGAGAGAAAGGACGAAAAGGTAAGTATGTGTACGTGAGAAGGACAGGAAAGGAATTTTCAGGGAGGCAAGATTCTCCTCGTCATTAATTTTGTGGTCCTCACTCTATAGTACATAGAGTCACGCGGCTTGCATGTTTGGTAGGTCCTTGAGTCTCAACAGATGTCAACAGGTCTGGAATAGTTTCTGCACAGGCTGGATCTGCGAATATCCTGGTAGCTTCTGCCCCAGTCGTGGCATCTGCGCTAAAGGCAGCACCTGGGACTCGTGGTAGGCAGGTTCAGTCAGCACCCAAAGGGGGCCACGTGGCAATGCTAATGCTAGTCCCTATCAGCTACTACCCCCCTAGGTCTAGAAGCATACTCTGTTAGCTTGCTAGGCACTTGGACGGGAAACTGTTCCTTCGCTAAACGGCATAAATGTCACGTTGTGTGAGAGATTGGTGCAACGGTTGACTTCCCGAGGATAGAAAGTTGTGCCTATTTTCCTTACTCATCATTGTCTTTCTTCTTAGGGCAGAGACGTGACAGAAGTATTTATTTGTTATAATAGACGTGTTTCGAAAAGCGTGTTATTACTATTGTCGCCTATTTTTTGTTTAAAAGTTTATTTTTATTTGTAAGCGAAAAGGCGTCTCTTTCTTTTTACAGGCCGACGTGGAGCAGTAAGTGGGGTACACTTCACTCTCTTTTTCCCTTAACTTTTTTTCTACCATACTAAATCTCGGAGAGAAACAACAGTATTCTTGTTCTTCCGATTTACTCTATACTTCCGGCGATTACTCCGCTCCTCTTCTTTCCCAGGTATTTTCTTTACTATCTTATCACCTCCCTTTATCCTTGTGTAGATTATTTTTCGAGAGTTTTAAGATTAAGAAACCCTCTGTTTCCTTATTACTTTCTTTCGTATTCTTTGAGGGAAACATCACGGGTTTCGGATTTTTTGACTGTAAACTCAGTTTTGATACGAGTGTAACAGAGACTCTAATGTAGAACCAGCAGTTAGTTCTCAAGATTTCTAAAGATTAGATCTGTTCGTATTTATTTGGTAACCCTTGCGCTATTATGTCCACAACTCCCTCTGATGGCCCTCTTCTAAAAGGAAGATTATTATTATTATTATTATTATTATTATTATTATTATTATTATTATTATTATTATTATTATTATTATTATTATTATTATTATTATTATTATTATTATTATTATTATTATTATTTAAGTTTTTGCCTTTCTTCTCAGATTGACTGTTGTCATTTACTAGTGTTTGTCCTTATTCTGCAGTTATGAACTCCACCAAATAGAACATGGGGCAAAAAGCTCGTGAGAAATTGTTAAAGAAAATAGAGCAAGCGAAAGCCAGCGGCCTTAACTCTACTTCCTCGGCAGACGACGTCTCTACACAGGCGACTGTGGAGCTTGAAGGTCATAACCTTCCCCAAGAGAGCCCCCCGGGAAGTAGCAACTGCTGGGCCTCTCTTGAAGCCTTTCTCTCCTCATCTAATTGCCTCCAGCCGGCCAGTTTCATCCTCCCTTGTTTTTATTGATGTGGATGCTCATATCCCTTCTCTTGCTGTCCCAGAACCTCTTTCCTCCTTCCTTAAAAGGAAGGGCGATTCCTCTTCTTCTCTGGCCATGAAGAAGGGTAAAATCTTGGAGGGTCCTTCCTATGCCCAGATGTTGGGTCTAGAACAACTGCGGGAGCACCTTTCTCAATCCGAGAAAAGTAGGGAGCAACTCCAGGCGGAGGTTCATCAGCTTCGGGGGTTTCTACGAGATAAGGAGAAGCACTGCTCTACCCTTGGGCAACGCATACTCTCTCTTTCTGAACGAGTGGGAGAGCTTGAAGAGGCTCTAAGGGCTTCATCAGATAGGGTAATGCAACTGCAGGAAGCTTATACAGCAGAGGCAAAACAGCTGGCACTTACTCATGAGCAGGAACTAGAGCGTGCTCGAGCTTCCTCTTTTACTCAAGGGAAGAGGGCGGGGATGGACCAGGGTACCTCCTCGGGGATTCGGGATTGTAGATCTAACTTGCTAATGACCCCTTATGGTCAAGCCTTCTTGGATTCTCTGATAAAGCGTTTGCCAGAGGCCTACCTTCATTCACGTGATTTCTGGCTTCGACTGTTCGATCCCCTTACTGAATGGACTGCTTTCGCCATTCTTGAATGTTGTCAGCAGTTAGGAGTCCCTGGCGGGCGGCCACCATTAATGCAGGGCCTATAGTGAGAATGTGTGATACGGAACCCGAATCCCTCTGGAGGAGTCATCTCGTGTCTACTAAGGAGCCCTGGTTTATGCCCGTGTTGAAGGAAGCGTCTCAGGTCCTTTGCCAGCCTACTACGTCCTCGGAGAACCTTCCTCCCTGGGATGCTCCCCTATTTCCTCTCTCTCCTCTTAACACCATGGTTATGAGGTCTATGCGGAAGGCCTTCAGTGAGGTGCCCTCTCTTTTCCTTATGATTTCTTCTTTCTCTCTTTTTTATGGTGAGGTTTGCTTATTTATCGCTTATCACTTTTTACATAGCAACTCTCTTTCTTTGCTAGGAGCTGAAAGGGAAAAATGCTCTGAGCCTGTCTGCAAGTGGGGAAGCTGCTTCTTCGATGTTTACTCTGGAGGCAGCGGCGGGCGGCTCTAGGGAAAGGGATGCTCTGGGGATTTCAACGGATCAACCCAAGGGTAATTTTCCTGTGCCCTCAGCTATGGCTTCCCCTGCCTCTGAGGGTCGAGCTTCATCCTCTCATTCCTCTAGCTCTGAGGATCCTGCTTCTGCTTCAGATCCTTTTCTTTAACCATGTTGTCTCTGTTGAGATATTTCAATACAATTTATATTTTGTGTTATTGATGGGGTGTTTTTTTATGGCCCTGGATTTGTGCTATTACTTCTTTTGTTTTCGGTTAGGCGCTCTCTAAGGCCTCGCCTTTGACATGATTCTGCTACTCTTTCGCTGGTTTGGCATATTACCTTACCGCTTTTATGGCTCTTTATTTTTAAAGCCTTGTTTTTGGCATGCTTCCATTTTTGTTTTGCTTTGTTCATCTTGATACTGATTACTGCAACAAAACTTTTTTGCTGAAATAAAGCATTTTAAGGTAACGAAATATAGGTGTCGGGATATAGGGTATCCCCATGCTGCATCAAAGCATTTTGCTGCACCAAAGCATTTTAAGGTAATGAAATATAAGTGTCGGGATATAAGGTATCCCCTACTCCCCCCCCCCCCCCCCAAGCGAGGTATAAGGAATCGAAGGAATTATATCTCCTTCGTGATGTCTTCTACCAAACGATCATTTAAAACCACTAATACAATTTGTTCTTTCTTGCTCATAGACTAGAGATAATGATAAAAAGAATAACACAAATAAAGGAACGTGACTAGCTCTGTTTCCATTTTCTTCTCGGAATGGCATATCTAATTTTCTTCGGTTTTAGCAATGCTTCTATTTGCCTTCGCCCTTGGCTTCTTTGATACCTTCTAGAGCTGAAATTTTGGTCACCTCTCTAACTTTTGTCCTGGCTTTGGCTATTAGGGCTCCCCAACTTCCTTTCGGAGTTGGGGTACTACCCATGTTAACCATTCCAGCTCCGAGCTTCTTACTTTCCTCATTTTGGTTGATTGCTTGCTGCTTCGAGTTTCCAACAGGTTCTGCTGAGGGATCAGTGCTTAGTCTTGGCATCAATGTCCCGTTGTTGTTCATTTCTTCCTTGAGCTTTTTCTCTTTAACTTTTTCCCCCTCTAGGGTAGTCTTTTCATATTTTCCAGGATCGTCATCTACAATCATTAGTTGCTCCATTGCGAGGATGGGATCTTGATCGCCCTCCACAGCATATGTTGCTTTAGGCTTCTTTCTATCGTGATCTTTATTGCTGCTAGCATTAGTCAGTTCTATCACCGGCCTTTTCTTTGCTTCTCCCGCCTGTACTGACTGGATATAACATTTTCGCGAAGTTGCCTGATCCCCAGACACTTGCCCTACCCGGCTTCCTACTGGGAACTTCATCATCAGGTGATAAGTAGAGGCCACTGCTTGGAACGGATTCAATGCGGTTCTTCCCAAGATAACGTTGTAAGAAGATCTTTGTTGCACCACCAAAAAGGTGACTGGCTTTGACACCCGCATGAGTCCTTCACCTAGAGTGAGCATTAGATCAATTGAGCCCAATGACATTATTGGATCTCCTGAGAAGCCGTGCAAAGCCGTGGCCACACCATTTAGAGGCTTTTGGAGGCTCATTTGGTTGAAACAACTTTCGAAGATTACGTTAACCGCAGCTCTTGTATCCACGAAGACACTTTGGACTTGGTATCTTTCTATCTCCACCGTGATGACCAGTGCATCATCATGGGGATGGATCACATTTCGATTATCCTCTGGTCCAAACGAGATCTCTGGTGCTGGTAAGCCTTTTTCAACTTTCCAGACCCCATGTGTCTCATGCATGTGCAGTTCTCTAGCAGATGCCTTTCTGCTTCTGTTGGAGTCCCCTACGGTCGGTGCTCCATATATCATTTTAATGACGCCTTTGGGTTCTGATCCCTGGCTAGCATCACGTGTTTTCTCATGAGCTTCTTTGCGCTTTTTGTTTTGCTCTGTCTCTCTCTTGACATATTCCAAGAGTTCCCCTTCTTGGATCAACTTCTCGATAGCAATTCTCAAATTTTTACAGTCGTTTGTCATGTGACCAAAGTCATTATGGAATTTGCAGAATTTTTCAGAGGGTGGGTTCCTAGGCGGCTGCCTGTGTCCCACGGGGACCTGGACCCCCGGTTTTTGTCATGACTACTTCCAGCAAATCAACAGGCTGCTTAGTGAGTGGAGTAAAGGATCTCAAGAATCGTTCATTCTTATCAATTTTCTTAGTATCTGGAGCCAGCCTTTTCATTTCTTCTGGCTTCTTTTCCTTTTGAGAGGCCAGCTCGACCCTCTTGCTGCTCAGGGCCTCCTCCATATGGATATATTTTTGGACTCTTGTCAGCAGTTCTTCGAAAGAAATATCTTCTTTCTTAATGAGAGAGGCAAAGAATTGCCCTGGCTTTAGACCATCCACACAGGCATGCACCTTAAGCTTCGGCTCTACTCCCGGGATTTCCAGGACAGCCTCATTGAAGCGCGTCATATAATCCTTCAAACTTTCATTGGCACCTTGCTTAATAGTTGTTAGGTGTAGTTGTTAGGTGTAAGGAATTTCTAGTAGTCCTCTTAGCGCTGACGAACTGTTATAGGAAAACTTCCCTCAGATCCATGAAGGAGTGAATAGAGGCTCTTGGTAACTGCTTGAACCAATGTTGGGCAGTCCTAGACAGAGTTGTGAGGAATAATCTACACTTGATGCCTTCCGAATATTGGTGGAGGAGGCATAAGCTTTCGAATTTTATCAAATGTTCCTCAGGGTCCCCTTTCCCCTGATATTCACAGGAAATTGTTTTGAAGTTACCAGGAACATGATCTGTTTGAATATCTACTGAGAATGGGCTGTTCTCGTCGATATATACAGAGAAAAGTTCTGGCTTGTGTCCTCTACTTTTATGGTCTGGAACCTGCTTTAGGTTCCTTTCTTCATTTGCGTAGCGAATTCCTCCTTCACTTGCGTATGTTTCCTTTGAGGCCCTCTCTGGGGCTTGCATCTGCTTTTTCAGCCTTTCCACTTCTTTTACCAGGAGCTTCATCTGCTCTTTTTGCTGGGCATATTTCTTGGCCCATGCATTGTCAATGTCCTCGTCGAGATTACCTTCGTTTCCTCAGGACCTTCCTCATCCGGAGATTCCCAGTCAGTGGAGAATCCCTCCTCTTGTCCTGCCGCTATTGATGGCGGTTTTGCAGCCAGTTCTTGGGCTATGCTTGGGGTTACAGGTTTCTGCTTGTGCACCACGGGGGTGCTTTTACTTCCCCCACCTTTTGGGCTTCACCCGGAGGATTTGTGTTTTGGGAGTTTATTCCCAAAATATGGAGTCTTTTTTCGATGGCCCCCTCGACTACGCCCTCTATGAGCGCTTTCATCAGGAGGAGCATGGTCGGGGAAAACTGAGCTTCCATGTTGACACTAGCCTCTGTCATCATAGTGCCCTTTCCTTTATTCCCGGGTAGAGAATTTTCTGGATTTCCAGTAGCTTGGTCGGCTTCTTTTGCAGCAGCATCTGAGCTAGTATTCATCTTTGTGAAGTTCTGCAAATGTTTGAAGATTTTTAGAGAATTAGTTCCAGATGCCTTTAAAATGAGGCTCAAATAGATACTGTTTGCTTTTGACAGGCATAAGGGGTGGCACCTGCTTGTATAAGGCAGGAATGAATGGTACCTAGTTTCACAGGGCTTAATGTATAGTGCCTGTTTTAATGGGGCTTAAGGTATGATGCCTGTTTTCATAGGGCTTAACATATGATGCCTACTTTCATAGGGCTTAACGTATGATGCCTATTTTCATAGGCCTTAATGTTATAGTGCCTAACCATGTAGGGATTTTTGTATGGTGCCTAACTATGTAGGGCTTTTTATATGGTGCCTAACTATGTAGAGCTATTTTGAGGGTTCTGCCTACTGTGTATGGCTTATGAGGTTTATGCCTATTGAATAGGGCTTCTGAGGATTCTGCGTATCATATAGGGCTTACGAGAAGGTTGCCTATTAGATAGGGCTTCTGGGAGGTTCTGCCTTCAAATGTGGGGCCCCCTCATCAAGGTGAGGGGGGTGACCTCGTCATTTTCGGCCCTCTGTTTTTAGCATTTTCACTCTGTGTGTTTTCGGTTCATGGCAATACAGGGGCTTGTGACTGAATTTGAGTCATAGTGCTTCCTCTATAACTACCAATCCCTCATAACCCACGAGCTAACTTTATGTTTTGCAATCTTTAATGGATCTTTAAACTCACCAATTATCAGAGATGAGCTGAATATACTTCAAAATGGCTGCAATTTTGATTCGACTTCCCTTCAAATTCTTCACAACCTTCGAACTAAACACAGAATATAATTCAGTTATAACAATTTATATTATGAGGAGAACATAATCTTAAGATCGCCTCCGATTTTGCGACTCAACATCATGAAAGATTAAGCAGAACTTAATTCACAGTATTCATATCCACGCTTTCTAAGAAGACTACTTAACTAACACCGAATATGCATTCGTGCTAACGTCCCTCTCCCGGGTGCCCCGTACACAAGGAAATAACAGGGGAAATTCATAACAATATTATCGCAACCAGCTATAATTCCAGTAATACCGAAGAGGTTAACATCTCAGACTCAAAAGCTTCAACAGCATTACAAATAACAGGTTAAAAATTTGCATACAAGAAAGGAAATCAACGTCTTAAACTCAAATTTCCCACAGACGGCGCCAGTTAATAAATTCGGGTTGAAGATCTACAACAATTGTGTGATTATTCATTGTATTTGTAAAGAGCATTCACGTATAAAGGGTTAATACGGTAGCAAGTAAGGGATTCACATGATTCATTAGCTTAAACAACTCATTTTCTACTGAACATCTTCCTTTGAATATAAAAAGAAGATGATCGGGCTAAACACTAAGCAAAGGGTATTTATAACCAAAAAACCAGTCAAATCCATGGAGCTTAGAGCTCATTCAGGCAAAAAAACAAAGGAGAAAGAAGAGGGCGAAGTAGAGAACGCAAGGCGCCTTCATACGTCGTCCTCTCTTGGCAACGAGAATTATACCTTCGGCTTGAGCTGTTGGGAGTCCCTTTTTCACCGAAGAGAATGTAGATGGAAATGATGAGAGAATGGAAATCCTTGAGGAAGGACTTCGGTTGCTCTAGCTTGAGAGAGTACAAGGCAGAGTATGAATGGAATAGTGCGTGTGCCAAGAGTTGAGATGGGTCACTCTCTATTTATAAATGAGAGAAAGGACGAAAAGGTAAGTATGTGTACGTGATAAGGACAGGAAAGGAATTTTCAGGGAGGCAAGATTCTCCTCGTCATTAATTTTGTGGTCCTCACTCTATAGTACATAGAGTCATGCGGCTTGCATGTTTGGCAGGTCCTTGAGTCTCAACATATGTCAACAGGTCTGGAATAGTTTCTGCACAGGCTGGATCTGCGCATATCCTGGTAGCTTCTGCCCTAGTCGTGGCATCTGCGCCCAAGGCAGCACCTGGGACTCCTGGTAGGCGGGTTCAGTCAGCACCCAAAGGGAGCCACGTGGCAATGTTGATGCTAGTCCCTATCAAATTCGACAGTTTTTATTTACGTGTCACATTTATTATGTGTGGCTAAAACTGTTTAGTATCAGTTATATTTTAAACATGTATTTTCAATATCTATTTTAATTTTGCCACAATTCTTTTGAAATTAGTTATGCTTACGTGGTAAATTTGTTCAGAATATTTTCCACACATTTTTATATATAACACATATGAGTGGCTAATAGATATTTAACATATTTAATTTGTGACATTAGTGAGTGTGAAGAAAAAATTTAATTATATTATTTATATTTTTGATCTTATTTATTTATTTTTCTATTTAAACGTATAAGTTTCTACTTTATTATTACTAATTGATAAGAATTTGTAAATCTTCAATTGATACGTATGAGAATTTATTTGAAATTTCCACTTAATTTATTTCAAATATTTTATTATCTAACTATGTTAAATCTAATCTCTATTCTACTCTCTAGAAAATAAATATAAAAAATATGAGCCATACAAAATACTATTGTTATAAATTGCTAATGACTTTGTATCAGTTGGTATTATTTTTTTTTTTATAGATAATCTATCCATCTCCAAATAAAAGGAAAATAGAAAATACACACATCATCAATTTTAGTGGATAAATATAATAAATAAAAAGTTTTAAAAAAATTTTTAGGGACTAAGTATCAGCCTCGTTATCCAAATAAATCGATCCACTAGAAAGACACTCTTCTTATAAGCCGGGAATACCGTCTCAGACTTTCATTTAAGTGTTAAATTATGGTTGCGTCCTTTGCTTCAAAGTATTGGATATTTTCTGCTGAATAAGGAAAGTTTGTCAGGATGAAAGGATTAGTAAGGTCTATTTAGAACTAGACTTAGTATTGCCATTAAGGAAGACAGTTATCAATCTTGATAAGGCCTCAAACAGAAACTGCTCCATATGGTAGCATGTTACCAGAAGCTCTATGGGGTCTTAAAGGCTTCAGACGCTCAATACATATATAAGGTATGTCCTACGCAGAAGCTAGAAGTCTTATCTCCTCCCAGAAGCCACATGGGATTTATCGGCATCCGTCAGGACCAAAGGATCTGATTACTGCCCCAAGCATTTGGCAGAACCCTAGGTTCTGTGTAGCACGCTATCCGCATGACTCTACGTACTCAAGATTGAGGACCACTGCATTCATGACGGAGGGAATCCTGTCCCCATGGGAATTCCTTTTCTGTCCTTCCTTCACACGAATGCTTGCTCTTTCACCCTCCTTGCACCTATAAATACCCGGCTATCGCATACTTCATCATCATCATAATTACAACTCGATCAACTCTCCATACCCTAATGAGAACACCAATAACACATGGGCCAAGAAGTATGCCCAGCAACAAGAGCAGATGAAGCTCTTGGCAAAAGAAGTAAAAAAGCTAAAAGAGCAAAAGCAAGCTGCAGAAAGGGCCTCAAAGGAAACAGGGGCAAGTGAAAGAGAAATTCACAACCTAAATGAAGAAGAGAACCATAAGTACACTCCCAATAACAAAGGTAATGGGAACAAGTCGGAGCTTTTCTTCTTATATATCGATGAGAATAGTCCATTCTCTGCGGACATTCAAACTGATCCTGTCCCCAGCAACTTCAAAACAATCTCTTGAGAATACCAAGGAAAGAGAGATCCTAAAGAACATTTGATGAAGTTCGAGAGCTTATGTCTCCTCCATCAATATTCAGAAGGTGTCAAGTGCCAAGTGTTCCTCACAACCCTATCAGGGACCGCCTAACACTGGTTCAAACAGTTACCAAAAGCTTCTATCCACTCCTTCATGGATCTGAAGGAAGTTTTCCTCCAACAGTTCGTCAGTGCTAAAAGAACTACTAGAAATTCACTGCATCTGACAACCATCAAGTAAGGCGCTAATGAAAGTCTGAGAGACTACATAACACGATTCAACAAGGCTGTCTTGGAAATACCAGGAGTAGAACCAAAGCTAAAGGTGCATGCCTGTGTGGATGGCTTGAAGCCGGGGCAATTCTTTGCTTCTCTCATAAAAAAGGAGGCTACCTCTTTTGAAGAGCTATTGACAAGAGTTCAAAAATATATTCATATGGAAGAAGCCCTAAGCAGTAAGAGGGCTGAACTGGCTTCTCAAAGGGAAAAGAAGCCTGAAGAAAGGAAAAGACCAGCTCCAGATGCTAAGAAAGCTGATAAAAATGAAAGATTTTTAAGATCTTTTACGCCGCTCGTCAAGCAGCCCGTTGATTTGCTAGAAGTGGTCATGAAAAGACCAGGGGTCCCAGATCCCTGCTGGGCACAGGCAGCCGCCAAGGAATCCACCTTCTGAAAGGTTCTGCAAATTTCACAATGACTTTGGTCACATGACCAATGACTGTAGAAATTTGAGGATTGCCATCGAGAAACAAATCCAAGAAGGAGAACTCTTGGAATATGTCAAGAGAGAGACTGAACAGAACAAAAGGCGCAAGGAGGCTCCTGAAAAATCGCCTGATGCTGGCCAAGGACCAGAACCTAAAGGCGTTATCAAAATGATATACGAAAGACCAACCATGGGGGACTCTAATAGAAGCAGAAAGGCATCTGCTAGAGAGTTACATATGCACGAAAGACATGGGGTCTGGAAGGTCGAAAAAGGCCTACCCCAACCGGAAATTTCATTCGGACCTGAAGATAATCAGAAAGTAACTCATCCACATGACGATGCCTTGGTCATCACAGTGGAGGTAGAAAGGTATCAAGTCCAGAGGGTCTTTGTGGATACAGGGGCCGCAGTTAACGTTATATTTGAAAGCTTCTTCAATCAAATGAGTCTATAGAAGCCTTTGAGTGGCGTAGCCACAACTCTACATGGTTTCTCAGGAGACCCTATAATGTCGTTGGGATCAATCGACTTGATGCTCACTCTGGGTGAAGGACCTATGCGGGCATCAAAGCTAGTCACCTTTCTGGTAGTACGGCAGCCATCTTCCTACAATATTATCCAAGGGAGAACTGCCCTAAATCCATTCCAAGCAGTGGTTTCCACTTACCATCTGATGATGAAATTCTCCGTGGGAAACCATGTGGGACAGGTGTCGGGAGACCAAGGAATCTCTCGAAAATGTTACATTCAATCGGTACAGGCAGGAGAAGCCAGGAAAAGGCCAGTGGCAGAGCTTGCCAGCGAGAAAATTGATGCTAAACCCGAAGAAAAGTGGTTTAAGGCTCTGACTCCGGTAGAAGAAAGCCAGAGTCTCTCTATTTCAATGGAGCACCTGCTGATTGCCAGCATCAATCCCTCTGAAGGGTTCCCACTGCCCAGGAGCCCAGATAAGAAGCAGCCCCAACAGATCAAAGAAAGCAAAGGACTTGAGGCTAAAATGACAAGCACAGACCACGCTCCAGTCAAGAAAGGGCAGTGGAAAATTTTGATGGCTAAGGCAAAGGCAAAAATCAAAGGCACAATTGAAATGCCAGATCAAGAGGAGGTTGAGGGAACAGCACACGAGGAAAAGGATAACAATTCCTAAAAAGATGGGAGTATGGCTGACCATAGCCCTTATCTATTTTGAAGTTTTCTTATCTTTTAATTAATCGATATGCGAAAGACACAGGATCATGCCTCTTTGTTTTTAAAATCGTATTCCACGGATTGTTAGCTCTAAAATGAGGAGTAATTCCTTCGTTTTCTTACGCCTCACTTGGGGGGAGTAGGGGATACCCTATATCCCAAAGTGCGTACTCCATTATCTTAAAATGCTTTTTAAACCTATATACTATTATCCCAAAATGCTTCAGCAGAAGGAGCACGACAAGTAAAAAACAAGGCAGGAAGTCGTATAAATAGAAGGAAAATATTCTAAACTGATAATAAATAGCAGAAGCATGGCAAAAGAGAGGCCCTAAGAAGCATCTGGCCAAAAGAAGAAAGAAATAATATTGTTTGTGCTTTCACCAGCATGATCTCAGGGTCACAAAAAAGCACCCCATCACAAATACCAAAAGTAGATTGTTTTAAAAAGTATCTTATCAAAAGCAATAGGATCAAAGAGAAGGATCTGAGGCAGAGGATAGATCCGTAGAGCTAGGCGAATGAGAAGATGAAACTTGATCATCAGTAACGGAGGAAATTTTGGCCGAATGCAGGGGAAGATCATCCTTTGGATAATCCGCTGAAATAGCCAAGGCATCCTTTCTCCCAGAATCGCTTGCCATAGTTGGTAGAGTGCATTCTGCAGAAGTAGTCTCTTCATGAAAAGGAAGGCATAGAACATCCTCCTTTCTTAATTCCTAGTAGAGAAAAAGACTGGCTAAGCAAAAAAATAATGATAAATTGATAATAGGTGAACTCAGCTATAACGAAAGCAATAAAAACAACTCATCAAAGGCCCTTTTCATAAGCCTCATGATCGTAGTATCAACAGGGAAAAGAGGGAAGAGGGGGGCATCCCAAGCAGGAAGATCCCCGGAGAGCCCAACGGGTTGTCGAAGGACTTCAGAGGCTTTTCTCAGCACAGGCATGAACCAAGGTTCCCCAGTAGGAATGAAACAGTTCCTCTTGAGGGCCTCGGGTTTTGTTTCAAACATATGTATTATAGGCACCAAGTTGATAGAGGCAGCCTGTTCAGGGACACCCAGCTGATCACAGCATTCAAAGACAACATCACCAGCCCAGCTCGTGAGAGGATCTATCATTCGTGCCCAAAAATAGGGAGAATTGATAAACGCCTCAGGCAATTGCTTCACTAAAGAATCTATGAAAGCTTGACCATAAGGGGACATTAAGAAATTAGATCGGCAAGCTTGCATCCCTAGGGAAATGTCTTCATCGGAGCCTTTCTTCATCCCTTCTAGGATAGAAGAAGTCCGGGAACGTTCCAACTCTTGCTCATGAGTGAGAGTTAGTTGTTCCGCTCGCATAGTGAAGTCTGCCCTCATTTCCAACGTTTGTTCTAAGGAAGCTTCTAGGGCTTTATCTAATTCCCTCACTCGCTCTGATAATGAAGCCAGGCGCAACTCAAGAGCAGAGCAATATTTCTCCTTATCACGGAGACGGTCTCGAAGATCACGGGCCTTAACTTGAGCACGGTCCCTACTTTGTTCAACCTCGGATAGAATCTCTAAGAACTGGTCGAAGGCTAAAGCCTGAGCACCAAAGGGGGGTGTTGAAAACCGGTTCGCCCCTGCAAACCCAGAGGAATGAAAGTTGCCCTTTTTTGGAAAGAGAGGTACAGATGCCTACCTCAATCAAAGGGGAAGAAAGGTAGTAGAGTTTACCATGTTTATCGGAATGGCTAGGTGGGGAAGGATAGGCAGGGCAAAAGCCTAGCCGAGGTTTCATTATTATTATCTCCTGGAGATTTTCCGGGGAAGATTTTGAGATTATGTCGTCTGTAGGAGACGGCTCGGGGACATCCTCCTAAGAGGAAACAGGCTCAAGATTAGCGGCCCTGACTTCAGCCATCCTTTGTGATAATTTCACTTGGATCTTTCGTAGCATCTCTTCGTTGTCAGGATTCATGACTGGAAGTAACTGTCGATGAAACCCAATCTTCAGAGATCTTGAGAAATATATGGAAGTTTCCGTCAAAAAAAAAAAAAAAATCCCTGTTAAACGTGGGATATGTAAACACGAGAGAGGATGGTAATGATAAAAGATTTACCCGGTAAAAAGGAAGAACAGAATAATTTCCCAAAATGTAAAGCAAAGGGTGAGAATGCTACTGTTTGTCTAGGAGATGCAGTAGAAAGAGGAAGCCGAAAGGACAAAGAGAGTGGGGAGTGATACCTCACTTATTATCTCACCCCGGCTTATAAAAGAGGGAAAGAAGCCTTTTCGTTTCTGAAAAGTAATGCACCTCTCCTATCAAAATATATTACTTTAATATTCCTCTGCCTGTGAAGAAGAAGCAATAGCCAAAGCACAAGCGGGTTTTTTCCTGCCAAAATCCTAGTCAAAATCCTTCATGCGAATACTTCTGGACCTGGGGGGGGGGGGGGGGGGGGGGGGTAGTAGCTGATAGGGACTAAGTATCGGCCTCGACACTCTTCTTATAAGCCGGGAATACCGTCTCAGACTTTCATTTAAGTATTAAATTATGGTTCTGTCCTTTGCTTCAAAGTATTGGATATTTTCTACTGAATAAGGAAAGTTTGTCAGGATGAAAGGATTAGTAAGGTCTATTTAGAACTAGACTTAGTATTGCCATTAAGGAAGACAGTTATCAATCTTGATAAGGCCTCAAACAGAAACTGCTCCATATGGTAGCATGTTACCAGAAGCTCTATGGGGTCTTAAAGGCTTCAGACGCTCAATACATATATAAGGTATGTCCTACGCAGAAGCTAGAAGTCTTATCTCCTCCCAGAAGCCACATGGGATTTATCGGCATCCGTCAGGACCAAAGGATCTGATTACTGCCCCAAGCATCTGGCAGAACCCTAGGTTCTGTGTAGCAGGCTATCCGCATGACTCTACGTACTCTAGAGTGAGGACCACTGCATTCATGACAGAGGGAATCCTGTCCCCATGGGAATTCCTTTTTTGTCCTTCCTTCACACGAATGCTTGCTCTTTCACCCTCCTTGCACCTATAAATACCCGGCTATCGCATACTTCATCATCATCATAATTACAACTCAACTCTCCATACAAACACGCACTATTGCGTACTGTTTCATTCACTTACATACTACTCCACGAGCTCCTTTGAGCTCGAACAGGCCAGGCTTCCGAAGCCTCCTGCTGGGAATCATCGCCCGCAATCGTTGTCATTCCTCCTCCTCGGTACCGAGAAGAGTCTTTTTAGCTCACCGCATTGAGCTTAAGGTAAAACCCTCATTTCCCTAAAGGGAATGAGGCCGAACAGAGCTCCGCGCTCCTCACTCCTTTTTCTTCCCTTCATTATCCTTCTTCGTTTTCCACCTGAATGAGTGTTAAACTCCATGGATCTTACTAGTTTATGGCTAAATGCACCGTTTACACGTGATTACTACTTGTTACTCCTATGCAAATGATGCTCCGTACAAAATATACAATTATAGTTCCTCGAACGTATGAATCTCTCGCCCCTTATCGCTTTAACGTCTTATTCATGAATGCTCCTTGCAAAACATGATGAATAATCACTCAAATTGTTGTGGATCTCCAACCCGGATCTATCAAAAATCATATAAAAATTAACAAGGCATGATAGCAAACTATTTAAGAATGACGAATTGAAGCACACGTCTGACTGTTAAAGCGTTTCTTTTGTTGAGATCTTTCAGGAAATAAATCTTTTTCATGGCGCCGTTTTTCTACACGATTTCCCTTGAGTATCGATTTCATTCTCTTCTCGCTGGAGACCCACAACAGAGTTTTCCCAAAGGTCTCTGCTATGAAAATTATTCCCAGACTCATTCTTTCTTCTGCGTCCAAGTGAAGAGGAAATCGGCTAACGTGAGTACAAGGTGACTACTTTCATATTGATATCTTCGACGCTTCTGCTTCTCTATTAGCTTTAGTTGAGGATAAGTTTGATTTTTCTTTACATGCATATGACATGTTCGATGAAATTCCTCTTAGGATTTTTTGTTCTTTATTTTACTAGTTTAAGTTGTTTTGCAATATCGTTTACTTCCCTTCTCATGTACTGGTTCAAAACTAGTAGTTAGATTTTGAATCCTACGTATCCACCTAACATTAAAAATATTAGCAATTGATAAGAATGAATCAGCCTATGACTGTAGTCACCCCTAGACTTTCCTTCAATTGACCGCTAAGCCTCGCTTATGCACCGAGAAAGATCGTCGATAGGAAAGCTCTGTTACGCACCATCGACGGCCCCTTTTCTTTACCTTTCTCGTCCCCTACGCTTCTTGATTGGTGTGTAAATGTTAGGATTTTCGTAGTGTTTTTGAGTCCGTTTTCGTTATGTTTTTGTGTCTTTGTGTGTGTTTATGGCTATGATTCGTTTGTTTGGAGTTTTTGGGACTTGTAGGAGATTATGGATGAAAAGGAGCAGAAGCGGGCCGAAAAGGAAGAAAAAATGACGATCGAGCGAACGAGGACAGATTCACGATCCGGACGCCATCCAGATGAAGTTGGACGCCGTCCAAATGATGTTGGACGCCGTCCACAGTGCCGTCCAAGTTGCCGTCCAGCGTGTTGAAGCAAATCATGCAGAGTCAGCTTCTGGACGCCGTCCAGTGAAGTTGGACGCCGTCCAACTTAGGCGGCCAGCAAATCTTTCCTTTTTCGTCTAGGTTTTTACCTAGTATATATATATATCATCCTTGTGCACGAATTGTATCATCTTTTAGACATCTTTTAGTATATTTTAGCTTTAGTTTTCAGCACTTAAACACTTTAGATTAGTTTTACTTTGTTCGGATCCGGATTCTTAGTTCGTGCAATTCAATTCAAGTTTTTCTTTTACTTCGCGTTCTTCGTTCTTCGTTTAATTCTCGTAAGTTACTTATTGCTTTCGTTTACTTGCTTTAATTGTTTTACTTAGTTTTAGATTCATTTTCGTAATTGCTTCTTTTAATTTCCTTAGTTTAATTTCGTTCTTTCAATTTCTAGTTTACAGTTTAGATTCGTTTTTCCTTCGATTTCAATCCTCTCATTTTTCAAAGCTTTCGTAGTTAGATTAATTTTCCTTTAAATTTCCAGATTTCATTCATCATGTCTAGAGTAGTTTATGCTTTCTTCGTTGCTTTCTTTATCGCTTTCTTTTCGATTCTTGCCTAGGTAGATTTAATTGCTTTCGTCTAGTTTAATTCTTAGATTTATTTCTTGAGTTCTAGATTAGTTATTTACTTGCTTTTATTTATTGCTTTGATTTATTTTGTTTGCCTAGGATTTAAAACAAAAACCTCCAAAATATTATTTACTTGCTTTCTTAGTTTTAGGCTAGATTAGATTTTTACTACATAATTGATTGCCCTGTTAAGTTTTCCTTGAGATTCGATACTTAGGTTTTACTTGCTAGTGCTACGATAGATTTCGTCTATTGCAAACACTTTTTAGTGAAACAAATTTTGGCGCCGTTGCCGGGGAAAACTTTAGGCGATTTATTGTGTAGTATTTTTATTTGTTTTATTTTTATTTGTGTTTCTTCGATTTTCTTATTTCTCCCACTCGGTGCTTTTAACCCTTTTGTTGAGTGTTGTTTATGCATGGTCGTCGAAGTCTTCAAAGGAATTTAGCGCCCTACGTCGACAACATCCATCAAAGGAAAGCGATCTTAGCCGCGAAGGAGAAGGAGGAGATCGATTCTCGAGACTTTGGTTTAGTCTTGTTGTTTGCAGAGCCCGAAGCCATGGCAGCTAGAGTCATGGGCGATTTTGCTCGCCCCACATTCACAGCCACCACTTCGGCGATTGTCCTGACGGAAGCGGTCAGGAATCATGAGCTTAAACCTCATCACATGGCGTTGCTCCCATTCTACCTAGGGCTGCCCAACGAGGATGCTTTGACATTCATCCGAGAGTTTTGCACGGTGGTGCAAACTTTCCCACTCTCGGGACTCACGGAGGACAACTTGAAGATGAAGTGCTTCCCGTACACCCTCAAGGATCGAGCAAAGTCATGGTATTTGTCTCTCCCGGCCAACTCTCTCACCACATGGAATGCGGTGTGTGAGAAGTTCATGCTCAAGTACTACCCTAACCGCAAGACTCAAGAGGTGCGGTCGAAGATTATGAATTTCTCCCAAGACAACGATGAGCCGTTTCACGAAGCATGGGAGAGGTTCCAAGAGCTACTTCAACAATGCCCCCATCATCAAATGGCATCGGAGTTGCTTTGGCAATATTTCTACGACGCCCTCAACCAAACTTGTCAATTCATGGTGGATAGTTCGGCCGGAGGCAACATAGCGGTCAAGACAGCTGACGAGTTGAAGGAAATTTTCGAGACGCTCACTGCGAGTTCTCAACAAAAATCAGCTAGACCGAGGAAAGTGGAGGCGAGTGCAATTTCGATGAGCCCCGATTTGAAGAAGCAAATGGCCGACATGTTGAGGGATCTCGAAAACTTGAAGATGAAGCAAAGTGCACCGGCCCCAAAGGAGGAAGAGAGGAAGCCCGATCAATGCGAGATTTGTGGAGAGCTTGGACACATCAAGGAGGTGTGCCACAACATGGGGGAGTTTCCATACGAAGGAGGAGCCGAGGTCTACGCCGCTCAAGGATACACACCTCAAGTACCGCTTCAAGGATATCAAGGGGGATACAATGGACGCTACCAAAATCCGAGGCCGACACAAGGGCAAGGTAACCCCCCTACCTATCCAATTAGGCGTCCTCCACCATATAATAACCCCTATCCTCCTCCACCAAATCCCTACTATTCTCAACCTCCACCATATTATCCACCTTCTCAATACCCTCCAAATGCATATTATCCACCACCTCCATACTACCCTCCTCAACCTACTCCTACACCACCACCATCATATCCAAATTCTCATCCTCAAGGACCTCCACAAAAGCCTCCCGTCGATGAGGATCGTCTCCATGCACTTGATGCGAACATAAAGAGGCTCGAGACAGCCATTGGCCAAATTTCCAGCTCCATGCACCTAATGCAACAACCGGGGCGAATTCCGAGCCAAGGGATTCAACCGCAACAAGCCAACGAGGTGCAATATCCTCCATATGTTCCTCCCGTTCCGGCTCACCAAGCTCATGCAATCACGGTGTTACAACGCAATGGTGTTAATATGCCACCTCAAGGGCATTCAAGTGATAGATGGAGCCCGAGCAAGCAATGGAGCGACGGCAAAAATCGGGCAGATTCAGGTTTTGGACGGCGTCCAGAGCCTTCTGGACGGGCACCCCAGGCGCAACCTCAAATTCATACAGAATCAGGATCTGGACGGCGTCCAGATCCAAGTTGGACGGCTTCCAAACCCGACGAGCAGCGCCCGGAGCCCAAGGAAGCCGAGACGGAGCCCAAGGAGCCCGAGAAGGAGTCCCCACCTCTACACAAGACGTTGGATCCTTATGTTCCTCCCATTCCTTTTCCAAGTCGTGTGAAAAACTAGACGCTCAACCCGTATGCTCCACCTATTCGGAGTGTTGTGAAGAAGGAGAAGAAGGATTTTGAGCCTATCAATTCGTTTCCAAAAAGAGGAGATCCGGGAGGTTTCGACTTGAGCATCGTTCTGGATAGTGGAGAGACCGTTTCGGGATTGATGGATCTAGGAGCTGCGGTGAATTTGATGCCGTATTCTATTTTCGAAAAGATGAACTCAAGAGTCCTTCAAGCTACCGATATGTGCCTTGAGCTAGCAGACGGCACCGTGAGCAGTCCGTTGGGAGTTGTGGAAGATGTTACTGTCCTTGTTGGTGGAATGCGAGTTGTTACCGACTTTGTAGTGCTTCACGAGGGCAAAGGAGCTAAGAGCGCTACCGGCCATCTACTCTTGTTGGGAAGACCATTTATGGCCACTACTCGAGCTCGGATTGACGTGGGCACCGGCACATTGAGCATGGCCGGTCAAGGAGGTTCGGTAACGTTTTCTGCTTTTGGAAATTCACTTTCTATTCCTACTCCTTCTTTTCATTTATGCTCTTATGTTAAGCTCGCTAACCATTGTGTTGAGGAAAATATTTGTGAGATTTTTGACAAGGGAGCGGCTCGAGAAGAATTCTTTGAAGATGAGGAGTCCATGGAAGATGACGAATTCTTTAGTTGTGTGGATGAGGAAGAGGATATAATCGAGCAATATCTTGGGAATTTGGAGGAGGTTGATGAATTGGAAGAGGAACACTTGAACCATGCATCGAAAGAGGAAGTTGTCGTTAACTCTTTTCTTTCTAACCTCACCAATTGTGTAACATCTTTTCTTGCAGAGTTTAAATTGACAATATTTGAGGAGGAGTTCGAACTAAGTGTGGGGGAGTCAAGAGTTGATGATGACCGAGTTCTTCGAGATTTGTCGAAAACGAAGAGTGGATATGTCGCGAGGAGTACCAACACGTCGCTTGGTGCTACGGGTTTCGGTTGATCGTAGCCTTCGTCAAGCTAACGACGTAAATAAGCGCTTGGTGGGAGGCAACCCATGTATAAAAAAAAATATGTAGCTTAGGTTTTATTTTTGTTATTGTCGTATTTTCTTTTGTTTTCTTTTTTATTTTTCGTGCAGGGAGTAGTGTACAAGGATTGGCATGAAGAGAGGTCGAGACGAGGCCAAAACCAACTTTTGAACAGATTTGAGAGTTGGACGCCGTCCAACCCTGAACAGGCCTCCCCAATTTTCTCGAACTCCAAAATTGTTCCTTTCTTAATTCGCTCGATCCCCGATGGCAAGATCCACGGTTCCAAGATCCTTTCAACTAATCATAGCCATGATTGTGTCTTTTATTTTTGTTTGAGTCTTTTATTGTTTTCTCTTTATTTTGTTCGATTTTACGCTTTGGTATTTGTGTTTTGTGTTTGTTTTGTAGGTGATACTTGGAGTCTCTCGAGGTTTTGGGTATTTGTGTTTGTCATATTGCGATAAGTTCTTTCTTTCCCTTTCCTTTTTATTTTCTCGCAATGGGGACATTGCTTGATTTTAAGTGTGTGTGTGTGTGTGTGTGTGGGGGGGGGGGGGGGGGGGGGGGGGGTCTTTGAACTTTTGGCATGTAGTTTTTAATTTTGTTGAGTCTTAGGTGTTAATTGAGTCAAATGAGCATGTGATGATAGTATTGTGGACTTGGCCGATGATAGAGAATTGCGTTGATTTTTGGAAAAATTCATGATCTTTATTATGCATGGAACCTTGGCGAAGCGACGCAGTTTATTTGATGAATTTGATGTATGCTATGATGTCGGGAACTAGTTAGTTTGAACCCGTGAGAGTTGAGCTATTTGTGCATATTTATGCCTATTCTTTGATTGAGTGATCATGCATGTTTCATTGTTTCTAGAACTTGCCTTGTTTCTCCATCAAGACCTTAGTATATTTACGAACTAGGAGATGATCTTAGGCCATTCTTTCGTAGCCACATGATTCCTATACACTAACCTTGTTCATAATCCTTTGTTTACCCCTTTTGAGCCTTTATTAGCCGTTCTTTGTGAAACCGGATGATAGGAGGTTTGGATGATTATGGGTATCCTTAGTTGTATTTGGTGATATGGAAGGAGATAATTGGAGAATATTTGTTGTGGTGTAGAAGGAGAGAAAGAGAAGAAATTTTAGATGCTTGTTTAAGTATAGTTAGCTATCCCTATGAGCTTAGAAAAAAAAAATGAGAAAAAAATAGAGCCTTTGTTCAACATTAGAAAGAACATGTATTAGTTGAGCTCTAGAAAAAAAAAGAAAAAGAAAAAAAAAAGAAAAAGAGAAAAAATAAGCATAAGGGGATAGTTAGCTTTGATTTGTATATTTTAGCATCTTTAAGTTTGTATTTGGTGTGTTGGAGGGTAGAAGATGGAGATAAAAATCCATACTTTTGTTGGAGTTGAAAAGTAGGTTGATGATTTAGAGCATTTTGAGTCACTTAGCCTATATATTCCCTACCTTAACCAATGTCCCTACATTACAAGCTTATATAAAGACCTTTTTGATCCTAGTTTGTAAGTATTACATTAGGTGGAGATGTTGAGATTGAAGGCAAGCCTATGGTAAACATGTTGCATTGCATTGATGTTGAGTGAACCCTCTTGATGTGCATTATATTACATCTTTCCTTGAGAGAGTTGAGTGTTCACTTTCATATACACAATTTCACATGTTGGAGAGTGTTCTTTGATGGATTAGCATACTTTGAATTAGTCGAGTAGATTGTGTTGATTGATGCTATGGTTGTGTGCATAGTTTTGATCATGATCATGCGAGTTTGTTTTCGAAAAGTTTTGAGGCCTATATAGTTCACAATACTTGAGTCTATTGTTTATTTCGTTTGTGTATTGCTTGAGGACAAGGAAAGGTCTAAGTGTGGGGGAGTTTGATTGGTGTGTAAATGTTAGGATTTTCGTAGTGTTTTCGAGTCCGTTTTCGTTATGTTTTCGTGTCTTTGTGTGTGTTTATTGCTATGATTCGTTTGTTTGGAGTTTTTGGGATTTGTAGGTGATTATGGATGAAAAGGAGCGGAAGCGGGCCGAAAAGGAAGAAAAAATGACGATCGAGCGAACGAGGACAGATTCACGATCTGGACGCCGTCCAGATGAAGTTGGACGCCGTCCAGATGATGTTGGACGCCGTCCACAGTGCCGTCCAAGTTGCCGTCCAGCGTGTTGAAGCAAATCATGCAGAGTCAGCTTCTGGACGCCGTCCAGAATAAGTTGGACGCCGTCCAACTTAGGCGGCCAGCAAATCTTTCCTTTTTCGTCTAGGTTTTTACCTAGTATATATATATCATCCTTGTGCACGAATTGTATCATCTTTAAGACATCTTTTAGTATATTTTAGCTTTAGTTTTCAGCACTTAAACACTTTAGATTAGTTTTACTTTGTTCGGATCCGGATTCTTAGTTCGTGCAATTCAATTCAAGTTTTTCTTTTACTTCGCGTTCTTCGTTCTTCGTTTAATTCTCGTAAGTTATTTATTGCTTTCGTTTACTTGCTTTAATTGTTTTACTTAGTTTTAGATTCGTTTTCGTAATTGCTTCTTTTAATTTCCTTAGTTTAATTTCGTTCTTTCAATTTCTAGTTTAAAGTTTAGATTCGTTTTTCCTTCGATTTCAATCCTCTCGTTTTTCAAAGCTTTCGTAGTTAGATTAATTTTCCTTTAAATTTCCAGATTTCATTCATCATGTCTAGAGTAGTTTATGCTTTCTTCGTTGCTTTCTTTATCGCTTTCTTTTCGATTCTTGCCTAGGTAGATTTTATGTCTTTCGTCTAGTTTAATTCTTAGATTTATTTCTTGAGTTCTAGATTAGTTATTTACTTGCTTTTATTTATTGCTTTGATTTATTTTATTTGCCTAGGATTTAAAACTAAAACCTCCAAAATATTATTTACTTGCTTTCTTAGTTTTAGGCTAGATTAGATTTTTACTACATAATTGATTGTCCTGTTAAGTTTTCCTTGAGATTCGATACTTAGGTTTTACTTGCTAGTGCTACGATAGATTTCGTCTATTGCGAACACTTTTTAGTGAAACACTTCTACATAGGAAAGAGGGAATCCGGCTTAGATTAGATCGGCACGAAGCAAGTAGTCAAAGGTGAGGCTTTGGCCTACTAAGTGATAAGGCAAGAAGGAATTAAAAGAAGAGTAGGAGAATTCGAAGTACTATATTTAATTCAGATACTACATTGATTATCTATACTCAGACAATTATACAGTTAGCAAATGGCTACACGAAGAGGAGGACGCCGTGCACCGTTAGAGGCTGAGAGCACCGCAACGAGATTGAGCGTATTGCTCCCTCAACGACATCAAATTCGGGTAAGACCCTAAGACATGATGCAATACATCTGCAAAACAAGTTGTAATTGATTCCCTTTTTTGTTTTGTCCAAAGTATCATCTGATGCGTCTGCTGAATGCCGAGTTGGTTAGTAATGTTTTATAGTATTATCATTTGTTAACTTACATTTTTCTAAAAAGTGTGTCTAAATTATGTGTATTTGACTATTTGTCCTTAGATCCATCTCAAGCTGTAATGGAGCCTAAAAATGGTTAGTATGTCATAAACACGTTGTATGAATGTTTCTTATACTTTTTAATCTTTTTTTAATGCATTATCAGCTACTCAAACTCAATTAACTCTAATGGAGCCAACAACTAATACTGAGGCTAGAAAAAATTCAAATGTTTGTAGACTCACGACCAGGAAAGGTGCTCGTAAGGCTATGATGAAAGCCAAAGATAGGTTAGGTGTGGATTTTGATTTTCGACTAATGAAAGCAATATGCAACAATGCGGAGGCCTTCAACAATGAAATTGGGAACAATGTGAGAAATTATTGTAGCTTACAATATAAGGATTGGAGGAATGTACCCGAAAATGATAGGAAAACAATACGACTAAAACTTTTAGTAAGTCTTCCTTTGTTTTCCGATTCTTTATTCTATGTATAATGATTATTGTTGTATATAAATAGTATTATATCAATATTTTTTTTCATTCAATTTGTAGACACTTTTTGATGTTGATATTGAGGATGAAAACATCAAGAAAGTGATTGATAGTCAAATGCAAAAAGCTTGGAGAAGCTTCAAGTATAAACTACATGCGGACTTCAAAAAGATGGGTGGAGATGATGATCCTATTCTTGCTAAGGAAGCTGGTCACGGAGATATTAGTAAAGCAGATTGGGAGTACCTCTGTGATCGTTTTTCCGATGATTTATACAAAGTAATGCATGCAGTTTTTTGACTTTGATAAATATAATTTTATAGTAAAATATTATTGTAGTTTTTATGACTTGATTTCTTTTAAGGAACAAGCAAGGAAGAATGCACAATCCAGATCTAAAAGAAAATGGGAGTCTCGTAACGGATCAAAGAGCAACCCCCCCCCCCCCCCCCCCCCCCCCCCCCGCGTCATCATCTTTCTCGTGGGCTTGAATTGGATGGTCCAACTGGACAAATAAAACCTTGGAAAATCCGTCATTGTCATCCCACAAATGGCTGGCCATCCGCGGAATTGGAAGCAAAATATGTAATTATATAAAATCTACATTAATGTATCATTAGTTGATTAGTACCGTTGTTGTACGCGTGATAGTTTGGAAGAATGCTTATTATAGAAATTTATTCCAATAATTTTACATTAAAAAAATATAATAGTCTACTAAAACATTTTGAATTGGATTATTGTAATTGAAACTCAAGATTATTGTGTTGGTAAATTGCAGAAAGAAATGATGCAGTTAAGAGAAGATAATTCACCTAGTAAATCTCAAGGCATCCGCACCGAAGGCTCGAGCCACCTAACACAAGTTGAAGCACTTAATGAACTGAAGGAAGTCAAGGCTAATTATTTGGAAACTCTCGGTGAACTAAAACAGGTAAAGGCTAATCATGATGCTCTAAAAGATGAATTGGATCAGATACGACAACAATTGGTTGATTGAAATATTATATCACATCCTAGACCTTCCCGTAATGGTGCACCTTCGAGTGGGGACAGAGGAGATCATGATTATCTTTCAGATTCTGATGATATCTTTTCTTAAACTACTTTTCGTTTTATTGCCTCTATCGTGAAATTTCCACTTCTTGATTGCTAGTTTTCGTGTCAGTTAATTGCAGATTATAGAGGTCTTTGGACTTTTTTTAATTTATTTTATTCCACTTTAATGTGGTTATGACTTTTGTTATTGAATTGTCAGGCATTTGACAATAGAATACTACTGCACATTTCTTATTGGTTATTAAATTGTATTAGTTATTTTTTAATATTTGCCATCGATACTAGTTGTTGAGATAATTGTTATTTTATTCCGTAAGCATGTATAGAAAAGAAAAAAGTTGGCAAAGTGCTAATTTTTTTTTTTTTTTTTTTTTTTTTTTTTTTTTTTTTTTATCACGGTAATCTGAAGCATGATATGATGAATGACATAACTATAATTTTGTAAGAGTAAAAAATTGAAATATAAATCAATTATGCAAAATAAAATAGCTGAAGCAATTTCTAGGGATTGACTATATAGGACTTTTCTCTCGTCATCCACAACTATTTCATTCGTTTTGAGTAGAAATATTTTCATCTATGGTTTCTCGAAAATCTATGTTCACTCTTCGCGCAGCTGTTATGTGGACTATAAGTGACTTTCCAGCATATGCATACTTATCGGGTTGGAGCACTATGGGATTTTTAGCGTGTCCAATATGCCTTGAAGATACTCGTTCCATACGAATTTGTGGAAAATAATGTTATATTGGGCATCTATGTTTTTTAGATCTCATGCACTCATGGCGAAGGAGTACAGAGTACAATGGAAAACAAGAAAGAAGGGGGTCCACCTCGTCAGTTTTCTGGTGATGATATTTTGCTACAATTAGAAAAGTTACCGACATTGACTCCTGAAAAATCACCTAGCAATAAAGACAGGAAGCGCAAATGAGGTGTTGATGAGTTAAATTGGTCAAAAAAGAGTATTATGTTTGAACTCCCATATTAGTCGAAGTTACTGATGCATCACAATCTGGATGTTATGCATATCGAGAAAAATGTGTGTGACAATATCATAGGAACGCTATTAAATGATCCTTACAAGTCGAAGGATACAGTAAAAGCACGCTTAGATTTGCAAGATCACAACATTCGGAAGGAATTATGGCCCAGAGAGAGAAATGGAAAGTTTGAAAAACCTCATGCAAATTACACATTGAGTAAAACAGAGTGTATAAGGTTTTGTGAGTTTATAAAGTCAATTCGCCACCCGGATGGTTATGCATTCAACATTAGTCAATGTGTGATGAATTCCAATACACATGGAGGAATGAATACCCATGATTGCCATATACTTCTTCAAAAGATACTACCGGTAGCCATTCCGCCTTTCTTAGAGAAGAGTATACGTGTTGCATTAATGGAGGTTTCCCAGTTCTTCCAAAAGTTTTGTGCTAAAACTTTATATGTTAGTGAGCTTGAGGATATGAAGAAAGGGATTGTTATCTTGTTGTGCAAACTCGAAAAGATATTTCCTGTGACATTCTTCACAATAATGGTTCATTTATGCGTGCACTTACCGGAACAATCATTACTGGGGGGACCAGTCAGTCATAGATGGATGTTTGGTATCGAACCGCGCATGGGTACATATAAAGGATATGTTCGTAACTTTGCACGACCTGATGGCTCGATCTCCGAAGCATACATTGTTGATGAGGCAACTACATTTTTATCCCGCTATCTACAAGATACCGAAACAAGATTTACTCACCTAGAATGCAATTGGGATATACCTTCTGCAAATTACTCTTTGGAATTATTCAACCATAATATTCGCACACCGGGAGCACCTGAGTTTCGAAATTTAGGTGAACGTCGCAATGTGGTGCAGTGGTACCTTTTAAATAACTGCGGAGATGAAGTCGATATTTACATAAAGTGAGTATCAAATTTTATAAAATATTTTATCGTTAATACTCTAGTTAGTCAAACTTATTTATGTTCAATTGTAGTGAACACAGGGAAATCTTGCACGCTAGGAACGTACGAGAAGAAGATATTGATGTGATTCAGAAAATTGAGTTTCCAAGTTGGTTTAAGGAAAATGTAAGAATGCTTTGTACGTTGTTCTCATTACCGCTATGATAAACAATAGTAACAATGGTTGCTATTTTTATTTTTATTTTTTTAAATTTCTTATATGTTTTGTAGATTGCAAATCTGAAAATTAAGGGCGTCAGACGATCTATATGCACTCTAACAATTTCCAGATGATCGATACTTGAGTTGGTCTAGTTGTATAGTTAATGGTGTAAAATTTCATTGCAAGGAACGTGATGACAAGTTGAAGACACAATGCAGTGGAGTATGTACATGGGGTGGTGACGAGAACGATGATACGATGTATTATGGTATCTTACTTGAAATCATACAGCTAGACTTTGTTTACCCAAGAAAGTGTTCGTTTTCTACTGCAAGTGGTACAATACTGATCCAAGAGGGAGAAAAATGTTAATTGATAACAATTTGACATCAATTTACATTACATCGGAATGGTATAAAGACGAGCCATTTATATTGGCCACACAAGCTCAACAAGTCTTTTATTTGAATGACTTGTCCCGGGGGGGAAATTGGAAGGTTGTGCAGAAGGTAAACCATCGGAATATTTTTGATGTAGTTGAACACGAAGTTTGAGAGACTGTAAGTGATGATGTGTTTCAAGAGGACGACTCGAGAGAGATGCCCAATTTCCATCCAACAGAAAATGTAGTAGAAACTTCTTCATTGGTTCGAGATGATATTGATCCTATAAATATACCTCGTGACATGGTGACTACATCACGTATTAAAGAGTTCAGTCACAATGATCAAAAGATGGTGGATACTGATGATGATGGTGAAAGAGTTTTTGCACATAGTGAAACCATTTTAGCCACAGACTCTGATGACGATCTCAGTGATATAGAGCGCCATAACAATGATTATGATGATTTTGAAAGTTGTTAACTATTCACGTGAGTCACTCTTAATTTATTTCTTTTTGTCAATCTTTTGTTTTTTAAAGATTTTATCTAATTAACCTTTATTAATGCATTTTTTATGGCTAGTTAAAAAGAAGAATGTGGTGTGACGAAAAGAGAGAAGGCAATGAATAATATGGTAAGATTCCACTCTTAAAAGTTCTGTATTATTTTTGTCGTTTAATTAATATACTTGCAAGAAAGTACTTTTAAGTATTTTTAATTAAAGAGTACATTAAAATTAAATTAATAAATTAAAAGAAAACCCTCCAAAAAAATACTCATACTTGTAAAAATACGTAAAAATTAAATCCCGCCTCCTCACCCAAAGAATGGCGGTTCTCAATTCTCAAATTTTATTTTTTAATAATTTCCACTTTAGTTATTATTTCATCTGAAATGGGAATAACAAAATTGATATCATGGAGGAGCGGTGCTGATTGAGGTTAGATGCAAAAATATACATCGAGCCGGCGCCGAACTCCAGACGAGTTCTACTGCTCATACCAGATCTGTACCGCGCTGATCATCAACAAGTGCAGCGGAATCGTGCGAAAATCGATGTGCCCTAACTGCAATAAATCGTTGTGCTTAGATTGAAAAAGGGTTTGGCACGCAGGGTTTGGGTGCGAGAAGAGTTGGCAGCCCAGGTACGCATTCTCATTATCATTGCTTTAACAAGTGGATAAGGTTCCCTCTTGATGTAGGAGTTTCGTCGATCCTCTTGAAGCTGCCGGATTGTCAAATGCAGGTACTCTCTCTCCTTCTGTGTTTTTTCGATTTATAGTTATCCAAAACGCCAGCACTTATCTTCGAAATTTCAAGGTATAAGTCATACTCTCGAACACATTCTTGAAATTGTAGTCTGAACTCTGAAGGAATATTTAGTTTGATTTTTATTTCCTGTTACAACGATAAATCCCATGAACAAAGTGCCTGCTATAGTTGATGGAAGATTCAAACTTTTTGAGAGGTGTCCTTCTTTATTCTAGACTTGAATTTTCTTTTCCCCCCTTTTTTTTGGTTGAAATTGTTTATTGTTTTCCAAATTGATCAATTTGTTAGAAACATTCTGATTACTTGCAGCACTTAGGATTATGATATAATGTCTCTTTACATGCTTTTCAATCTTTCTCGAATTCTTTGGTTTGTTACTCATTATTCAATCCTCGTAAACAATCTAGACTTATGCAGTTTTCATATAATTCGTGTTAGTTATGCTGTATTTTATCATACTATAAACGAAACAATTTGAAGTTCTTGCTTTCGTCTTCTTGTAGGGAACACTTGCCTCCACCGATGACAGCTGTGAATCGGTGGTAACAAGTGGTCAGCACCACTTAACTCCTCAAGATCCTCCCAAGGATGCAAGTCCCGCAGGGTAAGAAGCTTGAATGAGAGTTTCTTTTTCGATCAATAGCATAAAAGGAAACGAAAAGGCCTAAATGTTCGTTGCTGTAACTTATATGCCGTGTTCGTGTTTTCTATAGACTGTTGTCCATTGCAGAGGAGACTTTTACAGAGTTTCTATCGAGGGCTACTGGAACTGTTCTGGAGTGGGTCCAAATGCCTGGGATGAAGGTATTGCCTTTCTTATTTGATCGAAAGCTTCTTACTTTCATAGCCTAGCTATCAGTTTTTGTGTTCGACTCGTTCAAATTTCCTAAAAAAATCAGCTTTTCTTATAGTTACTTCGTCTTTATGATCTCTGATTCCACCCTTTGAGTTTTCAGCCTGGTCCGGATCCATTGGAATAATTTGCTAAAAAAAAGTAGCTTTATAATTGACGTTTTTATTATTTTAATATTTATGGATGATGTACGTGTTGATGAATTTATGCAACAGATGAAGTGCATCATCAAATAAAGTAAAACTCATGGCCATTCACAGTAATTAATATTTTGGAATGATTTACCGGTTGATGAATTTATGCAACAAATGAAGTGCATCATCGAATAAATTAAAACTCATGGGTCTTTCGCAATAATTAATTTTTTGGGATGATGTACGGGTTGATGAATTTATGCAACAAATAAAGCGCATCAGGGTTTAGGGTTTTGAGGTTTAGGGTTTAGGATTTAGGATAATTCGATGTATTAAAACAAATATCAAAAAATTGGTGACATATGTCAAAAGTCACTGATGCATTATGATTTGTGCTTTATTGGGAATAGTTGAGTTGATAGGATTCTGCTCCTCTTACTTGTTACATATGAAAATACTAGAGTAATGAGCATGGGAAATGATCGCACTATTTTCTACCACACAAAACAGGTATAGTATAAGAAAGTACGAGTATCGTATCCACAGGGATTGACAAATCGAAACCACACACAATACCTTTACTCTAGAACTAAACTGATGTCTAAGCCATTAAGAATTTAGGAATGTGGTATTTATAAGCTAGGCAAATAAAAGAACTCAATTAATCAAATAAGGAAATAAATAAACAAGGCAAATAACTAATCAAATAAAATAACTTAGCAAGCAAGCAAATCGACAAATAAGGTAAGAACTCAATTAAGGAAAAGTGTTGATTCTAAGGAAGCCTACCTAATCAAAAACATGTAAGTAATTAATGCATACAATTAACCACTTTAATCCAATCTAAATGTGATACATGAAAAAAATAACCTACACCCCGATTAAAGCAATGCAAGTCGTCACCTAATAAGATCCTAATATCCTCTCGGGCGCATAGATATCAAATCAAGTGCAAAATAGAACAAGTATCAATAATATAATCAACTAGGTTCAACTATGACACCCAAATCAACTATATATAAACATATGATAATTCAACCTCAACTAAGACAATCAAATCATCATACCATGTATTCATGAGATCTATTATGCAATTACCCTATCAAGGCATAAACACATAACTATGCATACATAATTAGTGATCAAGTAATCATGCATGAGAATAAGCACCATGAAACATGCATCTAGATTGGAAGGCTAATTGTAAACAAAAACACTTACATAAATTCAATTAGGCATTCAATCCCTAAAATCAACTAAGGAATTTAGCTAGACATAATTAAAACAAACATAAACACAAAGAATTGAAAGAACATAATTAAGAGTAAGAGTAAGTAAAACTTGAACACAAACGAAGAACTTCGAATCTTGAATCTTGCATAAACTTGAAAAATCTCCAATGTTGAATAAAAGAAAATAAAAGCTCTAAAGTAAAATATATAAGTGCTAGAAAATATTAAGGATGCTAGATAGAGTTTACAATGCTAGACTAAGGAATATATATAGGAGAAATTTACATAAGGAATTATAAACCAAAAAGGAATCTAATTATTTAAGATGGGAATTCTCGGCTGGCACCCCCCCTCTCGACACACCACCTCTCGATAGACCTCTCGATCGAGAGAGATATCGAGAGGTGCCAAAATTACTCTCGATCGAAAGCTGCTCCAGAAGGTCTCCTCTCGATAGACCTCTCGATCGAGAGAGGTATCGAGAGGTCTTCACTCGACTCCAAAACTTGGATTTCGAATTCCGATCTTCACGCCTTATCTCGTCTAGGGGTTTTATCATCAAAATATGCCTAAAAACACAACAAAATACCCACAAGCATAATATTGTCCAATATAATGAAAACCATACAAAACATAGACAATACTACACAATCGAGACTCCAAAACGACTCTTTTTGGTTATAAAAATAAGGTAAATTTCACCTATATCAAATCCCCCAAACTTAAACATTGTTCGTCCCGAACAATACCAAAACATAAACAATAGACTCTAGCATTGTGAACTATATAGGCCTCAAATCTTTTTTTCAAAAACAAACTCATGATCATGATCAAAACTATGCACACAACCTTAGCATCAATAACACAACCTATTCAACAAATCCAAAACATGTCAATCCATCAAAGAACACTCTCCAACATGTGAGATTATGTATATAAGTGAACACTCAACTCTCTCAAAGAAAAGATGTAAGATAATGCACATCATAGGGTTCACTCAACATCAATGTAATGCAACATGTTTACCATAAGCTTGCCCCTAATCTCAACATCTCCACCTAATGTAATATTCACAAACTAGGATCAAAAAGGTCTTTATTAAAGCTTGTAATGTAGGGACATTGGTTAAGTTAGGGAATGTATAGGCTAAGTGACTCAAATAAATTCAAACCATCAACCTTTTTTTCAACTCCAACCAAAGTATGGATTCTTACTCCACCTTCTACCATCCAACACACCAACTACAATACAACAAGATATCATAAAGATGCAATTCAAGCTAACTATCCCCTTATGCTTATAGGGATAGACAATTATACTTAATCAAGCATCTATATTTCTTTTCTTTTTCTCTTTTTACACCACAACAAATTTTTCTATTTAACTCCTCCCACATCACCAAACCTCCAATCATCCAAGCTTAAGAAAGAAAGGCTCATAAAAGGCTCAAAGGGGGTAAACAAAGATTATGATCAAGGTTAGTGTATGGGAATCATGTGGCTATGAAAGAATGGCCTAATATCATCTCCTAGTTCATAAATATACTAAGGTCTTGATGGAGAAATAGGGCAAGTTCTAGAAACAATGAAGCATACATGATCACTCAATCAAAGAATAGGCATCAACATGCACAAAAAGCTCAATTCTCACGGGTTCAAACTAACTAGTTCCCGACATCATAACATGCTTCAAATTCATCAAATAAAATTGCGTCACTTCGCCAAGGTTCCATGCATAATAAAGATCATGAAATTTTCTCCAAAAATCAATCAAAAATTTTCTATCATCGGCCAAATTCACAATACTATCATCACATGCTTATTCGACTCGATTTAACCTAAGACTCGAAAAATAAAAGACTACTAAAACATACCCCAAAATAATACTAAACAAATAAAAGACTCTTAAAACAAGAAAACAAATAAAATTGGGTTAACTTAGACACTCTTTCCCTCCCCCAAACTTATTTCAAAGCATAGCAAAGAAATAAGTTTAAAGAAAAGAAGTAGGCTAAGTTAACTCAATAACCACTCATGGAAAGGGAGGAGAGGGTGGGTTATTGGGATCGTACCTTTGATACCCATCCAAGTAGAAGGGATAGAATTGATGCATGTCATACATCATTCTCCGGTATTGCTCTTGGTACGCCCTCTCATCTTCTCTACGCTTTCTCTCCGCTTCACGGGTTGCTCGTTCCTCCTCAAAAAAAGTGTTGAAGGAATTTCGAAGGCCTCCAACCTCGTACCTCAACGTCCCCGATTCTTGACGAACCTCTCTCACTTGCTCACGAACAAACTCCCGGTAGAGCAAATGGTAGTTGTCGAAAAGTTGCGAGTTCTCCTCGTGGTAGCCTCGCATCGCCTCATGAAAATCCGGGGCGGACATTTGGAACGCGGGCTGTGGACCTCCAACTCCATCGCCTTCTTCATCATTGCCCCCTTGATGTTGCTTCTCTTGATCAAATCCTTGCTCGTATTGCTCGGCTTCCTCTTCTTCATCTCCTTCCTCATCATCATCTCCTCCTTCTTGTGGCCTTGGACCTCCCTCGGCCCACTTGAGTTGCTTGTGTTCCGGAGAATTCATCCTCCCATTCCCTCGTTGTAGATTCTCGTTCCCAATTACTGCGGTTAAGTAATTGTTCGGCAATGGGAAGAGATAAACACCACTCAACCCATGTAACTTGAAGAACCACCCGGAAGAGTCGAAAGAGATCATCCTCGCAAACTCCAAGGTACATCTATCCACAAAGATAGATGTAGACACCGGCTGCTCCCGAATTTGGATGTTGAAGTGTCTAGCAATCGGAGTGACGAATGCTCCAATCCCGATATTTTGTCCTCCGAACAAGTAAGCTTGATTCTCCATGTGGTCTACAAGGTAGAGGGCTGCATCTTGGGATTGTCCTCGATAAGATGTCCAAATGAGATGTGCATTGGTGGCAAGGAAGGTGCCGGAGTCATGGCGGGAGTGAATGGAGCAAGAGATCAACCGATGGAAATAGCGAATCGTGGGATTCCGAATCGAAGTGGCCTTTTCAATCGCCGGGTTGTAGGACTTCTTCCCCTCCTCTTCGTAATCCACAAATTGGCTCCAAAAATGTTGAAGATTAGGGTGGTTGTTGCCCAAGTACTCGCCATTCTTATCTCCTCCGATAATATCATCAAGTTGATCCATGGTGAGCTCCCTTGGTTGGCCACCCAATTGAAAGTGAATGATATGGGGCACTTGATTGACTCGCTCCACCAGCAATGTCGAGAGGAACTCCACCGTCAAGATATGATAAGTCAAGTGATTTCCTTGAAATATGTTGGTGAACCCTCCTCGTTGCATCATTTGGGTGATCTCATCGGCTATTCCCATGGCCACTATCGTCTCTTGATGAAGGAAATGACAATGCTTGTGCTTGAGTTGCACAAGATGGGACTATCTCCTCTTCGCCTCCGCCGTGGTGAGCTTTAGCTTGAACGCCTTCGGCTCCAAATTTGTAGGCAACGACCTAGCCGGCGGCATTCGGTTCTCCGGAATGGTCTTGTCATTCTTCCATGTTTCCTTAGCCTTCTCCTTCCCTTTGCCCTTGCTTGAAGAAGTCGAAGCAACACTCTTTCCTTTGTCTCTTGCCATTCTAGTACCTAAAAAAAAAATTCACAAATTAATACAAGAGGTGCAAGAATGTAGCAACATGAATTTATCTTCCCCCAAACTTCAACCAAATTCAATCCTCCCCCATTATCAATTCAATGTTTGCCTCACAAATCCACACATTCAACACACCAAACCTCCTAACCTAATTTACTATATAGCACAATATCAATCCAATGCATATAAATCAACGAATTTCCTCAAATTCATAGACAAATTCAAAGACCCATTCAAAAATCAACATGCATTCATCTTTTCAATCCTCAATGAATCCAATTCATTCAAATAATACAAAGCAATTCATAGATTCAATCCAAAATCCTCAATCTAATACCCAATCTATCAATCCAAGATTTTAACCAACAAAAACGAATTCCAATCGGTCAAAACATGCTTATTCATGTAGAGAATCAAGAATTAATAAGAGAGGAGCGAGAAATCGAGTACCTTGAGATGAATCGAAGAAAGAAAATTGAAAAGTGCTCTTGTGTTCTTGAGAAAATTTGTGTTTGTGTGTGAATGGTATGTAAAATATGTGTATATGGTATATAAATAGGGTAAATAGAACCTGGTCAAAGTCGGTTTAGGGCTCGTCAACGACCCTCTCGATACCCCTCTCGATCGAGAGAGGTTTCAAGAGACCCCTACTGGAATCCGTGTTTTGACCTCTCGACAGGCCTCTCGATTGAGAGAGGTGTCGAGAGGTTTTGCACTGCACAAACTGTCCTCCCCTCTCGATCGAAAACATGGGGGTTTCGATCGAGAGACCTCACGTGAAAAACCTGGGCACATTATTTCAGAATCTCTCGATACCCCTCTCGATCGAGAGAGGTGTCGAGAGACCCCTACTGGACAACAAACTTTCACCACTCGACACGCCTCTCGATCGAGAGAGGTGTCGAGAGGTCCTGCCCGAATTTTTGTTTTCTACATAAAACTAGGAATTTGTTAGTACATTAAGGGGTTCGACTATAAAATACAAAAATTTACCTACGACTCTAAAAATAACGAAAATAATAAATTGGGATATGAATATTGGGTTACCTCCCAACAAGTGCTGCGTTTAACGTCTTTAGCCCGACGATACCTCCTTTCTAGCTCGGGTCATCAAGATAAGTGGCCGCTTTCTTGGGGTAGAGAGGCAACAACATGAAGTAATGCTTGAGTCGATGTTCATTCACCACGAATTTTTCACCGTCGTTCTTCAACACTTCGAATGCACCATTCTTCAAGTCCTTGTAAATAACGAACGGCCCCGACCACTTGCTTTGCAATTTTCCTGGAAACAAACGAAGTCGAGAATTAAAAACAAGAACATCATCACCAATTTCAAACTTACGCTTTTTGATGCTCAAATCGTGAAATCTTGCGGCTCATTCTTTGTAAATCCTCGAATTCTCGAATGCCTCGTTCCTCCATTCATCAAGCTCCAACAAATCATCGCACCTTTGACCCATGGCATCCTTGAACTCAAAATTGATCCTTCTCGTCACCCAATAAGCTTTGTGCTCCAACTCCATTGGTAAGTGGCAAGATTTACCAAATAGCAATTGATATGGAGACCTTCCAATTGGCGTCTTGAAAGCCGTCCTATAAGCCCAAAGTGCGTCGTCCAAGTACTTCGCCCATTCCTTTTTGTTGGTGACGGTCTTCTCCAAAATTTGTTTGATCTCTCGATTAGCTAACTCGGCTTGACCGTTTGCTTGAGGGTGGTAGGGTGTCGTGACCTTGTGCTTGACTCCATACTTTGCAAGAAGCGATCCTAACCAACGATTGTTGAAGTGGCTCTCCCCATCGCTAAGCAAAGCTCTCAGAGTTCCATACCGAGTCAAAATATTCCGCTGGAGGAATTTGATCACCACCTTCGAATCGTTGGTTGTTGTGGGAATGGCCTCGACCCATCTTGAAACATATCCACCGCAAGTAAGATGTAAGAGAACCCTTGAGACTTGGGAAAGGGACCCATGAAGTCGATCCCCCAAACATCAAAGAGTTCCACCTCCATTATGGTTCGTTGCGGCATTTCGTCCCTCTTTGTGATATTCCCCATCCTTTGGCATCGATCACATGACTTGATGTACTCATGACAATCCTTGTAGATCGAAGGCCAATAAAAACCACTATGAAATATCTTGAGGGCGGTGTGATTTGCTGCAAAGTGTCCCCCATTCGGAGCGTTATGGCAATCCTCAATGATCTTCTTCCACTCCGATTGTCGAACACATCGCCTTATGATTCCATCGGCACACCTCCGGTACAAGTAAGGATCATCCCAATAGTAGAACTTACAATCGTGGAGGAACTTCTTCTTTTGATGAGACGATAGATCCTTGGGCACATGATGAATCACCAAGTAGTTGACGATGTCGGCGAACCAAGGAGTCAAATCGTCTAACTCGAAAATCTGCTCATCGGGGAAACTTTCTTTGATGACGACTCGTGCATCTTCTCCTTGCATGGGCTGCTCAAGTCTCAAAAGATGATTGGCCACCACATTCTCGCAACCTTTCCTATCCTTTATCTCCATATAGAACTCTTGAAGAAGTAAAATCCATCGAACTAACCTTGGCTTCGAGTACTTCTTGTTGAATAGATAGCGAATGGCGGCATGGTCGGTGTGCACAATCGTGTGAGATCCCACCAAATAAGGCCTAAACTTGTCGAAAGCATAGACCACAGCGAGTAACACCTTCTCCGTGGTGGTGTAGTTCCTTTGAGCCGAGTCTAACGTCTTGCTAGCATAGTAGATCACTCGGAAAAGCTTCTCCATTTTCTGCCCCAAAACTGCTCCTATCGCCCAATCGCTTACATCGCACATGAGCTCGAACGGGATACTCCAATCCGGTGACACCAAGACGGGAGTAGAGATAAGTGCCTTCTTCAATGTCTCGAAGGCTTCCAAGCAATCCTCATCAAAAACGAACTTGACAACCTTCTCGAGCAATCCACATAACGGCTTCGTGATCTTCGAAATGTCCTTGATAAACCTTCTATAGAAGCTGGCATGTCCTAGGAAACTCCTCACCGATTTGACATTGGTTGGTGGTGGCAACTTCTCGATGGCTACAACTTTAGCTCGATCCACCTCCAATCCTTGTGAAGACACCTTGTGGCCAAGTACAACTCCTTCTTGCACCATGAAGTGGCACTTCTCCCAATTGAGAACGAGGTTCGTCACTTCGCACCTTTGAAGCACCGTGGCAAGATTCTCCAAGCATTGATCAAAAGAGGAACCAAAAACTGAAAAGTCGTCCATGAATACCTCCATAATGTTCTCGATCAATCCATGGAAGATGGCCACATGCACCGTTGGAAAGTGGCCAATGCGTTGCATAACCCGAACGGCATCCTCCGATAAGCGAAAACTCCATATGGACAAGTGAACGCCGTCTTGTGTTGGTCTTCTGGAGCGATGGCGATTTGGTTGTAGCCGGAGTATCCATCGAGAAAACAATAGTACTCATGGCCGGCCAATCGATCGAGCATTTGATCTACGAAAGGGAGGGGGAAGTGATCCTTCCTAGTTGCTGCATTGAGAAGACGGTAATCGATGCACACTCGTTATCCCGTGACAAGCCTCGTTGCTATCAGCTCTCCTTTCTCATCGTTGATGACGTCATGCCTCCTTTCTTCGACACAACTTGAGTAGGGCTCACCCACTCACTATCCGAAATAGCATAGATCATGCCAGCATCGAGCAACTTCAACACCTCCTTCCTCACCACTTCTTGCATCGCTGGATTCAATCGCCTTTGATGTTGGACTCTTGGGCGATGACTATCTTCGAGCAATATCCTATGCATGCAAATCGAAGGACTAATACCTTTGATGTCGGCAATCGTCCATCCAATGGCAGATTTGTGCTTCCTTAGGACCCTCAATAACTTGTCCGTATTCGCCTCCGTGAGTTGAGAAGACACGATCACCGGGTACGTCTCTTCTTCTCCTAAGAACTTGTACTTGAGGTTCTCGGGTAGTGGCTTCAACTCCACCTTCGGGGCTGCATCCTTCTTGTCTTCATCTTCAAGAGCTCCTTCATCCACCTTCTTGTTGATGTCGAGGTAAGGAACTTCCTCGTGATGAAGTTGTGGTTGGTTTGCCTCCAATTGATGTAGATACTCGAGAATCTCATCGCAAGCTTCATCCAACTCCAAGTAGGTATATAAAGAGCTTGAGATGCAATGGTTGAGTGCCTCCTCCGGAGTAGGTGGTATCAATGTCTCGATGGAGAAGATATCCTCACGGCCATCGTCGGATCTCTTCATGGCTTCGTAGATAGAAATTTTCAGCTCTTCTCCGTTGACCCGAAAGGTGAGGTCTCCATCTTGAACATCGATCAATGCTCTTCCCGTGGCTAAGAATGGCCGTCCTAAGATTAATGGTTGATTTGCATCCTCGGGCATATCCATGACTATGAAATCCGCCGGGAAGACAAGGTTGTGCACTTGAACGAGATCGTCCTCCACTATCCCCCTTGGATAAGAAACCGATCGGTCCGCCATAAGTAGAGAGATGGTGGTTGGCTTCATCCTCCCGATCTTGAGCCGGTTGAATATAGAGAGGGGCATCAAATTGATGCTAGCACCAAGATCGCATAGCACATTTTGAAAGACTTGATCACCGATGTTGCATGCTAATGTGAACCTCCCAGGATCCTTTTGCTTCAACGGTAGCTTCTTTTGGATCACCGCGCTGCACTCCTCCGTGAGATTGATCGTCTCGAACTTCCCCCACTTCTTCTTCCCCGATACCGCATCCTTGATGAACTTCATATGGTTGGTGATTGGTGTGTAAATGTTAGGATTTTCGTAATGTTTTTGAGTCCGTTTTTGTAATGTTTTTGAGTCTTTGTGTGTGTTTATGGCTATGATTTGTTTGTTTGGAGTTTTTGGGACTTGTAGGTGATTATGGATGAAAAGGAGCGGAAACGGATCGTAAAGGATGAAAAAAGACGATGATCGGACGTTCGAGGTCAGATTGGAGAGTTGGACGCCGTCCAACTCATCTGGACGCCGTCCAAGATCATGGCCAAAAGGAAGCTGGATGCCGTCCAGCGTGTTGAGCAAAATCATGCAGAATGAACTTCTGGACGCCATCCAACTCCGGCGGCCTGGCTTTTATTTCCTTATTTATCTAGGTTTTTACCTAGTATATATATTACATCCTTGTACACGAATCTTAGACATCTTTTATCATATTTTAGCTTTAGTTTTCAGCACTTAAAACACTTTAGATAAGTTTTACATTGTTCGGATCCGAATTCTTAGTTCATGCAATTCAATTCAAGTTTTTCTTTTACTTCGCGTTCTTCGTTCTTCGTTTAATTCTCGTAAGTTATTTATTGCTTTCGTTTACTTGCTTTAATTGCTTTACTTAGTTTTAGATTCGATTTCGTAATTGCTTCTTTTAATTTCCTTAGTTTAATTTCGTTCTTTCGATTTCTAGTTTAAAGTTTAGATTCTTTTTTCTAGTTTCGATTCTCTAGTTTTTCAAAGCTTTCAAAGTTAGATTAATTTTCTTTTAAATTTCCAGATTTATTTCATCATGTCTAGATTTATTTATGCTTCTATCTTTGCTTCCTTTATTGCTTTCTTTTCGATTTTTGCCTAGGTAGATTTATTGTTTTCTTCTAGTTTAATTCTCTAAGTTTATTTAGTTCGATTTATTTCCAGCTTTTTACATTAGATTTATTTGCTTTGATTTTAATTGCTTTGATTTATTTTATTTGCCTAGAATTTAAAACAAAAACCCCAAAAATCTTCTTTACTTGCTTTCTTAGTTTTAGGCTAGATTAGGTTTTACTACATAATTAATTGCCCTGCAAAGTTTTCCTTCGAGATTCGACATTGGGTTTTACTTGCTAGTGCTACGATAGGATTTCGTTCTACTGTGAACACTTTTTAGTGAAACAAATTTTGGCGCCGTTGCCGGGGAGAACTTTAGGCGATTTATTGTGTAGTATTCTTATTTGTTTTATTTTTATTTTTTTATTTGTGTTATTTCGATTTCTTGTTTCTCCCACTCGGTGCATTTAACCCGTTTGTTGAGTGTTGTGTATGCATGGTCTCCGAAGTCTTCAAAGGAATTTAGCGCCCTACTTCGACAACATCCATCAAAGGAAAGCGATCTTAGCCGCGAAGGAGAAGGAGGAGATCGATTCTCAAGACTTTGGTTTAGTCTTGTTGTTTGCAGAGCCCGAAGCCATGGCAGCTAGAATCATGGGCGATTTTGCTCGCCCCACATTCACAGCCACCACTTCGGCGATTGTCCTGAAGGAAGCGGTCAGGAATCATGAGCTTAAACCTCACCACATGGTGTTGCTCCCATCCTACCTAGGGCTGCCCAACGAGGATGCTTTGATGTTCATCCGAGAGTTTTGCACGGTGGTGCAAACATTCCCACTCTCGGGTCTCACGGAGGACAACTTGAAGATGAAGTGCTTCCCGTACACCCTCAAGGATCGAGCAAAGTCGTGGTATTTGGCGCTCCCGGCCAACTCTCTCGCCACATGGAATGCGGTGTGCGAGAAGTTCATGCTCAAGTACTACCCGAACCGCAAGACTCAAGAGGTGCGATCGAAGATCATGAACTTTTCCCAAGATCACGATGAGCCATTTCACGAAGTAATTGGTGTTTAGTTGTTAGGTTTTTCGTTGTGTTTTCGTGTTCGTTTTCATTGTATTTTTGTGTCTTTTAGTGTGTCTTTTGGCTATGATTGGTTGTTTGGAGAGTTGGGTATTGTAGGCCAATTCGATCTTGCAAACTTGCAAAATCGTTTGCAATGCAAACCCCTCCTAATCAATTGACAAGTGGATTCCACTTACTATTTTTTAAAATTTTTCAACATTTGCTACAGGATCTAGTTTTGGTATTTATTCTTATTGTTTTGACATAAAGAGGTGGACCCCTCCACCTATTTAATTACTCCACTAATATGAAGCACAAATACGTATTTAATACGTCTAGTGGGGGTGGCATATTCTAGGAAATACGTATTTAATATTAATACGAAAAAAATACGCTGAAAATATGTATTTAAACTTTTAATTTATTTATTTTTTAATTATTCAATTTTTAATTAAAAATATGTATTAAATACATTAAAGATGAAAAAAAAGGTTTCTTTATTAGTACTAGTCTTCCCCTGCCACTCCTTAATTATTAATTACAGTATATAAACATATTGGCCAACGATATTTTTGACGTATTTGTATCTATAATTTTTTAAAATTAACATATTTTCGGCTGGATGAGGCTGGAATGTCTGGATTGTTTTACTATTGCCAAAGTGTTAGGCGAAATGAATGACGACTGATTCTACCATAGAGGCCAACGATAGACAATAACTCCCCCCCGAACACAGCTTACGTGAAGGTGGCCTCGTTATCCACACCTCCGGTTGGATGAATGGAGGACCGACCGACCCTCGTATCTTATTCGTACTTCGTTCGCATCCCCGTGCTTCTTAGTAATCTCTTCCTACTAGTATCATTTACTTTTCTTTTAATAATATTATCCGGTTTATTATTTTTTGCTTCTTTGTTTATTAGATAATATTTCTTCTTTGTTGATAAATTATTAAATCAATAAAAATAATTATTGTATATGTTGAACAATAATAAAAATTGCCCTACACATGTAATATCATAGTCATGTAAAATTATATGAAAAATCTTACTTGACATTAAATACGGAGTACATAATTTTCAAATGAAGTTACTTGATTAATACAAGTAGATTATACAAACAATAATTTAATTCAATTATTTCAAAATATAATTTTAAAATATTGTTCATTAGCCCCCAATTGAATTACCTAAGTTTTTACATAATAAATCTATTACAATAATTAAATGATTGTTAAATTGAGACAAACGAATATTCTATTAAATACGCATATGATTAGGGGTGAGCAATACTTGATAGAAACGAAAAATTCGAGCCGAATGGAACCAATATTCTAATTTGGTTCGGTCATTTTGGTATTTGGTTCGGATGTTGTTATATTTTTCTTAAAAAAATTGTATTTGGTTCGGTTTTAGTTGTAGAGATAAAAAATCCGAAAAAACAAAAACCGAACATAAATTATAAGTAATCTTAATTATTTAAAATTAGTATATAAATATATCATAGTTTTATTCTATAAAGATACTAAAATGCTGACCCTTACATAGGATTGGCCCGATTGGGTAATTGAGAGTTTCCACAAATAAACGATAAATGAATATTGTTGTCTTCGTTATTTTTTAGTTGTCTCGTTTTTCACTTTAGTTTGTTTTTTTCGACTTGTCCCATTATATTTTTCGGCCTAACAAACACCATTTGCTCCAGTCAATGTGGTAATCGCCATCACTAGTCTCAGCAGCACACGGTGTTCATTGGAAAATTGGAGAGCGACGAAATCGGCCACATGCTCGCCAAAAATTATGAAACAAAAGCAAAATCTTATTATCTGATTTTAATAAATAAAAAAGGATAAGTTCAGAGTTTTTTAAAAATAAACCAAAGTTTGGGTCATAATTTTTTTTTTTCAAAGTTTTGGCCATAAACCTCTAAATAAAGTCCTCCAATCATGACGAAATACGTGATTTGCTAAAGTTCAATTAAAAAAATACTTCCTCCGTCTTGCAAAAGAAGACACATATTCCTCTTTAGCCCGTCCATTTAAGACGAGACATTCTCTTATATAGAAATACTAATTAGGAGTAATTTGAAAAAGATTCAAACATTTAACTATAGAGACATCTCAATATAGTGAAATCACAAAACTTACAATTATCATAATTTGTTCGATCTTATTTGACTATTACAATTTATATATCATTTTAAACAAGATATGAAGCATACACACTTAAATTTCTCAACAGTCTCTCCTTGATTTTTGTCTCTATAATTCTCGTGCTTTTAAAAAACGTGTTGTTTTGGATAAGACAGAGAGAGTAGTACTGTGGGGTTACTAGTTAAAAAAACATTTCTCCCTTCGTCCATTTTAATTGGTTTGTTTTATTTCACACGGGATTATAGGCGCAATGTTAAAAGTGAAAAGTAAGAGGTTCACATTAAAAGATATAGGGTTAATTCTGTCCATTTTAGAAAACAAAATGAACTAGGACTAACCAATTGAGAAAGGAAACAAGTGTAATGAGACGAAAAAAGTATTAAATTGAAAAAAAAAAGGGTTAATGTCATTTAAATACACGAACTTTGGGCGGTTTTCGTTTTTTCCCATGAACTTTCAACTTTGTCACAAAAATACACGAACTTTCAAATCGTTGCAATTTTCCCATGATTGTAAATTCCGATCAATTTGAATCCTAGTTGTCAATTAATTTAAATGACGTAGCCTTAATAGACTGATTTGGCGTTGAGTAAGCAATCACGTGGTGAAAATATTAAAAACGACATCGTATTGATCATTGGGCAGCTTAAGAAGCGACATCCAAGGTTTGCTGCCGTACACGCCGTAAGAATATCACAAGACAAGTCATTCTCACAATTTGGGGTGAATCTTACTCTCGAGCGCTTGGACGAATTGATGAGGATGTCATTGCCAAAATGAGGATGAAAGAAGAGGAACGACGAACCGGAATAATAAGGTATGAAGAAGAAAGAATAAAAAAAAATGAACGACGAAGCCACTACAATTGTTTTTTATTAATTGGAAACCATAAATTAATTGATGTCAAAAGACGTTTTTGGCAGTTTCAAAACGACGTGTACTTTACCGTCGATCAATGTCACATAATTATAAACGGTTGCTACGTAGGACACAATTTGGGGAAAATTGACTTTCATGGAAAAATTGCATTAAATCGAAAGTTCGTGTATTTTTTTTGACAAAGTTTAAAGTTCATGGGAAAAAATGAAGAACAACCAAAGTTCATGTATTTAAATCTATTTTAAAATCATGGGAAAAAATGAAGAACAACCAAAGTTCATGTATTTAAATGACACTATTTTTGGCAGTTTCAAAACGACGTCATATATTTTACCGTCGATCAGTGCCACTTAATCATTCCGGTTGCCACGTAGGATACAATTTGGGGGAAATTGACTTTCATGGGAAAATTGCAACAATTTGAAAGTTCGTGTATTTTTTTGACAAAGTTGAAAGTTCATGGGAAAAAACGAAAACCACCCAAAGTTCATGTATTTAAATGACATTAACCCCAAAAAAAAAAGATTTAACTATATCAAATCAATCTAATACTCTATATATATGTATCAATTATAAAATAATATTTTCCTTTTCGAGACGTGACATTTTCCAAAATTGAAAGTTTTAGATTGAAAAATTAAAAAAATTCGAGAAACTAACTACAATAATTAGGGGCCTAATTAACCATTAACCCAAAGTCATAAAAATTATTTGTACGAGTTTACATTTTGAATTTATACATTTCTGGTTATTTGAGTATTTTTATTTTAGCATATTTTATTCATTTTCAAAATAATAAAAAAATTAAGAAAATTCAATAAATAAAATAATTAAGTCAAAATATATTTACACAAAGTTGAAAACAATAATTAAAAAGAAAATTAATTAATGAATAAAATATAAGGAAATTTATTTTTAAAATAGAATATTAAAAAAATATCATAACTTTCGCCACATAGGCACACAATATTTTTGGTGATTGGGGGAGTATTTATTTATTGATTTCATGGAAATATATTGTAGTCATTAGTAATTTTACATTCTAAATATATGTTAGGATATATATTTAAATGTTTTAATTATTAAATTTTTTTTATGTGTATTAAACATATTGAGATATCAAAATTTGACACTTACTGTTTAAGAACTGCTAAAATAAAATAAGAACCATTCTAATTATTAATCTCTTAAAAGGTTTTATTAATACAGGGGTTTAAATACTGAACAACCGCCTAAAACAGAAAAGGTATTTCTCGTTCTTTCCCTCCTCTTCCTCTCGTCGACCTTCTCCCCCTAATCTTGCGAGCTATTTCTCTATATTTTGGTTTGTGTTTCTGAACGGCCAAGCGTGGTAACTGTGCTTCATGTAGTGTTGTCAAGCACAACAATGACATTGTCTTTGCCTTCTTGGATTGAACACGTGAAACACGCCTGCATGAAAAACAAATAATCAGCTAAGCACTTGTGGGTGAGATAGATAACCATCAAACTCAACTACTACAATTTTTACAGCACTCAGCTCACCTTCTTCAACGGTAAATCAGATTCTATCCTTTCCTTAAAATCAGAATAACTCAACTTATTAGGAGAATGCCATCGAAAGATACGAGGAGCAGTTGGGTTATGTCCATGAATGAGATAACTGCACAAATTTCCGATATCTGGAAATACCTCAAATGCCCAAATTTGGAGAGCAAACACGAAACCATACACGTCAACAACCACACTCCTGTTATCTGCATTCTGAATGCTCATACGATCCTTAGATTCAAATAAACAAGATATCAAGTAGTCATAGGACACTCTTCCCCAAGGGAAAGAGTTAAATGAATCAATATCATCAGCAAGGTGGAAATAATCCAGTTCCAACTTATGTTGGGCAAAAGCCTCGCCCAAATAATACTGCGTATGCAAAAAGATTAAGCCCGAGTTTCAAAGCCACATCTCCACCGCCACGAGATAATGAACAAGCATGTTTGAACTTCTTTTCGAGGTCTCTAGCATATATTATTGGAGTAGATTGAAAAACAGACTCATGTAAATTTGAAGTTTTAGGTAGTTCTTGTGGGGGGCTGAATAAAAGGCCAGTGACAGATGAATACTCCTCTGGACCAAATGTTGCCTCCACGCCGTTGAAGTTGAATCTCAAAAGTCCCTCTCCACATGCGGACACATTCAAATGAGATAGCAAAAAGAACATCACAGGACCCTGGAAGGTCAGTTCCCCAAATTTAAGATATTGTCCAAAACACGAGCGTCGGAAAAGAATGAGACTGGAGTCATCAAATCTTTCTTTTAGAAGTTCAATCACACGTTTTGGTGATGATCTAGCACATATAGTGGGACTTATGGACGGCTTGGCAAGGGAGTCAAGATTGCTGCTTGTAGCTGCTTAAACAAATAGGGTAATGTGAAATTACATGCACTTATAAAGGATAAAAGAATTAAAAAGGAAATATGAACTGCAGTAAGAAAATATGCAATATAAAAATGATAAAGTTATATGCTACATGGACACCTAAAATACATAATATAATGCAATTAAATAGTGGACGAGTTTTGGTATAAGAAAAAACTAAATTAGTGAACAATTTTGGTTCATATTATTTTCTTACCAACATGCATGGTATAGGCTATAAATAGTGAATCAAAAAGTCAAAACTGGTCAAACACTCAATAATAATTCATGCAATATGACAAATGGTTTTAAAAAGCTGAGATTGAATATCTATCTAAACCTATCAAAAAATATATTTTGTGTGAATATCCTAAGTAAAATGTACCAATATGGCAATATAATCAATATATGCAAATGCCCAGAACACATATTTCATATATAAATGAAATGAGCAATATACATAGAAAATGTTTTTATTCACATAGTAAAGGATATTATATTTATATACTAAACTATTATGAATATACTATACACAACTTCGATTCATTAGAAAGGCTTTTGTATGGAAACCTTAGTTAGAAAACAAGAGTTCAATTCAAACATGAATATCACTAAGAAATTGAATAGGGCATAATCGCCGAAAACGGGTGTAATACAATTTTTTCCAAAACGGTCCTGAACTTTCCAATTAGCTTGACTCCTTTTCTTTGACACTTTTGGGAAGTTTAAACAGAAAACACTAGAAAAACTAAAACACCTCAACCGCATAAAGACAACTCCACTTTTAATGGGAAAATATTATGAAAATGGAAAAGATATTCGCATCAAACATAAATTCCTATGAGTGAATGCATTTAAAACACCAAACAACCATATTATAGCATTAAGCATGGGCTTGCATATATACGAGGGGAGAAGCAATAAAATAAATAAATGCATGAAAATGTACCCAAAAAAAAAAAAAAATTGATTCCACACAATCAGGTCAAACAAACCTTCAAACGAATCATCTCTCTTCCTTTTCTTAGTTTTCAAAAACTTCTTCATTTTAAAAAAACAACGCTATCAGCCGAGCATAAGTTGGTCTGTAGATCGAAATTGAGGTTAAGAGCAGAAAAAAAACAAGAAAATGGTGAAGGGGGAATAGAAATTAGTGGGAGAAGCTCAAAGGTCGGTTTTTTAATATCGAGATCGAGTAAATAAAATGTCAAATCACAACACTAATTACTTCATTTCTCTCATTAATTTTATTTCATAATATTAGAGAAAATGAAATGATTTTAGGGAATTTGACGTTTCTAAAACACTGATTTTATTTAAATTCTGTGTGAAAATTAATAATCACATAAACACACACAGAGCATCGCTGGCAGAGCACCACAATGGTGATGAAGCAGAAACGACGCCGGCGGGCGGTGCACGGCGGCAGAGCACCGGGGGAAGGAGTGGCAGGGGAAGCTAGGAAACGTTTTTTTTTTCATCTTTAATGTATTTAATACGTATTTTTTTAATTAAAAATTAAATGATTAACAATAAATAAATAAAACGCCTAAATACGTATTTTCAGCATATTTTTTCGTAGTAGCATTAAATACGTATTTCCGCCACCCCATAGACGTATTAAATACGTGTCTGTGTATGTGCTTAATAAAAAGTTTAATGGTGGGACCCAAAAGTTAAATGATGAGAGAAGGGAGAAAAACTAATCACTGTACAAAACTATTACCTGTAGCAAGCATTAAAATAATATAAAAAACTAGGTTATAGTGGATTCCACGTGTACGAACATGATGAAGGGGTTTGCACATGCATGGCCTTGCAAGATCGACCCTCCCGGGTATTGTAGGTGCAAAAGGTGAGGAATTGGAAGAAAACGGGACGAAAAGTGCTTGAAGTGAAGGAAGAATTGCGAGGGTTCAGAACCTGATCTGGCCGATCGGCCAGATTTCCTTAAGGATCTGGACGATCGGCCAAATGTCTATGCTCGGGCTCAGCAGTCCCTGATCTGGCTGACCGGCCAGAATTCTTGCAGCATCTGGATGAGCGGCCAAACACATGCGAAGAGCTTATGCAGTTTCTGATCTGGCCGACCGGCCAGAATTCCTTCAGCATCTGGCCGATCGGCCAGAAGTCGGCGTCCAGCTGTTGTTTCCTTATTTAATTAGGTTTTCTTCCTAATATATATACTAGTGCCTTGGACGAATTTTGTATCATCTTTTATCATCTTTTAGCATATTTTAGCTTTAGTTTTCAGCACTTAAACACTTTTATTAGCTTCCTATTGTTCGGATCCGGATTCGTAGTTTGTTTAATTCAAGACTTCTTTATTTAATTCAAGTTCTTCGTCTTCGTTTAATTCGCGTAAGTTCTTTTATTGCTTTCGTTTATTTGCTTTAATTGCTTTGCTTTAGTTTTAGATTCGTTCTCTTAATTGCTTCGTTTAAATTGCTTAGCTTTAATTTCGTTCTTTCGATTTCTAGTTTAAAGTTTAGATTCGTTTTTCTCAAGTTTCAATTTTCTCGTTTTCAAAGCTTTCAAAGTTAGATTAATTTTCGTTTAAATTTCCAGATTTCATTCATCATGTCTAGAGTAGTTTATGCTTTCTTTGTTGCTTTCTTTATCGCTTTCTTTTCGATTCTTGCCTAGGTAGATTTAACTGCTTTCTTCTAGTTTAATTCTTAGATTTATTTCTTGATTTCTAGATTAGTTATTTACTTGCTTTTATTTATTGCTTTGATTTATTTTATTTGCTTAGGATTTAAAACAAAAACCCCAAAATATTCTTTACTTGCTTTCTTAGTTTTAGGTTTACTACATAATTAAATTGCCCTGTTACGTTTTCCTTGAGATTCGATACTTTGGTTTTACTTGCTAGTGCTACGATAGGATTTCGTTTTATTACAAACACTTTTTGGTGAAACAAATTTGGGCGCCGTTGCCGGGGAAAACTTTAGGCGATTTATTGTGTAGTATTTTTATTTGCTTTATTTTTATTTTTATTTGTGTTTTATTTTGTTGTTTCTCCCACTCGGTGCGTTTAACCCGTTTGTTGAGTGTTGTTTATGCATGGTCGCCGAAGTCTTCAAAGGAATTTAGCGCCCTACTTCGACAACATCCATCAAAGGAAAGCGATCTTAGCCGCGAAGGAGAAGGAGGAGATCGATTCTCAAGACTTTGGTTTAGTCTTGTTGTTAGCAGAGCCCGAAGCCATGGCAGCTAGAGTCATGGGCGATTTTGCTCGCCCCACATTCACAGCCACCACTTCGGCGATTGTCCTGACGGAAGCGGTCAGGAATCATGAGCTTAAACCTCACCACATGGCGTTGCTCCCATCCTACCTAGGGTTGCCCAACGAGGATGCTTTGACGTTCATCCGAGAGTTTTGCACGGTGGTGCAAACATTCCCACTCTCGGGTCTCACGGAGGACAATCTGAAGATGAAGTGCTTCCCGTACACCTTGAAGGATCGAGCAAAGTCTTGGTATTTGGCGCTCCCGGCCAACTCTCTCGCCACATGGAATGCGGTGTGCGAGAAGTTCATGCTCAAGTACTACCCGAACCGCAAGACTCAAGAGGTGCGATCGAAGATCATGAACTTTTCCCAAGATCACGATGAGCCATTTCACGAAGTGATTGGTGTTTAGTTGTTAGGTTTTTCGTTGTGTTTTCGTGTTCGTTTTCATTGTATTTTTGTGTCTTTTAGTGTGTCTTTTGGCTATGATTGGTTGTTTGGAGAGTTGGGTATTGTAGGTGCAAAAGGTGAGGAATTGGAAGAAAACGGGACGAAAAGTGCTTGAAGTGAAGGAAGAATTGCGAGGGTTCAGAACCTGATCTGGCCGATCGGCCAGATTTCCTTAAGGATCTGGACGATCGGCCAAATGTCTATGCTCGGGCTCAGCAGTCCCTGATCTGGCTGACCGGCCAGAATTCTTGCAGCATCTGGATGAGCGGCCAAACACATGCGAAGAGCTTATGCAGTTTCTGATCTGGCCGACCGGCCAGAATTCCTTCAGCATCTGGCCGATCGGCCAGAAGTCGGCGTCCAGCTGTTGTTTCCTTATTTAATTAGGTTTTCTTCCTAATATATATACTAGTGCCTTGGACGAATTTTGTATCATCTTTTATCATCTTTTAGCATATTTTAGCTTTAGTTTTCAGCACTTAAACACTTTTATTAGCTTCCTATTGTTCGGATCCGGATTCGTAGTTTGTTTAATTCAAGACTTCTTTATTTAATTCAAGTTCTTCGTCTTCGTTTAATTCGCGTAAGTTCTTTTATTGCTTTCGTTTATTTGCTTTAATTGCTTTGCTTTAGTTTTAGATTCGTTCTCTTAATTGCTTCGTTTAAATTGCTTAGCTTTAATTTCGTTCTTTCGATTTCTAGTTTAAAGTTTAGATTCGTTTTTCTCAAGTTTCAATTCTCTCGTTTTCAAAGCTTTCAAAGTTAGATTAATTTTCGTTTAAATTTCCAGATTTCATTCATCATGTCTAGAGTAGTTTATGCTTTCTTTGTTGCTTTCTTTATCACTTTCTTTTCGATTCTTGCCTAGGTAGATTTAACTGCTTTCTTCTAGTTTAATTCTTAGATTTATTTCTTGATATCTAGATTAGTTATTTACTTGCTTTTATTTATTGCTTTGATTTATTTTATTTGCTTAGGATTTAAAACAAAAACCCCAAAATATTCTTTACTTGCTTTCTTAGTTTTAGGTTTACTACATAATTAAATTGCCCTGTTAAGTTTTCCTTGAGATTCGATACTTTGGTTTTACTTGCTAGTGCTACGATAGGATTTCGTTTTATTGCAAACACTTTTTGGTGAAACAAATTTGGGCGCCGTTGCCGGGGAAAATTTTAGGCGATTTATTGTGTAGTATTTTTATTTGCTTTATTTTTATTTTTATTTGTGTTTTTATCAATTTTCTTGTTTCTCCCACTCGGTGCGTTTAACCCGTTTGTTGAGTGTTGTTTATGCATGGTCGCCGAAGTCTTCAAAGGAATTTAGCGCCCTACTTCGACAACATCCATCAAAGGAAAGCGATCTTAGCCGCGAAGGAGAAGGAGGAGATCGATTCTCAAGACTTTGGTTTAGTCTTGTTGTTAGCAGAGCCCGAAGCCATGGCAGCTAGAGTCATGGGCGATTTTGCTCGCCCCACATTCACAGCCACCACTTCGGCGATTGTCCTGACGGAAGCGGTCAGGAATCATGAAGTTAAACCTCACCACATGGCGTTGCTCCCATCCTACCTAGGGCTGCCCAACGAGGATGCTTTGACGTTCATCCGAGAGTTTTGCACGGTGGTGCAAACATTCCCACTCTCGGGTCTCACGGAGGACAATCTGAAGATGAAGTGCTTCCCTTACACCTTGAAGGATCGAGCAAAGTCTTGGTATTTGGCGCTCCCGGCCAACTCTCTCGCCACTTGGAATGAAGTGTGCGAGAAGTTCATGCTCAAGTACTACCCGAACCGCAAGACTCAAGAGGTGCGATCGAAGATCATGAACTTTTCCCAAGATCACGATGAGCCATTTCATGAAGCATGGGAGAGATTCCAAGAGCTACTTCAACAATGCCCTCATCATCAAATGGCACCGGAGTTGCTTTGGCAATATTTCTACGACGCCCTCAACCAGACTTATCAATTCATGGTGGATAGTTAGGCCGGAGGCAACATAGCGGTCAAGACAGCTGATGAGTTGAAGGAAATTTTCAAGACGCTCGCTGCGAGTTCTCAACAAAAATCAGCTAGACCGAGGAAAGTGGAGGCGAGTGCAGTTTCGATGAGCCCCGATTTGAAGAAGCAAATTGCCAACATGTATAGGGATCTCGAGAATTTGAAGATTAAGCAAAGTGCACCGGCCCCGAAGGAGGAAGAGAGGAAGCAGGACCAATGCGAGATTTGTGGAGAGCTTGGACACATCAAGGAGGTGTGCCACAACATGGGGGAGTTTCCATACGAAGGAGGAGCCGAGGTGTACGCCGCTCAAGGATACCCGCCTCAAGTGCCTACATCTCAAGGATATCAAGGGGGATACAATGGACGTTTCCAAAATCCAAGGCCGACACAAGGGCAAGGTAATCCTCCTACCTATCCTAATAGACGCCCTCCACCATATAATAGCCCTTATCCTCCACCAAATCCCTACTACTCTCAACCTCCACCATATTATCCACCTTCTCAATACCCTCCAAATACATATTATCCTCCACCTCCATACTACCCCCCTCAACCTACTCCTACCCCACCACCACCATAACCAAGTTCTCGTCCTCAAGGACCTCCACAAAAGCCTCCCATCGATGAGGATCGTCTCCATGCACTTGATGCGAACATTAAGAGGCTCGAGATGGCCATTGGCCAAATTTCCGGTTCCATGCACTTGATGCAACAACCGGGGCGAATTCCGAGTCAAGGGATTCAACCACAACAAGCCAACGAGGTGCAAGCACCATATCCACCCTATGTTCCTCCTTTTCCACCACATCAAGCCCAAGCTGTCTCGGTGTTGCGGAGCGAGAGGCACGTGGATAATGGAGTGACAATGCCACCTCAAGGACGCATGGGAGATAGATGGGGCCCGAGCCCCCGTTGGAATGGACCGAAGACGCCGGCGGCACCTCCTCATCAACACGTCCGTCCAGCCCCCAATCTGGACGGTCGGCCAGATGTTGGCCGATCGGCCAAAACGCAGGCGTTCGAGCCCCGTCCAGTAGCTGATCTGGCCGGTCGGCCAGATTCTGGCCGCTCGGCCAAAACTCCAAACTCGCGCGAGCACCCAACAGCCAATCTGGACGATCGGCCAAGTCAACCCGACTCTGGCCGATCGGCCAAATCAGGCGAGCAGCACACGGAGTACGAAGAGCCTGAGAAGGAGTCCCCACCTCTACACAAGACTTCCAATCCTTATGTTCCTCCCATTCCTTATCCAAGTCGTGTGAAGAACAAGAAGCGCGATCAACAATTCATGGATTTATACAAGCTTCTTTCAAAGGTGGACGTGAACTTGCCTCTCCTTGATGTTATTCGCAATGTGCCACCGTTCGTGAGGTTCGTGAAAGAGTTGACATCGAGGAAGAAGCCGTTCGATGAGATGGAGACGATTGCGGTATCGGAGGTGGCGACATCAATTATGCAACACCCTCTTCCACCTAAGCAACGAGATCCAAGTTCTTTCATTATCACTATCTCTTTAGGTAATGGTAAGGAAGCATGTGGTATGCTAGATTTGGGTGCCGGCATTAATCTCATGCCTTATTCCATCTTTAAGCAGTTAGAGTTAGGAGAACTTAAACCCACTCGCATGAGCCTTCAATTGGCGGATAGGTCTATTAGGTACCCTAGAGGTATTATTGAGGATATTCTTGTTCGCGTAGGGGGTTTGTTAGTTCCCGTTGACTTCGTGGTTTTAGAGATAGGTGAGGTACAAGAGAATGGTATTGAGAACACACTTTTGCTTGGTCGTCCTTTCATGGCTACTACTAATACCTTGATTGATGTGAAGAGTGGTGTGATTAAGATGTCCGTTTTAGGAGAGGATGTTTCATTTTCTGTGCATAAGAGTCGGCCTATGTCATCGGTTAATTTAATTGATAATTGTTCTTTTATCGATAAGGTTGATGCCTTGGCCGAGTGCTCTTTTGTGCAGGATTTTGACACCGAGGAAGTGTGTTGGGGATCCGGAGATCAAATGGAGTGGGAACAAATGGAGAGAGACATCGGGATCAAACTCCCGTTTCCCCCTCAAGACCCCGAGCCTGGCTCGAAGATTCCGGAGCCGTTGGAGTTGAAAGAGCTCCCTTCGCAGTTGAATTATGTGTTTTTAGAGGGAGGCAATCAAAAACCCGTGATTATTTCTTCTTCTTTGTCTCTTGCAGAGGAAGGAGCATTGGTGGGCATACTCAAGGAAAACAAGCTCGCTTTTGGGTGGAGCTTGGCGGATATTCGAGGAATTAGCCCGGCCACGTGCATGCACCGCATCAATCTCGAAGAAGGCGCTCGCCCCAAACGAGATGGACAGCGGAGGCTAAATCCAATGCTCATGGAGGTCGTGCGCAAGGAGATTTACAAGCTATTGGCGGAGGGCATTATTTACGCCATCGCCGATTGTGAGTGGGTTAGCCCGGTGCACGTCGTTCCAAAGAAGGGAGGAATCATGGTGTCGAAGAACGAGAAGGACGAGTTGGTCGCCTCACGCCCGGTTACCGGTTGGAGGATGTGCATCGATTATAGGAAGCTCAATGCTTCCACCAAAAAGGACCACTTTCCTCTCCCTTTTATTGATCAAATGCTTGATAAGTTAGCCGGGCAGGAATTTTATTGTTTTCTAGATGGCTTGTCCGGTTACTACCAAATTGCGATAGCTCCGGAGGATCAAGCAAAGACGGCCTTCACAAGCCCTTTTGGGACCTACGCTTATAGGAGGATGCCATTTGGTCTCTGCAACGCACCAGGTACGTTCCAAAGATGCATGATGTCTATTTTTTCGGAATTTATCGGTGATTTTGTTGAGATTTTCATGGATGATTTTTCTGTTTTTGGGTCGTCTTTTCATGATTGCTTGATGAAAATAGAGAGAGTCCTTAAGAGATGCATTGAGAGTGGTCTTACTTTGAGTTGGGAAAAGAGTCATTTTATGGTTAGAAGTGGAATTGTTTTAGGCCATATAGTCTCGAGTAAGGGTATAGAGGTCGACAAAGCGAAAGTGGAGGTAATTGAAAAATTGCCACCACCTAGTGATGTCAAAGGTATTAGGAGTTTCCTTGGTCATGCGGGCTTTTATAGACGATTTATTAAGGATTTTGCTAAAATTAGCCAACCTCTTTGTCGTTTGCTTGCTCAAGATGTGCCTTTCCACTTTGATGATTCTTGTATGCATGCTTTTCTCACCTTGAAGGAAAAACTCATCTCTGCCCCCGTTGTAGTTGGACCCGATTGGTCATTGCCTTTTGAAATTATGTGTGACGCTTTGAATAATGTCGTAGGGGCTGTTTTGGGTCAAAGAGTCGATAAGATGCTTCGTGTGATTTACTATGCTAGTTTAACTCTTAATCCTGCTCAAATGAATTACACCACCACCGAACAAGAGATGCTTGCTGTTGTTTTTGCCTTAGATAAATTTAGATCATACATCATAGGGTCTAAGGTGATTATTTATAGTGATCATGGCGCTCTTAAACATCTTTTGACTAAAGCCCAAGCAAAACCTAGGTTAATTAGATGGGTCTTATTATTGCAAGAATTTGATATTGAAATTCGTGATAGGAAAGGTAGTGACAATCTTGTGGCCGACCATCTCTCTCGTCTTGATTCACCTCCCCCTTATGCTTCTCTTGATGATATTTGTGATTCCTTTCCCTTTGAGAATGCTAATGAAGTGAATGCTACTCCTTGGTTTGCCGATATTGCTAATTACTTGGCCGATAAGGACACTAAACCCGTCCTTAACGCTCAAGAAGAGAAAAGGTTTCTTCGTTTGTGTAGGCAATACTATTGGGAGGATCCTCACTTATTCAAGCTTGGGAAGGACGAGGTGATTCGAAGGTGTGTTCCCGACCACGAGCAAACCGAGGTGTTGCGACATTGTCACGAGGAACCGAGTGGAGGCCATTTTGGTGGGCAAAAGACTGCACATAAGGTACTTCAAAGTGGGCTTTATTGGCCCACTCTCTTTAAGGATGCCCAAGCCTTCTACCTTTCTTGTGATCGTTGTCAACGTGTTGGCTCGATTAGTCGACGCAATGAGATGCCCTTGAATCCTATTTTGGTGGTTGAGGTATTTGATGTATGGGGAATTGATTTTATGGGTCCTTTTCCCAAGTCTCATGGATTCGAGTATATTTTGCTAGCCGTCGATTACGTGTCTAAGTGGGTAGAAGCCATACCCACGAAGACATGTGACTCTCACGTTGTCTTGAAGTTTGTGCAGGAAAATATTTTGTGTAGGTTTGGTTTCCCTCGTGTGATCATTAGTGATGGGGGAAAGCATTTTTGCAACAAATTGTTCGCCAAGCTCATGAAGAAGAACGCCATCACTCACAAGGTGGCGACTCCTTATCATCCACAAACTTCGGGACAAGCGGAGAAGAGCAATCGACAAATCAAAGGGATCCTCGAGAAGACGGTGAAGCCATCAAGGAAGGATTGGGCCGACAAGTTGAACGACGCTCTTTGGGCATATCGCACGGCTTACAAAGGTGTGCTTGGGATGAGTCCCTATAGGCTCGTCTATGGTAAGTCGTGTCATTTGCCCATTGAGATAGAGTTCAAGGCGTATTGGGCCCTCAAGCGCATCAACTTCAACCTCGACGATGCTCATGATCGGAGGATTTTGCAAATGGAGGAGCTCAACGAGCTAAGGAACGAAGCCTACGACAATGCCAAGATCTACAAGGACAAGGTAAAACGTCTACATGATAGACGCATAGCCTACAAGGAATTCAAACCCGGAATGAAGGTACTTCTTTTTCACTCTCGTCTTCGATTATTTTCGGGTAAGCTTAAGTCTAGGTGGGGAGGTCCATACACGGTGGTACAAGTCTTTCCTCATGGCGAGGTAGAGATCAAGAATGAGGATTCGGGATACATCTTCTCGGTCAACGGGCAACGATTGAAGCCGTACATCGAAGGGACGACACTTCCTCACACGGTGGAGACGATTCTCATCTCCGACCCCCCACTCTCCTCTTGAGTATTTGGTACGTCAAGCTAATGACGATAAACGAGCGCTTGGTGGGAGGCAACCCACGTAAAAAAAAAAAAAAAGATTTAGATTTTGTATTTTTCATAGTATTTCTTGTTAATATTTGATTTTCGTGTTAGTTAGCTTGTTTTTGCAGGAATATGCGTTGGACACACAGTGGCTAATCTGGCCGATCGGCCAGATTTCCTTAGGAAATCTGGACGATCGGCCAAAACATGTGCGAACGCTTCCTGGCCAGTAGCTGATCTGGCCGATCGGCCAGATTCTTTACGAATTTTGGCCGATCGGCCAAAACTCGTGGGCCCTACTCCTTGCCGAGTCAACTTTGAATTTTGGCCCATTAACTTTTTCTATTTGACCTATTTTTCCTCTACCTCTCTTCTCCTACCACTATTCTATCTTCTCCCACAGCTCTCAAGACCAGCCGCCGTGAGCCACTACAGCCACCGTCCGCCGCCTTCGCCCGCCGCCGTTCAGCCTCCCACAGCCGCACAGCACGCCGCCGTTCACCACCGCCGCCTACTCTGCCACCGTGAGCCACCCATCTTCGCCGTCAGCTATCGCCGCCGTCAGCCCCGCTGCCGCCAGCGCCGCCGTCGCAGCTCTCCACGTTCAGCCATCACCGCTTCGACGTCGCTCAGTACCACCTTCGCCGTCGCTCCTCCGCGCTGGGCCAAACCACCGCGCTCGGCCAGAAGCTCAGTTGGCCAACCGGCCAGATTGGAGGCTACTCAGTTTTTCGATTTCGTCGTTCGTTCTCCGTTCGTGTGCCATCCTTCGTCAACCGCCTCTCACCATCACCATGAATCGTACTCCATTTGTTGTGAGTCTCGATCGCCACACACCGGGTGACAATGAGCAAGAATATGGCCGTCGCCAACGCGTTCCTTTTGAAATCGATAGGTACGCTACTACAAATCTCTACCTCTGTTTGAAAGGTCTTGATATACGTCCTCCTAGGCATTACAGTATGGATTTTTTGAGGCGCTTGTCTATTTTTCTGACTATTCGCGAATATGCCCTTCGTTTAGGATTGATGCAATGTATGTCTAGTCAATGGGAGACGCATGATAGTTTGTGTGTGGAGATGTGTAGTAGTTTTCGATTATCTAGACGTGGTAATGAGGTTGTGATGGAATGCACTTTTCGTGGTGTCTTGTGGGAAATTTCTAAGGAAACGATGAAAACGGTATTTGGTTTTCGTGCTCATCCTTCTATCTCTGATTGTGTGCATGCGGATTTTAATGTTGATGAGGCTTGGATGGAATTGTCGGGTGTTAATAATTTCAAAACTTTGGGTGTGTCTAGTGCCTTTTTACGCGATGATACTTTGATCATACTCCATCGCTTTATATCTAACATGGTCTCCGGTAAAAAGGAGGCCAGTAAGGTAACGAGCATGGAGGTTTATTTGTTGTGGTGTGCTAGGTTCAATAGGAAGGTGTGCTTGGCCCCATTCATATGGACGCAGCTCTCGAACGTGCAGTCAAAGAGTGGCGCCCACCCCACACTTGGATATGTCGCGACGGCTCTAGCTCGTCACTTTGGAGTGGATATCTCAGAGGCCGAAGGGTTGGTGCAGAGTGTGGAGATGTCGTCCACCGAGCTGATCAATGCCCACTTGATGAGGAGTCCGACCGAGTTTACTCGAGTTGAGGACCGAGCCTCCGTTCGTGCATATTATGCTGATCCGCGTCGTATTCGAAGAGCCGGGCAAGACGGGGGCGAGGAGGAAGACGCCGAGCAGCACGTAGAGGAAGAAGAAGGAGCCGAGGATGAGGATGAAGGGGACGGAGACGAGGAGGAGCAGCAGCATGTCCCGGACGATAATGAGCGAATAGTTCACTACTACACTAGGAGAGATCGAGTCCGGGCTCGTCAGAATATGGAAGCCGAAGTCCCGTCCTATTGGGCTGATTTTAGAGCTGATTTTACACACTTTCAACAAGGTGTGTTTGATCGGTTCGATTCTTTGTCGACCCAAGTGACGGGCTTGGATAGGAGGGTGTCGAACATCGAGGGCCACTTGATGCGGTACACCGACTTCTCCATTGGCTCCACCTCAGCTCCACCGAACCAAAATGATCCCCGCTATTTGTCTCCGCACGATCCCCGATGGAATGACCCACGGTTCGGAGGTCCTTTCAACTAATCTTAGCCATGTTTGTGTCTTTTATTTTTGTTTGAGTCTTTTATTGTTTTCTCTTTATTTTGTTTGATTTTACGCTTTGGTATTTGTGTTTTGTGTTTATTTTGTAGGTGATACTTGAAGTCTCTCAAGATTTTGGGTATTTGTGTTCATCATATTGCGATAAGTTCTCTTTATCCCTTTCCTTTTTATTTTCTCGCAATGGGGACATTGCTTGATTTTAAGTGTGTGTGGGAGGGGGGGGGGGGGGGGGGGGGGAGGGGGGGGGGGGGGGGTCTTTGAACTTTTGGCATGTAGTTTCTAATTTTGTTGAGTCATAGGAGTTAATTGAGTCTAATGAACATGTGATGATAGTATTGTGGATTTGGCCGATGACAGAAAAAATTTGTTGATTTTTGGAAAAAAATCATGATCTTTATTATACATGGAACCTTGGCGAAGCGACGCATTTTATTCATTGAATTTGAAATATGCTATGATGTCGGGAACTAGTTAGTTTGAACCAGTGAGAATTGATCTATTTGTGCATATTTATGCCTATTCTTTGATTGAGTGATCATGCATGCTTCGTTGTTTCTAGAACTTGCCTTGTTTCTCCATCAAGACCTTAGTATATTTACGAACTAGGAGATGATCTTAGGCCATCTTTCTTTAGCCACATGATCCCTATACACTAACCTTGTTCATAACCTTTGTTTACCCCTTTTGAGCCTTTATTAGTCGTTCTTTGTGAAACCGGATGATAGGAGGTTTGGATGATTATGGGTATCCTTAGTTGTAGTTGGTGATATAGAAGGAGATAATTGGAAAATATTTGTTGTGGTGTAGAAGGAGAGAAAGAGAAGAAATTTTAGATGCTTGTTTAAGTGTAGTTAGCTATCCCTATGAGCTTAGAAAAAATAAAGAAAAAAAGAGATGAGAAAAAAATAGAGCCTTTGTTCAAATTTGAAAGAACATTTATTAGTTGAGCTCTAGAAAAAAAAAAAAAAAAGAAAGAGAAAAAATAAGCATAAGGGGATAGTTAGCTTTGATTTGTATAGTTGATATTTTAGCATCTTTGAGTTTGTATTTGGTGTGTTGGAGGGTAGAAGATGGAGATAAAAATCCATACTTTGGTTGGAGTTGAAAAAGAGGTTGATGATTTAGAGCATTTTGAGTCACTTAGCCTATATATTCCCAACCTTAACCAATGTCCCTACATTACAAGCTTATATAAAAAGACCTTTTTGATCCTAATTTTTAAGTATTACATTAGGTGGAGATGTTGAGATTGAAGGCAAGCCTATGGTAAACATGTTGCATTGCATTGATGTTGAGTGAACCCTCTTGATGTGCATTATATTACATCTTTTCTTTGAGAGAGTTGAGTGTTCACTTTCATATACAAAATTTCACATGTTGGAGAGTGTTCTTTGATGGATTAGCATACTTTGAATTAGTTGAGTAGATTGTGTTGATTGATGCTAAGGTTGTGTGCATAGTTTTGATCATGATCATCAGAGTTTGTTTTCGAAAAGTTTTGAGGCCTATATAGTTCACAATACTTGAGTCTTTTGTTTATTTTGTTTTGCTTGAGGACAAGCAAAGGTCTAAGTGTGGGGGTTTTGATTGGTGTTTAGTTGATAGGTTTTTCGTTGTGTTTTCGTGTTCGTTTTCATTGTGTTTTTGTGTCTTTTAGTGTGTCTTTTGGCTATGATTGGTTGTTTGGAGAGTTGGGTATTGTAGGTGCAAAAGGTGAGGAATTGGAAGAAAACGGGACGAAAAGTGCTTGAAGTGAAGGAAGAATTGCGAGGGTTCAGAACCTGATCTGGCCGATCGGCCCAATTTCCTTAAGGATCTGGACGATCGGCCAAATGTCTATGCTCGGACTCAGCAGTCCCTGATCTGGCCGACCGGCCAGAATTCTTGCAGCATCTGGACGAGCGGCCAAACACATGCGAAGAGCTTATGCAGTTCCTGATCTGTCCGACTGGCCAGAATTCCTTCAACATCTGGCCGATCGACCAGAAGTCGGCGTCCAGCTGTTGTTTCCTTATTTAATTAGGTTTTCTTCCTAATATATATACTAGTGCCTTGGACGAATTTTGTATCATCTTTTATCATCTTTTAGCATATTTTAGCTTTAGTTTTCAGCACTTAAACACTTTTATTAGCTTTCTATTGTTCGGATCCGGATTCATAGTTTGTTTAATTCAAGACTTCTTTATTTAATTCAAGTTCTTCGTCTTTGTTTAATTCGCGTAAGTTCTTTTATTGCTTTCGTTTATTTGCTTTAATTGCTTTGCTTTAGTTTTAGATTCGTTCTCTTAATTGCTTCGTTTAAATTGCTTAGCTTTAATTTCGTTCTTTCGATTTCTAGTTTAAAGTTTAGATTCGTTTTTCTCAAGTTTCAATTCTCTCGTTTTCAAAGCTTTCAAAGTTAGATTAATTTTCCTATAAATTTCCAGATTTCATTCATCATGTCTAGAGTAGTTTATGCTTTCTTCGTTGCTTTCTTTATCGCTTTCTTTTCGATTCTTGCCTAGGTAGATTTAACTGCTTTCTTCTAGTTTAATTCTTAGATTTATTTCTTGAGTTCTAGATTAGTTATTTACTTGCTTTTATTTATTGCTTTGATTTATTTTATTTGCCTAGGATTTAAAACAAAAACCCCAAAATATTCTTTACTTGCTTTCTTAGTTTTAGGTTTACTACATAATTAAATTGCCCTGTTAAGTTTTCCTTGAGATTCGATACTTTGGTTTTACTTGCTAGTGCTACGATAGGATTTCGTTCTATTGCGAACACTTTTTGGTGAAACACGAAGCATGGGAGAGGTTCCAAGAGCTACTTCAACAATGCCCTCATCATCAAATGGCACCGGAGTTGCTTTGGCAATATTTCTACGACGCCCTCAACCAAACTTGTCAGTTCATGGTGGATAGTTCGGCCGGAGGGAACATAGCGGTCAAGACAGCTGACGAGTTGAAGGAAATTTTCGAGACGCTCGCTGCGAGTTCTCAACAAAAATCAGCTAGACCGAGGAAAGTGGAGGCGAGTGCAGTTTCGATGAGCCCCGATTTGAAGAAGCAAATTGCCGACATGTATAGGGATCTCGAGAATTTGAAGATTAAGCAAAGTGCACCGGCCCCAAAGGAGGAAGAGAGGAAGCCGGACCAATGCGAGATTTGTGGAGAGCTTGGACACATCAAGGAGGTGTGCCACAACATGGGGGAGTTTCCATACGAAGGAGGAGCCGAGGTGTACGCCACTCAAGGATACCCGCCTCAAGTGCCTCCATCTCAAGGATATCAAGGGGGATACAATGGACGGTTCCAAAATCCAAGGCCAACACAAGGGCAAGGTAATCCTCCTACCTATCCCAATAGGCGCCCTCCACCATATAATAACCCCTATCCTCCTCCACCAAATCCCTACTACTCTCAACCTCCACCATATTATACCCACCTCCACTATATCCTCCCAATCCATATTATCCACCACCTCCATACTACCCCCCTCAATCTACTCCTACACCACCCCCGACATACCCAAATGCTCGTCCCCAAGGACCTCCACGAAAGCCTCCCGTCGATGAGAGCCTCTCTACATTCCTTCATGAGGCTAAATTGGCTCGTGAGGCTCAAGATGCTAACATTAAGAGGCTCGAGATGGCAATTGGCCAAATTTCTGGATCCATGCACTTGATGCAACAATCGGGGCGAATTCCGAGTCAAGGGATTCAACCACAACAAGCCAACGAGGTGCAAGCCCCATATCCCCCGTACATTCCTTCTTTTCCACCTCATCAAGCTCAAGCAGTTTCGGTGTTGCGGAGCAGAAGACAGGTGGACAACGGTGTTAATATGCCACCTCAAGGGCATTCAAGTGATAGATGGAGCCCGAGCAAGCATTGGAGCGACGGCAGAAATCGGACAGTCCAAGGTTCTGGACGGCGTCCAACTCTGGACGGCCGTCCACCCCTTCTGGACGGGCACTCAATGCGCAACTTGAAAATCCAATAGAATCAGGATCTGGACGGCGTCCAGAACCAAGTTGGACGGCGTCCAACCCCAGAATTCCGAATCCTGCAGCTCCCGAAGTTGGACGTCCGTCCAACACCGACAAGCTACGCACGGAGGCCGAGGAACCCGAGAAGGAGCCCGAGAAAGAGTCCCCACCTCTACACAAGACTTCCAATCCTTATGTTCCTCCCATTCCTTATCCAAGTCGTGTGAAGAACAAGAAGCGGGATCAACAATTCATGGATTTATACAAGCTTCTTTCAAAGGTGGACGTGAACTTGCCTTTCCTTGATGTTATTCGCAACGTGCCACCGTTCGTGAGGTTCGTGAAGGAGTTGACATCGAGGAAGAAGCCGTTCGATGAGATGGAGACGATTGTGGTATCAGAGGTGGCGACATCCATTATGCAACACCCTCTTCCACCTAAGCAACGAGATCCAGGTTCTTTCGTTATCATTATCTCTTTAGGTAATGGTAAGGAAGCATGTGGTATGTTAGATTTAGGTGCCGGTATTAATCTCATGCCTTATTCTATCTTTAAGCAATTAGAGTTAGGAGAACTTAAACCCACTCGCATGAGCCTTCAATTGGCGGATAGGTCCATTAGGTACCCTAGAGGTATTATTGAGGATATCCTTGTTCGTGTAGGGGGTTTGATTGTTCCCATATATTTTGTGGTTTTAGAGATAGGTGAGGTCCAAGAGAATGGTATTGAGCACACACTTTTGTTAGGTCGTCCTTTCATGGCTACTACTAACACTTTGATTGATGTGAAGAGTGGTGTGATTAAGATGTCAGTTTTAGGAGAGGATGTTTTGTTTTCTGTGCATAAGAGTCGACCTATGTCATCGGTCAATTTAATTGATAATTGTTCTTTCATCGATAAGGTTGATGCCTTGTCCGAGTGCTCTTTTGTGCAGGATTTTGACATCGAGGAAGTGTGTTGGGGATCCGGAGATCAAATGGAATGGGAGCGAATGGAGAGAGACATCGGGATCAAAATCCCATTTCCCCCTCAAGACCCCGAGCCCGGCTCGAAGATTCCGGAGCCGTTGGAGTTGAAAGAGCTACCATCAGATTTGAAATATGTGTTTTCAGAGGGAGGAAATCAAAAACCCGTGATTATCTCTTCGTCTTTGTCTCTTGCAGAGGAAGGAGCTTTGGTGGGCATACTCAAGGAGAACAAGCTCGCTTTTGGATGGAGCTTGGCGGATATTCAAGGTATTAGCCCAGCCACGTGCATGCATCGCATCAATCTCGAAGAAGGCGCTCGCCCCAAACGAGATGGACAAAGGAGGCTCAACCCAATGCTCATGGAGGTCGTGCGCAAGGAAATCTACAAGCTATTGGCGGAGGGTATTATCTATGCCATCGCCGATAGTGAGTGGGTTAGCTCGGTGCACGTCGTTCCAAAGAAGGGAGGAATCACGGTGTCGAAGAACGAGAAGGATGAGTTGGTCGCCTCGCGCCCGGTTACCGGTTGGAGGATGTGCATCGATTATAGGAAGCTTAATGCTTCCACCAAAAAGGACTACTTTCCTCTCCCTTTTATTGATCAAATGCTTGATAAGTTAGCCGGGCAGGAATTTTATTGTTTTCTAGATGGCTTGTCAGGTTACTACCAAATTGCGATAGCTCCGGAGGATCAAGCAAAGACGGCCTTCACAAGACCTTTTGGGACCTACGCTTATAGGAGGATGCCATTTGGTCTATGCAACGCACCGGGTACGTTCCAAAGATGCATGATGTCTATTTTTTCGGAATTTATCGGTGACTTTGTTGAGATTTTCATGGATGATTTTTCTTTTTTCGGGTCGTCTTTTCATGATTGCTTGATGAAAATAGAGAGAGTCCTTAAGAGATGCATTGAGAGTGGTCTTACTTTGAGTTGGGAAAAGAGTCATTTTATGGTTAGAAGTGGAATTGTTTTAGGCCATGTAGTCTCGAGTAAGGGTATAGAGGTCGACAAAGCGAAAGTGGAGGTGATTGAAAAATTGCCACCACCTAGTGATGTCAAAGGTATTAGGAGTTTCCTTGGTCATGCGGGCTTTTATAGACGATTATTAAGGATTTTTCTAAGATTAGCCAACCTCTTTGTCGTTTGCTTGCTCAAGATGTGCCTTTCCACTTTGATGATTCTTGTATGCATGCTTTTCTCACCTTGAAGGAAAAACTCATCTTTGCTCCCGTTGTAGTTGGTCCCGATTGGTCATTGCCTTTTGAAATTATGTGTGATGCTTCAAATAATGCCGTAGGGGCTGTTTTGGGTCAAAGAGTCGATAAGATGCTTCGTGTGATTTACTATGCTAGTTTAACGCTTAATCCTGCTCAAGTGAATTACACCACCACCGAACAAGAGATGCTTGCTGTTGTTTTTGCCTTAGATAAATTTAGATCTTACATCATAGGGTCTAAGGTGATTATTTATAATGATCATGGTGCTCTTAAACATCTTTTGACTAAAGCCCAAGCAAAACCTAGGTTGATTAGATGGGTCTTATTATTGCAAGAATTTGATATTGAGATTCGTGATAGGAAAGGTAGTGAAAATCTTGTGGCCGACCACCTCTCTCGTCTCGATTCACCTCCCCCTTATGCTTCTCTTGATGATATTTGTGATTCTTTTCCTTTTGAGAATGTTAATGAAGTGGATGTTACTCCTTGGTTTGCCGATATTGCTAATTACTTGGCCGATAAGGACACTAAACCCGTCCTTAACGCTCAAGAAGAGAAAAGGTTTCTTCGTTTGTGTAGGCAATACTATTGGGAGGACCCTCACTTATTCAAGCTTGGGAAGGACGAGGTGATTTGAAGATGTGTTCCCGACCACGAGCAAGCCGAGGTGTTACGACATTGTCACGAGGAACCGAGTGGAGGCCATTTTGGTGGGCAAAAGACTGCACATAAGGTACTTCAAAGTGGGCTATATTGGCCCACTCTTTTTAAGGATGCCCAAGCCTTCTACCTTTCTTGTGATCGTTGTCAACGTGTTGGCTCGATTAGTCGACGCAATGAGATGCCTTTGAATCCTATCTTGGTGGTTGAGGTATTTGATGTGTGGGGAATTGATTTTATGGGTCCTTTTCCCAAGTCTCATGGATTCGAATATATTTTGCTTGTCGTCGATTACGTGTCTAAGTGGGTAGAAGCCATACCCACGAAGACATGTGACTCTCACGTTGTCTTGAAGTTTGTGCAGGAAAATATATTGTGTAGGTTTGGTTTCCCTCGTGTGATCATTAGTGATGGGGGAAAGCATTTTTGCAACAAATTGTTCGCCAAGCTCATGAAGAAGAACGCCATCACTCACAAGGTGGCGACTCCTTATCATCCACAAACTTCGGGACAAGCGGAGATGAGCAATCGACAAATCAAAGGGATCCTCGAGAAGACGGTGAAACCATCAAGGAAGGTTTGGGCCGACAAGGTGAACGACGCTCTTTGGGCATATCGCACGGCTTACAAAGGCGTGCTTGGGATGAGTCCCTATAGGCTCGTCTATGGTAAGTCGTGTCATTTGCCCGTTGAGATTCAGTTCAAGGCATATTGGGCTCTTAAGCGCATCAACTTCGACCTCGACGATGCTCACGATCGGAGAATTTTGCAAATGGAGGAGCTCGACGAGCTATGGAACGAAGCCTACGACAATGCCAAGATCTACAAGGACAAGGTGAAACGTTTACATGATAGATGCATAGCCTACAAGGAGTTCAAACCCAGAATGAAGGTACTTCTCTTTCACTCTCGTCTTCGTTTATTTCCGGGTAAGCTTAAGTCTAGGTGGGGAGGTCCATACACGGTGGTGCAAGTTTTCCCCCATGGTGCTGTAGAGATCAAGAACGAGGATTCGGGATACATCTTCTCGGTCAACGGGCAACGATTGAAGCCGTACATCGAAGGGTCGACGTTGCCTCAAACGGTGGAGACGATTCTCATCTCCGACCCCCCACTTTCCGAATGAGTTTTTGGTACGTCGAGCTAATGACGTTAAACAAGCGCTTGGTGGGAGGCAACCCACGTAAAAAAAAATATAAATATGTAGTTTAGGTTTCATTTTTCTTGTTATTTTCGTGTTTTCGTTGTTTTCTTTTTGGTTTTTCGTGCAGGGAGTGATACACACGGATTGGCGTGAAGAGAGGTCGAGACGAGGAGAAAACGTCGAGAATTGGACAGTTCCACGAGTTGGACGCCGTCCAACCCATGTTGGACGGCCGTCCAACATCACACACTCCAGCTCAGTTTCACGAGTTGGACGCCGTCCAACCCAAGTTGGACGGGCGTCCAACTCAACGCTACCCAACTCAGTACCAAGAGTTGGACGCTGTCCAACTCAAGTTGGACGCCGTCCAACCCTGAACGGGCACCCCCAATTCTCTTCAAACTCAAATTGTGCAACTTAACCTATTTTTTTTTTCTCTTCTATCCTCATTCTCTCACGACGCCCTCTCTCTCTCAATTGCAAATTGCAGCCAGCCCACTCCCTGCCGCCGTCAAATTCCTGCCGCCGTTCGCCGTCGCAGTTCGTCTCCGGCCGTCAAGCCACCGCCGCCGCCTGTGTTGCTGCTGCTGCCGCCGCCCAGATTTGTTGCTCCGCCGCCGCCCGTGCTGTTGCTGTTCGCCAGTCGCCACCAACAGCCTTTCTCTGCCGTAAAACGTCGTCGCCGTTCAACGCCGTCGCCGTTACAGCCGCCACCGCCATCAATTCCCGTCGAGGACCAGCTAGCCGCCCAGATTTCACGTTGGACACCGTCCAACAGTTTTTGGACACCGTCCAGAATCCCATTCTGTCCCGGCGTGATTCGTTCCTGTTTTCACTCGTTCTCATCCCGAATTCATTCTCCAGCCTTCCTACTTCAACCATGGCACGTGGTAATGCGTTCAACAACGCTCGGATCAACCGTCTCGATCCCACCGGAGCCACACCACAGCAACTAGGTATGCTACGAGGCTTTCCGTTTCCCACTGAATGGATCGCTACTACCCACCTTTATCTTCATTTACATGATTTGGATATTAGGCCTCCTAGACATTATCGTATGAATTTTCTTCGTAATTTACCTTTGTGGAGTACACTTAGAGGATATCTGAATTGTTTAGGATTGCCTACTTTGGTTTCGAATGAGTGGGATGGCCATACTAGCCTTTGTTTGGAGATGTACTGTAGTTTTAGGCTAGAATTGAATGAGGGAGGGGAGTTATGCATGTTTTGTACTTTTAATGGTGAATTGGTAGAAGTCACTAGGGCTGTTATGAATGAGGTTTTTGGATTCCATGCTGGTGAGGATTTGGTTGAATATGTGCCTTCAAACTTTGATGTGGCTGCTGCTTGGTATGAATTGTAGGGGGTAGCGAATTATAAGACTTCAGGGGTCCCGAGTGCATTTATTCGTGATGATGCTTTAGTTATCCTTCACCGTTTCTTGTCTTGCATGATTACTGCAAAGAAGGAACACGGTAAAGTTAATGATGTTGAGATTTATTTGCTAACTTGTGCTCGAGATGGTGTTCGTGTTGGTTTGGCCCCTTTTATTTGGGCTCAGTTGGCTAACGTGCAAAACAAGAGGGGTGCACACCCTACTTTGAGTTACATTGCCACAGGTCTAGCTCGCCACTTCGGAGTAGATGTTGCACAGTGTGAAGGGCTAGCCCCGAGCCAGGAGATCACCCCTTCCGACTTCATCAAGGCCCATCTCATGATTTCTCCGACCGAATTCGTCCCTGTGCAAGAGCGCCCCTCGGTGAAAGCTCATTACAGAAATCTTAGGCAACGAGGGATTGTACACGAGGAGGAGCAAGCCCACGAGGCCGAAGGTGATGACGAAGAGGGAGGTGGTGATGAAGACGAGCAGCAAGAGCAGCAAGAAGAGCAGCAAGAGGAGCACCAAGAGGTCCCGGCCGATGACGACCTCCTAGCGCACCACTTTCACCGCCGCGATCGTGTTCGAGGCCGTCGAGCCATGGAGGCCGAGACTCCCCCGTATTGGGCTGAGTTTCGAGGTGATTTTACACACTTTCAACAAGGTGTGTTTGATCGTTTCGACTCATTGACTACCCAAATGACGGGCTTGTCTACCCAAGTGTCGGGCTTGGATAAGAGGGTGTCCAACATCGAGAGCCATTTGATACGATACACCGACTTCTCGATTGGCTCTACCTCAGCTCCACCGAACCCAAATGATCCCCGCTATTGGTCTCCGCACGATCCCCGATGGAATGACCCACGGTTCGGAGGTCCTTTCAACTAATCTTAGCCTTGTTTTTTGTGTCTTTTCATTTGGTTTTGAGTCTTTTGTTTCGTTTTTCTTTATTTTGTGCAATTTTACGCTTTGGTATTGTGTTTTTTTTTTTTTTTTTGTAGGTACTACTGGGAATTTCTCGGGATTTCAAGTGTGTTGGTCGACATTGTGCAATAAGTTCCTTCTATCCCTTCCTTTTTATTTTCTCGCAATGAGGTCATTGCTTGATTCTAAGTGTGTGTGTGTGTGTGTGGGGGGGGGGGGGGGGGGGGGTCTTTGAAACTTTGGCATGATGTGTTTAATTTTGTTGAGTCTTAGGAGTTAATTGAGTCAAATGAGCATGTGATGATAGTATTGTGGATTTGGCCGATGATTGAAAAAATTTGTTGATTTTTGGAGAAAAATTCATGATCTTTATTATGCATGGAACCTTGGCGAAGCGACGCATTTTATTCATTGAATTTGAAGTATGTTATGATGTCGGGAACTAGTTAGTTTGAACCCGTGAGAATTGAGCTATTTGTGCATATTTATGCCTATTCTTTGATTGAGTGATCATGCATGCTTCGTTGTTTCTAGAACTTGCCTTGTTTCTCCATCAAGACCTTAGTATATTTACGAACTAGGAGATGATCTTAGGCCATCTTTCTTTAGCCACATGATCCTTATACACTAACCTTGTTCATAAACCTTTGATTACCCCTTTTGAGCCTTTGTTAGTCGTTCTTTATAAAACCGGATGATAGGAGGTTTGGATGGTTATGGGTATCCTTAGTATTTGTTGTTGGTGATATGGAAGGAGTTGAATAGAAAAATTTGGTTGTGGTGAAGAGGGAGGAGAAAGGAGTTTTAGATGCTTGATTTATGTAGTTAGCTATCCCTATGAGCTTAGGAAAAAAAAATGAGAAAAAAAAAAATAGAGCCTTTGTTCAACATTAGAAAGAACATGTATTAGTTGAGCTCTAGAAAAAAAAAAAAAAAAAAAGAAAAGAAAGAAAGAATAAGAATATAAGCATAAGGGGGTAGTTAGCTTTGATTTATATAGTTGATATTTTAGCATCTTTGAGTTTGTATTTGGTGAGTTGGATGGTAGAAGATGGAGTAAAAATCCATACTTTGGTTGGAGTTGAAAAGAGGTTGATGATTTAGATTTATTTGAGTCGCTTAGCCTATACTTTCCCTACCTTAACCAATGTCCCTACATTACAAGCTTATATAAAGACCTTTTTTATCCTAATTTGAAAGTATTACATTAGGTGGAGATGTTGAGATTGAAGGCAAGCCTATGGTAAACATGTTGCATTGCATTGAAATTGAGTGAACCCTATGATGTGCATTATCTTATACATCTTTTCTTTGAGAGAGTTGAGTGTTCACTTTCATATATAAAATTTCACATGTTGGAGAGTGTTCTTTGATGGATTAGCATATTTTGAATTAGTTGAGTAGATTGTGTTGATTGATTCTAAGGTTGTGTGCATAGTTTTGATCATGAGAGTTTGTTTTCGAAAAGTTTTGAGGCCTATATAGTTCACAATACTTGAGTCTATTGTTTATTTTGTTTTTATATTGCTTGAGGACAAACAAAGGTCTAAGTGTGGGGGATTTTGATTGGTGTGTAAATGTTAGGATTTTCGTAATGTTTTTGAGTCCGTTTTCGTAATGTTTTCGTGTCTTTGTGTGTGTTTATGGCTATGATTTGTTTGTTTGGAGTTTTTGGGACTTGTAGGTGATTATGGATGAAAAGGAACGGAAACGGATCGTAAAGGATGAAAAAAGACGATGATCGGACGTTCGAGGTCAGATTGGAGAGTTGGACGCCGTCCAACTCATCTGGACGCCGTCCGAGATCACGGCCAAAAGGAAGCTGGACGCCGTCCAGCGTGTTGAGCAAAATCATGCAGAATGAACTTCTGGACGGCGTCCAACTTTAGTTGGACGCCGTCCAACTCCGGCGGCCAGGCTTTTATTTCCTTATTTATCTAGGTTTTTACCTAGTATATATATTACATCCTTGTACACGAATCTTAGACATCTTTTATCATATTTTAGCTTTAGTTTTCAGCACTTAAAACACTTTAGATTAGTTTTACTTTGTTCGGATCCGGATTCTTAGTTCGTGCAATTCAATTCAAGTTTTTCTTTTACTTCGCGTTCTTCGTTCTTCGTTTAATTCTCGTAAGTTATTTATTGCTTTCGTTTACTTGCTTTAATTGCTTTACTTAGTTTTAGATTCGATTTCGTAATTGCTTCTTTTAATTTCCTTAGTTTAATTTCGTTCTTTCGATTTCTAGTTTAAAGTTTAGATTCGTTTTTCTAGTTTCGATTCTCTAGTTTTTCAAAGCTTTCAAAGTTAGATTAATTTTCTTTTAAATTTCCAGATTTATTTCATCATGTCTAGATTTATTTATGCTTCTATCTTTGCTTCCTTATTGCTTTCTTTTCGATTTTTGCCTAGGTAGATTTATTGTTTTCTTCTAGTTTAATTCTCTAAGTTTATTTAGTTCGATTTATTTCCAGCTTTTTAGATTAGATTTATTTGCTTTGATTTTAATTGCTTTGATTTATTTTATTTGCCTAGGATCTAAAACAAAAACCCCAAAAATCTTCTTTACTTGCTTTCTTAGTTTTAGGCTAGATTAGGTTTTACTACATAATTAATTGCCCTGCAAAGTTTTCCTTCGAGATTCGACATTGGGTTTTACTTGCTAGTACTACGATAGGATTTCGTTCTATTGCGAACACTTTTTAGTGAAACAGTTGGTCATGTCTCGAAGAGCATCTAGAAGTGGTATGTTGATGTTGACCTTTTGTAGTATCTCCAAGAAACTTTGATACTTCTCATCTTGCTTCGTCTTGGTCAATCTTTGTGGAAAATGGGCCTTCGGAGTGTACGTCGGGAATTGGGGCGGCCGCTTGGCCTCTCGACCACCCTCTCGATCGAGAGAGGTGTCGAGAGGTCCCTTCTGACCTCGACTTTTGACCTCTCGATCCCCCTCTCGATCGAGAGAGGTGTCGAGAGGGTCACATTGAATCTCCTCGTCGTAAGCCTCTCGATCCTCCTCTCGATCGATAGAGGTATCGAGAGGTGGATTCTATCCTCCAGTTATGACTTCTCGATCCCCCTCTCGATCGAGAGAGGTGTCGAGAGGTCCTCGCCTCGGCACTTGGATCCTCGTCTCCTCGAGCTCTGCATTCTTGAAGTTCCCGTCTCCTTTCTTCTCAGCTTCCAAGGATGGATTTGTGTACTTTGTGCCACTCTGAAGCTCAATAGCATTAATATGATGGTTGTTCTTCGGGTTTTGCTCGGTGTGGCTTGGGAATTGGCCGGGCTTATGGACTCCTCCTTGAGCATTGGCTATTTGACTCATTTGCGTCTCCAACATTTGCATTTGCTTAGTCAAGGCATTGATGCTACTCCCCAAGTTGTTGCTAAAAGTATTTTGAGTAAGCTCCAACGTCCTCAACTTTGCATCTTGTTGTGTCATCCTCATCTCCGACTGAGCCATATATTGACGAATCAAGTTGTCGGTTGATATCTCCTTCTTCGGCTCTTGAATGACTCTGTTCTCAACATGGAAGCCGGGAGGTGGTTGCAAGGCATTGTTCGGATTGGCATAAGAGAAGTTCAGATGATTTTGGTTGTTGGGAACGTAAGGCTTCTTGTATCCTCCTTGGTAGTTCGAACCTCCTTGTCCTCCATGTCCTCCTTGCCACTTGTTTCCTTGATTTGGTTGCCACTTGCCCCCTTGTTGCACAAAATTGGCATCTTCCTCTTCGGTTGGGTTTGCTTGTTCATCAGTGATAGCATCGCACCGAAGTACTCCTTTCTTGATGGTATCCAACTCACTTGCTGTTTTTGTGTAATTCTCCATCAAGTCCTACTCTCCTTCTTCCAACGCGTTGGTCAGTAGCCTCTTCATAACTCGAATTCACGGTCAGCTCAATAATCTCCATGGCCACGTCGTACTCATTGTTCAAAAATCCTCCTTTCGAAGCATAGTCAAGCTCCTTCCTACACGTCTTGTTCAAACCACGATAGAAGCACGTGATTTGGTCCTCCTTGCTAATTCCATGGTTCGGGCATGCTCGCAGTAGCTTCTTGAATCTCCCCCACGCCTCGTAGAAATGCTCATCCTCGTATTGTTGGAATTGGTTGATCTCGTTGATGAGTTTTTGAGCCCTCGAAGGTGGGAAGAACTTGTTCAAAAACCTGGTGCACATCTCGGCCCAAGTCCTTATCTCTGTCTTGTCCAATCCATCAAGCCACTCCCTCGCATCATCCTTGAGAGACCACATGAACAAACTGAGTTTGAGGTAGTCTGAAGATACTCCATTGGCCTTATATGTTGCACAAATGTCCAAAAATTGCTTCAAGTGAGCATTTGGATCCTCCATTGGTGTGCCTCCATATTGGTTAGATTGCACCATGTTGATGAGGGACGTCTTGATCTCATAATTGTTAGCGTCCGTGGTCCCCCATCCTCCTTGCTGAAATTGATCCACGACCGGTTTGAAACGATCGTTCAAAGTCCTCCTCGCCGCTTGATCCCCCATCGAATCGAAACTCCTTTGTGAATCGGGTGGTGAAGAAGATGGTGTATCGATCTTGCTTGCCTCCTTCTCACGTCTCAATGCCCTTAGCGAGCGCTCCAACTCCAAGTCTATCGGAATAAGATTTATCCCTTTAGACCTTGTGATCATGCACTACCTAAAACCAAAGAGAAGAAAAGAAAACGTTAGATCAATAAACCGAAAAACAGAAAATTAAAGCGCCTAAATCACCTATTAATTATATTTCAAAATATGTGTACGAAATCTAATCAATCCCCGGTAACGACGCCAAAATTTTATCGCACTATTTTCTACCACACAAAACAGGTGTAGTATAAGAAAGTACGAGTATCGTATCCACAGGGATTGACAAATCGAAACCACACACAATACCTTACTTTAGAACTAAACTGATGTTTAAGCAATTAGGAATTTAGGAATGTGGTATTTATAAGCTAGGCAAATAAAAGAACTCAATTAATCAAATAAGGAAATAAATAAACAAGGCAAATAACTGATCAAATAAAATAACTTAGCAAGCAAGCAAATCGACAAATAAGGTAAGAACTCATTTAAGGAAAAGTGTTGATTCTAAGGAAGCCTACCTAATAAAAAAAATGTAAGTAATTAATGCATACAATTAACCACTTTAATCCAATCTAAATGTGATACATGAAAAATAACCTACACCCCGATTAAAGCAATGCAAGTCGTCACCTAATAAGATCCTAATATCCTCTCGGACGCATAGATATCAAATCAAGTGCAAAATAGAACAAGTATCAATAATATAATCAACTAGGTTCAACTATGACACCCAAATCAACTATATATAAACATATGATAATTCAACCTCAACTAAGACAATCAAATCATCATACCATGTATTCATGAGATCTATTATGCAATTATCCTATCAAGGCATAAACACATAACTATGCATACATAATTAGTGATCAAGTAATCATGCACGAGAATAAGCACCATGAAACATGCATCTAGATTGGAAGGCTAATTGTAAACAAAAACACTTACATAAATTCAATTAGGCATTCAATCCCTAAAATAAAGTAAGGAAATTTAGCTAGACATAATTAAAACAAACATAAACACAAAGAATTGAAAGAACATAATTAAGAGTAAGAGTAAGAAAAACTTGAACACAAACGAAGAACTTCGAATCTTGAATCTTGCATAAACTTGAAAAATCTCCAATGTTGAATACAAGAAAATAAAAGCTCTAAAGTAAAAATATATAAGTGCTAGAAAATATTAAGGATGCTAGATAGGGTTTACAATGCAACACTAAGGAATATATATAGGAGAAATTTACATAAGGAATTATAAACCAAAAAGGAATATAATTAATTAAGATGGGAATTCTCGGCTGGCACCCCCTCTCTCGACACACCACCTCTTGATAGACCTCTCGATCGAGAGAGGTATCGAGAGGTGCAAAAATTACTCTCGATCGAAAGCTGCTCCAGAAGGTCTCCTCTCGATAGACCTCTCGATCGAGAGAGGTATCGAGAGGTCTTCACTCGACTCCAAAACTTGGATTTCGAATTCCGATCTTCACGCCTTATCTCGTCTCGGGGTTTTATCATCAAAATATGCCTAAAAACACAACAAAATACCCACAAGCATAATATTTTCCAATATAATAAAAACCATACAAAACATAGACAATACTACACAATCGAGACTCAAAAACGATTCTTTTTTGTTATAAAAATAAGGTAAATTTCACCTATATATCAATAATCCACACTCAAAGATAAGCATAAGCACAACGCCATCGTCTTACAACTTGAAAAGATAAACAAAAATCATGACTGAACTTAGAATTTATCTAATCTGTGATCGCACTATTTTTAACCACACAAAATAGGTATAGTATAAAGCAAGTACGAGTATCGTATCCACAGGGATTGATATATCGAAATCACACAAAGTACCTCTACTCTAGAATTAAACTGATGTCTAGGCAAAAAGAAATTAAGATTGTGGTTTTCTAAAATCCTAGGCAAAGAAAAAAACAAAATAAATAACTCAAATAAGTAAACAAAATAAACAAATAAGGAAACAAATAAATCAAATAGGAAACAAGGTGTTGATTCTAGGGAAGCCTACCTAATCAAATCTATGCAAGTAACCAATGCATACAATTAACAAATTTAATCCAATGTAGATGTGATACATAAAAATAACCTAACATCCCGACTAAGGCAATGCAAGTTGTCACCTAATAAGATCCTAATCTCCTCTCGGTTTCGTAGAAATCAAATCAAGTGCAAAATAGAACAAGTATCAATAATACAATCAATAAGGTTCAATTATGACACCCAAATCGACTATATGCGAACATACGATAATTCAATCTCAACTAAGATAATCAAATCACCATACCATGTATTCTTGAGATCTATTATGCAATTATCCTATTAAGACATAAAAACATAACTATGCACACATAATTAGTGATCAAGTAATCATGCATGAGAATAAGCACCATGAAACATGCACCTAGATTGGAAGGCTAAATTATAAACAAAAACACTCACATAAATTCAATTAGGCATTCAATCCCTAAAATCAACTAAAGGATTTAACTAGACATAATTAAAAGAAAGGTAGAAGGAAGAATAAGCATAAATAAAAGCATAAATAAAAGAGAAAGGGATAGAAAAACTCTTGAATCTTGAATAGATCTTCAATCTTCAATTGTTTTCATACATGAATGTAAAAAGTGCAGAGAAAAGAATAAAAACTAATCTAGAAGTATGATCTATGATATCTATGAAAAACTATCAAAACTTATCAAAACTTGGGTACAATGATGAGTTTTGGGGTATTTATAAGGTAGGGGTTCGTAATTGTTACCTAAGTGGGCAAGGATTAGGTTAGGGAAATAAGAATATCCCAAATTTAGGATTTCCGTCTTTTTGGCTCGGCCAACGACTCGGCCGAGTACGTGGCTGAGTGGAGCTACTGTTTGGATTCGTGAATGCACTCGGCCGGCGGCTCGGCCGAGTACCTGGCCGAGTCGGTTTACCGGTTTGCGCGTCTTTCTCGTTTCGTCCGTATCTTTCTCGTCCGAACTCCGAATTGACCTCCGTTTTTACCTATATGCTCCTATCGAACCCCTCTTCAATGCTATGCTTCCATAATTCCATAATAACTCTTCAATAACATCGTGAGAAGTCAGAACTTTGGGATCAATACTTCATCTCTTCCTTGGTTGCATCGCCTCTTGTCTTGTCTTGGGTTTTCTCAACTCAAAAGCCCTAAAAACACTCAAAACAACTCAAAAGCGTAATCTAGCTCAAAATAACATAAAAAATATAAAACGTGAGCTAAACTATCAAAATAAGACAAGAAAACGATAATATAACACTTAGATAATAAGGTAAAACTACACCCTATCAAAATCCCCAAAACTTAAACATTGTTCGTCCCGAACAATAACAAAAACGAAATAAACAACAGACTCAAGCATTGTGAACTATATAGGCCTCAAAACTTTTTCAAAAACAAACCTCATCATGATCAAAACTATGCATACAACCTTAGCATCAATAACACAATCCATTCAACAAACTCAAAACATGCTAATCCATCAAAGAACACTCTCCAACATATGAAATTATGTGTATGAAAGTGAACACTCAACTCTCTCAAGGAAAAGATGTATATAATAATGCACATCGTAAAGGGCTCACTCATCATCAATGCAATGCAACATGTTTACCATAGGCTTGCCTTCAATCTCAACATCTCCACCTAATGTAATACTTACAAACTAGGATCAAAAAGGTCTTTATATAAGCTTGTAATGTAGGGACATTGGTTAAGGTAGAGAATATATATAGGCTAAGTGACTCAAATTGCTCCAAATCATCAACCTCTTTTCAACTCCAACCAAAGTATGAATTTTTATCTCCATCTTCTACCATCCAACACACCAATTACATAACCAAAAGATGCTAAAAATATCAACTATACAAATCAAAGCTAACTATCCCCTTATGCTTATATATTTTTTTCTTTCAAAAATGTATCTTTTTTTTTCATAGAGCTCATCTAAAGATATTGTCTCTAATGATAATCAAAAGCTCTATTATTATTATCACTTTTTTTCTCTTCTCACAATTTTTTTTCAGCTCATAGGGATAGCTAACTACGTAAATCAAGCATCTAAAATTCTTTTCTTCTCTTTCACACCACATCAAAATTTTCTATTCAACTCCTTCCATATCACCAACTACCAAAAGATACCCATAACCATCCAAACCTCCAATCATCCGGTTCTACAAAGAAAGGCTAATAAAGGCTCAAAAAGGGGTAAACAAAGGATTGTGAACAAGGTTAGTGTATAGGAATCATGTGGCAAAAGAAAGATGGCCTAAGATCATCTCCTAATTCATAAATATACTAAGGTCTTGATGGAGAAACAAGGCAAGTTTTAGAAACAATGAAGAATGCATGATCACTCAATCAAAGAATAGGCATAAATATGCACAAAAAGCTCAAATCTCACGGGTTCAAACTAACTAGTTCCCGACATCATAGCATACTTCAAATTCATCAAATAAAATGCATCGCTTCGCCAAGGTTCCATGCATAATAAAGATCATGAATTTTTTTCATCCAAAAATCAACAAAAATATTCTATCATCGGCCAAATTCACAACACTATCATCACATGCTTATTTGACTCAACTTAAAACTTAAGACTCAACAAAAATAAAAACTACTAATGAAATATCCAAAAATTACGCTACAATCCAAGAACTCATGTAAACGAGTTAACGAAGCCACACTTCCCCCTCCCCCAAACTTATTTCGAATCATGATGAAGGAATAAGTTTAAGAAGAAGGAGTGGTTAAGTTAACGAGCGTACCTTTCACCGAAGCTAACTTACTATCGATCTTCTCCTCTTAGTCGAAACCTCGTCGAGAAAACCTACAACTCACAAGCTTCGCAAATTCTTGGATAAAGAGCTTAATAAAAGATAAGACTCAAAGAAAAACAAAAACAAAAAAATAAATAAAACAATAACTGAAAATTAATGATAGAGTTGGGTTACCTCCCAACAAGTGCTACGTTTTACGTCTTTAGCCCGACGATACCTCTTATCAAGGTGGATAAAAATGAAAGTTCTTTTCTGCCCCATCTTCGAGTTTCCTTCTTTTTGCTCCTAAAACCGAAATCTTGAGCTCTTCCTTGTGCACTCGAAATATGAGATCACCACATTCCATGTCGAAACAATCTCCACTTGTGGCCAAGCACGAACGTCCCAAAATCGGTGGTTGATTGACGTCCTCCTCCATCTCCACGATCACGAAGTTGGCCGGAAAGTCGAACCCTCGAACTCGAACACGAACATCTTCAACTACTCCTCCCGGTTGTATGGACTCTTCATCGGGCATGGGATCGAACAAATATCGAAGAGAAATATCATCGAAGAAGAAATCGTATGTTTCGGTCGGAAAAGGAACCTCTCGACTCCTCTCTCGATCGATAAAGTTACTTCTCGAATCTTCTTCGTGTTCCTCCTCCTTTCCCAAGAATTGGTACTCGATATGCTCCGGTAGTAGCTTCAACTCCACTTTTGGGGCGGAATCCTTCTTCACTTCCTCTTCGATGACTCCATCATCCTCCTTCTTGTTGATGTCGAGGTAGACGGTCTCCTTTTCGCTCGGTGATGGTTGATTTGCCTCCAATTGGTTTAAGTACTCCAAAATCTCATCACAAGCTTCATCGATCTCCGAGTATTAATAAACCGAGTTGGAGATGCAATAGTTGAGAGCCTCCTCCGAAGTCGGTGGTGTCAATGTCTCTATGGAGAAGATATCCTCACGTTGATTGTCGGGCCTCTTCATTGCGTCATATATCGGAATTTTTAGCTCCTAAAATCAAAGAGAAGAGAAGAGATTAGATCAATAAACCAAAAACAGAAAATTAAAAGCGCCTAAATCACCTATTAATTCTATTTCAAAATATGTATATGAAATCTAATCAATCCCCGGCAACGGCACCAAATTTTGATCGCACTATTTTTAACCACACAAAATAGGTATAGTATAAAGTAAGTACGAGTATCGTATCCACAGGGATTGATATATCGAAATCACGCAAAGTACCTCTACTCTAGAATTAAACTGATGTTTAGGCAAAAAGAAATTAAGATTGTGGTTTTCTAAAATCCTAGGCAAAGAAAATAAACAAAATAAATAACTCAAATAAGTAAACAAAATAAACAAATAAGGAAACAAATAAATCAAATAGGAAATAAGGTGTTGATTCTAGGGAAGCCTACCTAATCAAATGTATGCAAGTAACCAATGCATACAATTAACCAATTTAATTCAATCTAGATGTGATACATAAAAATAACCTAACATCCTGACTAAGGCAATGCAAGTCGTCACCTAATAAGATCATAATCTCCTCTCGGTTTCATAGAAATCAAATCAAGTGCAAAATAGAACAAGTATCAATAATACAATCAATAAGGTTCAATTATGACACCCAAATCGACTATATGCGAACATACGATAATTCAATCTCAACTAAGATAATCAAATCTCCATACCATGTATTCATGAGATGGATTATGCAATTATCCTATTAAGGCATAAAAACATAACTATGCACACATAATTAGTGATCAAGTAATCATGCATGAGAATAAGCACCATGAAACATGCACCTAGATTGGAAGGCTAAATTGTAAACAAAAAGACTCATAATTAAAAGCATAAATAAAAGAGAAAGGGATAGAAAAACTCTTGAATCTTGAATAGATCATCAATCTTCAATTGTTTTCATACATGAATGTAAAAAGTGTAGAGAAAAGAATAAAAACTAATCTAGAAGTATGATCTATGAAATCTATGAAAAACTATCAAAATTTATCAAAACTTGGGTACAATGATGCGTTTTGGGGTATTTATAAGGTAGGGGTTCGTAATTGTTACCTAAGTGGGCAAGGATTAGGTTAAGGAAATAAGAATATCCCAAATTTAGGATTTCCGTCTTTTTGGCTCGGCGAACGACTAGGCCGAGTGCGTGGCCGAGTGGAGCTACTGTTCGGATTCGTGAATGCACTCGGCCGGCGGCTAGGCCGAGTGCCTAGCCGAGTCGGTTTACCGGTTTGCACATCTTTCTCGTTTCGTCCGTATCTTTCTCATTCGAACTCCGAATTGACCTCCGTTTTCGCCTATATGCTCCTATCGAACCCCTCTTCAATGCTATGCTTCCATAATTCCATAATAACTCTTCAATAAAATCGTGAGAAGTCAGAACTTTGGGATCAATACTTCATCTCTTCCTTGGTTGCATCGCCTCTTGTCTTGTCTTGGGTTTTCTCGACTCAAAAGCCCTAAAAACACTCAAAACAACACAAAAGCGTAATCTAGCTTGAAATAACATAAAAAATATAAAACATGAGCTAAACTATCAAAATAAGACAAGAAAACGATAATATAACACTTAGATAATAAGGTAAAACTACACCCTATCAAGCTGCCTACGTACCTTTTTAAAAAGGATCAAGTCAAAACGTAGTTCAAAAGATCATCCTTGTGTTTTAAGGAGGGGTGCCGTGCACAGTTTATACTCATGCAGGCCAGGAGTGACTATTTATTTAACCACTATATAGATAAAGTGAAGTATATAATAGTTTAACCACACTAGCATACCATTCGGTGGGAGAAATTTAGTAGTTTAACCACGTGCACTTTCTTTGGTGGATACCGTACGCAGTTTATACTCATGCGGGCAAGGAGTAACATGCAGTTTATCCTCGTGCGTCATGGAGCTTCTTTTTTCTTTTTCTTTTTTTAATTTAAGGATAGTAGCGCTTCAAGAACTTCCCATTAATCGGGCAGATTCTCACACGGTCTTCTGAGATCAACTTGTATGCCCCATTGGTGTAGACTTCCTTGACGATGTACGGGCCATCCCATCTTGAGATGAACTTGTTTCCCACACGGTGAGTGGTGATGATTGGTCTTCAAACTGCTAGAACCAAGTCTCCCACTTGGAATGAACGTGGTCGTACCTTCTTGTTGTTGGATCTTGAAAGGCGAGCTTGGTAACACTCAAGTCTTTGTTGTGCTTCTAGCCGGTTTTCATCCAAGGCATCCAATTCTTCGAGACGCAATCGAGCATTCTCCTCTTCGGTCAAACCATCTTGGATGGCGATTCTGAGTGATGGAATTTGTTGCTCGAGAGGGAGCACGACTTCTATACCATACACCAATGAATATGGAGTTGCTTGTGTGGGAGTCCTATGAGTGGTTCTATAGGCCCATAACGCTTCTCCAATTCGTTCATGCCAATCGCGTTTCATCTTGGCAACAACCTTCTTTAGCAAATTACACAAGGTTTTGTTGAATGCTTCTGCTAATCCGTTGGCAGGTGCATTGTACATCGATGACTTCCTTTGCTTGAATCCAAAATTTTCACATAACTTGTCTATCAATTTATTGCTGAAGGGAGTTCCGTTGTCGGTGATGATGTATCGCGGAATCCCATAGCGAAAGATGATGTGGGTCTTGATAAAATCAGCAAGTGTATCTTTCTTTACTTCTTTTAGTGGTAATAATGCTTCGGCCCACTTTGAGAAGTAGTCGGTTGCGGCCAAGATATACAAGTGTCCCCCTGATGATTTTGTCAACGGACCCACAACATCCATGCCCCAAGCATCGAAAGGCCAAGAAGCAACGGTAGGGTGCAATGTCTCTGGTGGTTGGTGAATGAGGTTGGCATGAAATTGACAAGCTTGACATCTTTGTGCGCAATCCATGCAATCTTTTACCATTGTCGGACAATAGTATCCCATTCTTTTTATTCGGAAGTGTAGTTTGGGCCCGGATTGATGAGCACCACATATGCCAGAGTGCGCTTCTTCCATAGCTTTGATGGCTTCTTCGTTACTTAAGCACCTCAAGAACACTCCGTCAAATGACCGCCTATAAAGTGTACCTTTGAAGTAGATAAAACGAGTGGCTCGACGTCGGATATCAATTCTTCTATGTGAATCACTCGGCAGCTCTTCATACTTCAAATAATCGACAAACACTTGGCGCCAGTCTTCTTCTTCAATCTCAAACACTTCGATAACATTGCTTTCGTCACTTTCCCCATCATCATTTTCAAGAGCCGGAGGTACAACCCAACTTTGACATATAGGAATGGGAACTTCCTCTTTTGACATAGCTATTGTCGAAGCGAGTTTAGCCAATGCATCAGCTTGCTTATTTTCGCCTCTTGGGATGTGGTTGATTTCAACGTCTCCTAGCCATGCCATGATTTTCTGGGCATACTTGACATAGGGCAGCAAGTCTGGTTTCTTCACTTCATAAAGACCCATCAATTGATTCACCACTAACTTGGAATCTCCATAGATCCTTAATTGTAGCCGCTTTGCATCCATCGCGATTTCTAGACCACGAATAAGCGCTTGGTATTCAGCCACATTATTCGAGCAATTTTCAGTCAATGTGAAAGAATATGGCAGAACTTCTCCTTCGGGTGTCACGAAAACTACTCCCGCTCCCGCTTCCACTCCCGCTCCTTCTTTGTGAGATGCTCCATCAAAGTACATAATCCAAGGTGGACAAACCTCGACTGTAATTGCGTCTTCATCGGGGAGGTCATCACTCAGCTCCCATTTGGCGGGCATTGGATGATCGGCTAAGAAATCGGCCAATACTTGTCCTTTCACAGCCTTTTGGGGAACATAAATAATCTCGAACTGCTGCAACTGGAGGTACCATCTTGCAAGTCTGTCAGACATGACCAGCCTTGACATGACGAACTTCAAAGGATTTGTTTCTGAGATGAGACGGACTGTGTGAGCTTGGAAGTAGTGCTTTAGCTTTTGGATCGAGAAAATTAAGGCCAAACATAATTTCTCAATCGGGGAGTAGTTAAGCTCATTTGGCGTCATTGTTCTACTTAAGTAGTATAATGCACTCTCCTTTCCGTTATCGTTTTCATGTGCAAGCAATGCACCCATGGAGCGTTCTTGAGCAGCAATATACAGAATCAAAGGGCGGCCTGCAACTGGGGCAGTTAAGACTGGAGCTTTCATTAAGTACGTTTTGATGCTCTCAAAAGCCTTGCTACATGATTCGTCCCACTCGAAAGGTGTACCCTTCTTCATGATTTGGCTGAATGGTTGACATCTTCCCGCAAGATTGGAAATGAATCTTCGTAAGTATGCCAATTTTCCTTGCAAACTTTTCAAGTCATGGATGTTTCGAGGTTCGGGCATTTTGAGAATGGCGTCAATCTTCGCTTGTTCAATCTCTATACCTTGGTGACGAACGATGAATCCAAGGAATTTTCTGGACTTTACCCCAAACGCACATTTTAGGGGATTCATTTTGAGTTGATGTTTCCTTAGTCGTTCGAACACCATTCTCAGGTCTTGCAGGTGGTTGTTTTGGCTCTTTGATTTTACCACCACATCATCGACATAACATTCAATATTTTTGTGGAGTATATCATCGAATATCTTTTGCATAACTCTTTGGTAAGTAGCGCCTGCATTCTTCAATCCAAATGGCATCACCGTATAGCAGTATATCCCCTTCGGTGTGCGAAATGATGTCAATTCTTTATCTTGGGGTGACATGCAAATTTGATTATATCCCGACGATCCATCCATGAAAGATAATGCTTCATGCCCGGTTGTAGCATCGATCATTAGTTCGGCGATCGGGAGCGGAAAGTCATCCTTTGGGCATGCTTCATTCAAGTCTCTAAAGTCCACACACACTCGGATTTGTCCATTTTTCTTTCTCACCGGCACAATACTAGTTATCCATGTTGGATACTTGACTTCTCTAATAAACCGAACATCGATGAGTTTGTTTACTTCAGCCTCGATCAACGGTACTATCTCTGGTCGAAATCGTCGTTGAGTTTGTTTGATTGGCTTCGCCTCCTTTTTAACAGCTAGATGATGTACGGCTATCTTTGGGCTCAATCCTGGCATTTCTTTGTATGACCATGCGAATACATCCTTGAACTCTTTGACAAGTTCAACATACAAGTGTTCTTCATTGGTAGTCAGTAATGTACTTATGTAGGTGGGTCGAGGATCGTCTTCACTGCCCAAGTTGATTTCTCTCAGCTCATCAATCGTAGACTTAACACCTTCTTCGAATTGTTGAGGTGCTACCTCTGCATCTTCTTCTACCATTTCTTCTTCATTGAGCTCGACAATATGATAAGATGAGCCTACACTCTATCTATCTTCGTCATCTTCGATATTCTTGGTGAAAATGATTGTTGTCATTTTAGCTTTCAGTTCTCTACCACAAGATATTGAAAGAGTGGTGCATCTTCTCATGCGAGAGGGGATCTTGCTTCTCAACTTCTGAGTTTTTTGTAACTCTGGATTGCTTTTCATGACGTTCTTTTTGAAATTTTTGCCAAGTCTTTTGAAAACTGACACACGCCTAGATTCTCTCTTTCCGAGTCTTTCAAAGACAGATGCCCTTTGCAAGTTCTCCTCGTCAAGATGACTTTTGGAAAGTTCGAAGATATAGTTAGTAGCAGCTCTTTTGATAGCAATGCGAACAGGGCTCCTTGGAGTGAATCCCAAACCAACTTTGGATTGAGTTGCTATGTTACTCATGTTTGCTACCTTCCGGATAGTTTTAGTTTCTTGACCTTGCGTCATCTTGGTGGAGTTTTCTTGTGAACCGTATCGAGCTTTTGCAAGAAGATTGTATGCTTTCGGGCCAGAGTGTCTTGCAATCTCTGGGTCCCATAATTCTCCATGTTCAACTACAGCACCTTCCTTCGGTCGAGTGAATCCCTCAATTGGCAGAGGAATTGTTTTGTTGGAGTTGATCTTTGTCAGAGGTATGGTAAGTCCTTCAAAGGATTCCATCTTACTCTTTTTATCCTGTTCAACTTGTACCTCTTTTGCAGTTTTTGATTTTATCATGAAGTATTTTGCTTCGGCAAAGTGTGACTCCGCTTCCGTGAAAGGCTTATGATCCCCCACTACCTTTTTTATCACACCATCTTGACTGTATTTGAAGCATTGATGGAGAGGACATGCTATGGGTTCAGATCTACGTCGAAGACATCATATTTGGTTCCAAACCAGTCGCTTAGCGAGAAGTTTGGAGAGCTTATGAAGACCAAGTATGAGATGTCAATGATAGGCTTGATGAGTTGCTTCCTAGGTCTTCAAGTGAAGCAGCAAGATGATGGGATTTTCATCAATCAAGCGAAGTATACTCGAGATATGCTTGCCAAATTCGGTGTTCAGCATGCCAAAGCTATAAAGATTCCAATGAACACCAACTGGAAGATGGAGCCAGATCTTGAAGGGAAGTCTGTGGATGCTACAAATTATAGAGCGTTGATTGGATCCCTTCTCTATCTCACTGCAAGCAGGCCGGATATCGCGTTTGCAGTTGGAGTATGTGCTCACTTCCAAAGCAATCCCAAGCTTAGCCATTATGAAGCTGCCAAGCGAATTCTTCGCTATCTCAAATGCACTGTCAATATGGGCTTATGGTATCCTGCTGAAGATAATCTAGAGCTTACAGGATATTCCGACGCTGACTATGGAGGGTGCCGAATTGATAGGAAATCAACTTCGGGCACGTGTGGCAAGCAAGCTTGTCTCGTGGTTCTCGAAGAAACAGACAAGCGTAGCTACTTCAACGACTGAAGATGGTCAGCAGTTGAAGGATTATCGAGTTGAAGCGAAGGAGATTCCAATTTTCTGCGACAAAAATAGTGCAATTTGTATTTCGCAGAATCCAGTGCTTCACACCAGGTGCAAGCATGTGGAAATTCGACATCACTTCATTCGTGATCATGTCGAGAAGAAGGATATCAAGCTCGAGAAAATCCATACTGATCTCCAGCGAGCCGATATCCTCACCAAGCCGCTAGCTGAATCCCACTTCAATCAGCTATGCATGGAATTAGGGTTGCTAGACCCCGGTGAAGAATGTTAGGATTCGGATGCTCGAAGCAAGGGGGGAACCCTCGCTTTAAAGTCTTCACCAAGTCAAGCGAGTCACTTCAATTTCACTCGCTTGAAGAAGTTATAAGGTGAGAAAGGTGGAGTGTTGGAAGATGTTCCCTACCAACTAACTGGATTGTTAAGTCTATGGTTAAGGGGGAACTATTGATCATTCTAGGATTGATCTACTTCCAAAGCGAGCAAGGAAAGCTGCTACCTAGCTTAGGATTCCCTCAAATGGGTATAAACGCTTGCAAGTACCTTTTCTAGTAAAGGTTGTAGGGTCCTACATCGGGCCTTCCTACATAAAAACGATGAGAGATTAGGCAGAGCTATCACCATGATCTTGTATCCTCTTCCCTCAATCCGCTGAAGAGGAGCATGTCTCTCATCTCCCATTCGTCGTGGATAAAACACTATAATCTCTCTTAATTGAGTTGAGCTGCCGAGTGTTTTGTTCATTCTCCCCCATCATTCTTTCGATGGAGGACTCTCTAAACGTAGAGGAAGATGGAAGAGATGAATGCCATGAAGACACAAGCTTAAAGTCCACTAAGCAAAGTGAAGCGTGCTAGAAACCTTCACTTGCTATGTGGAATACACAAATGAGTCTGACACAAATACATAGAGGAAAACAATCTTGTTTATCCTTGAAGTATGTTAGTCAGAAACATTTTAAAATTAAAGCAAAGAAATTTCAATTCTTAAGTTAGTCACTTTAAAATGGTCAAGCGAATGCCACGTCACTCGAACTCATCATCGTAAGCGAGTGTGTTTCAGTCACGTCAAGCGAGTGCCTTGCAAGCGAGTAAAAAGCCAAGCGGCCACTATCGCCAAGCGAGCAAGTACAAGCGAGCCGTATGAGTTGTACACACTCGAGTGCCTATTTCACTTTTACTTTGCATTAAATGCGGAACAGTACTTGGGTCCGAGAAACTGGGCGCGTGGAGTTCATTGCGAAATTGAAGCGCCAAAACTGCTAGCGATCCAGCCGTTGAATCTCAACAATCTTCAAATCTGAACCATTGGATCTTAGCCGTTCAAGCGAACGAATCACAGCATGCCACGCACCATGCTGACTCACCTGTGCGGTTCACTTTTAACCACGGTGACGCTGAATTTAACCGCGACACATCAGTCACGTCACCACTTGCCGCCGCCCATGTCGAAATTACCGTGTCTCTCTTCGTCACGTCAGCACCAACCCTAAAGCTATAAAAGGCCGACTGTGCAGTTTGCAGAATTCTTATCACCCCCAAAGTGCCATTCTCGTGCAAACTCTCTGCAATTTTCTACAAATCACGAGTTTCAAACCCTATATTTTTCACAAATCCCTCTCAACTTTTCACAATGGTGAAGAAGATAATTACCCAGACAATGGAGGAATTTCTCTCCAAAGTCGAGGAGAACATCAACGTCAAACCCCATCTCGACGAAGCAATAGTTGAGCCCGCTGGATTTTTCCGTAGGGCCGTGACCACGGTCGGACTATGGAAGCTAGTGACTGTTAGGCCAACCAGATCCTCGCCAAGCACGTTGCTCAGTTCTTGCTGAAATTGAGAGAAAACCAGATGAGGTCTAGCATCACCGATCCAAACAGCGGAAAGCTGACATATGTGAGCCTCATCAAGATCGCAGAAGTTCTGGATCTACCAAGAGACGGCGTGGATTCTTTCTCAAAAAGTGATCTGTCTGTAGATGTGGAGTACCCACCTTTTGCTGCAAAGCAGAACGTTGCGTGGAGATTCCGACTGAAAAACATGAGGATGGACTTGGAGAAGCCGTATAATTTCATCTGCGAGCTTTACACCAAATCCATGGTGTCTAACATTGGAGACTTAGGGCAAGTCTCTGACAACAAACTCTTTGTTGTGACGGCCATCGTCGATAGCTTGCCGGGAACCAAATTTAACCGGTTCAATTGGTTCATCGGGAACATACAAGAGGCTGCCAAGGACTTCGAGTTTGAAGGAGGCAGCACAGTCAACATTATCAGGAAGGGGAAGCTTCACCTCTTCGGGAAGCCGTCATATGCGCTGGAACAACTATTCCAGGAAGAGAATGGACTGGGACTCTTGAATACAAAAAGTCAAGCGTCTTCCATGACCTAGTCAAAGAAGGGAGGCCACTCATCGATCGTGGCATCCTACAAAAGAACGTTCGCCCTGCAGTGCCTGCTGCAGAAAGAAAGAAGAAAGGAACCAAGCGAGCCGCTTCACCAGTCAAGCGAGCGGCTCCCAAAAAGGTGAAGCGTGTCGCTACACCCGAACCAAGCGTGGAGGTGGTGTCTCCACTTGAAGATACAATACCGGAGATCTTCCATTCCTCCATCCCGATCCAATTCAAGCTGCTCAAATTTATGAGCCCACTCAAGCCTCCACCCAAGCCCCCATTGAAACCACCAACCCAAACTCTCCCACCCAAACTCTTGACTCACAAATTCCTTCACATTTCAGCCATTCAACCACCACCCACTACTCCTATTGATAAAGCCCTCAAAAGGTACAAGGATGACTGGGAGCAGGCCGCTCTAAAGGTCAAGCGAAGGTACCCGCGAGTGCCAATGGACGAGGCGTTCGTCTCCCAAGCAGCCAACTTCCTCACGTACATCATGTACCGTGGGACAGAATACTACATGATCTTTAACCTCCGCCAAGCCTTCTCGAAGGAGTCTATTATTGAGAAGGAAGCTGCTATGCTGCAGTTCATTGGAGTGGATGGCTTCAAAGCCCTAATCAACAAATCCAAATACTGGGAGCTGCTAGATGCAGTTGTGAAGCGCGCTTACCCGGACGCTGAGCTCCCAGAAAGGAAGCTCTCGGAGCACGAGGCTAAACTGGCCGAGAAACACGAGGAGGAGATCTCCTAGAAAAACCAGGAAATATTAGATCTCAAAGGAGAAATCAAGAGGAAAGATGATGAGATCTTTCGACAAACTGAGTAGGTCAAGCTCCAAAAGAAGGATTTGGCAGAGATGAAGGAGGAGCTTAGTGAGAAGCTCGAAGAGGAGAAGAAGCGAGTTGAGGATGCCAAGCTTAGGCTTGAGGAGGAGAGGAACAGGCTTAAATCTATGAACTCCAAGCTAGTCGCTTTGGAGGAAGCCTTGAAGAAGAAGGAGGAGGAAAAGGCCTAGCTTGTGCAGAGGCAGAAGGAGGAAATGAAGAAAGGCAGAGCAGAGAATGAAAAGAAGGCAAGTGAGCTCAAGTCGCTACAGAATGAGCTTACCCGTGCCAAGCTTGCCCAAACTGCTAGCTTTATGTTTTTGCAATATTTAATGGGACCTTAAACTCACCAATTAGGAAAGATGAGCTGAATGCGTTCTGAGATTGCTGCAATTTTGATTCAACTTTCCTTCAAATTCGTCACAACCTTCAAACTTGACATATAAAACAGTTCAGTTATCATCATTTATATTATGAGGAAAACATGATCTCAAGATCGCCTCCAATGTCTCGACTCAATATCATGAACAATTCAGCTGAAGTCAATTCACAGTATACATATCCACATTTTCTAAGAAAATCATTGAACTAACACTGAATATATGTTCGCACTAACAGTCCTTTCCCGGGCGTCTCGGGCACGAGAAAATAACAGAGAGAATTCATAACAATCTTATCACAACCAGTTAGAATTTTAGTGATACCGAAGAGATTAACACTTCAGACTCAAAAGCTACAATAGTATTGCAAATAACAAGCTAAAAATCCGCATATAAGAAAGAAAATCAAAGTCTTAAACTCGAAATTTCCCACAGACGGCGCCAGTTGATAGATCGGGTTGAAGATCTACAACAATTGTGTGATTAATCACCATATTTCAGAGATCAAGAAGTAATATTCATGCGTAGAGAATCACAAATGGAAATAAGTAAAAGATTCGTGCGATTTATGGGTGTTAGTAGCCCGTTTTTCATATAGCGTCTCTTTTCAGGCATAATATAGAGATTTGAGGCAAACGTAAAAATAATGAAAGCTTTTAACCACATAACTAGCTAAATCCTTAGAGCGCGGAGCTCGTTTAAGAGGAAAATGGAGGAAAAAGACGAGGATGAAGCAGAGAATGTGCGTCGTTCTCACGCTTCGTCCTCCTTCATTAGAGAGAATTATACCTCGGGCTCGAAACGGTGAGGATGTTTCTTCCAATGATGAGAATGGAGGTGAAGATGGCGATGGGCGAGGTTCCTCAGGAGAAGGCCTCGAGTGCTCCGGCCGCTCTAGCTCGAGAGAGCTCAAGATGGAACGTGAAGGTGAAAGTGAAAGTGAATGGAATAGTACGCAGAGTGCGTGTATGCAGAGTTGAGTTGGATGAAGTAGTGTGATCCCTCTCTATTTATAGGTGTGGAGAAGGACAAAAAGGTAAGTGTGCATACGTAACAGGGATATGAAAGGAATTTTGAGGGAGACAAGATTCTCCCGTCATTGATTTTGTGGTCCTCACCCTAAGATATAGAGTCACGCGGATTGAATGTTCATCAGGTCCTTGTGCTCTGGCAGATGCGGAAGGATCTAAGTTCCTGCATAAGGATGGACCTGCGCCGGACTCACAGCTTCTGCACCGGGTATGACATCTTTATCGAATAGGTCATCTGAGGCTTTCGGATGGCTGGTCTAATCATCACTAACAGATGCCACGTGGTAAGGCTGATATTCATCCCTATCAGTATTTTATATAATTAATGTATTTTTAGTTTTTTTTCAAATAATTTGGATATCCTCTTTTTTATATACAACTATACAAGTGTCTTCCATGTACATTTGCATCAATAAATTCCGAAGTCTATGGAAATCTATATAAATCAATGTATTCACAATCCTGTTAAGTCTATGAAAATCTATGTAAATCAATAAAAAAAAAAAAATCTGGCAAACTCTACACAAACTCTTTGTAGAGTCTATGGATTTTCTAAATCCACATACTTTTCAGAGTCCAAAAAAATCCAGCAAAATCCCAATTGAATACAACCCCTGAATACCCATTGACCTTTAAAATACAAGAACTCTTTTAAAATCTGGATTGAATACACCCCCTAAGAAATTTATGAAATTTGACTATTTATTAGTAGGGTTGGGTCGGTACGGTATACCGGTTTTTTCATGCCGTAACGATACCGATCAGTATCGCATTTTCTATACCGATATCGTACAGAAGGTTTCGGTATACCGAATATCGGTATTGCCGAAAAATCGGTATCGACCGAAACGGATACCGAAACCGTACCGTTGTTTCGGTATACCGAATCTGTTACAGTAATATCGAAATACCAAAAAATACCGAAAAAATAAACTATGTTTTTTTAATATTCCTCTGACACATTTTTTTTAATTCATGCATTTCTTTAATTCTTTTAATTTTTCAATTCATTATTTCTTTTAATGTTGTATACCGTCGACGTGGTTATGCTAAATCTAGAGAAATAGGGTTAAAATACAATTATCATGTTTATTAATATCTTATTCTAGTATAATACCACTCTGGTCCCAGCTTCTTGACTCATTTGTTTTTTGACTTTTCGGCACGCATTTCCACCGAGACGTAGTACGGGTTTTACGATATAATTTTGAAATGTTATTCCCGTAAAAGAAATAATATTTCAAAATTATATCGTAAAACCCGTACTACGTCTCGGTGGAAATGCGTGCCGAAAAGTTAAAAAACAAATGAGTCAAGAAGCTGGGGCCGGAGTGGTAGTGTAATAAAATTATTTTCTTTGTTAGTTTATATATTATAATCATTATTAAAAGAATTAAAAAAATTAAGTATATTATATTTATAACATCTTTCTTTGATATAATTACCTTGTATTATTATTTAGGGTAAAAATTTCTAATACCCCTTTTGAAACCATGTATGCACAAAATACCCCTTCTTTAAAAAGCATGTACAAAATATCACTTTTATATTTTAATTGAGGTGGGTCCCACTTTTTTAAATTTTTTTAAATCAATATTGCAAAATTATTTATGGGAGTTAGGAGTGTGTTTTTGACTACCTCGAATTCGGGAATTGATTCCCAATTTGAACAACTACAAGACAAAAATAAAATAAAAAAATTACTCCCCCCCAACCCCTCCTATTAAACCTCTTATGCCGGCAAAAAATTACTCCCCCCCAATGAGCATTTGAATGCGCAGGAGTCCCGACTCCACCGTAGGCTGTGTCGCAAGGGTTTGAATAAGGGGAGGGAACTGTTGGGTCTGATCAACACGGATGCCCGCCGCTTTGAGGACGATCATGATACTCTACTCTCACTGGCAAATGTGTTGATTGACAATACCTTCATTCTCGGGCACGATATCAAAAATGCACCTTTCGCCTGGTTGTGGCATCTTGCCGATGATCCGGAGGAGTTCAACTGGTTTCCTTGGGGTGCATACAGTTTCATCACCCGTAGGTATTACGTCGAGAACTCCCAAGACTCCTCTACCTACCACTTTTATGGGCCGGCCTGGGCCTTGATAGTCTAGTGATATGAGGTGATCGGAGGTATCAGTGCATACGTTGGAGAACCTGAAGACGAGCACGTATACCCGAGGTGTTTGAGATGGACGTTCGGCAAGAGCCCGCGGGAGGACATGACCGAGGATCAGTTCTTCCTGATAGTCGACGATCCTCGGTATACGCTCAGTAATATCCAGCTGACCCCGTGGGAGTATGAGCTCGAGTATTTACGATCGTCCAAGGTCCCGAATCCCTTGGACATACCTTTCTACATGCCGGTAGCCGTGACCGGCGATCCTACTCAGTTTTCACCCGAGGCGCGTCCATGTCGACCGTTGCACGACCCGGAGGACATACTCGACGGTACTGGAGGACGTCAGAGGAGGAGCACCCAGAGCCGGGCATACATGGGTGAGGACCAAGACCAGCAGACCTTGGGGCGGGGATCTAGGAGCAGACGCGATCCCGGGAAACGGCCGAGGGAGGCACCTTCTAGTGGCAGCAGGGGTCACGATATCCCCCGATACGGGACGCTCGAGGACGTAAGGAGGGTCGTGAGAGAGGAGATAGCAGAGCAGAATGCAGAGATTGACAGGAAGCTTGACGGCGTCATGGACAAGGTGAAATCATTCTTCGAGGAGGTGAAGGCCTTGTTCAGCAGCAAGTCTACGAGTATTCCACGTTCAGTTTCACAGCCTCGTCGTGGCGGTCATGGTGGTCGTCACCCTATTGTCTCTTCGGGTCGGGCTTCTTCAGCACGCCCTTCGGGCGCTGCGACTACCGGAGCAGGAGGTTCTAGCAGCTCCGGGCTACATTACGTGACGGCCGAAGTGGGGGACCGTCGGGAGACAACCCTCCCGTTGTACACGGACAGTGGACCCTCTGAGCCCTCCACTACGCTCGGGACGTACCAGGAGGCGTTTGCTAACACTGCATTGAATGCGTTTACGGGACAGGTAAAATCTGTTCGGGAATAATGTTGTTCCGAATTTGTGAAAGAAACTGTTTCTTTGTGTTACCATTTTTGTACCATTAGACTAAAAAATAAAATTGGGAATTTTTCTTTCTTTACCGCCGGAGAAATGTCGCCGCATTGGAAATCACGCTGGTAAGCTATCACGCCGGTGTGATTTCTTTTCCGGCGATAAGTCTCCGGTGTGATTTTCTCCCTGATTTTCAATTTTATTTTTTTAACCTTATTATCTAATCTATTAATTTAATATCGATGTTCGTGTGCCTACTTTTGAACAAAACGTGTATTTAAATTTACGAATTTGATTCGACATTTGGCGTTAAATATATATATTTCATATAAATTCTACATTATTTTGCAGTCGACATACATCCCTCCCTTCACAATGCAGTACACGCCTCCGTCCACATACCAAGATTATCAGTCGGGCCGATTTTCACTTCCAGAAAACATCTCTAGCGCCGATTTTTCTACTTCGACGGCACCAAATGTTACTCTCCATGCTCCAGCTCGTGCATCGACTTCGCAGTTTGAACGTGGTCAGGTATTGTATCCACTGATGCTTTATTTTTTGGTTTGTAGCGTAGAACTTTGATAATTTTTTGTGAAATAGTCATCAGGTACATCGGAAGTCGTCCTAAAGGCTGTGAATGCATACGTACCGACTGATGAACCAGCATGGCACTCCTCAGTCGTTCAATCTAGGTTCAACTATTGGTTTACTTCGGTACACTACACCATGCCGTTGAAGCATGTACCTGATCAAATCGCGACGGTGACTGTCAGAGTCCTCAAGCAGATGGTCAATGACGGGGTACCATGGGACCCTGTGGTACGTGTTTTTTGAAATAGGCTTGATATCTTGTACGCTATGGTTACGTGTTTTATATATGGCTAATCAATTTTTAATCATGTACTAGACAATGGATTTGGCCCTGATGACTCTTCGTAAACAACTCCACGAAGGATATCGAGTTCTCCCGCAATTCACGGGTGCGAGACTCGTAATATGCAACACACACGCTATGGTATGTTCATATAGACCCAATTTAGAGTGTATATCATATTAATTATGGCCTGAAATTTTACATGTTGATTCAATGTCAATCATATCACGTCTGACAGCACTTAAAGCCGGATAAACACGCCGGAAAAATAAATCATGCCTACGTCATTTCACGCCGGCGTGAAATGCTTCTCCAGCGTGTACGTCCGGCGTGAAATGTACGTGTTTATTTCCCCTCGCTTTTTGATTTCATATGTATCTAGTTTCTGTGTTAAAATATTACAGTGTTACTTATGTTTGCCCTTAATGTTTTCGTGTGTTATTCGTGTTTTTAAATGGGATTTTAGGTGGATCTGAAGGCTTCCTATGACCGCATTATGCACAGTGATTTTTTTAGGTCGAGGTATAACGATAACAAGGCGAAGTTCGATTGGATAATCGAAAATTGGAATCCATCGGCATAATTATCCAATTTGCCTCGTAACATTAACCTGACATACGAAACAACGAACTGGTGGAGAGCAGAAGCGGTACGTACGAAACATTAATAAATGTCATTCGTTTGCAGAATTTCTTGTTCGGGAATAATCATTTATGTCTCGTTCAATTTTGTTTAGGTTCTTTTGTCGTGGGTTGTTCAAGGAGATCGTTATATTTCGGTTCTCGTTAATATGCACAACAGGCAGATTGTGGCCCTGGATCCAATGTTTAGGGACTTGGACGCCGTTGGGAAGTTACAAGTGAAAAGGGATTTAGGTGCCTTGATGGTACTGATGCCCTATTGGTTAATGGTCAGCGGTTATTATGAAAATAACGTCTACAACATCAAGCCACCAGGATCTGACGATACGAGCTTTCAGCTGATCTTTAGGGTACAAGAGAGGCTAATTCGGAGTTAGCATCCTCGGTGCAGTGCAGTGGTTACTTGCTTGAACATGGAGCGTGCATTCAGCGGGAGTCCCTCTGTAGAGGCCGCAACAAACAACTGTTGCAAGTATAAGAAATTGTATGCCTGTAGAATTTTTGGTTACTCGGATGTTTAAATTTCGTTCATATAACTTTGAATTGACGTGGATTTAAATCTTTGCTAATTTTTATAATTCGATTGCACGTTTAGAATTGAATTCAATAATCGTAAATATTTAGAAATGAAATGAATAATCGTGTAACTCATTTACCTTAATATATTGAAAATTTAAAAATGAATATACGAAAAGAAAAATAAATCGAAATATAGGACAAAATTCACGCCGGAAAAAACCCGCCGGAGATTAAATAACGCCGGCGGAACATCACGCCGGCGTGATTGGTATTCCGGCAGAAAGTGTCCGGCTTGAATTTTGTCCTATAACGAATATTGGTGTTTTTTTTGTAATTCTGTTAATTAATTTTGTTAATATCACTTAAATATTAAAACGACACATAAAAACATTGAATAAATGAGTTTTAAATTAAACAATACACTTATAAGTGCTACTCAATCGACTTGGTTTGCACAGGGTTGCCTTGCACCGTGTTGTTCGCCGCATTGACGACATCTCCGGGGGGCACGCCTGATTGTCCTTTCTCGTGCCCCCCTACGTCTACATTCCATTGGTCTCCCTGGTTGACGTTCGTACGGATTGGGTAGAATTTGTACACCGGCGTAGGCCTGTTGGGGTTGTTGTATACCTAAAGCAAAACCGGTTGTTTTAGTGGTTACGACACAGGTCCACTGTTAACAATCCCTATCTGGAAGAATATGTTTAAGCAAGAATAAAGCCCATTATCTCATGTTTTAGACCACGTGTCGATCTGAGTTCGGAGAGGATCACGAAGGTCGTTAATAATGATGAGATATAAACAGTTCACAGTCGAGACAGCTTGGGCTGAGCTGTCGGTCTTGACTGCAGCTTAATGGTAGTGATGAGTCCTAATCACTAATTATGCTGGTACGGTGAAACGTATTGAAGGATCAACAGAGATAATGCTCTTCTGATACTGACCCTATATCAGAGGTGATATAGGTGAAGAGCTATAGATCTCAGGCTCTAGCTCGATCTTAACCTTGGTAAACTATTAGATGTATATGTATTCTTCGATGTTACTTTGATTTACGATGATATGAACTTCTCGTTAGTTCATCTTAATCATGTCGTACTTTGGGTAACACGAAGATGCATAGTATGTCTAATAAGTGTTATCAACAAGCCGTGTCCTGTGTGAGTGCAGGCTGACGTTATCCCCTCAAGGGAGTTCACAATGTTTATTATACCAAGTCATGCATGCTGATTAAGTTCAGGTATAATAATGAGGAGTGAACGGGTACTACCTGAGGAATAGATGTTAACAATTAGGAGCAGTCATGGTAGCTCTAATTGATTAACGGATAAGGAGGTCTTAAACACGGGGGTCGAACTAAACAAAATACCAACCCAGTCTACATAATTGGGACAGAGCGGTGATTCAGCTATGACACTTTAGTGGAGTGCGTCATAGTTCTAATGAGATACATGTTCAGGGGTGGACATGGAAATATCGAATTAGATAAGGCCCAACTCTGTCTGGTATCCGATCCCTAGGGTGGCCCAAACAGACCTCAGGAATCGATCTAAATAGTATTATGAGTTTGGACTCAATAATTGGACTCAGGCCCAGTATATGATATATATTGGATTTATATCCAGTGAATGGATAATAAATATAATTAATTGAGATTTATATCCTATGGGATTAAATCTAATTATTTATTATTTAGTTATTCACGGATAAGATTAAATCTAATAAGATAAGATTTATTTAATTAAATCTTATGGGGATAAATATCATATATAAATATATTTTTTATATATTTATTTATTTATTCTTCTACTGGAATTAGGATTAAATTCTATTTGTTAGAATTAATTCCGGATATACAGTTGCATAACTGAACAGATTAATTCCTTATTAATTCCGTATTAATAAAGGAATAAGATTTGTAAGTTATGGAAAGGAATAAATATGGGATATGGCAAAGATATGGTTGGAGATAAATAAGGAATCATATCTCCTTATTTATGAACCATATAAATACTCAAGTCTCTCATCATAAACCCTAGCCTCACTTGAGTTCACGATTTTCACACGAGAATTGTGAGAAAGGTTTCTGCGTGAAACCCTAGGTAGAGAGAGAGAGTCGGCCGAGTCTGAGTAAGGGAGATCGAGGTTCCAGTGATCTCGAGACGCCCACCAAGCTCGGATTTCAAGGTGTGGGATCACATCCTAGAAGATCAGAACCGTAGATCGATCAGACACGACTCAGATTGCACGTTCTTCATAATCAAGGTATGTACTCGAACCATTGCATGAATTTATGTGCACGATCGAATCAACACATCCGAACCAAGATCTGGGTCGGGGCGGCTTTAAAGCAGCCGTTTGCCAACAAGTGGTATCAGAGCCCGAGGTTTTTGGATCGGCTCTGTGTTGAGTCGAATTTAATGTTCATGCATTCGAGTCATTGTGATTATGTGTGCATGCTGCTGTCTGGGAATTACGTGCGTTGTTTTATCGTTTTTCGATTTATCGTTGTTCGTTTTTTTAAATCGGCGAGATAATAAGGTGCCGATTAGAATAGGATTCATTTTTCTTGTATTTTTCGATTTTCGTATTGTATTGTATTCTGGAAATCGAGAGATTGCTGAGGGACGAGGTCCGAGACGAACACGAAGACGAAGGCTCGAAGGCCGCAGGCGGCGGCACGTCGGCCAGCGCATGGCGGCGGGCGGCGTAATCTGCCGCGTCTCATGCGGCTCCCTCCTTCGTCGTTTTCACGGCGGCCGAACCCTAGGGTTCAGGCGAGCCGGAGACGAGGGATGGCGGCAGCAGAAGCGGCGGCGGACGGCGGGAAGGGCGAAGGCAGCGGCGGCGACGTGAAACCCCTAGGGTTTCGGTTCGCGCGCGAGCTGCTGGGCCTGAACCGTGGCCTGCCCGACGGTCCAGCGCCTGGCTCGACGTCGGGACGGAGCCCAGTCGGCGCCGGACCACCAGCGGCGGCGCGGCGAGGGCTGCGGCAGCGAGCAGCAGCAGCGGCGGCCGAAACCCTAACGGGTTCTCGTGCTCGCGCGCTGCTGGGCTCAAGCCCGCGGCCCGATGATGGTTCGACGACGACGAGGGCGCGGACGGAGGTGGACAGCAGGTCCGGTGGTCCCCTGACCACCGGCGGCGGCGGCTGTGGCGTTGATCAACGGCAGCGGCGGCGGCTGGGTTTGTCCCCTGCGCGCGCGCTGCTGCCGGACTCAGCCACGGCTGCCTGGGCTCGAACCCAGCACCTCCAGTGGTGCTGGGGACGCCGGCGAGCCAGTGGGAGCGACCGGTGGCGTTCCAGCCACCGGCGGTGGCTCGCGGCGGAGGCGCTGCTTCGTGCAGCGGACACGGCGAAGGCGACGGCGGTTTTCGGCGGCGGCGACGAGCAGTGGCTCGGGTTGGGTTGCAACGGACGCACCCAGCCCGAACCCAGCCACGTCAGGCTCGTCGTGGAGCCGAAACGGGGTCCCCGACATGCACCACGGCGGCGCGTGTGTTACACGCGTGGCTCGGCGGCGGCGCGTGGCCGGATTTCGAACGACGGGCTGCACGTTTTTACAACGTTCGGCCCATCACGTTGACGACGGCTAGGGTTTTCCGAAACCTAGACATGATCGTCGACGGCTAGGGTTTTTGTACCCTAGTTCGTTCGAAATTAATTCGCTTTCCGTTTTTTTGGTGATTAGGGTTTTCCGCACCCTAATTATTTCGAGCACTTGCTATTTTTGGAAGGTGGACTTGAAGATCGGGATTGGCTTCCAAATTGAAGATTAAAGACCGGAGCTTGTTCCGGGAATTTTATTTTAATTAAATGTAATAGATAGGGCTTTCTATTCCCGGTCGGCAGCCTATTTATTTGTTATAATTATAATGCATGCTATGGATGGATTTAAATTACGCGATGAGATGATTAGCATGTTTTGCATGTTATAGTTGCTTTTCATTGTTTGCGTAATAGAAATAACATGCATGTGGGTCATAGCATGTCCATTTTAATGATTTCAATGCGAGCATGTTTTATTACTTGCGCTTAGAAATCATGTGATAGGACTTAATTGTCTATGTGCTACGATTGTCACACAAACCCTTAAAAAGACTAAGCGGTATAATTAATCGATTATCTGTTAATTGATTTAAAGGACCTCCATATTTGGTTTTAAAATGAAGTAATTAGCATTCGCGTTGACGATGAGTCTTCCTCCCTATAGGAGATGCTAGTTATGGATTTCATTGGTTTAGACTTCAAAATAATAATTTGATTTAAAATGAAATAATAAGTGTTCGCGTTGACAATGAGTCTTCCTCCCTATAAAAGACACTGATTATGGTTCATTGGTTAAATTCAAAATTGATAATATGGAAAAATGATTTTATAAAGGTAATTCCTCCTTAACGGGTGGGTTACTCTTAATAGAATTAATTTTTCGGAATATTAAAATATGGTTGTAGCTTAGCTGCTTATTGATGAATCCTCCTATAGAGGTCACTTCTCGAATTAGCAGGGTCCTGAGGCACGGGTTATTATTTCTTTGTTTCACTATGGTCCGTGTGATGGGATAAGAAATAAAATAGACTGCGGTCATGGTCGATAATTTTATGGATAGCATTCACCTATAGTGGACTATTTGTAAATAGTATCGGGCTACTCGTTTGTTGGTTCAATGTTATTATTGGGTTTATAACATTGATAACATAAATTATTTGCGCTTATAAGTTGTTTACTTTGTCACGACCAGACTTTACTAAGGATAGTGAAGCCGGGAACTCGTGACTAGGGATGGGATTAAAGAAGCGGGAATAGAAAGGGGAATGTAATTAAAGTGCAAGAAACCACCCGAACAAGCGTGGAAAGTATTTATTATATCAATTGGCGTCGAGCCTTTAAGGGAAAGATGTACATGTGTTCGAAACGCTTACACGACTCGAATACTCAACAAGAATTTATCGACATTTTACAGCGGAAGTCTTACAGAATGCATGTATGAAGACACACATTACCGAGAGTCTTAATACAAGAAACTAATATGATCCATGATGACAAAAGCTTGAGCCGGCTCTCCATTCCATCTCGTTCAACCTGCACATTTAGAAATATATGCAGGGCTGAGTACAAAAGTACTCAGTGGACACATTGCCGAAAACATACATATATAATTGTCAAGCCATCCAACAGTAAGACATAGGAGTTTTATTGAAAAGAGCCTATGCTTACTAAAATAGTTTTTGTGATCTAAAAGTTTGCCGGCCGGCTAAGTTCTTTAGTAATCTACCATATCTGTTCCTATGGTATCGAGAGAGTGGCCACTCTCACGATACCTTGACCGGCCAACCCGAAGATGACACACGGTCACAATGTGTACACTAGTCCAAGTAAGATAGCTATCTTACTAGGACCCGAATTCGATTAAATAAATTGGTAAAGCCAACACAGATAAGTATCATACAAAAATCAAAACATTTATGGCATGACAATATTTCAAAATAACTAACATATATTTTCATAAGTATCATATTTTATTTGGATAGAAAGCCCACCTCTTGAAGCGTAGAATATGCCCGGTCTTGATAGACGAACAACGTCAAAACCTTGTCGAGTCACGCCTATTCATAAAGGTATAATAAGAATCTACATTCTTATAATAAAACTTCCTATGGAAAAATAATCGTCTAGTATATTTTTCCTATCTTATAAATCCGTTAGGGTTAACAGATTGATTTGAATCATTTAAATCTTTTCATAAAAGAATAATCTTTTATTATTCAGAATCGTTTCTTCCATTAATCGAGACCATTTATTTGTCGAATTAATTCCCGAAAATTATGCAAATCTTCAGGACATATTTAAAAGCTAAGCATAGCTTAATAATTAATTAATCTTAATTAATTAAATTCATAAGTTGATTAATCTTAATCCTTTTTTTTTATTATTAATCTCAAGCGAATCCGATTTTAATAGTCGGGCCGTCCTTATAATTAATTAAATAATTAATCTCGTGAGTATTTTACGAGAAAATAATCCTTCAAAAATTAATCGAACATTCAATTAATAGAATTAAATCCGGACAAGTTAAGTCCGAATATTAATTGTATTGAATCGGGCCAGTATATTAAATTCTCGGCCCAAGTTACTGGACTCGGCCCAATTCACAGGTCTGGTTCGGATCCGCGGGTTTCGGCCCGAGACCCGACCCGAAAACGAACCCGACCCGGTTCAGACACATATAAAATCAGAAACCCTAACCCCCATTCTCATTTGCGCCTTTCTCCTCTCCCTCTCGAACCCTAATCTCCTCCCCCCTCTCTCTCGGATTTCTCCTGCCAAACATCACTTGCCGGCGTCTAGGCTGCCGACACCGGCGTCCTCTTCGTCGGCGGCAGCCTCCTCTTCTTCGGCGGCAGCCTCCTCTTCTTCTCCCTCTCTCTATCTCTCTCTTTCCACCGGAATCTCTCTCTCCATTTGACTCTCTCTCTCTGTCGCAGATGCTGCCTCTGAAGGGGCCTCCGTCCGCCGCCGGTTGCTGTCACGCCTGGAAGCTCCGCCGTTGACGCTGTCTGGAGTCGCCGGAGGTAAGGGTTGATTTCCCCTCTGCATTCCCTTCCCCCTCCTCTCTTCTCTCTTATTTCTTCTTTATCTAAAACTCTCTCTCTGCTCCTTCTCTTTATATATGCTGAAACATTAATTTAATTTGTGTTTTTGTTTGATTATCAGCCTAGCTTCGACCAGCAGCTCCGTCATCGAAGCCGAAGGATTCCGACCAGAGATGGTCAGTCCGAAGATAAGCTAAGCCTGCCCTTTCCCTCTTTTCTTAAATTTTTGTTCATCTAGCTTATTAGGCTTAGATTAGTATGGCAGCAGGGGATTTATTCCATTTGACTTGTTGTGAATGAGTATTCTCTGTTTTTCTTGAGAGTAACATATACATATAACTTAATTTTCAGATTTCAGTTTTGAAATACGAAAATTTGTGGTGATTTATGGCTGTTGATCGATTTTTGGTTAACTGAAAACACACACATGTTGTATGTTGTGCAACTAGGTGTTTAATTCATATTATGAGTCATAGTTGAATTCGTTTCATGCTTCGTATTATGCTTGAACTCATGCTTGGTTTTCAGAATCATGCTCATAGGTAATTTCTTAGTTTTAGCATGTTTGTGAACTGAAGTGAAACTGAAATTTCATATTATTGTTTATGGGTTGAGTCTTGAACATGATTTAATGATACTTGGGGCTTTTAGGTACTTACTAGTGTTAGTAGTGCTGTTGTTGCTAGCTCACCACACTCCTTCCTTCTTCTTCTATCCTCTGCTGCTTCTTCTCTATTCTCTAGTGTTTTTAGTGAGTTGAGAGTGAAAGAAAGGAACTGAAATTAGTTGGGGTGAGGGGGGTATTTATAGGCTGATCTTGTGATGAATGTAGCACATCAAGTGATGGTAAGGGTTGGAGGAAAATCTGCTCCATCCTGTACCTACTGATTTTCTGTTGATCCTCTATCTTATCCTACTAATTTTCCTTTTTGTTCTCTGCAAGTCTAGGTTAATTGTAAGAGATAGGATCTTCCTTTCTGATTTCTTCTCTAATCTTATCTTTTTTTGCAGGTTGCAAGTTGAAGGAAAGGTTGAGGAAGGTGCTGTTTTTCTTGGGGCTCAAGAATGGTGTAGGGGGGATGAAGGAGGCTGGAAATTTGGAAGGAACATTCTCTGCAGCAGCTGCCACTTCTCTGCCACACTTCTCTGCCAATTTTCTCTTCTTCTTGTGGCTCAAGAAAGTGTAGGGGTGAAGAATGAAGCTGGAAAACTGGAAGGGTTATCCTCTACTGCTGTTTCTCTGCTTTTCTTTTCTTTCTTCTCTCTGTTTTTTTTTTTTTTTTGTTCTTTCGATTCAAGCAACAACTGCTGCTGCAGTATGTTGCTTTTGTTGTTTTAAATTGTATAATTAATTAGCTATTTAAAATTTTGTTTTATTTTATTTATTGTAATTGTGTTATTATTATACACTTAAATTTTATTTCTTTTATTAATAATTACAGATTTTGATTTAATAAAAGTATTAATCGAATGCTTGGTTCGATTATTGTCTTACGGTTCGAATATCAACCGATGGGCTTGGCCCATAATATAAATTAATTAGTCTCTTGCTCGATTTTGAATCATACAAATCAATATGAATTGTAAAATCGATACTATCGTAAATCAAACGATATGATTTCTTAATAACGATTAATCAAATTGCTCTTTGATTTCTAATTGAAATTACTACTCAATGAATTAATCATTTAAAGTAATCATATTCTTTAAGCAACTAATTATAGGGGTCATTCTTCTAATTAAGATCGACTAATATAACAAGTCTTTCTTACGAAAATTTTACCTTCGTCGAGAATAGAATTTTCTAAGCCATTAAGGTTTAAACTTATTTATCCAGTTTATGAATTTAACTACTAATGTAGAGTTATGAAAATGCGGGGCGTTACATACTTGTTATTTATTTCAGATATGTCTATTGATTCTATTCGCACGAAGATTTGTCGTTTAGCTTATTCCGATGGTGTTCCGGAGTCCTTTCGGTTTCGACTACTTAGCTTCCTAGCCCGCAAAGAGATGGATTTTGTGTACTTTGATGATTTCCCTAACACAAGGGCATATCTCAAAAGGTTCAAAAATCTCTTTACTCAGTATGAGATGTATGGTGGATACACGACGGAAAGGGGAAAATGCGAGATCATTCTTGCATCTCTACCGCAATGGTACCAAGCATTCAGAAATGCGGTTGTCAAGAACCAAGTAGACCTGAGCATGTTTCTACTCTTGAAAATGAGTTGCTCGAGGTTGAAAAGGTTAGGGATAACATGATCTGGCATGCTCGCCAGTGGCAGAAAGAGCTTGATTTTGATCGACTCGTTCGGAAAGTCAAAAAGGCTGTAAGGGCTAGAAGTAAGAATAGACTTCCAATAGTGAAGGTCTATGAGAGGAGGAACAAGAAGTTAAAGGTAGATGGAGGTATGTCAGACTCTTGTAACATTAAAAACCAAATTATACTAGTTTAGTCCTCACGGACGGATTTAACTAGTGGATACTAATTGTGGTTTGTTGCAATCTTTGTAGGTTCGACTACAAGGAACGAGTAGGACGACTTCAAGTTCTTGAGCTCGACAAGCAACATTCAGTTGATACAGTTGTCTAGCAGACTTGGAGATTTCTATCTTACGTTTTATCTTAGTTTTTGGATACTAGATTCTGGTTTATTACTCTTTTACCACATTTGGTTGCCTTATTTTGGCAGGATACTTATGTTTTGAATATTAATGGATGATTATTTTCTTACATTGTATTAAGGATTTACTTCTTTAATACTGGTTGTTGATATATCATTCGTAGTGGGAGTGATAACTGTGAATTTTGAAGGATATTCCAAAATGTGTTATGATAAATGTGGTACTTCTTGTTCAATATTGTCTTTTAACAAAATACTATGTCACTATGTCTAAATCTATTTCCTTTCCTTATTTGAAATGAAGTGATTAGCATTCATGTTAATCATAGATTTCATTGTGATTTATTATGAATTGATTAGCATTCGCGCTGCGATCGCGTTTTCCCTTCCCACGGAAATGTTAATTGTAAGTTTCATTGGTTAAATCTGTTCGGAAATAAGGATAATTTGCACACGAAGTGTCGCAATTTCAATGATAGATTTAGTAATTAGTTGGACAAAGTAGTTATTTTTCAAGAAAAGACAAGCATTTATTCTTGATTAACGTCCAAGAATAAAAAGAAATTGTGGATTGGAACATTATAAGGCCGGACGTACAAGGCTGATAACCAAAAGGATCTGCACAAGATTATTTTAGGATCCTTGTCACAGTGGGAGCTTTTTCGGGTATGTCTCGAAAATGGTAAATTGTTCATCAAGAAATCTAGTTTTCTTGGATAATGAACAAACCAAGTTGACTTGTAAAAGATAAGTTAGATGAAAGTAGTTGCCTATCATTGATCAGTCTATGAGTTTAACACTCGAAAGACTTGCAAGTTGTATGCTCATATTAGTTGAGGACATACATGAGGAAACATGGATGTAGTTTGAGAAAAGGGAAGAATTTTCCTCAAAAATTCTATGTTTCGGGACAAACACATTGAAATGTGTAGCTCAATGATTAAAGCATTCATTTGTCAGACAGTACAAATAAAATCGTTTATGAGATATGTTGACAAATGATATATTTCATCTACAAAAGACGTTGAAGTGGTTGTCTTGTACATTGTGTGATAATATTATTAGCACTTGAATAAGGTGTGAAAGTATTATCTGACACAATAAGTGGTGATTATCCGGACAGTTTAGAATGAAGATTAGGAGTAATGTTGGATATATCCTACAGTCGGATAGTATAACATTATTCAAGTACTCTTCATAGACTACTGTTGTGGCAAAGTTTGCAATACACTTGGATATTGCATAAGAAGCCAAACATATGTTAGTGCTGTGTGCATGGTAATGGATATAGTCCATCATGTTTATGGACACGGATAATCGAATGGTAGCTAGAGAAACGACATCATCGACCTTATACTATGGATTCACGCAAGAAGCAGAATTGTCTTGAAGATTCTCACGCAGTGAAATGCTGAGAGGGAGCAAGATAATTCAAGGCTTGGCTTCGTGAATTGGCAGTAATCTCAATTTGTTAGAATTCTTACACCCCCTGGAGAATTCTAAGTGCAGTAACAAATTTTCTGAGATTTGGAAATGCCGGGTAACAACATAGTGAGTACCTTAAATAAGGCGATTTCATGGAGAAAATAGAAACACTAGAGGAATATACGATGACGGTTCCTTCACTAAGTGCACCATGTCAGGTATACTGTAGCACGTGGCTGACATGTCTTAGTGAGCCTCCCACTAAGAGGTACAAGGTAAAGGTAAAATCTTTGAGTATAAGTGGGAGAAAAAGTGTATGATGGTTGTTAACGATTGCGATCGTGCGATTGTTAACATTGTACATGGATGAAGTCATATGGTTTCCTGTAGACGCGTTGGTATACTAAAAGGTTTTACTTTAGTATAAGTGGGAGATTGTTGGGGTTGTTGTATACCTAAAGCAAAACCGGTTGTTTTAGTGGTTACGACACAGGTCCACTGTTAACAATCCCTATCTGGAAGAATATGTTTAAGCAAGAATAAAGCCCATTATCTCATGTTTTAGACCACGTGTCGATCTGAGTTCGGAGAGGATCACGAAGGTCGTTAATAATGATGAGATATAAACAGTTCACAGTCGAGACAGCTTGGGCTGAGCTGTCGGTCTTGACTGCAGCTTAATGGTAGTGATGAGTCCTAATCACTAATTATGCTGGTACGGTGAAACGTATTGAAGGATCAACAGAGATAATGCTCTTCTGATACTGACCCTATATCAGAGGTGATATAGGTGAAGAGCTATAGATCTCAGGCTCGAGCTCGATCTTAACCTTGGTAAACTATTAGATGTATATGTATTCTTCGATGTTACTTTGATTTACGATGATATGAACTTCTCGTTAGTTCATCTTAATCATGTCGTACTTTGGGTAACACGAAGATGCATAGTATGTCTAATAAGTGTTATCAACAAGCCGTGTCCTGTGTGAGTGCAGGCTGACGTTATCCCCTCAAGGGAGTTCACAATGTTTATTATACCAAGTCATGCATGCTGATTAAGTTCAGGTATAATAATGAGGAGTGAACGGGTACTACCTGAGGAATAGATGTTAACAATTAGGAGCAGTCATGGTAGCTCTAATTGATTAACGGATAAGGAGGTCTTAAACACGGGGGTCGAACTAAACAAAATACCAACCCAGTCTACATAATTGGGACAGAGCGGTGATTCAGCTATGACACTTTAGTGGAGTGCGTCATAGTTCTAATGAGATACATGTTCAGGGGTGGACATGGAAATATCGAATTAGATAAGGCCCAACTCTGTCTGGTATCCGATCCCTAGGGTGGCCCAAACAGACCTCAGGAATCGATCTAAATAGTATTATTGAGTTTGGACTCAATAATTGGACTCAGGCCCAGTATATGATATATATTGGATTTATATCCAGTGAATGGATAATAAATATAATTAATTGAGATTTATATCCTATGGGATTAAATCTAATTATTTATTATTTAGTTATTCACGGATAAGATTAAATCTAATAAGATAAGATTTATTTAATTAAATCTTATGGGGATAAATATCATATATAAATATATTTTGTATATATTTATTTATTTATTCTTCTACTGGAATTATTATTAAATTCTATTTGTTAGAATTAATTCCGGATATACAGTTGCATAACTGAACAGATTAATTCCTTATTAATTCCGTATTAATAAAGGAATAAGATTTGTAAGTTATGGAAAGGAATAAATATGGGATATGGCAAAGATATGGTTGGAGATAAATAAGGAATCATATCTCCTTATTTATGAACCATATAAATACTCAAGTCTCTCATCATAAACCCTAGCCTCACTTGAGTTCACGATTTTCACACGAGAATTGTGAGAAAGGTTTCTGCGTGAAACCCTAGGTAGAGAGAGAGAGTCGGCCGAGTCTGAGTAAGGGAGATCGAGGTTCCAGTGATCTCGAGACGCCCACCAAGTCTCGGATTTCAAGGTGTGGGATCACATCCTAGAAGATCAGAACCGTAGATCGATCAGACACGACTCAGATTGCACGTTCTTCATAATCAAGGTATGTACTCGAACCATTGCATGAATTTATGTGCACGATCGAATCAACACATCCGAACCAAGATCTGGGTCGGGGCGGCTTTCAAGCAGCCGTTTCCCAACAGGCCCTCGGCACCGTCCACTCTTCTTTTTTGGGAACTGAAAATATTTGACGGTTGTAAATCTTGGCATAGGTATCCCTTCTGTAGTAGTGTGCAATGTACTGATCTACCGCCTGGCCATTTTCCCTGTTGAAATAAATAAATGTCAGTCGTACAAGAAATATTAAATAATTGAGTTTAAAAAATATAACTTACATCATTGCTGCGATCGAGTGGGCACACGGTATGCAATCGAATTGCATATGTTGCAGTCACACAACATGTTCATCAAGTCCACATGGTACACGCGATCTAGTGTCTGCACTTTGAAATACGGCACGTCAAGGCTGATCTGTGAGACCTTGTACCTATGCGATCGTTCCATCTGGACTCCGATTTTTTGCCGCACCTCTTCACATACGGGGTGGGTGTCGTTGCGACACTTTAGTCTTCCCTCATCGAACCACTTTTTGATAACGAGCTTCGTAGCATCGAGGCAAGCAACTATAGGCAGTCGCGTGCCCAAAGGAGGGAATTGTTGAAAGACTCTGCGGCGTTCGAGGTCAGGGTACTGAACCGGTGAACGGGGCACATGCTGCGAGCCCACCTAGCGGGTCCGTTCTCCATAGCCTTCTGGTACGCGGCGGGGTTGGTGTTGAGCATTGATGCCATGATGCTGTGGAACTCGTTCCGATCGTACGTGTACACAGCTTTTTGTAACATGGCACCGATAACCAAACTGTATGTCATGTGCTCACTCAGGTTGTAGTAACACAACCCATGGTGCGCCTCCGGAAAAACTTGAGGTATGGCATACTCAATCGAAACGTGCTGATCAGAGACAATCAGCGCGTCAGTCAAGTTCCCGTAAGCCCTCCTCAGACCCCTCATGAACCAAGTCCATGATTCGTGATTCTCCTTAGGCCCTACACCGTATGCCAAGGGAAAATAGTTGCTCGTTCGCATCCTTCGCTACAGCTACGAACATGACGCCGTTGTTCTTGACCTTCAGGTGCGTGGTGTCAACGTATATAACCGGCCTGATATACCCGTATTTGTACGCCGCTATAGAGGCAGCGAGGGCAATGAACACCTGTCGAAATTGGCACTCCTCGTCTATGTCGAGATCGACGACTGTGCCGGCTTTGGAAGTCTCGAGAGCATGGAGGTAGATGGGCAGATCTTGAAACGACTCTTTGTGTTTCCCGTAGATTTTTTCCACGGCCTGAATTCTACCCCTCAAGCAGACATCGTAACTCGACTTAATGCCGAACGACGAGAGCAATGATCCTAGGCTTCATTATCGCGGAGTCACGTAGGATCCTCTTCGCAAAGTACGCCGCAAAAACTTTAGATCGGATCTTCTTTCTTTCGACCGTCTCAATATTGGGCCCGCATGAGTGTTCGGGTTCAAACACTGAAATGACCCAATTCTCGCCGGAGCTTATGGCAAGAACGTTGAAGAGGCAATCTTCGTCCGACGTGCATCTAAAGACCAGCCTCTTCTTATCTGACCACTTGGCGTAGAAATTTTTTCGACTCTCCATCTGCCACAAACCGACGGCAGTATACAGATCCTCCTTGCTTTTGAAATATGTACCATACCGCAGATGGACAATATGCCGGTCTTCCTCGTTGAACACTGCAGATTCTGTAGGCTGGAGTGGGACCACCGGCACTAACCAATTCCTCATGTGCTCCGTATCAGTATCCAGAGGTGGTTGGCTCCTACCGTGCAGGTCTGGAAACATCATAGCCTGTCTATTGAACCCGCCTTCTTCAGCTATCCAGGCAGTCCACTCGGCCATTAGGGCCCTAGGAATTTGCCTACCTTCACCCCACACGTTCGATTGATCGCTGTCCTCGGAGAAGACGCCTAGCGACAGCTCATATTCATCCTCAGCGTCATCGTCATTGCACAAGACATCATCTTCGTTCCGATCCTCCTGCTCATCCCTTCCTGATGTATAATTCAGGTCGGGTATTTGATCGTCACGAACATTTGCGGCACGATGAGACGAACTGCCTCCGAGGTTGTGGACATGATACACCTGTTCATCCCAATCTACGGAATTGATGTTCTCTACGATATCATCAAGCTGTGAATGGAAATCCTCCGTGTTGCCATATGTGTTGCCAAATTCGAACGAAGACGGTTCCTGGTACGACGGGTCGAATTGAGGGATATAAGAAGAAGAAGCACCGACATGTGAAGACGAAGCACCAACATGTGAAGACGACCCTCCGTTTTTAATAATCACGTACACTTCTGGGCTAAGGTGCTTAGTGCATAGCTCAACTACTTGTTCATCCGACCGCAATTTCGATTTCCTAGTGCGTCCAGTGCTCTCGGATATCAAAAAATAGATCATACCGAAATCACTACCGAGAAGGTTGCAATTCCGAGCTACCATATATCTCAACCCATAATATGTGAAATCACTGCACGAAAATCCGACCTCGTTGCCATCCTCGTACCTTCTTCCATTCCATTGACCTCCGTAATAAGCTTTGATGTCGACGGAATCCATCTACAATATAAAATGAACTCAACTTAATCATACGGCTAGATTAATTAAATTTATGAGAACATATAATATAAAAAACAGTAGAGAATAATAAACTAAGGGTACTTGTTTCACTAAAAAGTGCTCACAATAGAATGAAATCTATCCTAGCACTTAGTAAGTAAAAACCCAATGTCGAATCTCAAGGAAAACTTTGCAGGGCAAATAATCGTGTAGCAAAACAATCCTAAACTAGCCTAGATCTAAGAAATCAAGTAAAAAGAGTTTGTTTGGTTTTGATTCTAAATCCTAGGCGAGAAAATAAATAAGCAATAAATCAAAAGCAAATAAATAAATCTAATCTAGAAAGCAAGGAATAAATCTAAACTAATTAATCTCTAGAGAAATTAAATAAAAGCAATAAAACTACCTAGGCAAAAATCGTAGAGAAAGCAATAACGAAAGCTACGAAGAAAACGAATCTAGACATAAATAATTAAATTTGAAAATCTAATAAAATAAATCTAACTTTAAGAACTTGAAAAACGAAAGAAAAGAAACTTTGAAAAACGAATCTAAACTATGAACTCAAGAACGAACAAAGAAATTAAACGAAGAACTAAGAATTTAAATCTAAGAAACTAGAACGCAATTAATTAAAAGAAAGGAAAGCAATAAAGAACTTACGAATTAAAAACAAGAACGAGAGAACAGGAACGAACGAAAGAAACTTGAATAAAACTTGAATCTTCAAAAGTAATCTTCAATCCCAAAGTTACAAACTAATAAACTAAAGAAAAGTGATAAAAAACTAGAGAGAAAGATGTTATTTTCGTGTCCCAAGAATATGTATTTATAGTACCATCTAAAACCTAATTCAAAAAGGAAAATAAAGCAAAATTCGGCCCAGTTAGTGGCCCGCTGGGGTCAGAGCGCCCGCTCCGTTGTTGGTTCGCTGGGACTGCGCGCGTCTTTCTTGTTTTGGCCGTAACTTCCTCGTCCGAACTCCAAATTGACCCCCGTTTTCGCCTACGTGCTCCTATCGAACTCCTCTTTGATAATATGCTTTTATTACAGCTAAAATCAATCTTCATTCAAATCGAAAGAGGTTAGTGTTTCACTAAAAAGTGTTCGCAATAGACGAAACTATCGTAGCACTAGCAAGTAAAACCTAAGTATCGAATCTCAAGGAAAACTTAACAGGGCAATCAATTATGTAGTAAAAATCTAATCTAGCCTAAAACTAAGAAAGCAAGTAAATAATATTTTGGAGGTTTTTGTTTTAAATCCTAGGAAAATAAAATAAATAAAAGCAAGTAAATAACTAATCTAGAACTCAAGAAATAAATCTAAGAATTAAACTAGAAGAAAGCAATTAAATCTACCTAGGCAAGAATCGAAAAGAAAGCGATAAAGAAAGCAACGAAGAAAGCATAAACTACTCTAGACATGATGAATGAAATCTGGAAATTTAAAGGAAAATTAATCTAACTTTGAAAGCTTTGAAAAACTAGAGAATCGAAACTAGAAAAACGAATCTAAACTTTAAACTAGAAATCGAAAGAACGAAATTAAACTAAGGAAATTAAAAGAAGCAATTACGAAATCGAATCTAAAACTAAGTAAAGCAATTAAAGCAAGTAAACGAAAGCAATAAATAACTTACGAGAATTAAACGAAGAACGAAGAACGCGAAGTAAAAGAAAAACTTGAATTGAATTGCACGAACTAAGAATCCGGATCCGAACAAAGTAAAACTAATCTAAAGTGTTAAAGTGCTGGAAACTAAAGCTAAAATATGATAAAAGATGACTATAATTCGTGCACAAGGAGGTAATATATATACTAGGTAAAAACCTAGATATAAAAGGAAAAACAGCTGGCCGCCGGAGTTGGACGGCGTCCAACTCAAGTTGGACGGCATCCAGAAGTTCATTCTGCACAAATTCGGCTTAAACGCTGGACGCGATGTTGGACGTCATGTTGGACGGCGTCCAGATTGGGTTTGGACGGCGTCCAGATCCTGGATCTGGTCACTTTGCGCATCTTTCTTGTTTCGGCCGTATCTTCCTCGTCCGAACTCCAAATTGACCTCCGTTTTCGCCTACGTGCTCCTATCGAACCCCTCTTCGATATAATGCTTCTTTATTCTTGTTTTCTTCTCATTTTAGCCCTTTTCATCCTACAATACCAAAGACTCCAAAACAACCAAATCATAGCCACAAACAACGAAAACACACAAAAACTAAGGGAAAACGGACACGAAAAGACAGCGAAAAACCTAACATCTAGACACCAATCAAAATCCCCCACACTTAGACCTTTGCTTGTCCTCAAGCAATACAAAAACGAAATAAACAATAGACTCAAGTATTGTGAACTATATATGCCTCAAAACTTTTCGAAAACAAACTCTCATGATCATGATCAAAACTATGCACACAACCTTAGCATCAATCAACACAATCTACTCAACTAATTCAAAATATGCTAATCCATCAAAGAACACTCTCCAACATGTGAAATTTTATATATGAAAATGAACACTCAACTCTCTCAAAGAAAAGATGTATAAGATAATGCACATCATAGGGTTCACTCAATATCAATGCTATGCAACATGTTTACCATAGGCTTGCCTTCAATCTCAACATCTCCACCTAATGTAATACTTACAAATTAGGATCAAAAAGGTCTTTATATAAGCTTGTAATGTAGGGACATTGGTTAAGGTAGGGAAAGTATAGGCTAAGTGACTCAAATAAATCTAAATCATCAACCTCTTTCCAACTCTAACCAAAGTACGGATTTTTACTCCATCTTCTACCATCCAACACACCAAATACAAACTCAAAGATGCTAAAATATCAACTATACAAATCAAAGCTAACTACCCCCTTATGCTTTATATTCTTATTCTTTCTTTCTTTTCTTTTTTTTTTTTTCCTAGAGCTCAACTAATACATGTTCTTTCTAATGTTGAACAAAGGCTCTATTTTTTTCTCATCTTTTTTTTTTTCTTTTCTTTTTTTTTTTCTAAGCTCATAGGGATAGCTAACTATACTTAAACAAGCATCTAAAATTTCTTCTCTTTCACTCCTTCTACACCACAACATATATTCTCCAATTATCTCCTTCCATATCACCAACTACAACTAAGGATACCCATAATCATCCAAACCTCCTATCATCCGGTTTTACAAAGAACGGCTATAAAGGCTCAAAAGGGGTAAACAAAGGATTATGAACAAGGTTAGTGTATAGGAATCATGTGGCTACGAAAGAATGGCCTAAGATCATCTCCTAGTTTGTAAATATACTAAGGTCTTGATGGAGAAACAAGGCAAGTTCTAGAAACAATGAAGCATGCATGATCACTCAATCAAAGAATAGGCATAACTATGCACAAATAGCTCAAATCTCACGGGTTCAAACTAACTAGTTCCCGACATCATAGCATACTTCAAATTCATCAAATAAAATGCGTCGCTTCGCCAAGGTTCCGTGCATAATAAAGATCATGAACTTTTCTCCAAAAATCAACAAAAATTCTCTATCATCGGCCAAATTCACAATACTATCATCACATGCTCATTCGACTCAATTAACTCCTAAGACTCAACAACATTAAAAAAAAAAACTGCATGCCAAAAGTTCAAAGACCCTCCCCCACACTTAAAATCAAGCAATGTCCCCATTGCGAGAAAATAAAAAGGAAAGGGAAAGAACGAACTTATCGCAATATGACAAACACAAATACCCAAAATCTCGAGAGACTCCAAGTATCACCTACAAAACAAACACAAAACACAAATACCAAAGCGTAAAATCGAACAAAATAAAGAGAAAACAATAAAAGACTCAAACAAAAATAAAAGACACAATCATGGCTATGATTAGTTGAAAGGACCTCCGAAACGTGGGTCATTCCATCGGGGATCGTGGGGAGACCAATAACGTGGATCATTCGGGTTCGGAGGAGCGGAGGTGGAGCCAACCGAAAAATCAGTGTAGCGTATCAAGTGGCTCTCTATGTTGGACACCCTCCTATCCAAACCCGACACTTGGGTAGACAAAGCCCGTCATTTGGGTAGTCAATGAGTCGAAACGATCAAACACACCTTGTTGAAAGTGTATAAAATCGCCTCGAAACTCAGCCCAATACGGGGGAGTCTCGGCCTCCATGGCTCGACGGCCTCGAACACGATCGCGGCGGTGAAAATGGTGCGCTAGGAGGTCGTCATCGGCCGGGACCTCTTGGTGCTCCTCTTGCTGCTCTTGTTGCTCGTCTTCATCACCACCTCCCTCTTCGTCGTCACCTTCGGCCTCGTGAGCTTGCTCCTCCTCGTGTACAATCCCTCGTTGTCTAAGATTTCTGTAATGGGCTTTCACCGAAGGGCGCTCTTGCACAGGGACAAACTCGGTCGGGGAAACCATGAGATGAGCCTTGATGAAGTCGGAAGGGGAGATCTCTTGGCTCGGGGTTAGCCCTTCACATTGTGCAACATCGACTCCGAAGTGGCGAGCTAGACCTGTGGCAATGTAACTCAAAGTAGGGTGTGCACCCCTCTTGTTTTGCTTAGCCAACTGAGCCCAAATAAAAGGGGCCAAACCAACACGAGTACCATCCCGAGCACAAGTAAGCAAATAAATCTCAACAGCATTGACTTTGCTATGTTCCTTCTTAGCAGTAATCATGCACGACAAGAAACGGTGAAGGATAACTAAAGCATCATCACGAATAAATGCACTCGGAACCGCCAAAGTCTTATAATTTGCTACCCCCGACAGTTCATACCAAGCAGCAGCCACATCAAAGTCTGAAGGCACGAATTCAACCAAATCATCACCATTATGGAATCCAAAAACCTCATTCATAACATCCCTAGTGATTTCTACCAATTCACCATTAAAAGTACAAAACATGCATAACTCCCCTCCCTCATTCAACTCCAACCTAAAACTACAGCACATCTCCAAACAAAGGATAGTATGGCCATCCCACGCATTCGAAACCAAAGTAGACAATCCTAAACAATTCAAATACCCTCTAAGTGTATTCCACACCGGCAAATTACGAAGAAAATTCATAAGATAATGTCTATGAGGCCTAATATCAAGTTCATGTAAACGAAGATAAATATGGGTAGTAGCGATCCGTTCAGTGGGAAACGGAACGCCTCGGAGTATACCTAGTTGCTGCGGTGTGGCTCCGGTGGGTCGTTCGACCTCGAGACGGTTGATCCGAGCGTTGTTGAATGCATTGCCACGTGCCATGGTTGAATTAGAAGGCTGGGGAATGAAGACGGGATGAGAACGGGTGAAAACGGAATTGAATCGCGCCGGGACAGAACTGGATTCTGGACGGCGTCCAGAAACTGTTGGACGGCGTCCAACGGCAAAACTGAGTGCTGGGAATCTCCGACGGGAATTGGCGGCTGTGGCTGGACGCGGCGAACGCGGGCTTGTCGGTGACGAAGGCAGGTGACGGCTGTGAGTTCTGTGGCGTCGGGATATGCGGCGGCGGCAGAAGCAGAAAGCGGCGAAGGCAGCAGCAGCACACGCGGCGGCGGCAGCAGCAACACGGGCGGCGGCGACGGCAAGCGGGAAGCGGCGGCGAACGGCGGCAGAATTGGCGTCGGCGGCGGCTGGGCTCCTGAAATAAAGAGAGGAGGTCGAGAGAGAAATAGGATAGAAGAGCAATTAGGTTACGTATAAGGAGAAAATTGAAATCGAATTGAATTTGAGGCCCGTCCAGGGTTGGACGGCGTCCAACTTTTGATACTGAGTTGAGTCATAGTGAGTTGGACGCCCGTCCAACTCGGGTTGGACGAGATTGAAAGGCAGAGTTGGACGCCGTCCAACATAAGTTGGACGCCGTCCAACCCTGGACGGGCCTCAAATTCAATTCGATTTCAATTTTCTCCTTATATGTAACCTAATTGCTCTTCTATCCTATTTCTCTCTCGGCCTCCTCTCTTTATTTCAGGAGCCCAGCCGCCGCCGACGCCAATTCTGCCGCCGTTCGCCGCCGCTTCCCGCTTGCCGTCGCCGCCGCCCGTGTTGCTGCTGCCGCCGCCGCGTGTGTTGCTACTGCCTTCGCCGCTTTCTGCTTCTGCCGCCGGCAACGACAAAATTTGTTTCACTAAAAAGTGTTCGCAATAGACGAAATCTATCGTAGCACTAGCAAGTAAAACCAAAGTATCGAATCTCAAGGAAAACTTAACAGGGCAATCAATTATGTAGTAAAAATCTAATCTAGCCTAAAACTAAGAAAGCAAGTAAATAATATTTTGGAGGTTTTTGTTTTAAATCCTAGGCAAATAAAATAAATAAAAGCAAGTAAATAACTAATCTAGAACTCAAGAAATAAATCTAAGAATTAAACTAGAAGAAAGCAATTAAATCTACCTAGGCAAGAATCGAAAAGAAAGCGATAAAGAAATCAACGAAGAAAGCATAAACTACTCTAGACATGATGAATGAAATCTGGAAATTTAAAGGAAAATTAATCTAACTTTGAAAGCTTTGAAAAACTAGAGAATCGAAACTAGAAAAACGAATCTAAACTTTAAACTAGAAATCGAAAGAATGAAATTAAACTAAGGAAATTAAAAGAAGCAATTACGAAATCGAATCTAAAACTAAGTAAAGCAATTAAAGCAAGTAAACGAAAGCAATAAATAACTTACGAGAATTAAACGAAGAACGAAGAACGCGAAGTAAAAGAAAAACTTGAATTGAATTGCACGAACTAAGAATCCGGATCCGAACAAAGTAAAACTAATCTAAAGTGTTTAAGTGCTGGAAACTAAAGCTAAAATATGATAAAAGATTTCTACAATTCGTGCACAAGGAGGTAATATATATACTAGGTAAAAACCTAGATATAAAAGGAAAAACAGCTGGCCGCCGGAGTTGGACGGCGTCCAACTCAAGTTGGACGGCGTCCAGAAGTTCATTCTGCACAAATTCGGCTTAAACGCTGGACGCGATGTTGGACGTCATGTTGGACGGCGTCCAGATTGGGTTTGGACGGCGTCCAGATCCTGGATCTGGTCACTTTGAGCATCTTTCTTGTTTCGGCCGTATCTTCCTCGTCCGAACTCCAAATTGACCTCCGTTTTTGCCTACGTGCTCCTATTGAACCCCTCTTCGATATAATTCTTCTTTATTCTTGTTTTCTTCTCATTTTAGCCCTTTTCATCCTACAATACCAAAGACTCCAAAACAACCAAATCATAGCCACAAACAACGAAAACACACAAAAACTAAGGGAAAACGGACACGAAAAGACAGCGAAAAACCTAACATCTAGACACCAATCAGTTAGAACTTGGGCTCAATGATTGCTTAAGAACCTTTCTTCGCTCGTTTCACTCCATCTTCTCGACTTTTAGTTCCAAGCAATACCTAAGATCATAAACTCACAAAAGACCCAAATCATAGCAAAGTACAATGAAAAGCCATCAAAATATATAGAAAAATGGATCCGAAACTACGACTAAAACAACACAAAATGACACCAATCAAATCCCCCACACTTAGCTCTTTGCTTGTCCTCAAGCAACATAATCACACAACTTAGATCAAATCTTAGAACATTTAATCACCGGAATCGACAAGCTATGAACTAAGTCACCTTAATCCCAAGTTACAAACAATCAAACATCAACGAACTATGTGTCTTATAAATCAATTCAAGTATGAGGATCCAATCAATGATATACACACGTCTCACAAATATCCAAAATTGTCACAAATTTAGACTTCTAGCCTACTTCCCCTTTTATCAATGAACACGTATAATTGATCGCATTAGCATATAATTCGTTAGGTTTAACCATCGATGGTTCACATCGAGTATCCTAACGCAGTTTCCCGCACTCATTATTCTATGAATAAGCGGAGTAGAATGCCCACGAACAATTCATAACTCATCATCATTTTCTTTAAATATCACAAACGAGTATCATCTAGGATATAGCTTCGTGAAATATAATCATTCAAGGGTTCCTCGAAGCCTTTTCATGTGGTTTCCCATGCTCATTACACTAGTATTTTCATACATAACAAGCAAGAGGTGCAGAATCCTATCAACTCAATGATTCACAAATAAGCACAACTCAACGATATATTTTTTTTTTTTATGCAAGGAGGAAGTAAACTAAAATTCCAAAATTGCAACAACCAAGATTTAACACTCATAATCCAAATCATCGATCATCACCTCACAACTCATATCAATCATGCCCCACAATTTATCAAATCATAATCGTTCACAACTCAAGACTAAAACAACCTAACTCAAGCTATCAATTCCAACAACTAAATACTCCATTCTCAAATCATTTAAATCAATTCTAAGTGACATGCTCATATGCTCAAATACGAACACATTTCTAAGTGAGGAAAAACAAAGACACAAAAATTCAACTAACACATCAAAAGTGATAATTTTCAAACATCCCCCACACTTAAAATCATGCAATGTCCCCATTGCAAGAAAATAAATAAGAAGGGGAAAAAGAAAACTTATTGCTTTTGACGATACAACTTGGCACAAAAATCGAGACCTCGAGCGATCCCAACTGTGGCAACCTACAAAACAAAGACACAAAAATAAAAGAATTAGAATAAAGAGAAAAGTTTTTTTTATTATTATCATTATTTTTTTTTATGTGGGTTGCCTCCCACCAAGCGCTCGTTTAACGTCATTAGTTTGACTAGAAAATTCTCATTCAAAATCTGTTGCAACAAGCAACGTCTTTAACCATCCATAGGCAACTCTCGACGCACAAGTGGACTTTTCTTTCTCTTCGGCTTGAAACTCGAAAAGAGGGTTATCTTGGACACTCATCTCCCCCACACTTGTGTGAAAATCCATGTGAGCAATATCATGATCTTCAAAACTTGATGATAGATCCTCCACAAAAAGTGCCTCCTCGTCGAGATTGGAAAGAAAGTTGTCCATGATTTCTTCCTCTTGTTGTGATCTCAAAACCGACTCCACCATGCCTTGTACATCGCTCAAAAATTCCTCCACAATCTCTTCCTCATCCAATTTGCTCAAGAACTCATCAATAATGGCTTCTTCCTCATGAATAGCAACCTCAAAATTCTCCTCTATCTTTTTCTCATCCAAATCGTTAGTAATACGCACATACGAGCATGTTTGGATAAAAGAATTAGGACTAGAAGAATAGTTATCAAAAATTGAGAAAGTTATCGAACCTCCTACACCGGCCATGCTCAATGTGCCAGATCCAACGTCGATTCGAGTTTGAGTTGTAGTGTCACGACCGGACTTTACTAAGGATAGTGAAGCCGGGGACCCGTGACTAGGGATGGGATTAAAGAAGCGGGAATAGAAAGGGGGATGTAATTATAAAGCTAGAAACCACTCAAACAAGCGTGGGAAGTAATTATTATATCAATTGGCGTCGAGCCTTTGTTCAAGATTAAAAAAAAGGGAAACATTACTAGACCTACCACGGTTCTATGCAAGATATATATATATACACCAAAGCAATCGCACAAGAACGAGAACAATAAATGTACACATAATTGCAATAAACCGAAATCTCTGTTTTGTATACGGCTCTTGAGAAAATAGGGTATACTCATTCTTGCACATAGTCAAATAACCTACTGCCACACTAATTAACCCTAATAATCAAAATTAAAAGAATACATAAAAAGGGGCAGAGAAGGGGGCTTAGCTCCAGAACTGGCCACCTCCGGTCGGAGTCCTTCGGCTCCGATGACGGCGATGCCGGTAGAGGATGGCAAGATGGCGCTGCAGTAAAATACAATAGTTAAATAAAATAAAATAGATAGATCAAAGAATAAGAGTGAGAGAGAGAGAACTAGTGACCCTTACCTCGTCTAGCTCCGCGGCGAGTAGAGCACCGACGGCCGAAGGTGAAGCTGCTGGACAGCAGTGGCTGCTGGCGAAGCATCCAGGCGCGATGGCGACGTTGAGCTTCCAGGCTCGACGGACGGCGAGCCGAGAGCGGCGGCGCCTCTGCCTTTCCTCCGGTGTGTACCGTGGAACCGCGGCCGAAAGTCCCCGGCGGAGGGAACGCCGGCGAACGGAGCGGCAGGAGAGAATCCGAGAGGGAGATAGAGAGGGGGACTAGGGTTCTTTCAGATAATGTCTAACAGAAAGGGAGAGAGAAGACGCAAGGGCTGCCGCCGACGAAGGAACGCCAGCGCCGGCAGCTCTCAACGCCGGCGAGTAGCGGCGCGGCAGGAGAGGATCCGAGAGTGAGAATTGGGGCTGAATCGAGAGAGGCGGAGATGAGAGAGGGTTAGGGTTCGTAGGTGTATAAATATGTCCGAACTGGGTCGGGTTCAGGTCCGGGTCGGATCTCGGGCCAAACCCGCGGGTCCAACTCGGGTTAGTGACCTGGGCCGAGCCCAATCATTCAGGGCCGAGAATTTAATCCAATTGTGCCTTGAATTAATTTAAACAGGCTCGACTGTCGGGCTGATTAATAAAGACGGCCCGACTATAATAAAAATCGGATTCGCTTAAGATTAATAAAAATGATTAAGATTATTCAATTTATGAATTTAATTAATTAAGATTAATTAATTATTAAGCTATGTTCAGCTTTAAAATATGTCCTGAAGATTTGCATAATTTTCGGGAATTAATTCGACAAATAAATGCTCTCGAATAATGGAAGAAACGATTTTGAATAATAAAAGATTATTATATTATGAAAAGATTTAAAGGATTCAAATCAATCTGTTAACCCTAACAGATTTATAAGATAGGAAAATATACTAGACGATTATTTTCCCATAGGAAGTTTTATTATAAGAATTTAGATTCTTATTATACCTTTATGAATAGGCGCGACTCGACAAGGTTTTGACGTTGTTCGCCTATCAAGACGGGCCATATTCTACGCTTCAAGAGGTGGGCTTTCTATCCAAAATAAATGTGATATTTATGAAAATATAAGTTAGTTATTTTGAAATATTGTCATGCCATAAATGTTTTGATTTTCGTATGATACCTATCTGTATTGGCTTTGCCAATTTATTTAATCGAATTCGGGTCCCAGTAAGATAGCTATCTTACTTGGACTAGTGTACACATTGTGACCGTGTGTCATCTTCGGGTTGGCCGGTCAAGGTATCGTGAGAGTGGCCACTCTCTCGATACCATAGGGACAGATATGGTAGATTACTAAAGAACTTAGTCTGCAGACGCTTTTAGAATCACAAGAACTTTTTGTAAGCATAGGATCTTTTCAACAAAATCCCTGTGACTTACTAATAATGGCTTGACAATTATATGTGTATGTTTTCGGCAATGTGCCCACTGAGTACTTTTGTACTCAGCCCTGCATATATTTGTAAATGTGCAGGTTGAACAAGATGGAATGGAGAGCCGACCCAAGCTTTTGTCATCATGAATCATATTAGTTTCTTGTATTTAGACTCTCGGTAATGTGTGTCTTCATACATGCATTCTGTAAGACTTCCGCTGTAAAATATCGATAAATTCTTGTTGAGTATTCGAGTCGTGTAAGCGTTTCGAACACATGTATATCTTTTCCTTAGAGAGGGCTGAAACTTTAGGCTTATTTGCATATGGTTTTTCATGCTTGATTTGCTATTATGCTTGGAGGGTTGATTCATAACCTGTTTTTGTTTGCTTAAGGATTTGCTTAGAAGGGATATTAGGAGTCTTAGTTTCATTTTATGTTTCGAACTCATGCTTTCGTTCATTATCATGTTTGTAAGTAAATATTGAGTTTTAGCATGCTTGTTAAAAGAATGAAACTGAAATTCTCATATTCTTACTTAAGTGTTGAGGCTTAAATCATGCTTAAGGATACTTGAGGTTTTATGTTACTTACTTAGAAGTTAGTAGTGCTGTTGTTGCTAGCTCACCACACTCCTTCCTTCTTCTTCTTTCCTCTACTGCATCTCCCTCTCTCTCGTGTATATTAGTGATTTGTAAGTGAAGAAAAACTGCAATGGTTGGAGTGTGTGAGGTATTTATAGAGTTTGTATTTGGGCTGCTCTTGTGATGACATTAGAGTCACTGTAGCAGCATCATATGATGGTAAGGGTTGGAGGAAAAATCTGCTTTCCTCACATTTTGCAGTAAGCTATGCTTCTTTTTCTGCAGGAATAGGTTGAGGGGAGAAAGCTGATTTGATTTCTTTTTGTTGCTCAAGAAAGGTGGTGTAGAGGTGTGTAGGGGGTGATGGAGCAAATCCATCCCAGATTTCGTGCAGGGAGGGGGGGAGCAGGCCTGCTGCTGCTGCTGCTGTCTTTCCTTTTCTTTTTCTTATCTTTCTTTCTCATACCTCTTCTCTGGTTATGAATATGATTTGGTGTGTACTAGAGCTAAACCTAGTGATGGTAAGTGTTGGAAAGAGATCTGATTTGGGCAGAAAACTTTCTCTTCCTTCTCCTAACTTTTTCCTTTGTCAGGCTTAGGCTTGGTAGGGATTAAGATTTGGTTGAGGTGGTAGAATCCCACTTTCTAGATTTTATTTTGTGCAAGGAGGGGAGCAGATACGACTGCCGCTGCCTCCTTTCTTTTCTTGTCCTTTTATTATTTTATTTATTTATTATTTAAAGAATATTAGTTGGTAGAAATAAAAGTTGTATTTCTAGTATTGAGATTATTCTTGTAATAGAATTTCTATTATTGACATGTGAGTGTATTGTTATTAATTTACTGTTTTTGATTCATTAATGTATTAATCGAATGTTCGGTTCGATTATTATCTAACGGTTCGATTATGAACCGATGGGCTTGGCCCATATTATTGATCATTATCGGACGGTTCGATCATGAACCGATGGGCTTGGCCCATATCATACATTAATGAGTTTGGACTATAATTCCTCTTGATCCATTCCTAATTTTATAATTAATCATGGAACGTAAAATGGACGTTATCGTAAACTCCACTATAATCAACATGGAATGATTAATTAAATTACTATTTGATTTGTAATAGAAATTACTACTCAATGAATTAATCACTTAAAGTAATCATTTTCTTTAATCGACTAATTATAGGGGTCATTCTTCTAATTAGAAATCGATTAATACAACAAGTTTTTCTTACGAAAATTCTACCTTCGTCGAGAATAGAATTTTCTAAGCCATTAAGGTTTAAACTATTTATCTAGCTTACGAATTTAACTACTAATGTAGAGTTATGAAAATCCGGGTCGTTACATGTAGCCATGAAAGGTCATCCTAACAAGAGAAGGTGACCTCTCTCACTCCTAGCTCCTCGCCCCACATCAAGAACAACAAAATCGGCGAGAACTCGAATTCCTCTCACAAGTAATGCAACGTCTTCCACAATCCCCAAGGGTCGACTCAAAGAACCGCCGGCTAGCTCGATGCAAAAATTGGTGGGCTTAAGATCCCTCGAACCCATTCTCTCGAAAATCGAGTATGGCATCAAGTTCACCGTTGCCCCCAAATCCAACATACCCAGCACACTATCCCCATTATCCAAAACAACATCTAATTTGAAACTTTCGGGATCACCTTGTTTTGGTAGAGATGAGAGATGGCCAGCTGAGGTAGGTGAGGCGCGAGAACGTTGTTGGCTTGCTTTGATGGCAGCCACGGTGTGACTTCTCCATTTCTTTCCTTTGCCTTGCTCCTCTTCAATGACTGTTAAGGCATGAGCTTGATGAGGTGGCGGACATTGGGGTGAAAAGGGTGAATAAGGTTGTTGAACCGCGTGAGCTTGTTGAGGTTGAATTCCATGACTAGGAATCCTCCCCGTCTGGTGGCTTTGCTGAATCAGGTTCATGGTTCCAGAAATTTGCCTCATCGAAATCTTGAGCCTCTTGATAGTGGCATCTTGAGCTTCTCGGACCAACTTTGCTTCATGAAGGAAGGTTGCAAGGTTGTCATCAACTAGAGGCTTTTGTGGTGGGCCTTGAGGACGAGGATTCTGTGAAGAAGGTGGAGGGTATGGTGATGGTGGATAATATGGAGGTGGTGGGGGATAGTATGGATTTTGAAGAGGGTATTGTGGAGGTGGATAGTATGGTGGTGGAGGACGATTTGAGAAATTTGGGTTCGTACCTTGCCCTTGAGGTGGAGGTCCTTGTGGCATGTAACCTTGGGCAACATAGATATCAGCTCCTCTTTCGTAAGTGAATGTCCCCATGTTGTGGCAAACCTCCTTGATGTGGCCCAACTCTCCACAAACTTCGCACTGGTCCGGCTTCTTATCTTCCACTTGAGGTACCGGGGCGTTCTGCTTCATCTTGAGATTCTCGAGATCTCTCAACATGTTGGCCATTTGCTTCTTCATGTCAGGGCTCATGGTGACTGCACTTGCCTCCATTCTCCTTGGCCTAGATGACTTCTGTTGAGAACTCGCAGCGAGCGTCTCAAAGATCTTCCTCAACTCGTCGGCCGTCTTCACCCCATGTTTCCTCTGGCTGAGCTATCCACCATGAATTGGCAAGTTTGATTGAGAGAGTCGTAAAAATATTGCCAAAGCATCTCTGAAGCCATTTGTTGGTGAGGACACTGCTGCAACAATTCTTGGATACTCTCTCAAGCCTCATGAAAAGGCTCATCGGCTCCTTGAGCAAAATTCATGATCTGCGATCGCACCTCTTGTGTCTTGCGGTTGGGGTAGTAAGTACTACATCATGAACTTCTCGTACACCGCATTTCAAGTTGTGAGAGAGTTGGCCGGGAGAGTGAGATACCATGACTTTGCTCTATCCTTCAACGTGTATTGGAAACACTTCATCTTCAAGTCGTCCTCCGAAAGCTCTCCCAATGGAAAATTTTGCACCATCGTGCAATATTCACGAATGAACGTGAGAGCATCTTCGTTGGGCAGCCCGTAGTAGGTAGGAAGCAAAGCCAAGTGGTGCGGTTTAAGCTCATAATTCCTAACCTCGGTGGTTAGGACAATTGCCGAAGTGGTGGCGGTGAGGTGGGACGAGTGAAATCTTCCATCTTTTTTGCCATTGCTTCTAACTCTCGTCTTCTTCTTCCTCCGTCGCGGTTAAGAGCGTCTTCTCCTATTGATGTCGTCGATGTGAGGTGTCAACTTTCTTTAGAGACTTAGACGACCTTGCATACACAACACTCAGCAAACGGATTAAACGCACCGAGTGAAAGGGAAAAGAAATCGAACCAGAAAGCAATTAAATAAAACAAATAAAAATACTACACAATTAAATAGCTTAAAGTTTTTGCCGGCAATGGCGCCAAAATTTGTTTCACTAAAAAGTGTTCGCAATAGAACGAAATCTATCCTAGCACTTAGTAAGTAAAAACCCAATGTCGAATCTCAAGGAAAACTTTGCAGGGCAAATAATCGTGTAGCAAAACAATCCTAAACTAGCCTAAATCTAAGAAAGCGAGTAAAAAGAGTTTGTTTGGTTTTGTTTCTAAATCCTAGGCGAGAAAATAAATAAGCAATAAATCAAAAGAAAATAAATAAATCTAATCTAGAAAGCAAGGAATAAATCTAAACTAATTAATCTAGAGAAATTAAATAAAAGCAATAAAACTACCTAGGCAAAAATCGTAGAGAAAGCAATAATGAAAGCAAAGAAGAAAACGAATCTAAACATAAATAATTAAATCTGAAAATCTAATAAAATAAATCTAACTTTAAGAACTTGAAAAACGAAAGAAAAGAAACTTCGAAAAATGAATCTAAACTATGAACTCAAGAACGAACAAAGAAATTAATCGAAGAACTAAGAATTTAATTCTAAGAAACTAGAACGCAATTAATTAAAAGAAAGGAAAGCAATAAATAACTTACGAATTAAAAACAGGAACGAGAGAACAGGAACGAATGAAAGAAACTTGAATAAAACTTGAATCTTCAAAAGTAATCTTCAATCCTAAAGTTACAAACTAATAAACTAAAGAAAAGTGCTCAAAAACCAGAGAGAAAGATGTTATTTTCGTGTCCCAAGAGTATGTATTTATAGTACCATCTAAAACCTAATTCAAAAAGGAAAAGAAAGCAAAATTCGGCCCAGTTAGTGGCCCGCTGGGGTCAGAGCGCCCGCTCCGGTTTAGCAGTGCCCGCTCCGCTCCTGGTTCGTTGGGACTGCGCCTGTCTTTCTTGTTTTGGCTTTAACTTCCTCGTCCGAACTCCAAATTGACCCCCGTTTTCGCCTACGTGCTCATATCGAACCCTTCTTTGATAATATGCTTTGATTACAGCTAAAATCAATCTTCATTCAAATCGAAAGAGGTTAGAACTTGGGCTCAATGATTGCTTAAGAACCTTTCTTCGCTCGTTTCACTCCATCTTCTCGACTTTTAGTTCCAAGCAATACCTAAGATCATAAACTCACAAAATACCCAAATCATAGTAAAGTACAACGAAAAGCAATCAAAATATTAAGAAAAATGGATCCGAAACTACGACTAAAACACAAAATGACACCAATCAGTACTGACCAATTTCACGCGGGAAAAGTTGGCCGGAAAATAAAACACGCCGGCGGGTTTAACCGCCGGCGTTACTAGAATTTCGGCCATTCAACTCCGGCGTGAAATGAATAATTTTTCTTATTTTAGTTTTTTGCTTCATATTATGCTATAACTTGGTTTAATTTACTCACATAAATCGTACAAATATAATATGAACTTTTAATATACAAAAAAAATCATTAATTCTCTATAATTAATTCATAGGTCTCAAATAAATCATTTCATGAAACGTTGTACTATACAAAATGAAACAACAAATTTTTTTGTATATTATACCATGTTTCACGCCGGAGATGTATCACCGGAAAGCGTATCACGCGGCGTGATACGCTTTCCGGTGATACATCTCCGGCGTGAAACATGACAGTAATCTCAGTTTATTTTTGTCCTTCATATTATGCTATAGTCTCGTTTGATTTACACACAAACATTGCAAAAAAAAAAAAAAAAAAAAAAAAAAAAAGAAAAAAAAAAACCCTCTTAATATACATAAAAAAATTCATTATATATTATTCATTCATAGGTCTCAAATATATCATGAAATCATACATGAAACAATATATATATATATATATATATATATATATATATATATATATATATATAAATTTGGGCTTATTTCACGCCGGAAAACTGTCCGGAAAATAAATCACGCCGGCGTGATTCATTTTCCGGCCAAGTTTTCCCGGCGTGAAAAAGCCTGGAAAACTTGAAATACTCCCTCCGTCCTTAAATAAGTGTCCCGAGCCGCCAAAATTTTTGTCCCATAATAAGTGTCCTATCACATATTTCAATGTAAAAATTTGGCTAAACTACCAATTTTACCCCTATTACCATTACACTTTTTTCACTTTTTCAATTTTCAATGTAATGATTAGGGGTTAATATGGTAAATTTATACAATTCCTTGGTTATTGCACTTTGGCGGCTCGGGACACTTATTTAAGGACGGAGGGAGTACTATTTTCCTTCTAATGATTAGTGACAAACCTTTTAGTATTGGATGTTCGTTGCCTTTTCCTTGTATTTTCTCCTTCACGAAACTGTTTCAAATTTTTTGGGAGGAATCGAATTCATGAATTTTTTTCGAATGTGAAACTAGCTTCGATGTGCAGGTATATATTGAATAATTTTACATAAGATACCATGTTTTTACTGTTCATTACTGAACAAATTTGAATGCAAATTCAGTAATAATGCATGACATTTTGTCATGCATGAGTGAAAAAAAAAAAAAAAAAAAAAAAAAAATGATAACTTGTCACTTCACTTTCACTCACCTAGGAGTGAGTGTGGACAAAAAAATAAAGGAAAATTCGAAAATGTAATAAAATTAATTGTAAAATAATAAAAGTGTTAGTTTGTTCATGCTTTTTTTAGGGGGGTATTTTTCACATGATGGTTTTTAAAAGGGGTATACATAAATATGAGTATTATTTAATGATATTAAAATTTATTAAGGTTATATATTAATTTTAGATTTTGTCAAATATGAAAATAATATAAATAAAAATATATAAAATGTCGGCAAAAACTCAATATATACCGGCATTACCGCGGTATCAGCAATACCGAAGGTTCAGTATATAGTATATACCGGTATTACAGCTGTATTGGTATTTTCTGTATTACCACGGTATGATGATATTGGATACCGGTACCGTGTCGAAATGTACCGGTACGGTATCAATACCGTACCGAAAAACCGGTATACCGAAAATTTCGGTATTTTCGGGTTTTTTTTCGACACAGTATTTTCAGTATTCCGGTATTTCGATATTTTTTTCCCACCCCTATTTATTAGTATCATATTATGTGGATATAAAATTTTAAATAATATATATCGATATAAATTCTATGTGTGGACGTGATGTAAAAATTGTAAAAATATTATTGCAGTTCTAACGTGTCTAAACCCCAACATAAACTTCCAACTACTCACGTAAGCAGCAATCCCCCTCCACGGTTTGATTATAACGCTTAGTACTGTAATTTTAAAACATTGATTTTGATATTGAAACGAAAATATCTTACATAAAATAATGCATCTCAAAAGAAAAGGAAAAAAGAAAAATTGAGTTCTCCCTTGCAAATGGGTGACTCCACTAATCCCTTTCACACTGTTACATTTGCTATCAAACTCCAACCTTTTCTTTCTCCATTTGCTTCTATTTGGTTGGACCATTCTCTTTCTCAAACATGATACTCTACTACATCTACATGTTTATATTATCTATAGTTAACAATAATGAAAATGAAATTACGTAAATAAAGTTATTTGCATTCAAATTGCTTTTGACATGTAACAATAATCTGTTAGTATAATAAAAATTAATGTAACACTAAAATATACTCCATTCGTCTCATTGAGATAACAAATTGCTTTTGTTATCTATAGTTAACAATAATGAAAATGAAATTACGTAAATAAAGTTATTTGCTTTCAAATTGCTTTTGACATGTAACAATAATCTGTTAGTATATATAATAAAAATTAATGTAACACTAAAATATACTCCATTCGTCTCATTAAGATAACAAATTGCTTTTGTTATCTATAGTTAACAATAATGAAAATGAAATTACGTAAATAAAGTTATTTGCTTTCAAATTGCTTTTGACATGTAACAATAATTTGTTAGTATAATAAAAATTAATGTAACGCTAAAATATACTCCCTTCGTCTCATTGAGATAGGGGCCTTTTTTTTTTAATGCAGGAATTAAGACGAGAGAGATGATAGTGAGTTAAAGTAATGTTTCAGAATTTTATTGGGATAAAATTTCTATTTTAAAAAAGGTCCATATATCAGTGGGACGTTCGAAAAAGGAAAATGTCATTTATAAGTGGACAGGAGTAGTGACTTTTATCGTTTTTGCAATATACTATGATCCTAATCGTTCTTTTTATTAAGAGGGACGGGCCAGAGAGAGACACAGTAGAAATTTGAAAGTCTTTTTAGTTCTCCAAAAAGGAATCCTTATCTTCCATTTCATTCAATCCAAGAACACACACAAACACACACTTAGAGGTGAAAATGGAGGAAGAGAAGCCACGTCAGCACATAGTGATGCTGCCGTTCATGGCGCAAGGCCATCTCATCCCCTTCTTGGCATTGGCCAATCAAATCGCAAAAAGGTATCCCTTCACCGTAACCATCGCCTCCACCCCTCTCAACGTCCGCTACCTCAGAACCACCGTCTCCGACAATTCTACGCCGCCGCCGCCGCACAGTTCCCAAATCCATTTCTCCGAGCTCCCCTTCAACAGCTCTGATCACGGCCTCCCGCCCGACGCTGAGAACACGGAGGCCTTGCCCCTCAACCTCGTCGTCAATCTCTTCCACGCCTCCGCCTCTCTCGAAGGCGGCCTACGCCGCTTGATCCGCGACATCACCGCCGCGGAAAGTGGCCCCCCACTCTGCGTAATCTCCGATGTTTTCCTGGGCTGGGCTACCGACGTCGCGGAAGCCTCCGGCACTGTCAATGTAGCCTTCACCACCGGTGGTGCCTACGGCACGGCCGCCTATATGTCCGTGTGGCAGCACCTCCCCCACCGCCGCGCCGACGACAGCGGCAGATTCACCGTCCCCGGATTCCCCCATTCCCTCCCTTTCCACACCAGTCACCTCCACCGCTTCCTTAGATCCGCCGACGGCACTGATACCTGGTCTAAATTCTTCCAACCTCAAATCGCCAAGTCGCTCAACTCCTTCGGGTGGCTCTGCGCCACCGCGGCGGAGATCGAACCATTGGGACTTGAAGTCATCACCCAGTACACAAAACGCAGCGTTTGGTGCATCGGCCCCCTCCTTCCTCAAGGAATGCTCGATCGAAGGCCGTCACGATTAATCGGCAAGCACACCGGCAGAGATCCCGGAATATCGCCGGAGAAATGCCTCGAGTGGCTGGATTCGCACTCGGAGAACGCTGTCCTGTACATTTCCTTCGGATCTCAGAACACAATCAGCGAATCGCAGATGATGGCGCTGGCTCTAGGGTTAGAAGACAGCGAGCGGCCGTTCATTTGGGCGATTAGGCCGCCGGCGGGCTTCAATTCGCGGGCGCAGTTCAAGGCGGAGTGGCTTCCCCATGGATTCGAGCAGAGGATGGCGGCGAAGAATCAAGGGCTGGTGGTTCGGTCGTGGGCGCCGCAGCTGGAGATACTCTGCCATAGATCGACCGGCGCGTTCCTGAGCCACTGCGGGTGGAACTCAACGGTGGAGAGCCTGAGCCAGGGGGTTCCGATCATCGGGTGGCCGCTGGCGGCGGAGCAGGGGTACAACGCGAAGATGCTGGAGGAGGAGATGGGGGTGTGCGTAGTGATGACGAGGGGCGTGGAGAGCAGCCTGAGCAGGGAGGAGGTGAAGAGAGTGATCGAGGCGGTGATGAGCGGCGGAAGTGAGGCGGAGGAGATAAGGAGGAAGGCGGCGGAGATCGGAGAGTTGATAAGGGCGGCATTGACGGAGGAAGAAGGGAGGAAGGGTTCTTCGTTGAAAGCTATGGATGATTTTGTGGCCAATCTTCTCTCTCTAAGAGATAAGGGGCCCACTGCCACTGGCGCCGAATAACTATATTCTAGTTTGAAACATTGTATGCTCATATCTACTAATTCGGACCGGTCCAGATCCGACCCGAAGATTCGGTTAAATATATATAATATATTTTATTTATTATTTATAAATATATGATATAATATATATATATATATTATATTATTATTTTTTATTTTGTAACCTTATTGACGAATCCAAGATTCGTTGCTCGGTAAAGGTAATAGTGCGTGTATGAAGTTTGTGTGCGAAAAAGTAAAGAACACAAGAGTTATGTGGTTCGATCGTAAGATCTACGTCCACGGAGAATCGAGAGAGGGAGAGTTTGTATTCAAAATAGCATGAGTGTGTACAGTACAATCAATTCTCCTATTTATAGCTAAGTTCATGTCGCTAGTGAGAGTGGGGTTGTGGAGATCGTGGGTGGTTTCCGCCTTACTCTCCATCACTCCACGTTTGGGTGGTTAGGGCTCAACTCCCTGGGCCTGTCTTCGAGCTGGGTTGGGCCGAGCTGCTGTTGGGCCGAGCTGTCTTAGTTGAGCCTGTGCCGAAGTGGGGTAATTAGGCCTAGGGAGAAAAGACGTGGTGTGATGGATGTGATGGTTGGGGATGCTGTAGGCACTTGTATGCCGAGGTGAGGATATGTGAGTTCGGTTGTCGTACCCCCCTCAAAAGGTACTGTCGGCGTACTTGCTGAAGTCATGTTGCCGAGTTGCGTATGCGAGGTGAGCTTTGCCGAGCTCATACCCCCCCTCGGAGATCGAACTTCGGTAATTTAGCTTGCATGCCGAAGTGCGAAGTAGTTTGGCCACCGAAGACGCGTAATGCGTGTCAGGTGCATTAAATGCGGACGTTTGGTGTCCCGATAAAGCAGGGATGGGACGGGCCGTTACTCGAAACGCCGTCGCATTGATGAAGCGTATTGAGTACGCATTAAGTTCTCCCCCCTTAATGTATGATGATGTGAAGAAGAGAAACCATTTACTCCCTCTTTAAAAATCGAAAGAAACCTTAATTTCCAGTTTCTCTGCACTGTTCATCGTCATCTCCACTCCTACTCTGCAAATTCTTCAAGAACTCAAGGCTAACAAGTAAGTAATGGCTTCCATTCCATCGACTTCGTGTGCATCTTCTTCTTCTGCCTCTTCGTCTTCTGCAAAGGCTTCTTCCGCAACTGCATCCTCTTCTTCAAAATCCATTTTTTATCCCGATAATACGCGACCATGCGTACTGTCCGATTGTTCTACCCCCTACCCCCAAACGGTTGAATTTCCTGTAGTACCCGGGGTTACTGGGAAGGTGGGGGGGCCTCGATTCTACGCTTTCTACTTCTTCCTTGTATAAATTGAGTGTAAAATTTAACTTCCCCCCTTCTGCACTATTTCTTCAACCTCAGGTTGGTGATAGAGCATGTTTCCCCCTCAGGGCTTCGTTACTATTTATGCCGACCATCTCAAGGCCGGTCTCCGTGTCCCATATCCGGCTATCTATGCCGAAATTTTGAATACTTTTGTTATTTCCCTTTCTCAGTTGTTCCCCAACGGTATTCTGCAAATAACCGGTTTGGGTGTTGCCTGTTCTCGGCTGAATCTTCCGTTCTCGGCCGAGACATTCGGGGCTTTGTTTACTTTTAAAGATAAAAAACAGGGATGGTATTTCATTTCCTCCCGTAGTAAGTTCTGTGTGAAGGCCCCCTCTAAAGTATCGAACTGGTACAACCAATTTTTCTTTTGCCGTTTCGAGGGGGCCACCGAGGTGGTGTGGCGCCGGGGTGCCATAAAACCCCTGAAAAGGGAAGACCATTTTGCCGATCTGGCAGGGCGTTTCAACATCGGTACAATGCCGATTTTGTTGCGAGGTTGGAGCCTCTTTGGAATTATTTTAATATAACGGACCTTCTACCGCTTTGTAAAGAGTCTTGACCAAAATTGAGTCTTGGGACTAATTCGAATGGAGAAATGGAGTTCTCATTTGGATTAGTCGACCCTTTAGCTGACGCTTGAAGTTTTAGGAATATTCGGAAAGGCTAAGATACATAGAGTTCATGCCGAATTTTTCCGCCAAAGTATCCTATATTTGCCAAATTATTTAATGAGACAAATGAGATAACTCTAAAGTGTGTGAGAGTTAGAAATATATATATATAATCCTAAGATCTCTTATTAATAGAAGTAACAAGATTATTACTTTGATATATGAATAACATTGTCTCCTAAGGTTCGAATCTCTTCTAAAACGAGACTTTTCCTTAAAGGTCAAGTAAAATGGTGGGGATTGTGCGATGTGGAGACGAACCTAGAATTCACTCGATCACCTTTGCCAAAGGTGGGTGTTCTTTTATGAAAATCTATACTCTTGCTGTAGTGAAGCGTGTTTAAAACCAAAGCAGAAAAATAAAACACTTTCATGCATAAAATATTTGGTTTTATGATGATGCCTATCTGTGTGAGAATAATTCGATCGCCCCGAGCTAGCCGAAGTTCACTAGCCAGGTTATGTGTACACGAAGTCGTGAACTGTGTGCTCCCAAGAAGGGCTGGTTTATGCAAATGCCGGGAAGGTGGCCACCTTGCCCGGCGTACTTACAGATATGGCAATACAATAATGGAAGAAAAGGGGGTGCACTCCAATATTTTATCAAAGAAAATGATATTTAGTTTCACAAGTCATTTCGATAAAACCTTGTGGTAACTGTTATAAATGCATGATTGATGATTATTTTATGAAACTATTTTTGGCATAACTCCACTTAGTATATCAAGTACTCAGCCCTGCTCGTATTTTCAAAAACTTGCAGATTGAGCGAGGTGGCAAGGGTGATTGTGTTGAGAGAATAATTTGTATACTTTGAATTTGGTTCAGAGGGGATACATATCTTCATATATGTATCCAGTTTGTTATAGTCTTCCGCTATTTGCTTCAACATTTGATTTATTAAAAAAAAAATGTGTAACTAACTTCATAAGTTAGTAAATCGGGAATTTCTTCATTCTCATGTCTTTAGTAAATTTGGATTATAATCTACATTTATAGGGTGTCTTCTTTAAACACTTATATAATATTGGAGCCTCAAGTTGCCAGTATCATATCCTTTCCTCTTTTAAGTTTCTATTGATTTAGTCTATTCGGTTATTCATTTTTGTTAATTACTGAGTTATAGGTATTTTCCCCTTTCTTCCCCTATTCTTTTATCCAACCCCTAGTCACGCTCCGGCTGAGCCGTCCTTTGAGATAAGGGGCCGTGACAATTTTATGCGCCGTTTTTCCTTTCCTTTCTTTCTCGTAATTTTGTGGCGTGAACGACGAGCCTAGCATCGCGTCTGCCGTTGTATTTTTACTTCTTCTCGTTCTTTTGGTAGGGGAAATCGCCCCATCCTCTATCAATTGGTGCTTTCACTGAGAGCTTTTGAAGTGGAATCTCTTCAAAAGGGGCGAAACATCGAATATTGAATCAAAGGTTTGGGATTTAATTGTTGTTTTAATTGCTGGTGCCGTGTTAATTGAATCAATTGGTGGCTTATGCATTAGTTCTTGTTGGTAGAGCAAAATAAGGTTCCTTATATTCGTAATTTGGGATTGAGGGGAGTATTGGCTTCGTAGTTTGAAATCTATTTCATGGAGGATTATACAATCCGTTGTAAGTTATCTAAGTTATCTCAAGTTGGTTCTGTTTTGAATTATTAAATTGTATTTGAGAAATTGAGTAGAAAAGCCACGGAGACGCATGAGCAGATATTAGTTACTCCCTCTGTCCCATGGCAATTGTCCACTATGGAAATGACACAAAAACCAATGCTATAAGAGATAGGGGATTTTATATTATATTGGTTGTGAGAGTGTAATGTTTCCACTTTAGGTAAGTGGACAATTAAATGGGACGTCCCAATAAGGCAACATGGACAATTGCCATGGGACGGAGGGAGTATTATATTCATCTTTGGATTGAAACCTGATATCCGTTGGGATTTGGAACACAATCGTCCGACTGCATTGAAGGAAGCTTTTGCATCTGCTCAACATCAGGAATCGAGATTCGAAGTTCTTAGATTGGCAAGGAACAAAGTTGTTGAGGAATTGGCCGATTCTGACGTGACGGGAGAGATCGAGGAGAATGTTGATATGCTACCTGATTATGAGGAATCAAAAGCTATTAAGATAGTTGAAACCAACCAAATTCAGAAAATCGAAGAAGTGCAGAATGCCATAGAGAGTTCTCAAAGCCAACCGGAGCTGCCTCTGCCTATGGAGTATCATCAAGTCAATCAAATTCATGGATTGGTTTGTCATGGTCTCACAGCACCACGTTCAAAGAATCATATTGCTTGCGTGTTTGCTAGGGTGGGATCTACTTTTGAACATGTAGTTGCATTCCAGTTATCAAGCTCGCAAAGAAGAGAGATATGGCATCAAGAGGATTTATGGATAGATTCGTCCTACAAGATGGCCAAGTTGATTTTTGGTCACTTCTTTCCGAATGTGGCTCGAGGAGGGATTGCTTTGAAGTTCTATGCACTTGTTGAAGTATATAAAGATCTCCACCTTGAGGACAAGGTGATTTTCAAGGGTGGGGGAGTTGATACGAATATTGTTAATTTCATTATTTGTTGGGCTTAGCCCGTTTTAATTATTTGGGTCGTTCCTTTTGGGTTTTCTTGTTGATTCTTTCCCGAATCGTAGGTCGAATCAACCCTAGGTCTGTAGTATAAATATGTGGAATGTATGTTATTTCATTAACAAGAAATATAAACAAAACCCTACTTTATTTTATGCGCCGTTTTTCCTTTCCTTTCTTTCTCGTAATTTTGTGGCGTGAATGACGAGCCTAGCATCGCGTCTACCATTGTATTTTTACTTCTTCTCGTTCTTTTGGTAGAGGAAATCGCCCCATCCTCTATCATTGTATCCTTGTCTCTGATCATTAAATAGAACTGTAGCAGCATTGATATAGACTTATAGACATATTATCTGACAAAATCAACGATTATGACAGGAGAGGGCTCAACGATTCCGGTAGGGTAGAGGAGGCAAACTATTCCGGATCGGTTTGCAAAGCTAACGGAGGCGCTGTACGTGGCGGAGGAAAAGACTCGGGTCGCCGTTGTGGCTCGCCGGATGGCGATGATAGGTGTGGAATTGATGCGGAGAGAGATGGATGAACTTTGCCTAAGCCAAGGAAACTACAAGAGTATTAAGATTAAAATATATGTTTGATATAGTAACTTTAGCCTTTAGCGGTTTATAACTTTACTAGTTTACAACCCGTCGAAAATCGACGGGTGTCAATTATTTTTAATGTTTAGATATTTTATTAGTGAAATTTATTTAAAAATATTTTAGACTATGATTCTCGATTTTTATGTATTTACAAACAATTAAAATTTTTTAAGAATGATTAAGAACTAATTCAATGATGATTCATATTATATTTAAATCTTCGACGTTTAAAGACTTATAACTCAAGTTGGTGCCGAAAACAACAAAGCCAAGTTACTCGTGAAATATAAAAAATATATTTAAAAGTAATACAAAAATTATGAAAATTATATAAGAAATCTGAACCAAAATAATATGCTCGGCTCCTCTTCTACAAAGCTATTGAAGTTTGAGCATAGTCTCCCGTTACTCGTGTTTATAAGAAAATAGGTTTAAAGGGAATATTTTGATGATAGGTGCATTTGTATCTCGTTAAGCTGCCCGTTGTTTATTTTAATAAACAAAAAATGTCGAACAAAGTCTCCCGTAGTCTGTTGTTTATAGTAATAAAACAAAATGTCAATATAAAGTCACTCGTTTCTCGTGATTATAAGAAAATAGGTTTAAAGGAGAGTATTTTGATGATAGGTGTGTTTGTATCTCGTTCGAAATTCGATACAATCACTTTATAACATTATTTTTAAGTAAAGTATAAATGAAAAATATGAAAATATGTCAAGTCACCCGTTATTTTTTTCAATAAAAAGAAAATGTCGTTATATCAAAATAAGTTAAAATGCCCGTTTCGAACCATCACGTTGATCGACATGCATACGTGTTAATTCCAACATCCACAATTCTTATTTATCTAATATACATATATTTGTAAATATTGAAGTATGATATATTTCAATCTCACACAATATCTATCTTATATTTAGTTTTATATTGTATACTATACTATTTATGCTTATCATATAAGTATTCACGTAGCCCAATGTTTATTGTAATAAAAACAAATGTCGTTACATCAAAATAAATCAAGCCATAACGCCGATTCTTGTTACATTTAAATCTTCGACATTTAAAGACTTATAAATGAAATTGGTGCCGAAATCAACAAAGCAAAGTTTCCAGTGAAATACCAAAATAATAATAATAATAAATAAATAAATAAAAAATAAAAAAATAATGTAATACAAAAAGTACTTAATAATTTACTACCCGTCAAAAATAGTTTACATTAATCGAATTCTGTCTCTTTTGCAATCTAACATGTAACTAAATTTGATATGATTTTAGTAGAAAAATATATAATTATATAAAGTCACATGTTACTCATGTTTAAAAGAAAATAGGTTTAAAGGGGAATATGTTGATGTAGGTGCATTTGTTATATTCTGTCAGAATTTGATACGAATCACTTATAACGTTATTTTAAAGTAAAATACAAATGAAAATTATTAAAATATCAAGTTGTCCGTTATTTATTATAATCAAATATAAAGAAAAATATTAAAATAACTTCAAGTCGTCCGTTGTTTATTTTAATAAAAAGAAAATGTCAATGAACGGTCTCAAATAGTTATATTGATTTCATCTCGCCATGTCGTTATTTCAAGCCGCTAGTTAATTGTGATAATAAAAGTAGGTACATAAATAAATATTAAAATAAGTCAAGTCGATATATAATTCTTCTATTATTTCAAGCGGCCGACTAATTGTGATAATGAAAAGTAGGTTTATAAGAGTAATGATGAACCTTCGATTTGCGGCCCAATTATGTGATTTGTGTGCGAAAGTAAAGAAAGACACAAGAGATTTACGTGGTTCGATCGGTGTGATCTACATCCACGGGGAGGAAAAGAGTATGTTTTGTATTCAAAATAGCGTAAAATGTCTACAATACAAGTGATTCATATATTTATAGTCGCCATCGACGTTGGTTGAGGAGTGGAGGACGTGGAATTCATGGGTGGTTGTCCTGTTCTGGTTTCTTCTCCATCAACCCACGTTCTTGATCTTTAGGGTTCAACTCCCTGGGCCTACTGGGCTTGTGCCGATCTGGTCCTGTTGGGCTTTGGGCCTAGGGAGATGGGCCATTTCCTATCACATCCCCCCCCCCCCCCCCCCCCCAAAAAAAAAAAAAAAAACGTGGGGTGATGGATTGATGGTTGTGTCTATGTGCTTGAGGGTTAGCGCGCTCGAACTGAATTGATGTACCCCCTCCGAAATTTTGGAGTTCAAGGAAGTCCGAACTGAAGTGACGTACCCCCTCTGAAATGTTGGAGTTCGAGGAAGTCCGAACTGAAGTGACGTACCCCCTCTGAAATGTTGGAATTCGAGGAATGCCGAACTCGTCTCCTGCCCAAACTCATAAAGTTGTCAGCCGCATTTAATGCGACGCTTGGGGAACCGATAAAGCACGGATTGGACGGGTTCGAAACGTCGTCGCATTGATTAGCTTATTCAATACGCGTTAATTTCCCCCTTATGCCTGATGATTGGGAAAAAACAATCATTCACTCTTTTTATTTTCGAAACGAAACCCTAGTTCTCAAATTCTCTCCACTGTTCATCTTCACCAACTCTGATTTCTGCGGATTCTTCAAGAACTCTTCTAAAAAGTAAGTTATGTCGTCGAGTATTTCGTTTTCAACCTCTCCTTTTAACTCTTCTGACCGGGAAGTTCATTCCCCGGTTCTATCTTCACCTTCTGGGGCGGCAATTGAAGAAGTCGCCGCCGCTTCGTCATCCACCTCTATTCCGATCTTTTTTCCTAAAAATAAGCGCTCGTGCGTGCGGTCCGATTGTGAGACCCCGTACAGGCAGGACGTCGAGTTCCCCGACGTTCCTGGTGTCGTTGGGAGTGTGGGTACTGTTTCACTAAAAAGTGTTCGCAATAGAACGAAATCCTATCGTAGCACTAGCAAGTAAAACCAAAGTATCGAATCTCAAGGAAAACTTAACAGGGCAATCAATTATGTAGTAAATCCTAATCTAGCCTAAATCTAAGAAAGCAAGTAAAAAGAATTGTTGGGTTTTTGTTTTAAATCCTAGGCAAGAAAATAAATCAAAGCAAATAAATAACTAATCTAAGAACAAGCAAATAAATCTAAGAATTAAACTAAAGTAAAACGAATAATCTACCTAGGCAAGAATCGAAAAGAAAGCAATAAAAGAAGCAACGAAGAAAACGAAAGCAAAGAAAGAAGCATAAACAAATCTAGACATGATGAACTAAATCTGGAAATTAAAGGCAAATTAATCTAACTTGAAAGCTTTGAAAAACGAAAGAATTGAAGCAAGAAAAACGAATCTAAACTTTAAACTAGAAATCGAAAGAACGAAATTAAACTAAGGAAATTAAAAGAAGCAATTACGAAAACGAATCTAAAACTAAGTAAAACAATTAAAGCAAGTAAACGAAAGCAATAAATAACTTACGAGAATTAAACGAAGAACGAAGAACGCGAAGTAAAAGAAAAACTTGAATTGAATTGCACGAACTATGAATCCGGATCCGAACAAAGTAAAACTAATCTAAAGTGTTTAAGTGCTGAAAACTAAAGCTAAAATATGCTAAAAGATGGTAAAGGATGATCCCAATTCGTCCCAAAGTACTAGTATATATATAAGGAGGAAAACCTAATTATATAAGGAAACTAACAGCTGCACGCGGACATCTGGCCGATCGGCCAGATTTGTGAAGGACTTGGCCGATCGGCCAAATCAGGCGCTGGACGATTGCGCGCGATTCTCTTGTTTCGGCCGTATCTTCCTCATCCGAACTCCAAATTGACCTCCGTTTTCGCCTATGTGCTCCTATCGAACCCCTCTTCGATATAATGCTTTCATTACATCCAAAATGAATCTTCAATAAAATCATGAGAGGTTAGAACTCGAGGTCAATGATTGCTCAACAACCATTCTTCTCGTTTTCTTCTCGTTTCCGCCCTTTTCATCCTACAAGTACCAAAAACTCCAAACAAACGAATCATAGCCAAAATACACACTAAAAGACACGAAACACAATGAAAACGAACACGAAAACACAACGAAAAACCTAACAACTAAACACCAATCAAAATCCCCCACACTTAGACCTTTGCTTGTCCTCAAGCAATATAAAAATGAAATAAACAATAGACTCAAGTATTGTGAACTATATAGGCCTCAAAACTTTTCGAAAACAAACTCTCATGATCATGATCAAAACTATGCACACAACCTTAGCATCAATCAACACAATCTACTCAACTAATTCAAAATATGCTAATCCATCAAAGAACACTCTCCAACATGTGAAATTTTATATATGAAAGTGAACACTCAACTCTCTCAAAGAAAAGATGTATAAGATAATGCACATCATAGGGTTCACTCAATATCAATGCAATGCAACACGTTTACCATAGGCTTGCCTTCAATCTCAACATCTCCACCTAATGTAATACTCACAAATTAGGATCAAAAAGGTCTTTATATAAGCTTGTAATGTAGGGACATTGGTTAAGGTAGGGAAAGTATAGGCTAAGTGACTCAAATAAATCTAAATCATCAACCTCTTTTCAACTCCAACCAAAGTATGGATTTTTACTCCATCTTCTACCATCCAACACACCAAATACAAACTCAAAGATGCTAAAATATCAACTATACAAATCAAAGCTAACTATCCCCTTATGCTTATTTTTTTTCTCCTTTTCTTTTCTTTTCTTTTTTTTTTTCTAGAGCTCAACTAATAAATGTTCTTTCTAATGTTGAACAAAGGCTCTGTTTTTTTTTTTCATCTTTTTTTTTTCTTTTCTTTTTTATTAAAGCTCATAGGGATAGCTAACTACACTTAAACAAGCATCTAAAATTTCTTCTCTTCCTCTCCTTCTACACCACAACAAATATTCTCCAATTATCTCCTTCCATATCACCAACTACAACTAAGGATACCCATAATCATCCAAACCTCCTATCATCCGGTTTTACAAAGAACGGCTAATAAAGGCTCAAAAGGGGTAAACAAAGGTATATGAACAAGGTTAGTGTATAGGGATCATGTGGCTAAAGAAAGATGGCCTAAGATCATCTCCTAGTTCGTAAATATACTAAGGTCTTGATGGAGAAACAAGGCAAGTTCTAAAAACAACGAAACATGCATGATCACTCAATCAAAGAATAGACATAAATATGCACAAATAGCTCAATTCTCACGGGTTCAAACTAACTAGTTCCCGACATCATAGCATACATCAAATTCATCAAATAAAATGCGTCGCTTCGCCAAGGTTCCATGCATAATAAAGATCATGAATTTTTCTCCAAAAATCAACAAAAATTTTCTATCATCGGCCAAATCCACAATACTATCATCACATGCTCATTTGACTCAATTAACTCCTAAGTCTCAACAAAATTAAACACATCATGCCAAAGTTTCAAAGACCCCCCCCCCCCCCCCCCCCACACACACACACACACACACACATACACTTAAAATCAAGCAATGACCTCATTGCGAGAAATAAAAAGGAAGGGATAGAAGGAACTTATCGCACAATGTCGACCAACACACTTGAAATCCCGAGAAATTCCATGTAGTACCTACAAAACAAACACAAAACACAATATCAAAGCGTAAAATCGAGCAAAATAAAGAAATCAAAATAAAAGACTCAAAACAAAACTAAAAGACACAAAACAAGGCTATGGGTTGAAGAAACCTTGGAACCGAGGATCTTGCCAACGAGGATCGTGAGGAGACCAAATCGGGGATCATTCGGGTTCGGTTTGGCCGATCGTCCAGAATTCGTAAAGAATCTGGCCGATCGGCCAAAATAGTTACTGGCCAGGGGTCGTTCGCATAGGTTTGGCCGATCGTCCAGAATTCCTAAGGAAATCTGGCCGATCGGCTAGGTCAAAAACTGAGTGTCCGACGCCAATCCTGCAAAAACACACATACTACACGAAAAATCAAATATTAACAATAAATACTACGAATATTTTTTATTTTTATTTTTATTTTTTTATTTTTTTTATTTATTTATTTTTTTTTTTACGTGGGTTGCCTCCCACCAAGCGCTTGTTTAACGTCATTAGCTAGACGAAGGATACAATCAACCTAAGCCCGTAGCACCGAGTGACGTTTTTATGCTCCTTGCGACACACTCACACTCTCTTCTCGAACCATCTCGAAGGTCAAGGACGTGGTCATCATCAACTCTCGACTCCCCCACACTTAGTTCGAACTCCTCCTCAAACATCTTCGAGCTAAACTCTGCAAGAAAAGATGTTACACAATTGGTGAGGTTAGAAAGAAAAGAGTTAATGACAACTTCCTCTTCCGATGCATGGTTCAAGTTTTCCTCTTCTACTTCATCAACCTCCTTCAAATTCCCTAGATATTGCTCGATTATATTGTAACACCCCACTTTTATTAGATTTTTATGCAGATTAATCTTTTATGAGTGTATATATTTACTATTTAGTAGTAATTAAGTTATGAGAGAAATCCTTGGGTTTTATGTCAATTAAGAGCTTTATTATTCTGGGCCAAAGTATTTAAGTTTCCTTCTACCATATGTTTAGCCCAAATTCTCATGTATATAGTATTGTTTGGGTAGGGGGTGATGGATGGATATCTACGTCAACCATGTAGGAGTAGAGTTTGAATATGAGAGAAGCAAGATTTTCCCCTATTTTCCAGCGTAGGAGATATCCCACGACCTTCTTTTCTAAATCAACTCAAACTCTTTCAAACCCTAGTTCCATCAAAGTATATATATATTCTTCATCTTCACATTTTTTTGAAGCCACCCGAATACACTCTCTGTTTCTCTTTCAAAGCAAGACTTTACGTTCGAACACATTCTAGCCTCTCCGTCGGCGAACCATTACCAGCAGGAAACCTTATCCAGTTCTCAGATCTCTTTCGCGTTCTATAGGTACCAAATTCGTTTCAGTTTGAGTAATGAATGAGTAAATTACGCTAGTCCAAAGATCGCATGTTTAAACTGTAGAAACTCCTTGAGCCAGATTTTTCCTGCATTTTGTCGAACAGATGGTATGCGCTCTTTTGAGCAACGTTTTGAGTCTTTTTTTCCTTGAGTCGAACCAGATCAGAGTCTCTTATCATTGTAGCTTTAAATTAGTACCAACTACACCTTATTCTATCAGCTAATGAATGAGATATGCCAGCTCAAAGTTCGTATGTTAACTATGTTAAAATCTTTGCGTCCAGAATTTTCAGCATAAGAGTGGTTCTGAACAGTTTTCAAACCCCGATTTCAGACCCTTCCTATAACCAAATTAGAAAGTAAATAAAAGTTGTTCCTTGCGATCTCAGTTTTCCATAGCCGTATTGTATGCCCCAAACCGAGTTCTGATGTGACCACAGCAGTCTTCCAAAGTTGAGACGTTGACCAACAAATTTATCTAGTTTAACAAATTCTTTAGGATAGCATACAGAAAATCGAGTAGGGGCGGCTAGCTCATAACTCTTGTTAATTAGAATGAAGGATTCGTTTATCTCTTTTACTTACCATAGTTTATTAAACGTGAATAGGTGCGAGCGATTAGGTCCTTGTTCGAGACTCGTTTCCTCGTATTTCGGGCTCTAATTTGAGGTGGGTAAACCTTTCCAAGTAATTGTGGGTAAAGCTTCTTTCAAATGAAAATGGTTTATGATGCATTGTGTGTAACTCTTTTCAAGTAAATGCTTTTTAAATGGATATGCAATGTGGGTTGAGAAAGAAAATGATGTTTATGAAAATGTTTTATGTCCAACATGTTTTATCGACTTGGATTGTGATACGTGTAATGAGAATGAATGAATGTACAGTTTATGATGACCCTGACGTTAAGAGTCTTGTGTATCTAAACTATGAATGAATGAATGTACAGTTTATGATGACCCTGACGTTAAGAGTCTTGTGTATCTAAACTATGAATGAACGAATGTACAGTTTATGATGACCCTGACATTAAGAGTCTTGTGTATCTAAACTACGAATGAAGGAATGTACTGTTTATGATGACCTTGACGTTAAGAGTCTCGTGTATCATGAATGAATGAATGAATGAATGAATGAATGTACATGTTTTTCCCTTTCCTGCGATGATTATATGTTGGACAAAAGAATGAAGAAAAATCCATTTCCCTAACCACTGAGTGCATTTTTGTGTACTCACCCCCACTTTTATAAAATGTTTTCAGGTCAGTAGATGGAGTTGGAGCTGCGTAGAGGAAAACGGTGGTGTTAGGTTTTTATTTCTAATAAAGTTCATGAACTTATGATCCTTTTCCATTAGCTTAAACCATTTATAGTTGTTGACTTATTTTTCCCTATGCATTGAACTCGAGTTATTGAGTAGGTTTGCATTTTCGTTTAAAGATATTAAACTCGTTTTGGTTTAAGTAAACATTTATGCTATTTTTAATCTTAGTAAGACTTCATTTAGATATTTTCCTCATTTAGTTTAATGTTAATTTCCGCATTTAGTTATGTAAAGGGTAGCATTTTAAATTAGCCATTTAGGGTGTTACATTTAGTGGTATCAGAGCAGGTCTACGTTTCTGTAGACTTGTTAAAATGTGTCTTTTATAAAATTGTTTAAGTAGTACACCACTCCGCTTCCTACACGTGCTCCAACCCAAGGTACGGTTTTAATCTCTGAATTTAGTTGAGATATTTCATGAGTTTTGAAGTATGAGTTCATGAGCATGATATGGTATGTTATGTATGAAATTTGTAAAAAAAAAAAAAAAAAAAAAAAAAAAAAAAAAAAAAAAAAAAGAAGGGGAATTTATGCTACATGAAATTGTTTGACTGATTAATTGATATGTTTTGAGTGTATACTTTAATTTAAAGTTTAGTTGAGACTTATAAAGAACTCAAGACGCCTTATTAACTAGCCTAATGTATGAGATAGATGGCGAACGCGAACATACCCCCACAGTATTTACACGCTTATGCCGAGGTGCAATTTTGGAACCGGAATTGGGACATGGGAATGGGAACCATTGCTAACCTAGTGACCTTAAGGGATCTGTGGCGGCAAACTGGAGAGCATGGACCCCATGTGTCGCAGTATGGAGCTGCTTGGAGTGTGGCGGCACGTTTTCCTTTGGAGTTACGAGGAATGGCGTATCGTGTTCTTGATGCGGCTATTACTCATGATCTGAATGGAAGGCCACGTGTGGATTTCGAGGTCTATATGGGAGCACTACTTCACATCGTTGGTACCCTTTTCCACGGCATGGTGGGGATCCCAGATGATCCAGCGCCACAGCAACCTGTTCCACCCAATCAAGTTCCGCCAAATGAAGGAGAAGAAGAAGCGGATTCGGGTGAGGAACCGGTGGATGAGGAGATTGAAATGGAACTGCAAGAGGAGCCAGTGCCGATAGAAGAAGAAGAGGATCCGGAAGAAGAGGATCCGGAAGAAGAGGATCCGGATGAGGAACCGGTGAAGGAGGAGATTGAAATGGAACCGCAAGAGGAGCCAGTGCCAATAGACGTCATATATATCAGTAGTGACGATGAGGATGATGGCAAGGCGTAGGATAGGCGTAGCCAGGACGATTCGTTTATCTGATTATTTAAGTTAGGATATAGTCATTAGAACATCGATGCTCATTAATTATTTTGTTCTTTCGAACATTGTTGCTTTAGTACGGTTTTAGTCATTCCTAGTTGGTTGATTTTGGATGAATCGTTCTGGATATTGGAAAAATTTGTTTATGGAAATATTGTTTTCTCTATATTATGTTTGGCTTCACGATCAAAGTTTAGATAACCTTGTTTTATTTAGGAGTTGACTGCTATAGTATTAGAGTGAAATTCAGTTTACTAAATGAGTATGTATGGGTTTAGACGATGGCAGGTAGAGGTAGACCACGGAACAACCCTAACAATGGCAACGACGACATACTTCAAGCATTTGTTGCCGCAATTCAAGGACTTGCCTAGGCGAACCAGAATCCTCAGCCAGGAAATAGGGCGAGTCAAGTGATCAAACAGTTCCGCGAGTATGCTCCCCCGAAATTCAATGGTCGAGCGGCCCACTCGCCTTGGAAGAGTGGCTCATGGAGTTGGAAAGGATCTTTGAGCACATCGAGTGCAACGACGCGCAGCGAGTCTCCTGCGCAACGTTCCAGCTCACGGAGGATGCGGGGCAGTGGTGGAAATCCCATCGTAACGAGATGACCGAGGAGGAGAGGCAGAACCTCACTTGGGAGAGGTTCAAGGAGCTAGCAATGGAAAAATATTTCCCTCGCTCATACCTCAACCAGAAGCAGACTGAGTTCTTGGAACTTAAGCAAGGGACGATGAGTGTGACTGATTATGAGCGGAAGTTCATTCAGCTGACACGTTACGCTACCCGTTTGGCAGCTACAGAAGCGGACAAAGCCGAGTACTTCCTGAAGGGTCTTCGATCGGAGATTAGAGGGATCCTGGCTATGCACGAGACTAACAACTATGGAGTTGCAGTCAAGCGTGCCCTCGAGGTTGAAGCTGCTTTAGAGGTGGATAAGGTGGTCACCAGAAACGACAACCAAGGAAAGAGAAAGTGGGATGATAGGGGTAAAGGAGATGGAAACCCTGCTAGCAAGAGAGAACAAAACTACTCTCGTTCCACTACATCTACTCAAGGGGAGAAACCCACGTGCTCGCAATGCAAGAAGCAACACTTTGGGAAGTGTTTTCAGGGAACTAGTGTTTGTTACCGTTGTCATGAGCCAGGGCATTTTGCGAACAATTGCACGAAGAAAGGGAAGGATGAGCCAAAGAAGGGTGGCAACGCGCGATTGTTTGCTTTTACTCAACAAGAGGCAGAAGAAGGTAGTGGCAATATGACAGGTATGATTACAGTTTCTGGAATACCGATTTTGGCTTTGTTTGATTCGGGAGCATCGCATTCTTTTATGTCACTTGAAATGTTTAAGAAAATTTGTGCCACCGTAGAAGTAGAGAACTTAGCACTTGATGTTAGGATCCCCTCGGGTGCAACTTTAAGAACATACATGATGGTTAAGAATATTAGCTTTGATTTGGGAGGGAAACATATGGTGGCGAATTTATACATTTTAGAGATGCGCGATTTTGACCTTATTTTGGGAATGGATTGGTTAAGTGGAAACTTTGCAACCATACGGTGTCACGATCGAGAAATTGTAATTCAAAAGCCATAAGAAGAGGAGTTCGTTTTTCATGGAGCCAAGATTGGAAAGTATCCACAAATCATTTCGGCCATGAAGGCCATGAAGATGTTAAGAAAAGGAGGATGTCAAGGATACTTGGTCAATTTAATGGGATTAACACAGTCGGTGGAGTCATCAATTGAGGATGTACCGATAGTTCAAGACTTCGAAGATGTCTTTCCTCAAGAAATACCGGGATTACCACCTAATAGGCAAGTTGAGTTTACCATCGAACTCGTTCCAGGAGCAGCACCCGTATCTAAGGCCCCATATAGAATGGCACCTAAGGAGTTACAAGAGTTAAAGGTGCAACTTCAGGAGTTATTGGATAAGGGGCACATTCGACCGAGTGTTTCGCCTTGGGGAGCGCCGGTTTTATTTGTGAAGAAGAAGGATGGTAGCATGAGGATGTGTATAGATTATCGTGATTTGAATCAGCTCACTATCAAGAACAAATACCCCTTGCCGAGGATTGAGGACTTATTTGATCAGTTGAAGGGTTCGGGAGTGTTCTCGAAGATAGATCTAAGGTCAGGGTACCATCAGTTGAAGGTGAAGGAGAGTGATATTCCTAAGACGGCATTTAGGACAAGATATGGACATTATGAATTTGTGGTGATGCCATTCGGGCTTTCTAATGCACCTGCTGTCTTTATGGATTTGATGAACAGAGTGTTCCATGACTTTCTTGATCAGTTTGTTATCGTCTTTATTGACGACATCTTAGTATACTCGAAGGATCGAGAGGAGCATGTTTCTCACTTACGGTCTGTCCTAGAGATTTTACGGAAGGAGAAGTTGTATGCAAAATTCAAGAAGTGTGAATTCTGGTTGAATAGAATTGGTTTTCTGGGACATGTGGTGACCTCAGAAGGGATTGAGGTCGATCCGGCAAAAGTGGAGGCCATGAGCAATTGGAAGGTGCCAACGACAGCCTCGGAGATACGAAGTTTCCTTGGATTGGCAGGTTACTATCGAAGGTTTATTGAGGGCTTCGCGAAGATAGCGGGACCGCTCACTCAGCTTACTCGAAAGGGAGTGCCCTTTGAATGGACGGAGAAGTGTGAGAGGAGTTTTAAAGCGTTGAAGGAGAAATTAGTGACGGCACCAGTTTTGACTATTCCAGATGGTACGAAGGATTTCGTCATTTATAGTGATGCCTCAAAACAAGGTTTAGGATGTGTGTTGATGCAAGAAGGCAAGGTAGTGGCTTATGCCTCTAGACAACTCAAGAACCACGAATTGAATTATCCCACACACGATTTGGAGTTGGCGGCAGTTGTCCACGCTTTGAAGATTTGGAGGCACTATCTGTATGGTGGGAAATGTGAGATTTACACGGACCATAAGAGCTTAAAGTATTTCTTCACTCAGAAAGAGCTTAATATGAGGCAGCGTAGGTGGTTGGAACTGGTTAAGGATTACGACTGCAAAATTTTGTACCACCCGGGAAAGGCAAACGTCGTAGCAGATGCTCTTAGTCGTAAGAGAGAGGATAGTTATAAAGGGAAGTTGACACAACAAGAAGAACTTGTGAAAGACTTCGCGAAGTTAAACCTTGAAGTTGTAGCTACCTCGGAAGAAGCAGACGCTATTATCGCGGCCTTAGTGATTCGTCCTACTCTTCGAGATAGAATTAGAATGGCACAAGCAAAAGATGGATTTTTGGAAAAGATGAGGACTAAGAAGGTGTATGAAGGTTCAAAGGGGTTCTCAGTGTTGAGTGACGGGACACTTATGTTTGGCAAGAGAATTTGTGTGCCGAAAGATGAGGAGTTGAGGAAAGAGATATTGGATGAGGCTCACCGGACGGTGTATACTGCTCATCCGGGAAGTACTAAGATGTATAGAGATCTTAAGAGAACTTTTTGGTGGAGAGGTATGAAGAGGTCGATTGCTAAGTATGTGGCACGGTGTTTAGCATGTCAGCAAGTTAAAGCCAAACATCAACAGCCGTCAGGATTATTGAAGCCTTTGGAGATACCGGAATGGAAATGGGAGCATATCACGATGGATTTTGTAGTTCGATTACCTAGATCGACGAGGGGAAATGATGCGGTTTGGGTGATAGTAGATAGGTTGACAAAATCTGCACACTTTATACCGGTTTGAATGACTTACTCTATGGAGCAGTTTGCCCAGCTTTATGTTCGGGAGATAGTCCGTCTGCATGGAGTACCTACTTCTATAGTTTCGGATAGAGACCCACGTTTTACGTCGAGGTTTTGGGAGAGTTTACATCGGGCTTTGGGCACTAGACTAAAATTCTCAACAGCTTATCACCCTCAGACCGACGGTCAATCCGAAAGGACTATCCAGACCCTAGAGGATATGCTAAGAACTTGTGTGTTGGATATTGGAGGTAGTTGGGAGACGCACTTACCCTTAGTAGAGTTTGCCTACAATAACAGTTTTCACTCTAGTATAGGGATGGCACCGTATGAAGCTCTCTATGGTCGAAAATGTAGGTCGCCTGTTTATTGGGACGAAGTGGGCGAGAGAAAGGTTTTAGGTCCTGAGATGATAGAGGAGACGGTCGATGTGATTAAGAAAATTTGAGATAGGATCAAGGTTGCTCAAGATAGGCAAAAGTCATATGCGAACAAGAGAAGGAAGGATTTGCACTTCGAAGTTGGCGACAAGGTCTTCTTAAAAGTGGCGCCGTTGAAGGGAGTGTTGAGGTTTGGAAAGAAGGGAAAGTTGAGACCTCGTTATATTGGACCTTTTGAAATCTTGGAAAGGATTGGAGATGTAACCTATCGATTAGCGCTATCGGCGGAGTTATCATCAGTTCATAATGTGTTTCATGTGTCAATGTTGAGAAAGTATTTGCATGACCCGAGCCATGTAGTGTCTCACGAAGAAGTATCTCTCAACAAAGATTTAACCTACGAAGAAGTGCCTATCGCAATCCTTGACCGCAAGTCTCATGAATTAAGGAATCGTAATGTGGAGTTGATCAAAGTCCAATAGAGTCGTCATGGAGCCGAAGAAGCGACATGGGAACGCGAGGACGAGATTTTTGCGAAGTATCCGTCTTTGATATCAACCGGTAAGACCCAATTTCGAGGACGAAATTTTATTTAAGGGGGTAGGGTTGTAACACCCCACTTTTATTAGATTTTTATGCAGATTAATCTTTTATGAGTGTATATATTTACTATTTAGTAGTAATTAAGTTATGAGAGAAATCATTGGGTTTTACGTCAATTAAGAGCTTTATTATTCTGGGCCAAAGTATTTAAGTTTCCTTCTACCATATGTTTAGCCCAAATTCTCATGTATATAGTATTGTTTGGGTAGGGGGTGATGGATGGATATCTACGTCAACCATGTAGGAGTAGAGTTTGAATATGAGAGAAGCAAGGATTTCCCCTATTTTCCAGCGTAGGAGATATCCCACGACCTTCTTTTCTAAATCAACTCAAACTTTTTCAAACCCTAGTTCCATTAAAGTATATATATATTCTTCATCTTCACGTTTTTTTGAAGCCACCCGAATACACTCTCTGTTTCTCTTTCAAAGCAAGACTTTACGTTCGAACACATTCTAGCCTCTCCGTCGGCGAATGATTACCAGCAGGAAACCTTATCCAGTTCTCAGATCTCTTTCGCGTTCTATAGGTACCAAATTCGTTTCAGTTTGAGTAATGAATGAGTAAATTACGCTAGTCCAAAGATCGCATGTTTAAACTGTAGAAACTCCTTGAGCCAGATTTTTCCTGCATTTTGTCGAACAGATGGTATGCGCTCTTTTGAGCAACGTTTTGAGTCTTTTTTTCCTTGCGTCGAACCAGATCAGAGTCTCTTATCATTGTAGCTTTAAATTAGTACCAACTACACCTTATTCTATCAGCTAATGAATAAGATATGCCAGCTCAAAGTTCGTATGTTAACTATGTTAAAATCTTTGCGTCCAGAATTTTCAGCATAAGAGTGGTTCTGAACAGTTTTCAAACCCCGATTTCAGACCCTTCCTATAACCAAATTAGAAAGTGTATAAAATAAAAGTTGTTCCTTACGATCTCAGTTTTCCATAGCCGTATTGTATGCCCCAAACCGAGTTCTGATGTGACCACATCAGTCTTCCAAAGTTGAGACGTTGACCAACAAATTTATCTAGTTTAACAAATTCTTTAGGATAGCATACAGAAAATCGAGTAGGGGCGGCTAGCTCATAACTCTTGTTAATTAGAATGAAGGATTCGTTTATCTCTTTTACTTACCATAGTTTATTAAACGTGAATAGGTGCGAGCGATTAGGTCCTTGTTCGAGACTCGTTTCCTCGTATTTCGGGCTCTAATTTGAGGTGGGTAAACCTTTCCAAGTAATTGTGGGTAAAGCTTCTTTCAAATGAAAATGGTTTACAATGCATTGTGTGTAACTTTTTTCAAGTAAATGCTTTTTAAATGGATATGCAATGTGGGTTGAGAAAGAAAATGATGTTTATGAAAATGTTTTATGTCCAACATGTTTTATCGACTTGGATTGTGATACGTGTAATGAGAATGAATGAATGTACAGTTTATGATGACCCTGACGTTAAGAGTCTTGTGTATCTAAACTATGAATGAATGAATGTACAGTTTATGATGACCCTGACATTATGAGTCTTGTGTATCTAAACTATGAATGAACGAATGTACAGTTTATGATGACCCTGACATTAAGAGTCTTGTGTATCTAAACTACGAATGAAGGAATGTACTGTTTATGATGACCTTGACGTTAAGAGTCTCGTGTATCATGAATGAATGAATGAACGAATGAATGAATGAATGAATGTACATGTTTTTCCCTTTCCTGCGATGATTATATGTTGGATAAAAGAATGAAGAAAAATCCATTTCCCTAACCACTGAGTGCATTTTTGTGTACTCACCCCCACTTTTATAAAATGTTTTCAGGTCAGTAGATGGAGTTGGAGCTGCGTAGAGGAAAACGGTGGTGTTAGGTTTTTATTTCTAATAAAGTTCATGAACTTATGATCCTTTTCCATTAGCTTAAACAATTTTTAGTTGTTGACTTATTTTTCCCTATGCATTGAACTCGAGTTATTGAGTAGGTTTGCATTTTCGTTTAAAGATATTAAACTCGTTTTGGTTTAAGTAAACATTTATGCTATTTTTAATCTTAGTAAGACTTCATTTAGATATTTTCCTCATTTAGTTTAATGTTAATTTCCGCATTTAGTTATGTAAAGGGTAGCATTTTAAATTAGCCATTTAGGGTGTTACATATATCCTCTTCCTCATCCACACAACTAAAGAATTTGTCATCTTCAATGGACTCTTCATCTTCAATGAATTCTTCAAAGGCTGCTTCCTTGTTAAAAATCTCACAAATATTTTCCTCAACACAAGGGTTAGCAAGCTTAACATAAGAGCATAAATGAAAAGATGAAGTAGGAATAGAAGGTGAGTTCCCAAATACCGAAAATGTTACCGAACCTCCTTCACCGGCCATGCTCAATGTGCCGGTACCTACGTCAATTCGAGCTCGAGTAGTGGCCATGAATGGTCTTCCCAATAAAAGTAGATGTCCAGTTGCACTCTTAGCTCCTTTGCCTTCGTGAAGCACAACAAAGTCGGTGACGACTCGAATTCCACCAACTAAGACAGTGACATCTTCCACAACTCCCAATGGACTGCTCACGGTGCCGTCCGCTAGCTCAATGCGTATGTCGGTAGCTTGAAGGACTGTTGAGTTCATCTTCTCGAAAATAGAGTACGGCATTAGGTTCACCGCAGCTCCTAAATCCATCAATCCCGAAACGGTCTCTCCGCTGTCCAAAATAATACTCAAGTCGAAACCTCCCGGATCCCCTCGTTTAGGAAATGAATTGATAGGCTCGAAATTCTTCTTCTCCTTCCTCACGATACTCCGAATAGGTGGAACATACGGGTTGAGCATTTGCTTCTTGTTCTTCACTCTACTCGGAAATGGAATAGGGGGGACGTACGGATCGGGTGTCTTGTGGAGAACGGGAGCATCCTTCTTATCATCCTTGGAATCCTCGCTGCTGTCGCCGGATTTGGCCGATCGGCCAGAGTCGGGGGGACCTGGCCGATCGTCCAGACTAGTTGCTGGGTTCTCGCAAGCGTTGAAGGGTTTGGACGGGCGGCCAGAATCTGGCCGACCGGCCAGATCACCTCCTGGACGAGCTTGGCCGAAGGGTGTTGCCGGGCCGTTCCATCGAGCGCTCGGGCCCCGTCGATCTCCCATGGGCCCTTGAAGAGGCATCGGAACTCCATTGAGTTGTAACACCGTGATTGCATGAGCTTGGTGAGGTGGAACGGAAGGAACATATGGAGGATATGGGGCTTGCACCTCGTTGGCTTGTTGTGGTTGAATCCCTTGGCTCGGAATTCGCCCCGGTTGTTGCATCAGGTGCATGGAACTAGAAATTTGGCCAATGGCCAACTCGAGCCTCTTTATGTTCGCATCAAGAGCATGGAGACGATCCTCATCGACGGGAGGCTTTTGTGGAGGTCCTTGAGGACGAGAATTTGGATATGATGGTGGTGGTGTAGGAGTAGGTTGAGGGGGGTAGTATGGAGGTGGTGGATAATATGGATTAGGAGGGCATTGAGGAGGTGGATAATATGGAGGAGGTTGAGAGTAGTAGGGATTTGGTGGAGGAGGATATGGGTTATTATATGGAGAGGGGCGACGATATTGAAAATTCGGGTTCGTACCTTGCCCTTGGGGTGGTGGCATGTACCCTTGGGCAGCATATACATTGGCTCCTCCTTCATAAGTGGGTGCTCCCATGTTATGGCAAACCTCCTTGATGTGTCCCAACTCTCCACAAATCTCGCATTTTTCCGGCTTCCTCTCTTCCTCCTTCGGGGCCGGTGCACTTTGCTTAATCTTCAAGTTCTCGAGATCCCTATACATGTCGGCAATTTGCTTCTTCAAATCAGGGCTCATCGAGATTGCACTCGCCTCCACTTTCCTTGGCCTAGCTGATTTTTGTTGAGAACTCGCAGCGAGCGTCTCGAATATCGCCTGCAACTCGTCAGCTGTCTTGACCGCTATGTTGCCTCCGGCCGAACTGTCCACCATGAACTGACAAGTCTGGTTGAGGGCGTCGTAGAAATATTGCCAAAGCAACTCCGGTGCCATTTGATGATGAGGGCACTGTTGAAGTAGCTCTTGGAACCTCTCCCATGCTTCGTGAAATGGCTCATCGTTGTCTTGGGAGAAATTCATAATCTTTGACCGCACCTCTTGAGTCTTGCGGTTCGGGTAGTACATGAGCATGAACTTCTCGCACACCGCATTCCATGTGGTGAGAGAGTTGGCCGGGAGCGACAAATACCACGACTTTGCTCGATCCTTGAGGGTGTACGGGAAGCACTTCATCTTCAAGTTGTCCTCCGTGAGTCCCGAGAGTGGGAATGATTGCACCACCGTGCAATACTCTCGAATGAACGTCAATGCATCCTCGTTGGGCAGCCCGTGGTAGGATGGGAGCAACGCCATGTGGTGAGGTTTAAGCTCATGATTCCTGACCGCTTCCGTCAGGACAATTGCCGAAGTGGTGGCTGTGAATGTGGGGAGAGCAAAATCGCCCATGACGACTCTAGCTGCCATGGCTTCGGGCTCTGCAAATAACAAGACCAAAGAGAAGTCTTGTGAATCAATCTCCTCCTTCTCCTTCGCGGCTAAAATCGCTTTCCTTTGATGGATGTTGTCGAAGTAGGGCGCTAAACTCCTTTGAAGACTTCGGCGACCATGCATAAACAACACTCAACAAAAAGGTTAAACGCACCGAGTGGGAGAAACAAGAAAATCGAAGAAACACAAATAAAAATAAAACAAATAAAAATACTACACAATAAATCGCCTAAAGTTTTCCCCGGCAGCGGCGCCAAAATTTGTTTCACTAAAAAGTGTTCGCAATAGAACGAAATCCTATAGTAGCACTAGCAAGTAAAACCAAAGTATCGAATCTCAAGGAAAACTTAACAGGGCAATCAATTATGTAGTAAATCCTAATCTAGCCTAAATCTAAGAAAGCAAGTAAAAAGAATTGTTGGGTTTTTGTTTTAAATCCTAGGCAAGAAAATAAATCAAAGCAAATAAATAACTAATCTAAGAACAAGCAAATAAATCTAAGAATTAAACTAAAGTAAAACGAATAATCTACCTAGGCAAGAATCGAAAAGAAAGCAATAAAAGAAGCAACGAAGAAAACGAAAGCAAAGAAAGAAGCATAAACAAATCTAGACATGATGAACTAAATCTGGAAATTAAAGGCAAATTAATCTAACTTGAAAGCTTTGAAAAACGAAAGAATTGAAGCAAGAAAAACGAATCTAAACTTTAAACTAGAAATCGAAAGAACGAAATTAAACTAAGGAAATTAAAAGAAGCAATTACGAAAACGAATCTAAAACTAAGTAAAACAATTAAAGCAAGTAAACGAAAGCAATAAATAACTTACGAGAATTAAACGAAGAACGAAGAATGCGAAGTAAAAGAAAAACTTGAATTGAATTGCACGAACTAAGAATCCGGATCCGAACAAAGTAAAACTAATCTAAAGTGTTTAAGTGCTGAAAACTAAAGCTAAAATATGCTAAAAGTGGTAAAGGATGATCCCAATTCATCCCAAAGTACTAGAATATATATAAGGAGGAAAACCTAATTATATAAGGAAACTAACAGCTGCACGCGGACATCTGGCCGATCGGCCAGATTTGTGAAGGACTTGGCCGATCGGCCAAATCAGGCGTTGGACGATTGCGCGCGATTCTCTTGTTTCGGCCGTATCTTCCTCATCCGAACTCCAAATTGACCTCCATTTTCGCCTATGTGCTCCTATCGAACCCCTCTTCGATATAATGCTTTCATTACATCCAAAATGAATCTTCAATAAAATCATGAGAGGTTAGAACTCGAGGTCAAAGATTGCTCAACAACCATTCTTCTCGTTTTCTTCTCGTTTCCGCCCTTTTCATCCTACAAGTACCAAAAACTCCAAACAAACGAATCATAGCCAAAAGACACACTAAAAGACACGAAACACAATGAAAACAAACACGAAAACACAACGAAAAACCTAACAACTAAACACCAATCAGGTACACTCGATTCAACAGTATCCACCTCCACCCTTTATCAAATCGCCGTCAATTTTAACTTCCCTCCTTCTGCCCTTTTTCTTCGACCTTCTTCCGGTGACAGGGCTTGCCGGCCCCCACGGGGATTTGTTACAGTTTATGTTGACCAGTTCGAAGCTGGTCTCCGGTTCCCTTTCCGGCTATATATGCTGATATCCACCGTACTTTCGATCTTTCCCCCGCCCAAATTTCTCCCAACAATATAAGCCAAATAACCGGGCTGGGGGTTGCCTGTTCTCGACTGGATATACCCTATTCGGTCGAGATTTTGGGGGGGATGGTGTCCTTCAAGGACAGGAAGAGGGATGGTATTACTCCTCATACCGGCACAAGGGCTTTTCTGTCCTCGTGCCCTCGAAAATTCAGGACTGGCAGAAGAAATTTTCTACTGCCAGTTCGAGGGTGCCACCGAGGTCGGGTGTCACGCCGGTCCCGTTAGGCTTTTGCCGAAGCGGAAACATTTTGAAAAAGTGGCAAAGCGTTTTGCCAGTCTCAGCAAAATGTCGATGTCCCTTGCCGCTCTCGCGGTTGCCGTTCCGAGCCCCGATGATCCTTCCACTACGGTGGAGCCGGGGAGGGGTGAGGTCCCTCTCGTTTTTTTTTTTTTTTTTTTTTTTTTTTTTTTTTTTTTTTTTGGACTTCGGAATTCGGCTCTAACTCACTTTTTTCTTTTGCAGTGAATATGGTTAAGGGAGGAAAGAAGGCGCCCGTCCAGAAGAAGAGGAAGGGCGAGACCATCAATGCGCCTGCCGACTCAAAAAGGCAGGCGATTGGGTCGTCGGAGAGGACCCGCACTGAAATTCCCTCCCCCCTCTCTCACGGTGTTTCCCATTTTGCCGCTGAGAACATCGACATGGCGGCAGCGGGGAAATTAGTTATGGGCTCGGCCACTTCCAAGCCCGATCTTGCTATTACCGGGGTCCGAACTGCGACTCCGACTTTTCCAGAGGTAAGACTTGAGTTCTCTCTCCCCCCCCACCCCCCCCCCCCCCCCCCCCCCCCTTTTTTTTTCACCGATCTGGCTTCACGACGTACAGGGGGTGGATCCCTCTCTGGATGACTGCGAGAACGCCTTTGGCATAGTCAAAGGTCTTCTCAAGGGCTCGGTGGCTAAGTACAAGAAAGCCACCGAGAAGATGAAGAGGCTGGCCACCGAGAAGGCCAAAATCACAAGGAGTTGGCCAAAATCACAAAGGAGTTTGCCTCCGCTGTTGCTCGGGAAGTGGCTTGCTGCCGCCACTGCCGATCTCGCCGCTGCCAAGGAGAAAGCAGCGAGAAGCGAGGAGGAGGCGGCGGCGGCCCGAGCTCACGAGGAGATGTTTTTCGCCGATTAGGGCGAGTTCATCCACGCCCTTGCCGAAAGGGTCGTGTATAGCCAGGGCTTTAGTGCCCTGGTCTCCGCACTGACCGGGCCGGCAAAGAGGCGGGCGGTGGCCAAGGTGCTGCGGCGTGTGGCGGCCGACTTCCCCACCCTTGACAAGGGGAAGTACGGCTATAGGCCCATCAATGATGAGGAGATGCTGCGGATTTACTTCCGCCAAATTTTGAAGAAGGCCTCCCCCTTTCTAGTCATCGGGTACTTGGCCAAGCAGCAGACTCCGTGGACGGCTGCCGAGGTGCGGGACTGTCAGTTCGATAGGGACGTCGAGTTTGAAAAGCTTTGCGGCCCTTATCGTGACGAGCTGGCAGAGCGTCCGCTCTCTCCCGACGTGCCGTCTGAGAGCGAGAAGGAGGAGGAGGAGGAGTAGGAGGAGGAGGAGGAGGAGGAGGAGGACGTGGAAACTGGCCACGTCGAAGGTGATGCCGGGGTGACGGAAGCTGCCGAGATGTGCGACCCGAACACTGGGGCTGAACCTACTGGCGGGGTCAGTTGATCCCCTTCTTTTTGTAATTTTTTGTTTTATCCGAGCTGTAATGTACTGTTCTCTATCAATGAAATTTGTTGTTCGGCTCTTGCTTATCTCTGTTGCTTTCATTTCTGTAGAATAAATCCGAACTTGACGTAACTCCATACTTGAACGAAATAAAAAAACTGAAAGTCCTGATTGACTCCAAAGATGGAGAGATCGGACGGCTCGATAAACGTGCCGAACACCTTCGAAATGAGTTCGACGCTAAGTACAATGCGCTGCAGATCAAGGCGGATGCCAACAAAGCTCGGTACCTTCAGTTGAAGGAAGATTATGCGAATGCTGAAAAGGTTGAAGCCGAACACAGCGAGTATGAAAGAGTTATTCACGAACTCGGTGGCAAAACGATCTCCGAGGTAGAGGCCGAGGCTCTTGAAGCTGTTCGAGGTGTGATACGTGAATGCAAGAACCGCGGTTCAAACTCCTGGGAAGTTGCTGAATATATTTCCGAGCTGCGGTACTTGACGAACTTGTTCCCACTGGTTTTAACTCGCAATTCGATCATGAAGAAGTGGCTAGATCGGTATCCGCAGGTACAACCTTCCAAACAGAATGCCTGCCGGTTTCGGGCCTTAAGTCCGACTGTGCCGTCTCGTTTGGTGAAGGATCAGCTGGACATGCTGTTGCCTGCACAAAACCGCAGACCGATCCCGAACTGTGGAGACGGGAATTACCGTGCTCCTCTTGTGGTCCCACGAGGTCGGAGTTCCGCTCAAGGAGGGACAAGCCGAAGTGAAGGGACGAGCCGAGGTGGCAGAGTTGGACGCAGCTCAGGGCAGAATTCCCAGAAGAAGGAAAGTGTAAATATTGATTTTTTGCTTAACCCGCCAACTCGTGGTTGGGCTAGCTACTTTAATTGTAGCAAGAGGCCAGATGAGGGCGGTCCTTCTAATACATAAGCTGTAAAAACCTGCAAAAAATAATAAATATCTTTTTGGACATGTTATGCCCTATTAATGCCTTTGCTATATTATTTATTGGCTGATTGCCTATTTTCGAATTAGCATTTATGCTTTTATTCGTCATCCGAACTGACACATAGGTCGAGGTTCAGGTCTTCCGAAGTGGCTCGGGGGCGCACTTCGGCTTCCAACGTTACACTTGGGTCTTCCTCGGTCTTAGGATGGCAATCGCCTATTATCCATGGCCGAGGTGACACTTGGGTATTAATCGGGTTCCTGTTCTGCCGACCAGGTCGGTAGGGGTGGTCCCCTGTTCGTACGATTTTGTTATTAGTTTTAACACTTGTCCTCGTCAGGATAGTGTATGATGTTAAGGTAATGTGCATATAAGTGGAGTAATGCAAAATGACATGAACATATAATAGAATAGAAAGAACTTTCATTACTTTGAAATAAGACTGAACTAGTAAAAGACCGAACTGAACAAAAGAGCGAACTGAACGGAAGACCGAACTGAACAAAAGATTGACAAACAAGACTATCCTACATGATACTCCACATCTATGCATAATACATCTTCAGATGGATTACATTCCATGGTCGCTGTTTGGGCTCCCCGGACATGGTGGAAAGCCTGTAGGCGCCTTTACCAAGGACCTCGTCCACTCGGTATGGGCCTTCCCATGTGGCTTCCAGCTTGTCGAGCTTGCAAGCCTTGCGGACCTCATTGTTTCGTAGGACTAGATCTCCTACGCAATATTGCCGGTCTCGCACTCACCGATTATAATATCGGGCTATGAGTTGTTTGTACCGGGCTTCCTTGATGTAAGCTGCATCCCGCTTTTCTTCTAATAGATCGAGATCCGCACGTCGGTTTTCGTCATTCACCTTGGCGACGAAGTGAGTCGTGCGCGGACTGGGCAGCCCGATTTCGACTGGGATGACAGCTCCTGTACCGTATGCTAGGCTGTAAGGTGTCTCACCATTTGCTGTTCGCGGAGTCGTTCTATAGGACCATAAAACATTTGGAAGGTTCTCCACCCATAACCCTTTGGCTTTCTCCAACCGAGTCTTGAGGCCTTTGACGAGCGTCCGATTCGTCACTTCGGCTTGACCATTTGCCTGGGGGTGGGCTACCGATGTGAAGTGCTGCTGAATTTGCAGCTCGTCACACCACTCCCTAAAAATTCTGTCCGTGAACTGTGTCCCGTTATCAGATACTAGAACATGGGGTATGCCGAATCGACACACTATGTTCTTCCACACAAAATTACGGGCATTCTTACTTGTGATCGCAGCTAGGGGCTCCGCTTCCACCCATTTCGTAAAGTAATCAATTGCAACTATGAGATGTCGCAACTGACTTGGTGCTTTATCGAATGGGCCTACAATGTCGATTCCCCATTGTGCGAACGGCCAAGGGCTTTGCATCGTCGCCAGTTCGGTTTGGGGCAGCCTTGGCACATTGGCATGCAATTGGCACTTTTCACATCTTTGCACCAGCTCGATGCAGTCTTTAAACATAGTGGGCCAGAAGTATCCCCACCTTATGATTTTCTTTGCGAGAGCCCGAGATCCGATGTGGCTTCCGCAGGCCCCCTCATGCACTTCTCTCATGATATAATCTGCTGAGTTCGGTCCGACGCACTTGAGTAAGGGCTGGAGGTACGATTTCCTGTAAAGGACATTGTCCAGAACCGCATATCTCAATGACTTCGACAATATCCTTCTGGCCTCTATTTTGTCTTCGGGCAACTCCCCCCTCATCAGATAAGCTAGGATAGGCGTCATCCACGTCGGCTGCGGCTCATCGTCCAAATCGTTGACCTCGGCCTCATCCATGCTCCTATGCAGGACATTCTCCATTGGCGAAGTGCCAGGTGCCGCTGCCAGTTTGCTGAGAACGTCAGCTCGGGAATTCTGAGTTCGGGGGATGCGTTCGAGCTGGAAGTATGTGAAAGCTTCTCGCATGCCTCGTGCTTTAGCTAGATATTTCTTCATTCTTTCTCCCTTCGCTTCGTAATTTCCTAGCATGTGATTCACCACCACTTGTGAGTCACTACGTACTTTGATGGCTGTGACCTTCAGATCTTAGGCTATTCGGAGTCCGGCCAGCAGCGCTTCATATTCTACCTCATTGTTTGTAGTTGCGAACTGGAAACGAAGCGAATAGGTGAATTCCTTCTTTTTCGGGCTGATGAGGAGAACTCCTGCTCCACTTCCCGTCTTTCCAGAAGCCCCATCAACGTACATATGCCAACAGTCTTGTGGTTCTGCTGTAGGTGTGTGAACTGGCTCTGGTGCCGAGATCGGGACTTCGGCTATTGAGGTTTCAACCAAGAAATCTGCTAAGGCTTGCCCTTTGATGGCCTGGCGAGGAACATAAGTGATATCATGCTCTCCTAATTCTATGGCCCACTTTGCTATTCGCCCGATGCTTCGGGTTTCGTCAGTACCTGCTGAAGTGGGGAATCTGTTCAGACCTGAATAGAGTGCGCGTGAAAGTACGGGCGTAAACGCCGAGCAGCGTTGACCAGTGCCAAAGCTAACATTTCCAATGGCTAATATCGCACTTCGGGTCCCTTGAGCGATCGGCTTATGAAATACACGGGCAGTTGACGCCCTGCTTCTTCACGTACGAGCACCGCGCTGATAGCTTCTTCCGAGGTGAACAAGTATAAAGACAGTACCTCTCCCACTTTTGGCACCGATAAAGTTGGCAGATTGTTGAGATAATCCTTTAACTGGCTCAAGGCGAGATGGTGTTCCGAACTCCAGTTGAATTCGGGCGCCTTTTTCAAAATCTTGAAAAAGGGCAACTGCTTCTCTGCGGCTTTGGAAAGAAATCTGCTCAGTGCGGCAAGGCACCCTGTAAGCCTATGCACATCGTTGATCAATCTCGGATCCTTCATCTCTAGCACAGCCTAGACTTTTGATGGATTTGCCCTGAGTCCCTCTTGGGAGATACAGCAGCCTAAAAACTTCCCCGAAGTCACAGCAAAGGTGCATTTTTGGGGGTTAAGTTTTAGGTTGACCTCGCGGAGGAGGGAGAGCACAGTTCGGAGATCGGCGACACTGGTACTCTCCTCCTTACTCTTCACCACTATGTCATCGACATAGACTTCCACTTCCTTCCCAATATGGTTCTTGAATATTCTGTCTACCATCCTTTGGTAGGTAGCTCCTGCATTCTTCAGTTCGAATGGCATCTTGCGGTAGGCAAAGATGCCGAAGTCTGTAATGAATGCTGTCTTTTCTGCCCTCGGCATCCATTAGGACTTGGTGGTATCCCTTGTACAAATCAAGGAAGCTGAAAATCCTGTGACCGACCAGGGAGTCCACCTTTTTATCGATGTCGGGAAGAGGGTAGCAATCCTTGGGGTAGTGCTTGTTCAGATCAGTATAATCAATGCACATGCGCCATCCTCCCCCAGCTTTCTAGACCATCACCGGATTTGCTATCCAAGTCGGGTAGGTAACTTCGAACAGGATCCCAACATTGAGCAATTGAGTCACCTCGGTCTTTATGACTTGATTTCGCTCAGCGGCGAAAGAGCACTGTTTCTGTTTTTATCGGTCTGACCTCGGGATCGATCTTAAGCCGATGTGTGATTAGCTGGGGTGATACTCCTGTCATGTCCAACGGGGACCATGCAAAGACGTCTTTGTACTCCCTCAGAAGCCGAATTACCTGCTCGCGAAGATGTGGGTGTTCGGTGAGTCCCACTTTGACGACCTTTTCAGGGTCATCTTCGTATAGTACCACTTCCTTCTCTTCGGCAGGCAACGCCCTCTTCGGCTCCTCGGAGTTCGGTAATTGCTATGCTTGGGGTAGCTAAGGCGGAGCCCCCTGCCCTTTGAGTGCTACATGCAAGCACTCCCTTGCTACTTTCTGATCGCCGCGGATCACTGCTACCCCCCCCCCCCCCCCCCCCCTTTGTCGGGATTTTGATGGCCAAGTGATATGTAGAGCAGATCGCCTTCACCGCATTCATCCAAGTCCGGCCTAAGATGATGTTATAGGGGGACTTGGCTTCCACCACAAGGAACTCGGTCACATCGGTGGAACTTCTCGGCCCTTTCCCTATAGTAACTGGGAGTTCGATTGTTCCCAGCGGATAGGTTTCTTCCTGTGCAAAGCTCCGTAGAGGTCGTGTGGTCGGCACAATCTTTGACTTATCCAACTCCATGCTGTCGAAGCAGTGTTTGAACATAATGTTCACTGATGCCCCAGTGTCTATGTGTATCCTCTTGATAAGTTTATTGGCGACCACAGCCTCAACGACGATGGCGTTGGAGTGCGGCACCATGGGAGGCACTGGGTCCTCGGCAGAGAAGGTTATGGCTTCTTCTTTCTTGAATCTCTTGTTGGCTGGCTGGAGATTCCGTGCTCCGTTCTTTAGGGATGACTTCGTCTGCCCCTTTGCGAGTGCGGAGATCGTCGCAACGACCCCGTCGTATTGATAATCACCGTCCTCATCGGCATCGTCCTCACTGTGCTTAGCCTTCTTCTCGGCTTCCGAACTGCAACTTCCTCCCTTATACTGTCTTTTCTTCTTTTGATTTCGGGGGGCGTCTACCTGATTAACCCTCGCACTTCGGTCTTGATATTTTTTGAGTTGGCCACTGCGGACTAGGCTCTCGATGTCCTGAGCTAGGTTCCTGCAGTTCTCCGTCTCGTGCCCGTAGTCTTCGTGAAATTGGCAATATTTGTTCTTTGACCTCGGCTTTCCATCTTCTCGCATCGGCCTAGGTCTCTCGAACAAGTTAGCGTGCAACTCGAGGATTTTGGTCCTCGGCTTGTTCAAAGGAGTGAACTGTGGAGTGGACCGCTGTGCGGACTGGGACATCGGCGGACCCCGTTGGTATGCTGGAATCTGCCGAGGTCCGAGACGAGACTCAATCGGACCCCGCTGAATTCGTTCCATCACACCTTTCCGGGGTGCATCTTCTTTTTCTTTGAGGTTTCACCTCGGTCTACCTCCCTTCGGCGTCTGGTCGCCTCCTCTATCTTGGCGAACTTGTCTGCTATGGCCCACAACTCGGTGGTAGTCTGTGGTTCCTTCGCCAGAATCTCCCTGTAGAGTTGGTTCGAGCTGATGGCATTTTGAAATGCCGAGATGATGAGGAGATCATTAGTGCAGCGAGTCGATAAGCATTCCCTATCGAACCGGGTCATGAAATCTTGTAGTGGTTCACCTCGGCTCTGCTTCACAGTCAGCAGATGGGCCGGAGTGTGTCTCACTTTAGCACGCTGGGAAAAGCTCCTAGCGAACACATTCATCAGATCGGCGTACAATCTGATCGACCCGGGAGGCAGACTATCGAACCATTCCCGCGCATTATCGATTAGCAACTCAGGGAATAGTTTGCACATGTGAACACTCCCTAGATTCTTGTTCAACATGCTGTATTTGAACTGGCTCAGGAAATTGCTTGGATTTCCCACTCCATTGTATGGCTTGATTTCGGCACCGTGTACCCAAAGGGCATGGGTGTGTTAAGGATCTCCTCCGAGAGCGGGCTGATGGATGACCGGAGAGAGGCGAGCAGCTAAGCTCAGTCGGATGGCTGGGGATAATCGTAGAGTTGCTTCAGGACCGAACAGCTCACGTTCTCGGTTAGCTGTGAGATCCTCCACATGTCCCTCTGGCATCTGATGAGCTTGCGGTCCTAGGCGCGAGCTCATGGGAGCTCGGTGAGACTGGACTGGTTGTGCTTGTGAGGACAGGGGTGCCACCGTATTATCTGCAGCGTTCTGTTGGCCGGAGTTTGGGACTTCCGGGATCTCTCCAGTTCCGAACTGGTCGTCCACAAGAACGTCGTTGTGGGGTTGCTCCGCGCCCACCGCCGAGGCCGGTTCTTCGGGTTGTCGTCGGCGACTCCATCGACGGCAGGGGGTTCCCAGCAGTGATCTATTCCCGTGCAGCATGGATGGTGAATATGAGCAGCGAAAATCAAAAATTCAAGCACAAAATTTCGTTCCCACAGACGGCGCCAGTGATGAACCTTCGATTTGCGGCCCAAGTTTGTATGTGATTTGTGTGCGAAAGTAAAGAAAGACACAAGAGATTTACGTGGTTCGATCGGTGCGATCTACGTCCACGGGGAGGAAAAGAGTATGTTTTGTATTCAAAATAGCGTAAAATGTCTACAATACAAGTGATTCCTATATTTATAGTTGCCATCGACGTTGGTTGAGGAGTGGAGGACGTGGAATTCATGGGCGGTTGTCCTGTTCCGGTTTCTTCTCCATCAACCCACGTTCTTGATCTTTAGGGCTCAACTCCCTGGGCCTGTTGGGCTTGTGCCGATTTGGGCCTACTGGGCTTGTGCCGATCTGGGCCTGTTGGGCTTTGGGCCTAGGGAGATGGGTCCTTTCCTATCAAGTAATATTTCAGTAATAGGTATAGTGTATACTGTTAAATTCAATATGAATAATATATTAAAATCTATTCATGTACGAATAGAATAATATTGAAGATAACTATTAAAGATATAATAATATTATTAATAATAATTATAATTATAGAATAATTAGATAATATTTTTTATTATAAAAAATTGAATTTTTAGATAAATAGGAACGGAGAGCATAGGAAGCACCACGTAGGCACGTAAATTAACGTGGTGCTTTGAATCCGCTTTGCTATTATATATAAAAGGATAATAACAATACTATCTATATACTATATAAAAACAAAAAACGAAGGGTACTTTCGTAATTTCACTTCTATCTTTAGGGGTTTTATAGTATTATCACTTCTACATTTTCTTTTATTTCTTTTTTAATAAAAAATTTTAAAAAATTAAAACTGTCATCAAATAATTATGAATAGACGCAACTTTAAGTTGATCACTTATTCGTCCCAACCTCCATGCAACTTAATTATATTGTTTTCTTAAAAAAATAGTTTTACCAAATTAAAATATTGGGAAAATAGTTAGTTTAATGAAATGTGAATGAGCACAACTTTTCACATGAAATTTACTTACTTTACTTTATTATTACGTCTCCTTTTGTGAGACGGTGCAAAAGGGAATTAAACTCTTTCCCAAAGGACGTATCCAGTCTCCATACTTTGTATACACATTGTTCTCCACACAATTACGGCGCAGTATTAATCGAAGAGCATGTGAATAAGGACATGTTACGTGTTCTTGCCTTGAAATATTTATCTCTACAACACCTTGACGGTTCCGTAGGTGGTGCGGGTGACGTTTCGATCGGAATTCTTCTTATGTTTGAATGAAATATGAGACATCATCTAAATGCCGTTTCTGTGTCGTCATCTTCAATATAATTATATTCAGATTTATATTCAGATTCGAGGATCTCTTGATTATGGTCAGGTATGTACAAACCCGTTTTCTTTTTATAGAATATATTTTTCCGGATTCGTATCTCTATTGCACATTCTGCACATCCTCATTTGCACTTGGAGAATGAAATTGTCGATGTGGAGACACAAGGTGATCTAAATGTAGGCACTTTGTAGTAAAATTGAAACAAGCATTGTGAGAAGAAAATGAATTTCCATAATCTGATGCTTACATATTGCCTATAAATTTTCAAAGGCCTCAACTTTTCCCTTCACTGCTGTTCACATATTCCCTTCAGTACTGTTCACATATCAAGATAATAGGTTCTCAATAGATTCTATGCATCGTCTCTACACTATTGGTGACGATTTGGGGAGAGAGAGAGAGAGAGAGAGAGAGAGAGAGAGAGAGCAATTTAAAGAAGGAAACTTTGTGTGCATTCTTCAGTGAAATTTGTCTCTTTAACATTTTACGCTAGGAATGATATGCATGCAGTAGAATTTCTTTAGCAGACTTGCCCCGAGAATTTCTTTAGCAGACTTGCCTCGAGCATCAACATAATTATACGCAATCAAGGAGCTTTGAATCGTGGCCTTTAAACTTGCACTGCATCGGCGCGTTTGATCCATTTTGACACACAATGCTTGTGACTCCGATACTTCTTGTCTTCGAAGCCGAAGAAGATTCTATTGCGGAAATAATGAAAGCCTCAACCAAACCAGAGTTAAATTTATTGTTGAAGATGTCTTACATTTGATTTTTTTTTTTTTTTTTTAATTAGGAAAATTAAGGTTCATCATTAGCCACTGTCAATCTCAAATCCCGATTAATCTACTTCATTTAAAATTTGTCATCCTTTAATTTATTCCACATATATACATAATATATCTCCTATAACCTGTAAATATATGGGAAAAAAAAAAAAAAGCTTGGACAACAATGCCGGCCGGTATCAAATAACAATGTATTTGAGAAAAAAAAAAGTTAAAAGCATGATTTTAATCTAGAAATTGGCTATGAACTTAATCATAAATTAAATTCTTAGTCTATATATTAAGAAATATTGTACGTAACATCGACTGAAATTATCTGATAAGAAAATATAGTTCAACTAATCCTCAAAATGGCAAAAATTAATGGACTTATCTTACTAATTAACTAATAGGATATGATCCAACTATTAGGTCCAAGCATCAGGTCTAATATAAATAGGCCCGACAATAAGTTCGGCTCACGTGAGTTTTACCCATGAAGCCCGTGAAGACTCCTTGACCGACTACAACTCAACTTCTAAGAGACGTAAAAAACTGGGAGGAGGCTTATCACAAAAGAAAAGATAAACTCAATAATTCTTATAGGAGAAGACTTTGTATTAGAGTCAAACTCCACATGATTATATATAAATGGGGGCTAGATTAGAGTTAGGGATTCTTTCATACGTGGTCTTTTCGTCATCGTTGCAACAATAATTGCCCTACGAAAATAAATTATAATTCGTAATACTTTCTATCATGCTCCAATCGATGGGTTAAATTACTCGTGTATACTACCAAAGTTGTAACTGCACAAATTTATGGGTGGAAGAAATTATGTGATAAAAATAACCTATTTGTATCTTTTAGAATAAACTTACACCATGGTGGTAAAACAAACAAATATTAAGACATCTAATGATAAACTTTCAAAATGTTGAGTTTCAAAAAAAAAAAAAAAAAAAAAAAAAAAAAAAAAAAATCACTTATTCAAAATGTAAAATATAATTTTGTCATTGCATACAAAAATATTTCATCAAAATTTCAAGTCACATATCTTTAACTATTTTTGTCGAGCATCGCTCGGGTGAACGTTCTAGTTATAATATAGTAATACAATCCAGAAAATATTTCGAAAATCATGAATAACTGGTATATAATAACAATAGTATTATTAATAATATTATTTTACAATAAAAGGAGGGGAGGGGTATACTTGGCACTACATATTTTGTAAGAATACACACTTTTATAATAATAATTGATAGGAAATGGCACATCTCCCTAGGCCCAAAAGCCCAGATCGGCACAAGCCCAACAAGCCCAGATCGGCATAGGCCCAGAAGGCCCAGATCGGCACAAGCCCAATCGGCCCAGCCCACGCTAAATGCAGGCCCAGGGAGTTGAGCCCTAAAGACCTAGAACGTGGGTTGATGGAGGAGAAACCGGAACAGGACAACCACCCATGACTCCACGTCCTTCACTCCACAACCGGCGTCGACGGCGATTATAAATAGAGGAATCACTTGTATTGTAAACACTTACGTTACTCTGAATTATATACGTATATTCTTCCTCCTCGTGGATGTAGATCTTCTTGATCGAACCACGTAAATCCCTTGTCTTCGCTTACTTTCGCATACAAACCACATACAAACTATTACTTTATTTGGGCCGCAAATTGAAGGTTCATCACTGGCGCCGTCTGTGGGAACTTGATTCGTGTTTGAATTTTCGTTCTTGCTGCTCAAAATCACCAGCCATGCCACACGGGAACCAGTTGCTGCTAGGAACCCCCCGCCGTCAAAGGAGCCGCCGACGACAGCCCGAGGAACCAGCTTCGGCGGTGGGTGCGGAACAACCAAATGACGTTCCTGTTAATGATCTACCCGGGACTGGAGAGATCCCGGAGGTCCCAAATCCTGGCGAACAGAGCGCCGCGGGAAACACAGTAGCACCACCATCATCACAGGCCCAGCCGGTCCAGTCACACCGAGCTCCCGTGAGCTCGCGTCTAGGACCACAGGCTCACCCGACACCGGAGGGCCATGTGGAGGATCTCACAGCCAATCGGGAACGCGAGCTGTTCGGTCCGGAAGCAGCTCTACGCTTGTCCCCAGCCACCCGACCGAGCTTTGCCGCTCGTCTCTCTCCGGTCATACAGCTGAACTCAGCAGCCCCGCCTCCTCCTCCGCTTCCTGGGATCGAGGAGTTGCTAAGAAACTACCTCACCACGGCATCGGGGCGCGAGTTCCTCAACCAGTACACCGGTGCACAGGGAGTCCCTCAGTCCGGACAGGGAGTCCCTCAGTTCGGCCAGGGGATCCCGCAGAGACCCGGAGGACAGGACTTGCCACACTATCTCCAGCAAGTCCGAGGACAGACCCAGGGATACCAACAGCCGAGCTCCCACGTAGTCCAGCCGAACTACACTACTGCGCCACCCTATGGCGCACCTCCCCAAGGACACATGGCCTGGGGAGCGCAGATCTTCTACGCGCTCGGCAGGATCATCAGCCCGCTCTCGGAGGAGATCCTTAACACACCCATGCCCTTTGGGTACACGGTGCCGAAGATCAAGCTATATAATGGAGTGGGAAATCCAAGCAATTTCCTTAGCCAGTTCAAATACAGCATGTTGAACGAGAATCTAGGGAGTGTTCAAATGTGCAAACTATTCCCTGAGTTGCTAATTGATAATGCGCGGGAATGGTTCGACAGTCTGCCTCCCGGGTCGATCAGATCGTACGCCGATCTGATGAATGTGTTCGCTAGGAGCTTTTCCCAGCGTGCTGAAGTGAGACACACTCCAGCCCATCTGCTGACTGTGAAGCAGAGCCGAGGTGAACCACTACAAGATTTCATGACCCGGTTCGATAGGGAATGCTTATCGACACGCTGCACTAATGATCTTCTCATCATCTCGGCATTTCAAAATGCCATCAGCTCGGACCAACTCTACAGGGAGATTCTGGCGAAGGAACCACAGACTACCACCGAACTGTGGGCCATAGCAGACAAGTTCGCTAAGATAGAGGAGGCGACCAGACGCCGAAGGGAGGTAGACCGAGGTGAAACCTCAAAGAAAAAAGAAGATGCACCCCGGAAAGGTGTGATGGAACGAATTCAGCGGGGTCCGATTGAGTCTCGTCTCGGACCTCGGCAGAATCCACCACAGCAACGGGGTCCGCCGATGTCCCAGTCCGCACAACGGTCCACTCCACAGTTCACTCCTTTGAACAAGCCGAGGACCGAAATCCTTGAGTTGCACGCTAACCTGTTCAAGAGACCTAGGCCGATGCAAGAAGATGGCAAGCCGAGGTCAAAGAACAAATACTGCCAATTTCACGAAGACTACGGGCACGAGACGGAGAACTGTAGGAACCTAGCTCAGGACATCGAGAGCCTAGTCCGCAGTGGCCAACTCAAAAAATATCAAGACCGAAGTGCGGGGGTCAATCAGATAGACGCCCCCCGAAATCAAAAGAAGAAAAGACCGTATAAGGGAGGAAGTTGCAGTTCGGAAGCCGAGAAGAAGGCTAAGCACAGTGAGGACGATGCCGATGAGGACGAAGATTATCAATACGACGGGGTCGTTGCGACGATCTCCGCACTCGCAAAGGGGCAGCCGAAGTCATCCCTCAAGAACGGAGCGCGGAATCTCCCGAACAGAGAGCCAGCCAACAAGAGATTCAAGAAAGAAGAAGCCGTAACCTTCTCTGCCGAGGACCCAGTGCCTCCCATGGTGCCGCACTCCAATGCCATCGTCGTTGAGGCTGTGGTCGCCAATAAACTTATCAAGAGGATACACATAGACACCGGGGCATCGGTGAACATTATGTTCAAACACTGCTCCGACAGCATGGAGTTGGATAAGTCGAAGATTGTGCCGACCACACGACCTCTACGGAGCTTTGCACAGGAAGAAACCTATCCGCTGGGAATAATCGAACTCCCAGTTACTATAGGGAAAGGGCCGAGAAGTTCCACCGATGTGACCGAGTTCCTCGTGGTGGAAGCCAAGTCCCCCTATAACATCATCTTAGGCCAGATTTGGATGAATGCAGTGAAGGCGATCTGCTCTACATATCACTTGGCCATCAAAATCCCGACAAAGGGGGGGTAGCGGTGATCCGCGGCGATCAGAAAGTAGCAAGGGAGTGCTTGCATGTAGCACTCAAAGGGTAGGGGGTTCCACCTCAGCTGCCCGAAGCATAGCAATTACCGAACTCCGAGGAGCCGAAGAGGGCGTCGCCTGCCGAAGAGAGGGAAGTGGTATTATATGAAGATGACCCCGAAAAAGTCGTCAAAGTGGGACTCACCGAACACCCACATCTTCGTGAGCTGGTAATTCGGCTTCTAAAGGAGTATAGAGACGTCTTTGCATGGTCCCCATTGGACATGAGAGGAGTATCACCCGAACTCATCACACACCTCGGTTTAAGATCGACCCCGAAGTCAGGCCGATAAAACAGAAACAACGCTCTTTCGCCGCTGAGCGAAATCAAGTCTTAAAGATCGAGGTGGCTCAATTGCTTGATGCTGGGATCCTATTTGAAGTTACCTACCCGACTTGGATAGCAAATCCGGTGATGGTCAAGAAAGCTGGGGGAGAATGGCGCATGTGCATTGATTATGCCGATCTGAACAAGCACTGCCCTAAGGATTGCTACCCTCTTCCCGACATCGATAAAAAGGTGGACTCCCTGGTCGGTCACAGGATTTTTAGCTTCCTTGATTTGTACAAGGGATACCACCAAGTCCTAATGGATGTCGAGGACGCAGAAAAGACAGCATTCACTACAGACTTTGGCATCTTTGCCTACCGCAAGATGCCATTTGGACTGAAGAATGCAGGAGCTACCTACCAAAGGATGGTAGATAGAATATTCAAGAACCATATTGGGAAGGAAGTGGATGTCTATGTCGATGACATAGTGGTGAAGAGTAAGGATGAGAGTACCAGTGTCGCCGATCTCCGAACTGTGCTCTCCCTCCTCCGCGAGGTCAACCTAAAACTTAACCCCCAAAAATGCACCTTTGCTGTGACCTCGGGGAAGTTTTTAGGTTGTTGGATCTCCCAAAAGGGACTAAGGGCAAATCCATCAAAAGTTAAGGCTGTGTTAGAGATGAAGGATCCGAGATCGATCAACGATGTGCATAGGCTTACTGGGTGCCTTGCCGCACTGAGCAGATTTCTCTCCAAGGCAGCCGAGAAACAGTTGCCCTTTTTCAAGATTTTGAAAAGGCGCCCGAATTCAACTGGAGTTCGGAACACCATCTCGCACTAAGCCAGCTAAAAGATTACCTCAATAATCTGCCAACCTTGTCGGTGCCAAAAGGGGGAGAAGTGCTGTATTTATATCTAGCCACCTCGGAAGAAGCTATCAGTGCGGTGCTCATACGCGAAGAGGCAGGGCGTCAACTGCCTGTATATTTCATAAGCCGGTCGCTCAAGGGACCCGAAGTGCGATATCAGCCATTGGAAAAGTTAGCGTTGGCACTGGTCAATGCTGCTCGGCGTTTACGCCCATAATTTCACGCGCACTCTATTCAGGTCCGAACAGACTCCCCACTTCGGCAGGTACTGACTAAGCCCGAAGCATCGGGGCGAATAGCCAAGTGGGCTATAGAATTGAGAGAGCGTGATGTCACTTATGCTCCTCGCAAGGCCATCAAAGGCCAAGCATTAGCAGACTTCTTGGTTGAGACCTCAATAGCCGAAGTCCCAGCCTCGGCACCAGAGCCAGTTCGCACGGATGTGGCAGAACCACCAGACTGTTGGCACATGTACGTGGACGGGGCTTCAGGAAAGACGGGAAGCGGAGTAGGGATCCTCCTTATCAGCCCGGAAAAGAAAGAATTCACCTATTCACTTCGCTTCCAGTTCACAACTACCAACAATGAGGTTGAATATGAAGCGCTGCTGGCCGGACTCCGAATAGCCACGGATCTGAAGGTCACAGCCATAAAAGTACATAGTGACTCACAAATGGTGGTGAATCACATGCTAGGAAAGTACGAAGCGAAGGGAGAAATGAAGAAATATCTAGCTATAGCACGAGGCATGCGAGAAGCTTTCACATATTTCCGACTCGAACGCATCCCCCGAACTCAGAATTCCCGAGCTGACATTCTCAGCAAATTGGCAGCGGCCCCTGGCACTTCGCCCGTGGAGGATGTCCACCATAGGAGCATAGATGAGGCCGAGGTCAACGATTTGGACGATGAGCCACAACCGACGTGGATGACGCCTATTCTAGCCTATTTGGTTAGGGGAGAGTTGCCCGAAGACAAAACAGAGGCCAGAAGGATATTGTCGAAGTCATTGAGATATGTTGTTCTAGACAATACCCTTTACAAGATTTCGTACCTCCAGCCCTTACTCAAATGCGTCGGACCGAACTCGGCAGATTATATCATGAGAGCATGAGGGGGCCTGTGGAAGCCACATCGGATCTCGGGCTCTCGCAAAGAAAATCATAAGGTGGGGATACTTCTGGCCCACTATGTTTAAAGACTGCACCGAGCTGGTGCAAAGATGTGAAAAGTGCCAATTGCATGCCAACGTGCCAAGGCTGCCCCAGACCGAACTGGCGATGATGCAAAGCCCCTGGCCGTTCGCACAATGGGGAATCGACAATGTAGGCCCGTTCGATAAAGCACCAGGTCAGTTGCGACATCTCATAGTTGCAATCGATTACTTTACGAAATGGGTGGAAGCAGAGCCCCTAGCTGCGATCACAAGTAAGAATGCCCGTAATTTTGTATGGAAGAACATAGTGTGCCGATTCGGCATACCCCATGTTCTAGTATCCGATAACGGGACCCAGTTCATGGACAGAATCTTTAGAGAGCGGTGTGACGAGCTGCGAATTCAATAGCGCTTCACATCGGTAGCCCACCCCCAGGCAAATGGTCAAGCCGAAGTGACGAATCGGACACTCGTCAAAGGCCTCAAGACTCAATTGGAGAAAGCCAAAGGGTTATGGGTAGAGAACCTTCCAAATGTTCTATGGTCCTACAGAACGACCCCGCGAACAGCAAATGGCGAAACACCATACAGCCTAGCATATGGAACAGAAGCTGTCATCCCAGTTGAAATCGGGCTGCCCAGTCCGTGCACGACTCATTTCATCGCCGAGGTGAATGACGAGAACCGACGTGCGGATCTCAATCTATTAGAGGAAAAACGGGATGCAGCTTACATCAAGGAAGCCTGGTACAAACAGCTCATAGCCCGATATTATAATCGGCGAGTTAGAGACCGGCAATATTGCGTAGGAGATCTAGTCCTACGAAACAATGAGGCCAGCAAGGCTTGTAAGCTCGGCAAGCTGGAAGCCACATGGGAAGGCCCATACCGAGTGGACGAGGTCCTTGGTAAAGGTGCCTACAGGCTTTCCACCATGTCCGGGGAGCCCATACAGCGACCATGGAATGTAATCTATCTGAAGAGGTATTACTCATAGATGTGGAGTATCATGTAGGGTAGAGTCTTGTCTGTCAATCAGCTTTTTGTTCAGTTCGGTCCTTTTGTTCAGTTCGGTCTTTTTGTTCAGTTCGGTGTTTTTGTTCAGTTCGGTCTTGTTTCTAAAATATTTCAAAGTAATGAAAGTCATTAGTTTCTATTTTATTGTGTGTTCATTTTGCATTACTCCACTTATATGCGTATTACCATAACATCATACACTATCCTGACGAGGACAAGTGTTAAAACTAATAACAAAATCGTACGAACAGGGGACCACCCCTACCGACCTGGTCGGCAGAACAGGAACCCGATTAATACCCAAGTGTCACCTCGGCCATGGATAATAGGCGATTGCCATCCTCAGACCGAGGAAGACCCAAGTGTAACGTTGGAAGCCGAAGTGCGCCCCCGAGCCACTTCGGAAGACCTGAACCTCGACCTATGTGTCAGTTCGGATGACGAATAAAAGCATAAATTCTAATTCGGAAATAGGCAATCAGCCAATAAATAATATAGCAAAGGCATTAATAGGGCATATCATGTCCAAGAAGATATTTATTATTTTTTGCAGGTTTTTACAGCTTATGTATTAGAAGGACCGCCCTCATCTGGCCTCTTGCTACAATTAAAGTAGCTAGCCCAACCACGAGTTGGCGGGTTAAGCAAAAAATCAATATTTACACTTTCCTTCTTCTGGGAATTCTGCCCCGAGCTGCGTCCAACTCTGCCACCTCAGCTCGTCCCTTCACTTCGGCTTGTCCCTCCTTGAGCGGAACTCCGACCTCGTGGGACCACTAGAGGAGCACGGTAATTCCCATCTCCGCGGTTCAGGATCGGTCTGCGGTTTTGCGCAGGCAACAGCATGTCCAGCCGATCCTTCACCAAACGAGATGGCACAGTCGGACTTAAGGCCCGAAACCGGCAGGCATTCTGTTTGGAAGGTTGTACCTGCGGATACCGATCTAGCCACTTCTTCATGATCGGATTGCGAGTTAAAACCAGTGGGAACAAGTTCGTCAAGTACCGCAGCTCGGAAATATATTCAGCAACTTCCCAGGAGTTCGAACCGCGGTTCTTGCATTCACGTATCACACCTCGAACAGCTTCAAGAGCCTCGGCCTCTACCTCGGAGATCGTTTTGCCACCGAGTTCGTGAATAACTCTTTCATACTCGGTGTGTTCGGCTTCAACCTTTTCAGCATTCGCGTAATCTTCCTTCAACAGAAGGTATCGAGCTTTGTTGGCATCCGCTTTAATCTGCCGAGCTTCATATTTGGCATCGAACTCATTCCGAAGGTGTTCGGCACGTTTATCAAGCCGTCCGATCTCACCATCCTTAGAATCGATGAGGATTTTAAGGCGTTTGATTTCGTTCAAGTACACAGTTACGTCATGTTCGGAATTATTCTACAGCAATAAACATAAGGAGGATAAGCAAAAGCCAACAACGGCCATTTCATTGATAGAAGAACAGTACAATTACAGTTCGGATAAAAAACAAAAGGTTACAAAATGAAGGGGGATCAACTGACCCCGCCAGACGCGGCGACCTCGTTGTCTGGCCTCTGCTCCTCGGCCGTCTTCTCCACCTCGGCATCGTCCTGCTCGTCCTCTTCCTCATCGGACGCGTAGGGGGAGACCGGGCATGTCTTCAGCTCCTCCTTGAACGGTCCAATGAGGGACTCAAACTTCATGTCCCGATCTACGGGACACTCCGCCACTTCCTCCACGGACAGCATGGTGCTCTTCCCGGCGAGGTGCTCAATGACCGGGAAGGCGGCAGTGTTCTTCACCATCTTCCGGTAGTAGAGGCGGAGCATGTCATCGTCTTCGATGACTTTATAATCATACTTCCCCTTATCGAGATCGGGAAGTCCACGGCAACGCGGTCCAGAACCTCGGCGATAGCTCGGGTGTTCGCCGACTCAGTAAGGTCCCGGACTAGCGCGCTGAACCTCTTGCTGAGGAACATCCTCTCAGCAAGAGCACGGAGTACGGCGCTCTGGGTAGCAGCCATCTCCTCTTCTCGGGAGCGAGCTGCAGCCAGCTCTTCCTCGCTTTTCGCCGCTTTCTCCTCGGCGGCGGCCAGCTTGGCGGTGGCAGTGGCAAGCTTCTCCTTCAGATCCTCCTCCCGAGAAACGGCGGCGGCGAACTCCTTCGCCACCTTGGCCTTCTCGGAGGCCAACCTCTTCACCTTCTTATTGGCTCGGTCGAATTTAGCCACCGAGCCCCGCAACAAACTCTTTATTTTGCTCGACGCGACTTCGTAGTCCGCCAGCGCAGGATCAAACCCCCTGCACAGTAGATGTCAGTACGACAAAAGAAAAAAAAAATTAGAGGAGGCCGTTAAAAGTTACCTCGGGGTAAGACAGGGTCGCAGATCGCACCCCGATAATCGTAAAGTCAGGCTCGGACGTGGCCGAGCCCATCACTAACTTACCCGCAGCCGCCACATCGATGTCCTCGGCAGCAAACGGAGCACCATGGGAACCGGGCGCAGGAATTTCAGACCGAGTCCTCTCCGACGGCTCGGTCGCCTGCCTCTTTGAGTCGGCAGGCGCACTGGAGGTTTCACCCTTTCTCTTCTTTTGGGCGGGCCCCTTCCTCCCCTTGACCATGTTCACTGCAGAGAACAGCGCACAACATCAGTACCGAAGTCAATATATATATATATATATATATATATATATATATATATATATATATATATATATATATATATATATATATATATATATATATATATATATATATATATATAGGGAAAGGAACCTCACCCCTCCCCGGATCCACCGAAGTGGAAGGTTCATCGGGGCTCGGTACAGCCAACTCGAGAGCGGCAAGCGACATCGGCATCTTGCCGAGGCTAGCGAAACGCTTTGCCACCTCGGCAAACTGCTTCCGCTTCGGCAAAAGCTTAACAGGCACTATGCCAAAAAAGTTCATACATAACGCAAAATTTGCGTTATCTATGTGCAAAAGGAAACCGCTAAGAATACTGGTGTTATAAAAAGTCCCACTCATACATAACGGTTCTGTACCGTTATCTATGTGAGTTTTTCATAACGGTTCAAATTTTAATACATAACACTAATATACCGTTATGTATAGTTACTTTTGATAACGCTTCGAAACCGTTATTAATTTTTTAAACAACCGTTATGTATAGTAACTTTTGATAACGGTTTGCAACCGATATTAATTTATAATCAACCGTTATAATATGGTAAATAAAGATTACGGTTTTGTAGTCATACATTACGGTTTCAAAGTGTTATCTTTTAGTAGTTTTTTTCATAACGAATTTATAGCGTTATTATATGTTGTGATGTACCATTATTAATTATTCTTATACATAACGGTTCGTAACCGTTACGAAAGACTTATTTTAGTGTTATTTTTTCCTGACAATTTATAACGGTTTTCCTGCTTACATAACGATAATGTAACATGTACTACGTAATTGATGCAAAATGAAACACATATATTTCCACCAAAACATTGTCTACATAATCCAAAAGAGATAAGCCAATATCCAGACCATCCAGATTCCTGAAAATAAAAACAGCAAATATCAACTAGTTTTTTTCTTACACGAAAGTCACTTCCAAAAACTTTCCCTATGTTTGACAATTCAACCGATCGATTGTGCTCACTCCACCATCTTTCCAACAACTTTACTACCCACTTGTCTTCAAATGCTTGCACATCACTGTACAAATTACACAACAAGAAAGTATAACATTTAGAAGAAAATGAACAAAGTATATTAAAAGAGAAAATAACAGATTTCCACAGCTAGAAGAAGCAGGAAATAACAAAATCTGGTTCACATAATATGGAAATGAATATTCTGCTTGCAAAAAACCACCACAAAACTTATTGTTTCTTCATAGGAGAACTCCTTAACTTTCAGGGATTACACAACTTTCTATGGATAACTTAAAAATCTATTGATTCACCTCTATCTGACTAGAGATTTTCAGTTTCTGTCAAGTAAAGGGTCTGCAGAAATGTTCAGAGAAGTTGGGGTGATTCTCAATATTCCCCAGCCTTTCACAGTAAGAACACAAAGGCTTTCTCAGGTCATCAGAATTAGTCACAATCATTTCAAGCAATTGGTGGTTCCAAATAGCGATGATGGAAAAATAATTGCCTCAAACTTTATTCAGGTCAGTATTTCAAACTTTTCCTTTCCTGTAAATAATTGCCTCAATCTTTGTTCACAGCTAGATAATGAGTCCATGTACATTGTTTAGATCATCCCTTTTTCATTAGATCATGTCTTACTCCTTAGCTATGTACCGATTTTCAGTTTCTACAACAAATATGCATGTTTCTGAATAAGCAAATGGCAGGAGCAAAGTTCTCTCCTAGGTAGAGCAGTAAACTCATTCAATCAAAGTTCAATGAAAAATCAAAATGAGAGACTAGAGCAACTAAATCCAAAACTAAAGCAAGTAAATGAGAGACTAGGCCAAGTAAAATCAGAACTCAACCAAGTCATTTAGCAACGAAGCAATCAAAAGCTCATTATCATACCTTCTGCCGCCCTAACTCTTTAATCAAACAAGTTCCCCATTCCTCACGTATCTCATTGATTTGATCTTGCGTGTAACATTTCTTCGTCTGAAACTATAGAGTACGCACAAACGAATATAATTAATTATAGCAATGACTACTGTAATGAATTCAGATTTAATTATAATTTTTTTTTACCAATGAGGTCAGACTGGTGGAGCCATCATTCATAAATCCTGCCATTATTTCTTTCATATACCGCATCACGTAAAACCCGCATTGCTTGCCATCCGGTTGTTCATTGCCCTACAAAGATAAAGTATAATTGATAAAATGATATAAATAATTTGAAAATATTGATTTGGAATAAGATAGCACACCTCTATATATGTCGGAGGAGCAATTTTCTTGATATTCGTCTTGTCTTTATGTGACATGAAAATAGGCACAGCACTTCAAAACAAATAATTAGTTCACATTAACAAAAAGTTCATACTTCAAGTAATCAAAAGATATTTAAAATTATTAAACTCACATGTCGACTACTTTTTTCAAGTCTTTATCATGACGTCGTGGATTTAGAGGGTCCATTACATAGACTTTTCCACAAAGAGGCTCAATAATTATGAGAATCCAATGATTGCTATTTTAAACATGTAACAAGTTAGGAAAATGTACAATATATATTTTTAATAGAAATTTGGCTGAGAAAACAATCAATTGTGTTGACGTACCCGGTGTTGCAAGGCGCCAATACAAGCTGTACATGTTCCGATCTTGCGGTGAGAAGTCTATCCGCTAAAGCACGTCCTCTAGCCTCACATGACCGTCCTTTGCTATATGATATGCCAAATGGATTGACAAACATAAACTTATTCTTTATCTCATCCATGCTCTTGTACAGGCTCCTACACGCATACTGAATACATTAGCACACATAAACATTTAATAAATATATATATATATATATATATATATATATATATATATATATATATATATATATATATATATATATATATAGCAACTAACTATTATTGTGATCAGCCTTACCAAATATAGACAGCGATACACGTTCCTGTAATCGGTTCTAAATTGCAAAATGGTACAACATCTTGCTTAAAAAGAACCCAAATAGGAACATCCATGCCAAAGACCTCTGTATCCACCTTAACACTCAAACCTTTCCCGTCCGTGAATGTATGCTCCATGACAAAGTGTAGAGATTTTAAGGTTACAGGCAAAGAGTCAACGTCCTGCACCTTATCCACGGCAAAGAGCTGCTTGTCCACTCTCCTCTTCTTAGATGGTGTAGGTTTCTATGTGTAATGTGTACATATCCAAGTTATTTAATGCAGCTGATATATTACGAAATAAAATTAAAATAACATATTCAAACTGACATAATAATATTTATTTTACCTAAATCAATCTTTCCTCAACCAAATTAGCAGGCCATGCAACATGTGTCGCCAAAGCACTACCCACGGTTTTAATCTCGTCCGAAACACAAAATGGCAGCAATGCATCGCCATCCACCACTTCATCTACCGACACGCGAAAGCACCCTTTAGGCATAGGAACACCATGGAGCTTATCACCGACAACAATCATGGTTCCATAAGCTACAATGGTTTTGGATGGTCCTAGCAATAGTGCAACTGCTTGCCCCTGTAGAATGTATATAAGTTAATTCCTGCAATACTATTTAGATAGTGACTTTTTTTTTTTCCCCAACATAATAATATAAATCCATACCGGTGAGATTAGTGAATCCGGAAGATTGACCACTTCCTTTTCCTCCTCAATGAGATCTAAAGGCTTTACAGAATCTGGCTGCTTCACTACATCTTGACTTTTCACCGAATCTAGATTGTTCACTGAATCTGGAAGTTTCACTGAGCAGCTGCCATATCCCTCTGATAATTTATCGTGTTCACCCACTTTCGATTCAAGGTTTCCAAGTCTTCGTACTAAATCAGAGATGACTTTATCTTGTTCATCTATTTTTCTCTTAGCATCATCCAATTCTTTGATTGATTTTTCAGTTAACCCCTCACCTCTCCCTCCAACTGTTTTGAAGTAACCCCCATGTGTTACACCTGCTCCGACAGCTCGTACACGACCAGGGCGGTCTGTTTTTTCGAGGGCAATAGAAAGCAAATCATCCGATTCGTTTGATGTAAACGTCCCTTCTTCTTTTTCTTGTATGATTTGATCCTGCCATTATGAAAAAAATAATTATATAAGCTTACCAAATAATGATTCTGAGTTTTAATTATTCAGTGTTTTAATTACATACTGCTCATACCATTTTTTCAATGACTTCCTTTGTTTTGGCATTCTTGACTTTTCCATCCTTAGACGTCCTTGCTCTCCTCCATGCCACACCTCTTATGGAGAATCGATCACAAGTTCCTTCCTTCTGCAATAATTTACCACACCTCTTATGAGTTTCAACATTTCTTGTACATAGATATACTAATAAATCATTTCGAACTAAATTTTTTACCTTGATTTCTTCGATCAACTTTGGATATCCCAAGCGAGAAATGGAATGGGGGTAGTCATGCTTTTTTGCTCTCTCCCGTTGCAAGTCACTCAATGCCTATAAGATTATTAATCATAAAAACCGATATTCATCATTAAGAGTATATGACAACCAAATTACAGTTAATCAACACCAGAGATGCCTCCTGCCCAGTTTTCACAGTATAATGTATACCAAAATCATAAATTACTACGAACCAGCAAATTAAGCAAATTAATCAACTATTCCTTCAAAGCCAGCAAATTATACCAAAATCGCAAATTACTAAGAACCAGCAAATTAATCAACTACTCCTACAAGGCCAACAAATTACAGTTAATCAACACAGGAGTTTTCAGTCCAGTTTTCACAGTAAAATGTATATCACAAGAACAAATAATCAGATTCCAGGAGAACTTAAGCAGATTGGGCCAAATGGTTGGGCAATTAATGAGGAGGCAGAAATCATAAAGTGATTTTTTTTTTGGCTGCCCCCTATCTTGTCAGCTTCCATTCAGCCCGTGTGCTGATCTCAAGGCCGATTATGAATCATAGAAACAACTAAGAACAAATAATCGGATTCCAGGAGAACTTAAGCAGTTTGGGCCAAATGGTCAGGCAATTTAATGAGGCAGAAATCATAAAACTGTTTTTTTTATTTCCTGCCCCCTATCTTGTCAGCTTCCATTCAGCCCTTGTGCTGATCTCATGGCCAATTTTGAGTTTAGGCATTGAATGATATATACTGAATACCAAAATTTCCATAAAGATAATATGTACCTTGAATTCGTTCGACATTCGACTTATCACAAATTGATTCCAATCTAGTGGCAGAATACCACTATCCGGTGGAGGCTCGAACAATTTTTGGTGATCATTTGTGTTAGGAGCAATGTATTTGTTATACAGTCTTGTTTTCCATGTACGCCATTTAGTACCCGCATATTCCAAGCAACGAGTCTTCCATTCTTCAGGGACATTATAGTTTGCCTAATAAGAAAAGGTAATTATGAATAACATTTTCTGTGAGAAAATAGGCATAACAAAACTAACAAATGTGAGATAATCGTACCTTAACTGATTCCCATATCAACTCTTTCACATCTTGATTCACTTCTCTCCAGCTCTTAATATTAACTCTAACTTGCTCACGCGTAATAAGTCCAATGTAACTCTGCAACTCTGCTGAGTATTTGCCCAGAGGCTGACCAAGTGAATTGAACTCTACATCAGGCCTTAAACCTTTACCCCTTCGCTTTGCAAGTCTTTTCAAGCAGATTTTTCCCCTTTTGGGCTTAGTGGAATTAGTTTCTTTTGATGCTATGGTAGAAGCATCTTCCTTCGAAACAACTTCCTTTGAAGCATCTTCCTTTGAAGCATATTCACTTGAAGCCATGACTCTTAGCAAGGAAAGGAGAACAACTGTACACAAGAAAAGAAAAATTTATTCAGCGTTTAATCATATAATTGAAACAAATAAATTTTCAACACATACTCTTTATGTGAAAAAAAAAAAAAAATATGCAGCCCAAAAAAAAATATTCAGCCAATAATCAGCCAAAATTAAGCCAATATTCAGTTGCATCCTAGTTTGTACATCTTTAAAACAACTAATAGCAATGTCTATAATATTGTAGACAACTATTATGTTTCCAACCTTTTTAATTAACTACTTACTAAGCTGCTCAATTAATATCCAGGTAACAAGTCATCTATTCAAGTACCAATTTCAGATTACTTATATGTATATCTATTTTTATTTCTATGAGGAAATTGTAGAGTTATTATTATCCCTTAATAAATTTTGAAGCTACACTACACAGTATTGATGACAAAATTTGTTGTCCATATGGCTTTACTCACACTTAAACTTGCAAGGAAAAGATGTATTTGACATTTATACTCAATTTATTGAATCCCATTATGCAGTAAGCTATCAAAATTCAAGGATAAGTGAGTCAAATTACAGTTAATAGTTAATCTTTATAGTATTACTATAATCATACCAGTCTATAAATTGGTGTTTGTCACCAAGATTGGTTCACAGTCTTCACGAACACATGAGGGTTCGTCTTCATCTAAAGGATTATTCGAGTCAACAATCGGCAGTCCTTTTGAAAAACTATGGAGTTGGATAGACACATCTCCCAAGTCATCCCGACTACTTCCTTCAGAGTATCGTTTATAGGGACTAACAAGTACCACAGACCAAGCTTTATCTTCGGGATCTTCAATATAGAACACTTGTTTAGCTTGGTTTTCAAGGATGAAAGAATCTGATTTGTATCCTATTTTGTTCAAATTGACTAGGGTAAAACCAGTATCATCTATCTTAACACCATTATTAGAGCAAGCATGAATTTTTTCATATTCAAGGCCCAATGTGCTTAAGGTTTTCTTTGCCTCATATAGGGAAGGTGGCAATTCGTCGCCTGATGGAAGCATCTCTTTTAGCAAACCTAATAACTCACTAAAACTATTATCGCTCCAACTATATTTGGCCTTCAAGTTGTATAGTTTAACTGTAGCAGACAGCTTTGTAAATTTGATGCAGCCAGAATATAGAGGTTTCTCCGCATCTTCAAGCAATGTTTGGAAATGACTAGGGTTATCTTCATAGGCATCATATGCGTCGTGAATCATATCTATTGGCTTCTCAACGCTGCACTTTGCCTCATTTTGGTCAGCCCAAGTACCAGTATACGTTGATTGTGATGAGGTCCTTTCTTCCCCATGCCAAATCCAGTCCTTGTATGTTAAATTCATACCATGGATTATTAGATGTGACCTTACGGCATTGATGTGAATCTTATTGCCATTGGCACATTGTGTACAAGGACATGATATGAAGTTAGGGTCACGCCCATTTTCCAATGCAAAGCTCAGAAAAGCTTCAACTCCATCCTCGTACTCTTTTGACAATCTATTCATTGACATCCATGTTTTGTCCATTTTTCCTATTAACTAACTAATAACCTCTATTCTGCCTGAAAGAGTTAAGGGAGAAATAGACATGAGATTTTCTAATATCCAAGATGTGACTCAGATTTTCTAATGTGATTTTCATATTGGAGTAGTTTAGTTTTCACACAACTGAAGTTAGAAACACAAGAAATTAATTGACAGAGTTATAAAGTATGAGTAAAATACTACTATGTTTTGTTTTTATTAGTCAAGAACTTAACACTGGTTCATTAACACTTAATTTAGGAAATACTAATTTGATATTATGAACATGAAATAATACTGGCATATCGACATCAATTCAAATTCTGGAAACCAGAATTTCAATGCTTCGATATTACTTATGTGGAGATGAATAAAGTCACATAGGAGATTGTGAAATTAAAACAAATCCACTGCAAGATACACAAGTTATACCTGCAGGAGCAATGGCTTGTTATCGTCAAAACTGGACAAGAAGTTCTCCGAATTGATGAGCCTGAGATCTTGATCGGCAGGGTCTAAGAAAATTGGCAGAAATATAAGGAATGGCCATATACATACAAAAATATGAAAAGAAAGGTATAGCCATATAGAGAGTTTGAAAAGGCGATGGAATAAGAGAACAAATCATCTAATAAAGAGGGATTTCACCAACCAAAGGAAGCAACTTTTATCAGTGGAAGGTCAATTTCAGATATATGTTTCCCAGAATGAAGCTCCTTGACTTTTTCAAGAACATCCTATAAAAACGGGAAAAAAGACATCGAATGAGGGATTCAACAAAAAACATGGTGTAGAATCTATGGAGCATGGCTCGAGCAGAGATGGGGAAAGTACAATCTTGAACATTAAGAAATATATTGATACAAAACAGAGAATCCAATAATGGGATAATCAAAGAGTAATTCATACAGTGTATTCGTCGATGTTGAATATGTCGTAGTCTCTCTTCAACACCTGATCCGTTAGTAGCTCATAAGCATATTGAACCTGCAAAACCAGCCACATTAAGATCACCGTAAACCATTGTTTCATATTGTTCGGTTGCAGCAAAAGACTTTTCATCAATAGTTGATTTTTCCAGATAACCATGGTAGGTGCTCTTGCAGGTCAGTGCCTTTTCAGGAATATAGGAGCTGAAAGAAAGAATTAGCGTTACTGTTACATACCTCGATGAGATTGATTTCTGGAGGAATTGTAACACTTGAGTTCCTGAAAAATAATGATGGAAATCAGTGACAATTCTAGAAGAAAAAAGCTAATAAACACGATAGATACAATCAGAAACTACATTAGAATACTTATATTATGATTACCTAAGCTTAAAATCTTGAAAATAAGTATAATTAAATTCCTTCTGCAATTAATAAAACTAACAAACCAGAAAGAGTTCATACCTTGTCCTATGGAGAATCAGGACGTAACAACTTCGCCAATTTAAATGGAGACAGTGACCATTCTATAATCCTGCAGCAGCTGCTGTTCTGAAATTACAAATCATTAAACTGATAAATCCCTTCCCTTAATTGAATCAAGTATTTGTAATAAAAAAACTAAGAAATCACACGCATCTGCTGCAAAACAGGAAACTCGGCATCAGCAAAAGAATGAAGAACTTCTATAAATACCACATCCTACAAAGTATTTCAAAACGATAGCATCGAATTTAAGCAAGAATCCAAGCACTGCAATATTTAGGAATCGTGTTGAAACAATTTCACAGAATCTGGACCCCTAACTATAGGAACACATCGAATCGAGAAATTAACCGATTAAAACTTCATTCAATTCAACAAAAAAGTAAAAAAAAAAAAAAAAAACATAGCAAAAAACATAAATCGAAAGTTTCAACCATTTCTTTCGAACTAAGCATCATTCCCCAACACAAAAACTAAGTCCCCTAATCACAGCATGCACTGAGTTCCCCACTATGAAACTTCTCTTAACATCCAAATCCAAAATCAAGTTAAATCTTCAACTTCCTTACTAGTTACAGAAAATCAAGTAAAATCGAAGCATAAATGAACTAATAAACAACGAAATATCACCTGTCCAGGAGTCAAGCCCAGAATCGACCAAGTGCAGCTAGAGCCCTAGAAATTGGGAGACGGAATGCAGAGATCTGAAGCAACAAGTAAATTAGAAACACAGGAAATTCAGAGCCAGTGGGTGGAATTGACGGAAAGAGCAGCCCAGAAAATAAAAGGCAGAGGAGAGATAGAGATAGAGATAGAGAGAGAGAGCTCGCCTGCTTGTAGGAAGCTAGGCGAGACTGGTTGAGACCGTCGTCGGTCGCGTCGCCGGTCTCCGTTCGTCGCGTCGCCGGTCTCCGTCGTCGGTCGCGTCTTCGGTTGTTAGTCGAGGAATAAATTTTGGGGAGGAAGAAAGATGTCGCGGGAGAGGGAGAGAGGTAGGGCGGGAGAGAGAGAGATGATTTGGGGATGTAAAATTTTAAATGTTTGTAAATAGTAAATAATTAAAATAATAATAATTAAAATATTATTAATAACAGTATATTCTTATCGCTTTTTATAAACCGTTATTAAAACAAAACATAACACTTCAATACATAACGGTTCTTACTAAACTGTTAAGTATAGTAGTGATTATAGATAACACTCCGTTCATAACCGTTATGATTGATTAAAGCTACAGTCACATACATAACGGCAACTGTTATCTATTTAAAAAGTGTTCACATACATAACGGTTCCGTGAAAATACCGTTATGTATGCAGTGTTACCTATGACAGAATTTGGCATAGTGAGGACCAGTGTGCCACCCGACCTCGGTGGCACCTTCGAACCGGCAGTAGAAGAATTTCTCCTGCCAGTTCGGAACTTTCGAAGGACAAGAACAGAAAAACCCTTATACCGGTATGACGAATAATACCAGCCCCGTTTCCTGTCTTTGAAAGACACCATCCCCCCTAAAACCTGGACCGAAAAGGGAATTCCTAGCCGATCACAAGCAATGCCCAATCCAGTAATCTGGCATATGCTGTTGGGAGAGATTTGGGCGGGGAAAAGATCGAACGTTTCGTGGATACCGGAATAAATGGCCAGGAACGGAACACAAAGACCTGCCTCAAAATGGTCAACATAAACTGTTACAAAACCCCGAGGGGGCCGGCAAGCCCTATCACCGGAGGAAGGTCGAAGAAGAAGAGCAGAAGGGGGGAATTTAAAATTGACAGCAAGTTTGTAAAGGGTGGAAGTAGAAACACAGGAATCATAGGTTCCCACCTTCCCATAAACAGCATCGGGATTTTCTGGGAATTCTACCGTAAACCCATATGGCTCTTCATGGTCCGACCGCACGCAAGCCCGCATATGGTCGGGATATATTATAGGAAGGGAGGAGGAGGAAGAAGCGGCGGCAGTTTCTTCCGCAGCCGCCGCCGATTTTGGAGGAGATACAGATGAAGACACGGCGGCAACCTCCTCCGCCGCCGAAGTAGACGGCATCAAAGAATGTGCCGACTTAGCGGAAGAGGAATTGGAAGTAGAGAAAGAAAATAAAGATGACATACTTACTTTTGAAGAATACTGAAGATTTGCAGAACTTTGAGGTTGATGAAGATGAACAGTAGAAAGGATTCGGAAGTTAGGGTTTCGTTCTTCGCAATTTGAAGGGAGTAAATGATTAATTTTTCCCAATCATCAACATTAAAGGGGGAAGAGTTAATGCGTATTGAGTACGCTAGTTAATGCGACGGCGTTTCGCGAATCGCCCGTCCAATCCCTGCTTTATCGGTATCCCAACAGTCGCATTTAATGCACCTGACAACTTTATATGGTTTCGGCGAGAGATGAGTTCGGTAATGCCGAACTACAATTTTCAAAATGCCAAGCTTTCGAAGGGGGTACGCCAAGCTGAGTTCGGATCCCCACGAACTCCAAGTTTCGAAGGGGGTACGCCAAGCTAAGTTCGGATCCCCACGAGCTCCAAGTTTCGAAGGGGGTACGCCAAGCTGAGTTCGGATCCCCACGAACTCCAAGTTTCGAAGGGGGTACGACAAGCTGAGTTCGGATTCCCACGAACTCCAAGTTTCGAAGGGGGTACGCCAAGCTGAGTTCGGATTCCCACGAACTCCAAGTTTAGAAGGGAGTACGCCAAATTCAGTTCGGATTTTCACTACCTTCAGATTCCCAAGGGAGTACATCTTGACACGAAGTATAAAACACTACAACAGAAGACAAGCCACCATCACCCCACGCTTTTGGGGGGGGGGGGGGGGGATGTGATAGGAAATGGCCCATCTCCCTAGGCCCAGAAGCCCAGATCGGCACAAGCCCAACAAGCCCAGATCGGCGTAGGCCCAGAAGGCCCAGATCGGCACAAGCCCAATCGGCCCAGCCCACGCTAAATGCAGGCCCAGGGAGTTGAGCCCTAAAGACCTAGAACGTGGGTTGATGGAGGAGAAACCGGAACAGGACAACCACCCATGACTCCACGTCCTTCACTCCACAACCGGCGTCGACGGCGATTATAAATAGAGGAATCACTTGTATTGTAAACACTTACGTTACTCTGAATAATATACTTATACTCTTCCTCCCCGTGGACGTAGATCTTCTTGATCGAACCACGTAAATCCCTTGTCTTCGCTTACTTTCGCATACAAACCACATACAAACTATTACTTTATTTGGGCCGCAAATCGAAGGTTCATCAGTAATAATATTAGATATATATTCTAGTAGTAGTCGATAGTATTTAATCTTTCAACTCTCAAGTAGTACTATATGTTAATTATTCAATTTTAATAACAATGATACTAATCTTATTGTAGTCGTAACCGTAAATTAATACTACGACAAATGACTGATAAATCCACTACTAGTTATTAGTAACTAGTGACATAAGTAGAAAATTAAAATGAATAAGAGTTAAGTTTTGAGCCTAAAAATCATGAGTTTGAGTTTTTTGTGACGCGGTCTGTTATTAAAAAGTTTAATTGAATTGTAAAAAAGATCAGATTTTTTTTATCAATCAAATATTAGTTGTTAGATTAAATGTTAGTACACCAAGCTTTCAAACTACAAGAAAATCTTCAAGGCCACCTTATATCTCCCACAAGGGATCGAATCCGGGTCACTCATTATAAAGAGGAGCCCGATGGTTAGGTGCGCTAAGTGATCTGGTAAAAAAATCATATTTTTTTTTAATTAAAGTTTAGTGAGAAACTTGAATTGAGCTACGATACCCCTTTATACTAATGGATGAGCAATGATTAGAGATAAAAGGATTTCTATTTTTCATTTTCTCTTTGCGTTCAAGATTTGAATAATCTGTGATTTGAGGATACTAAAATTTGAGATTCACTATGTCTGGCTCAAGTCTTAAATATATTTAAAAAATAAAAATAAAAATAATGTATCCCTGGGCTTATCCCTTGAGCTAACAATGAACAAATAATGATCTTCAAAATATATGTACTTTTTGGGCTTAGGCAAAAAAAAAAAAATATTGAGCTCAAAATGGGCTTCAATAGTGCTATGGACCTCAAAAGAACATGAACAAATGATTATTTTTTTTAGAGAGAATCACTGTTTAAGGTTGACGCTATGACGGGTTAGACTCTAATCAAGTTGAAATAGTATATTTCTTCTGTCCCATTGATATAATGATAATATTTTTGGCAAAAGAAATTAAGACGAGAGTGGTGATAATGGATAAAGTAATGTAAATGTGTTTTAATACGATAAAATTTTGTAATTTTAGGTAATTTCCTTATATCAGTGGTATGGATGAAAATAAAATTAATTAATACATCAATGGGACAGAGGGGCTACTGGTCAATTAGCTAGATTGTAAGAAAACACTACTCCCTCCGTCCAACTTCACTAGTTTGCTATTTGAGTCGTTTCAATTCACTAGTTATGTTTCCTAAAATAGAAATAATTAACTCTTACTTTTTTATATGGAGCTTCCTACTTTTTTTCTTTTAACACTTACACATAAACTTTCGTGTTAAAAAAGAATAGGATTAGTGAAGTGAGACGGAGGAAGTATGTCTCAATCTGAATATACGAAATACTATACATCTTATTGTTGGGAATTGTTATGGACCAATTTGTTAAGGGGGAACTCTGAGGGATACTTGATAAACGAAGCCATTTGTTTTTGATTGGATCCCAAAACCCCAAGTGTCCAGCTCCCAAGCGACCCATTTTGATGTAGTTAATAGGTTAGAATTTTTCTAAGCCTAAATCTGTTAGGATGGCTTTATTTTGTTTATTTTTAGACTGCAGGAATTCAAGTGAAGGCCACTCGCTTGAGTGTGTTCTTCCAAAGCGAAGCGAGTCTAGCAAACCGAAGTGAAGCGTGCCGAAACCAGCGAAGCGAAGCGAGCGCTACAGTGGAGTCAAAGTGAAGCCACCAAAGCGAAGCAAAGCGAACGCTACAAAGAAAAGCAGAAGCGAGTCAACGCGGGTCAACACTTATTAAAGCGGTCACTACGAAACTTCGTTTCCAAAGCGAACCGCTACAGTATGATCCTGAAGCGACTCACTTCAGAGCGGACGCTACAACTTCAAAGCAAGCCACTACCTACCAGAAAGCGACAGCACAACTCCCGCCCATATTTTGAACTCCAGTCAACAGGAGATCGTAGCATTAATTACGAGATCTCCACGTGTCGAAAGCGGAGTGGAGCGGAAGAGTTGACTGCCAGGCCGACAAAGGCGCCGCAACAGTACTGGCTCGCCCCAGTTACTGTTAAGTTTGTAACTTAGCCATTTTCGGCATAGAGACAAACTGGGCACCTGCAAAAGCTACTGCCTGCGCAAGTACTGTCGAGAGGAGGAGGGACAAGGCCACCAACCAAACAACGGATCTCAGCCATCCCTCCGCCTATAAATAGTGAAGGATGAAGACGAAGAGAAGAGAGAACACTACTTGAGCATTCGAGCGCATACAGCAAACAAACACTCCCAGCCTTCGAGCAAATCTTCGAGTCTTTGTTTTCAAGTGTTCTCCGAGTTTCCAGTTCATCGGAACTCGTCTTCACAACCTTCACACATAGATTCTAAGCCCACTTCAAATATCCAAGCTTAGAAGAAGAACTCTAGCCAATCTTTGCATTCACTGTAAAGAGTTCTTCATAGTGTGTCGTCAACCAAAAACCCTATACTTCGTCTGTTAGGTTTTGAGTGTTGTCGTTAGGTTGTCCAGATCCAAGGCCCTTCTTTCATCGATTGAAGAAGCCTCGATCGTAGAGTTGAGATCCAAGCTTACACTTACATCGTTTGTGTGAAGCTCGATCGAAGCTAGGCTGTAAGGAGAGCCCGGAATCTCCCTGTTGTTCGGACAGAAACGAGTGAAGTTTCGTGTCCAGTTTAGGTCTTAGTAGTGAACCCGTAATCACTGCGTTGTTCGTCAGATCCAGGCGAGTGAAGCCCGATCTCGACCAGGTTCTTGAAGGACCCGTAACCTTCAAGTTCTTGAGTGAAAAGAACGGTTGTCGTCGTGCAACAAAGTGGACGTAGGAGCGTTATCTCCGAACCACTATAAATCTTCGTGTCGTATCTCTCTAACCCTAAACTCTTTACTTTATTTATCCATTGCACTTGCATCTAAACAACTTAATCTGGATATTTTAATTACTTAGGAAAAGATTTTAGCTCACCAAATTCCGCATATACGAGTAAAGACTCCCTCTTGATCAAGTGTTCACTTCGGTCAAGCAGGCAAGCTACGTACTGTAGATCTAGCTTCAGCTAGGTCTTAAGTTTTTAAGCGAGCTCCTTACTTGTTACTCTGAGTTAAGGGATTTGAAGTTGAAAAACTTCAAAATACGTATTCACCCCCCCCTCTACGTATTTTTCCTATTAACAAACCGGGACCAACAAGTGGTATCAGAGCAGCGGTTCTTTCGAGCCTCTGCTTTGCATATCCGAAGTGAGTCCCCACTCACTTCACGTTGTCTCACTGAACCGGATCCTATTTCCTAAGTGCATCAAAATCTCACCCACGCATACTGCATTACTACTAACTGTTTACCATGAATGCTTCTAGTCTTCCACAGTTTTCCATTGAAGGCTACGAGATCTGGAGCTTCCGTGTGGAGAGCTTCTTATGCTCCGTCCATGACCGCATGTGGGAGGTCATAGAAGATGGACCTATCACAATCAAGAAGAGCATCACTGTGGATGTTCCAGCAGCGGAAGGACGAGCAGCTCATGTTCGACAACAACTAGTAGACAAGGACAAAGATGAGTACACTCCCAACGACTTCAAGATTGCCAATCTTGACAAGATCGCACGCCACACGATGCAGAGCACCGTGTCGGACGCCTACCTTCCAAGGATTAGGAAGTGCGCAACAGCGAAGGAGATGTGGGAAACTCTAGCTCTCATTTCTCAAGGCACTGACAAAATCAAAGAAAACAAACTCGCCGTACAAATGCGGAAGTTTGAAAGCCTGATAATGAAGCCAGGAGAATCCATCGACACCTTCGAACTGAGAGTCACCAACATCACTGCAACTCTCAACTCGCTTGGGAAGGAACTCACGGATAAGGAAGTCAACCTGAAGATTGTCCGAGCTCTCACAAGGAAGTGGCAAACTATGAAGGAGCTGTATCTAGCAACCAAGGATCTATCAAAGCTCACACCAGAGATTCTATTTTCTGAACTCAAAGCTCATGAATTCGATCTGAATCGAATGAACCTCGACGAAGAGGATGAAGCACCCACTACGTCAAAAGGAGTAGCATTCAAAGTTGCCGAAGGGCCAAGCGAGCAGTCGCTAGCCAAGATGACGAGGGAAGAGTTGGAAGAACACATTGCGTTCTTATCCAAGAACTTCAATAAAATGAATTCTCGAGTGGGCAAATACAAAAGATTCTACAAGCAATACAAAGGGAGGAGCACTGATGCTCGAGAAGGAAAAGGGAAGAGAGAAGAGACGACAAAGCCGATCCCGAGAGACATGATGGAAGTGGAATGTTACCATTGCCACAAGATGGGCCACTACAAATCCGATTGCCCAAAGCTGAGTGCGAAAGAGCGAGAAGAACTGAAAGCCAAGAGGGATGCTCCAAGGCGAGCGCTTGTAGCAAGTGAAGTTCCGGTCGCTTCAACTGAAGATCCACAAAGCGACTCAGACGCATTCACTGATCCCAACTCCAGTGATGGAGAGGATCTTGGACTCATGGCGCTCACCGACGAAGAAACAGGAGAGGTATTCATCTATCCCTCACCTAGTTCAATTACACTCGCACACACACACCAAGAGGAAGCAAATTCCTCTGCATGGAGTGAGTTGCTTGACAAGCACGTTAAACTGTCAAGTGACCACGAAGTGCTGCAACAAGCTTTGTCCCAAAGCAAGAAGGAGAACCGAAAGCTAGCCACTGAGCTTGACCAAGTCAAACTTAATCTAAGGGCTATGACTAGTAAGTTCGAGGATCTCTTCGCTAGACATCAAAGCTTGGAGGGAAGGTATGAAACCCAATCCACTCTAGTCGCCAACTTAAATAAAGCATCATACGCTAGACAGGCACTAGAGAGTTCTCTTCTACCTTTTGGTAGAAAGGGAGGACTTGGATATGAGGGTGGACCTTCCGAGCCAACTGTCTTTGTTGGTGCTTCAAACACGACACCATCAGTCACTTTGGAAATGCCCACTGCATCCAAAGCGACCACTAACAAAGACAAAGGCAAAATGGCTGAGAGCCCTAAGAAGAAGCCAATGAAGATGTCTATATCTTTAAGGACTGAATCTAAGGGTAAGCAAAATACAACTATCCCTAGCACTCACAATGCTAAAGACTACCAATCCAAAGGTAAAGGGAAACCAGTTGTAGCTTCTAAGCCTCAAGCCATGACACGAGAGACAAAGGATCTCCCTTTCAAGAAAAGGAGTAATGTCTATGTGTCACGTTATCCGGACTGGAGATGGTCCAACCGGACTAACATTGAGGGGGAAGAACTCGAAGGACCAAAGAGGCCGCTTCGAACTTCCAAGGTTACTCAAGCGAGTCGGGGTCAAAACCCTAGTTGGACCGCTTTGAGGAAACCAAGCGAGCCGCTTCAACAGACTAGAAACCCTAAGTCAGTCTCTAAACCCAAAGCTAATCCGAAGCGAGTCGCTTCAGGATTTAAGCAAAGTGGGAAGAGCATAGGTAGGACTGGAGCGAGCCGCTACCCCTCTTGCACACACTGCTGCACATGTGAAGCTGCTTTAAGGCAGAAGTCACAGTTTTCGAAGGTCGAGAAACCCAAAACACAAGCTTTCTTTCAAAAGAATGTGAAGCAAGTGTGGGTACCTAAGGGAACTAACCTGCAAGGACCCAAACTGATTTGGGTACCAAAATCTGTCTAATTGCAGGTGGGCGCCATGGATCCCATGCCAAGTGAGGGTCATCAAATCTGGTACTTGGACAGTGGATGTTCGAGACACATGACCGGCATGAAAGCTCTACTTCAAGACTACATTGAGAAGAAGGGTCCACACGTTACTTTTGGTGATAACTCTCGAGGAAGCACCAAAGGGTACGGCGCACTGAAAGTTGGAAAACTCACAATTGAAGAAGTCTCCTACGTGGAAGGACTTAAGCACAACTTGTTATCCATTTCACAATTCTGTGACAAGGGATACAAGGTAGAATTCATTTCCAACAAGTGCATAGTAAAGAGCAAACTTACATCCCAAATTGTGCTTACTGGAGTCAGACAAAGAAACGTCTATATAGCACAATGGGATAGCTGCAAAGAGGAAACGTGCTTAGTAGCAAGGAGTGCTGCAGAAATAGGATGGCTATGGCACAGACGCTTGAACCATCTCAACTTCAAAGCCATCAATCGCTTAGCTCGTAAGGGTTTGGTGCAAGGCATACCAAATGAAGTCTTCATCAAAGACCATCCATGCTCACCATGCCAACGAGGGAAGCAGACAAAGACGCACTTCGCCAGTCTTGAAGAAGCCTCTTCCAAGCGAGTGCTCGAGCTGCTTCACATGGATCTGTTTGGTCCAGTCACTCCAGTTAGTATAAATGGTAGGAAGTACACTCTAGTTGTAGTCGACGACTTTTCTCGCTACACTTGGGTCGTATTTCTCTACAGCAAGAAGGAGACTCTGATTAAGCTACCACAACTGCTCAAGCGATTGGCTGTGGAGAAGAATCAAGCTATCGTGACCATCCGCTCCGATAAAGGCACAGAGTTCTTGAACTCTACCATTCAAGCTTACTGCACGAAGCATGGCATAGCCCATCAGACTTCCTCAGCACGCACACCACAGCAGAATGGAGTTGCTGAAAGAAGAAATCGAATCATGAAGGAAGCTGTTCGAACAATGATTGCAGACTCAAAACTTCCAATGAAGTATTGGGCTGAAGCTGCCAATACAGCATGCTACACGCAGAATCGAACACTTCTCTGCAAACGACACGACAAAACACCATATGAAATATGGACAGGGAGAATTCCTAACATATCTTATTTCCATATTTTTGGTTGTAGGGTCTTCATCCATGACAATGGGAAGTCACAGTTGAAAGCCTTTGAAAGCAAAGCTGATGAAGGAATATTCTTAGGATATTCTACATCAAGCAAAGCTTACAGGGTATTCAACTGTAAAACCCTAATCGTGGAAGAATCACCCCATGTCGTATTTGATGAATCTTCTTTAAGTCATCCACAGGAACAGGATCAATCTAAAGACGGAAAGTCAAGTGAGGAACCCATCAACACTCTTACTTGGGACATACTTGAGGATGAAGAAGAAATCAAAGGCTCAAGCGAGCAGAAGGTCCAAGGAAAAGATGAAGCTGCCCCCAAGACTCCTGAAGCGAGTACAGGCCAAGCACCCAATCCAGTCGCTTCAGACGGTGAAGCGAGTGACAAGGAAGACGATGAAGATGAAGCTAGCGGATCCAAGCGCGCGTGGCTCAAGGATCACTCACCAAGTCAAATTATCGGAGATCCATCCAAGGGTGTAGTGACCAGAAGTCAAGTGTTTGGAGAAAGTGCCATGTTCAGTTGCTTTCTCTCAAACATTGAGCCGACATGCATAGAAGAAGCCTTAGCCGATTCAAATTGGGTGATCGCCATGCAAGAAGAGCTGAACCAGTTCACCAGAAACGACGTATGGTACATCGTGGATCGTCCCAAATTTCAGCACGTCATTGGCACCAAATGGGTGTTCAAGAACAAGACGGACGAGGACCACAACGTAGTAAGGAACAAGGCGCGTCTCGTTGCCAAAGGCTACTGCCAAGAGGAAGGAATCGACTTTGACGAGACTTTCGCTCCAGTGGCACGACTTGAAGCTATCAGATTGTTTCTAGCCTATGCAGCAACCAAGAAGTTTAAGGTCTATCAAATGGATGTGAAGAGCGCATTCCTGAACGGTGAATTGAAGGAAGAAGTGTATGTGGAGCAGCCACCGGGTTTCGAGCAAGGAGACAAAGTGTATCGCTTGAAGAAAGCTCTATATGGGTTGAAGCAAGCCCCCAGAGCTTGGTACGATACACTTTCTCAATTCCTAGTGGAAAATGGATTTCACAAAGGAAAGATAGATCGAACCCTATTCACCATCAACCATGGAGAAGACATGCTATGGGTTTAGATCTACGTAGATGACATCATATTTGGGTCACCAAACCAGTCGCTTAGCGAGAAGTTTGGAGAGCTAATGAAGACCAAATATGAGATGTCAATGATTGGCTTGATGAGCTGCTTTCTAGGTCTTCAAGTGAAGCAGCAGGATGATGGTATCTTCATCAATCAAGCGAAGTATACTAGAGATATGCTTGCCAAGTTTGGTATTCAGCATGCTAAAGCTGTGAAGATCCCAATGAATACCAACTGGAAGATGGAGCCAGACGAAGAAGGAAAATTTGTGAATCCTACAGATTATCGTGCCATAATTGGGTCACTTCTCTATCTCACTGCAAGTAGGCCAGATATTGCTTTTGCAGTTGGAGTCTGTGCTCGCTTCCAAAGCAACCCCAAGCACAGCCATCTTGAAGCTGCCAAAAGAATTCTTCGATATTTGAAGGGCACTATCAATATGGGGCTGTGGTATCCAACGGAGGACAATCTGGAGCTCACTGGATACTCAGACGCTGACTATGGAGGGTGCCGAATTGATAGGAAATCAACTTCGGGCACGTGTCAGTTCTTGGGAAGCAAGCTGATCTCATGGTTCTCAAAGAAGCAGACGAGTGTAGCCACTTCAACGACTGAAGCCGAATATATGGCCGCAGGAAGCTGCTGTTCTCAAATTCTATGGCTTCGTCAGCAGTTGAAGGACTACAATGTTGAAGCGAATGAAATTCCGATCTTCTGCGACAACAACAGTGCTATATGCATCTCGCAGAATCCAGTGCTACACACCAGATGCAAGCACGTGGAAATCCGACATCACTTCATTCGTGATCATGTCGAGAAGAAGGATATCAAGCTCGAGAAAATTCATACCGATCTCCAGCGAGCAGATATCCTCACCAAGCCTCTAGCTGAGTCTCGTTTCAATCAGCTATGCATGGAATTAGGGTTGTTAGACCCTGGTGAAGAATGCTAGATCCAGGATGCACGAAGGAGTGGTCGCTAGTTTTTCGTAGCGTCACTCGCTTCGGATCTTCACCAACTCAAGCGAGTCACTTCAAAATCTCACTCGCTTGAAGAAGGAGAAATAAGGTGGAGCAAGGTGGAGTGTTGGAAGACGTTCCCTACCCACTTACAGGAATTGTTAAGCCATTGGTTAAGGGGGAACTATTGTTTGCTCTCGGAGCAAGCTACTTCCAAAGCGAGCAAGGAAAGCTGCTACCTAGCCTAGGATTCCTAGCGAGTGGGTATAAACACTCGCAAGTGCCGTTTCTAGTAACGGTTGTGGGGTCTTGTATCGGGCCTTCCCACGTAAAAATGGTGAAAGCTTAGGCAGGGCTGGCACCTAGACCTTGTGTCCTCTTCCCATCTCTCTGTCGAAGAGGAGCAAGTCTTCTCATCTCCTTCATCGTGGATAAATGTCCATTTCTTACTCACTCTTCACTGAGTTGAGCTGCCGGATGTCTATCCATTCCCCTCTCACCTTGAACTTTGCATCGCTTCAATTTGCCCAATCTTGGGTCAAAGCGAGTCGACTGCAAGTTCATTCTGTAGCATGTAGGAGGATGCTTGAAGGTTTACCTTTTTATACAAAAGGTTGCAGGGCTGGTGACATGCTTCTGCGTAAAATACGAGATTGTCTTGTCAGAGCATTCTCATTGTCATCCTGTCCATTTCTGCTCTGAGATAAGGACTTGTACTCATCCCCCATTCGTCGTGAATATGTACACTTACGTGAAGCTCCCCTCTGGGTTGAAGTAAGCTTGTGTACTATATTCATTTTCTCTCTCATTCACTTCGATGGAGGACTCTCTAATTCGTAGAGGAAGATGAATGCCATGAAGACGAACGCCAAGAAGATGGGACACACAACAAGTGATGAACATTCCAACAAGAAGTCCAAACCTAATGAAGTCTTCAAATTGTGGTATCAATCTCCTACGAAGTGAGATTGACTGGTAAGCGTTTCAAATTTAAGTACACTAAGTGAGGTGAAACGTGCTAGAAACTTTCACTCACTACGTGGAAAATATGAAGTGAATCTGACACAAATACAAAGAGGAAAACACTCTTGTTTATCCTCGAAGTATGTAAGTCAGAAACATTTTAAATTAAGCAAAGAAATTTATTCCAGTCGCTTCAGATGGCCAAGCAAGTGCTTCGCCACTCAAAGCTAGCCATCGCAAGCGAGTGCGGAACAGTCACTCAAGCGAGTGCCTCTCAAGTGAGTAAAGGCCAAGCGGCCCAACTCGAAGCGAGTAGGCACGAAGCGAGTATGAGCTGTCTGCACTCGAGTGCCTATTTCACTTTCTGCCAAGCATTTAATGCAGTGGCGCGTAGAGGAAGAAACGACAGGCGCGTGGACGTCAAAGCCGAGGAAAGCGGGAAAAATCGCACTCAATCCAGCCGTCGAATCTGAACCGTCTCGAAATCTCAACCGCTGGATTGACTACTGTTGGGAGAGACGAATCATCAACAGCCACGTGGCCACGTCAAGCGAAATTGGCGGTTCACTTTTCCAGTGATGACGCCGGACACGTCAGTTCCATCACCGGAGGTAGCCGCCCACGCACAAAACCCTAGGAGTGATTTTACCAGAATACCCCTGCCACGTCAGCCAAGACCTAACTCTATATATTTGGGACGAGGCAGAACTGCAAACCTTTCACAGCCTTCAAAAACTTCCATTCTCGTGCTTAGATCTGCAATTTCTGCAACTCACGATTCTCAACCCCTTTCTATTTCATCGTAAAAATTCTCTTCAAATTTCTTTCAAATTCACCATGGGCAAGAAGAAGAGTACAGAAACGATGGAGAAGTTCATGACGAAAGTTGGCGATCACATCAACGTCGAGCCCCACCTCGACCCTATCATCATAGAGAAGAATGGTTTCTTCCGTAGAGCCGTGACCACGGCCGGTCTATGGAAGTTTGTAACTTTGATACCGACGAAGATTCTGGCGAAAGCCATTGGAGAGATTCTGCTGAATCTGAAGAAGGAACAAAATACATCTTCCTTCACTGATCCACGGACCAGGAAGCCGGTGGAGGTTGATATGAGTAAACTCATCGAGGTGTTCGATCTACCAAGAGAAGGAGGAGATTCTCTGCTAGATCTAGGTCTTTCGGCCGAAGTGCAGTATGTTCGATTTGCAACCACCAGAGCAGATCCGAACTTCAAGGAAGCCAACATTCGCAAAAGTCTGAAGGAACCGTTCAATCTCATCTGCGAACTCTTTACGAAGAGCATTGCATGCTATGTCGGTTCCCTCGACACGCTGTCAGAGACGAAGCTGATCGGCACCACCATGATCATCGACAGCCTCACTGGAACGAAATTCAACTGGCACGGGTGGCTTCTCAAGCAAATCCACGAAGCTGCTGACGATTTCGCGTTTGTTCCAGGAACTGCAAACGAGATCCTTCGGAAAGGAAAATTAAAATTATTTTCAAGACTGTCTGTTGCACTGGAAATGATGTTCCCAGAAATAATGTGGCCGGATTCCGACACGACCATATACAACAAGCAAACCATCTTCTACGACACGTGGAGGAAAACCAAGATCTTGATGGATCTGGGACTTCTGGAAGTTGAAGTGCCCATTGCAAGACCAGTTGCCGAAAGGCAAGCTGAGAAATGCCAAGAGAGACTGGTCGCTTCACCTGTGAAGCGAGCCAGGTCCAAGCGAGGCAGGAAGAAGATGAAGCTAGTCACTTCGCTTGTCCAAGATAGCGAGGCGGTGGAGAAGCCGCTTGAGGACATCGAAGTGACCCAACCACAGCCTTCACCAACCAAAGCCCAATCCCCTCAACTCCAAATCACCCAAAATCCAGAACCCCAATCTTTATCAACCCAACAACCACCAAAACAGATAACCCCCCTCTCTCCCCATGAAGAAGAGTCAGCTTCTTCTTTCCACATTCCCACTGTTCCATTCCTCAGCACTGATGAAGCTGCTGCCTACACTACATTAACCCTACTTCAATCCCAGCCAATACAACCACCCCCCACTGAAGCCATCCAGATTTCCGACACCCAAGAAACCTCATCACCTACCCAATCCATCTCGACATCGGCAGCTACAGCCGATACCGCCCAAACCATAGGAGAACTTCCTATTATTCCTCAATTCAAAACCCCTGCCCTCACCGAACACAAGCGGGCTCTCGAACGCTATGTTCGAGACAGAGAGCAAGCCGCGGAGACAATCAACCTTCGCTACAATCTTCGCTCCGCAAGTGTTGAATGGAGCGACATATTCTACACCAATGTAGTAGACTTTCTGACGTACATCACGTACCGAGGAACGAAATACTACAAGATCTTCAGGCTCCTCAAAGCCTTCACAGAGGAGGAGTTGATCCAGATGGAAGTCAATCTGCTCAATTTTATCGGCGAAAATGGCTTCCATGCCTTCCTTGAAGGGACTAGCTTCTGGGAGAAGCTGGATGCCAAGGTGAAGGAATCATATCCACTCGCCATAGTTCCGAAGCGAGTGCCCTCATCCCATGAGAGGAAGCTCATCCGGGAGTATAAGGAGGAGATGGAGATGAGGATGCTGAGATTGCTAGTCTCCAAAGCGAGATTACCAAGAAGAGCAATGAATTGGAGAGGAAGGCGGGGGAGGTCATTGGTCTTAGAGAAGACTTTGACAAGAAGAAGAAGGAGTTGGAGGGAAAGGTGGAGGAGAAGGAGAGGCTTCTGGAAGAGAAAGAGAAGGCGCTGGAGGCGCAAGTGAAGCTGGTGGATGACAACACCAAATCTATCACAGAACTCAAGGGCTTGCTTGATGCAGAAAGAAGCCGCTTGAGGGAGGTTAATACTAAATTGACCTCTCTTGTCAAGGAAAAGGAGGTGTTGGAGAAGGAAGTGAAGAAGGTGAAGGAGAAGTATGAGAAGAGAGAGGAGGAACTGATAAGGACGGGAAGCGAGCTGCTGAGCACTAAAAAGACACTCGATTCACTCAAGACTGAAATGAAACTACTGAAGCAAGAGAGAGAGACTGATAAGAAAGAACTAGAGAGTCGGAGGAAGAGTGCACAAGATCTTGACTTAGAGAAAGCAGAACTTTCTATTCTACTACAGAAAGTCAAGAGACTGAAAGAAACTCTCACTGTAAGAATCACTGCAGATGCCGAATTTCACAATTCTCTCAATCGAAGGGAAAGGAGGCTTGCAGTAATGAAGGCAGAACTTGAAGCGTCCAAGGAACACTTGGAACTCACGCTTCAAGAAGAAACCAAGAAGATCACCAAGACTATAGAAGCGGAGCTGGAGGCTCGCTTCAGAGAGGTGGAGCCATTGGAGAGTATGATGGCGTCCGTTGTTGAGAGAGAGAGGCAGTGCGAATATCTGCTTGAAGAGATATCTATCAAGACTGCTGAGATAGTAGCGCCATCCATGGACAAAACCCAGCAGATGCTTCAGACTGTCCTCAACACAGTCAATTCACTACAACAATCCCTCTCTGGAAAATCTATAATCCTAACCCCTGGCAGTGATGATGCCAAAAAGGGGGAAGGGCAAGTAGAGCAAGGTGATGCTGGAGGTTCAGGAGGAAGGAGAGTCGGTGTGGAGTTGATGTTGGAGGGAGGAAGTGGTGCAGGTGAGAAGGAGGATGAAGCGAGGTCTCTGGGCAAGACAAAACTCACGGAGGAGGAGTTATTAAAACAGCTTGAAGAGCCCAGTAGACCACTTCAAGAAAAAGTGCTAAGTGCATCGATTGCACGACATCCTCCGGTGACAGTGTTAACAAAGGAGGAAAAGAGGAAGCAGGTGGAGAAGGATGCTGCCTTGGCATGGGAGATGGAGCAACTAACCAAATACTTTGTTAATGCAGGTGCTTCGTCCAGTTCCCAAGCGGCCGCTTTACCCAAAGTGGACGCACCAGCTTCATCCGCCGCACTAGCTTCAACAGCTGCACTCATCTCATCTACAGCTGTCCCCTCTAGTGAAGCTACGAAGAAAGACATGCCGCCCCCACCACCAAAGATGCCAATGAAGCGAACTGCACCAGAGATGAAAAGTAATGACCCCGCGGCTAAGCGCCAAAAGGTCAAGCAAGCAGTTGCTTCAAAAGCAGGAAAGGAGGAGAGAAAAAGGAAAGAAATAGAGGAGGGAAGGAGCGAAGAGGAGAGAAAGAAGAGGAGTCACGCCAGGCGTCTCCAAGTGATTGACGCACGGATCGAGGAGCACTTCAGTGAAGTATTGCTCATTCAGTCCTCGTTGGTCCGAAGCGCGTTCATTCCCTTCATGCCAGATGAGTCCGAAGCATGTGAAGCTCAAGCCATATTTGATGCATGCGACGTGACTACAAAGGAGATGGTGGAGTCGGGTCGATATCCTCGCAATGATGAACAAGATTACATTCGCAAACGACTCAATGCGAAGCGTCCATCGTGGAACAGCGAGTCGGGAGCAAAATTCAAGAAGGTCATGGCTCAACTGTCAAGCAGGACAGAAGAGGAGTTGGCCAAGCGAAGGATTGATCACCCAGATGCCAGGGAGATTGAGGAGTTCATTCCGAGGGATCTGCGCGATTTGTGGCTAGACTACAAGAATCTGTTTATCAAAGCTTACTACTTTTGGGAGGTAGTGCCACTTCAGGATCGTTGCTCTCGAATGAGTGCTCTCAGCAACTTCCTGTGCACATATGACGAGAAGATGCGGAGGAAGATCTTCACCACCGCTGAACTGACTCAGCCCAAGCCTCTGATTGTCAAGATTCCTGCCATAAAGCAATTCCCCATGCCTTATCATCCAGGAACTGATATTCCAGACAGAGGAATTATTGATGATGAAGTGACTGAAGCCTTCAGGCTGGAGAGCGCTTGGAGAAATCCCAGTATCCACACAGTAGACTCTATGGAATCGAGAGTTCTATCAGCTTACGTGGATACTGCTGCTGAAGAAGAGGAGAAGAAGGAGGAAGAAGGAAAGGAGAAGGAGAAGGAGGATGAAGCTGCAGGAAACCTTTGAGTTTCAAGCTTCTAAAACATATCTTTTTGTGAACTGCCTTGTTCATCTATCTCACCTTTATTTCTGTCTCTTCTCGTGTCATTTACTCGCTTTGTGAATGACTTTACCTTTTTGCTACAAACTCAAATAATTTAACCGAAAAAAAAAAAAGGAAAGGAACTTAAAAGAAAAATTACAAACGAAACTGCAAAGGAAGCAGTCGCTTGGAGTTCCCTTCACGGTTAGATAGGCTGGAATTTTCTAAATCTTAGCCTTTGGGTTTTGGCATCATCAAAAAGGGGGAAATTGTTGGGAATTGTTATGGACCAATTTGTTAAGGGGGAACTCTGAGGGATACTTGATAAACGAAGCCATTTGTTTTTTATTGGATCCCAAAACCCCAAGTGTCCAGCTCCCAAGCGACCCATTTTGATGTAGTTAATAGGTTAGAATTTTTCTAAGCCTAAATCTGTTAGGATGGCTTTATTTTGTTTATTTTTAGACTGCAGGAATTCAAGTGAAGGCCACTCGCTTGAGTGTGTTCTTCCAAAGCGAAGCGAGTCTAGCAAACCGAAGTGAAGCGTGCCGAAACCAGCGAAGCGAAGCGAGCGCTACAGTGGAGTCAAAGTGAAGCCACCAAAGCGAAGCAAAGCGAACGCTACAAAGAAAAGCAGAAGCGAGTCAACGCGGGTCAACACTTATTAAAGCGGTCACTACGAAACTTCGTTTCCAAAGCGAACCGCTACAGTATGATCCTGAAGCGACTCACTTCAGAGCGGACGCTACAACTTCAAAGCAAGCCACTACCTACCAGAAAGCGACAGCACAACTCCCGTCCATATTTTGAACTCCAGTCAACAGGAGATCGTAGCATTAATTACGAGATCTCCACGTGTCGAAAGCGGAGTGGAGCGGAAGAGTTGACTGCCAGGCCGACAAAGGCGCCGCAACAGTACTGGCTCGCCCCAGTTACTGTTAAGTTTGTAACTTAGCCATTTTCGGCATAGAGACAAACTGGGCACCTGCAAAAGCTACTGCCTGCGCAAGTACTGTCGAGAGGAGGAGGGACAAGGCCACCAACCAAACAACGGATCTCAGCCATCCCTCCGCCTATAAATAGTGAAGGATGAAGACGAAGAGAAGAGAGAACACTACTTGAGCATTCGAGCGCATATAGCAAACAAACACTCCCAGCCTTCGAGCAAATCTTCGAGTCTTTGTTTTCAAGTGTTCTCCGAGTTTCCAGTTCATCGGAACTCGTCTTCACAACCTTCACACATAGATTCTAAGCCCACTTCAAATATCCAAGCTTAGAAGAAGAACTCTAGCCAATCTTTGCATTCACTGTAAAGAGTTCTTCATAGTGTGTCGTCAACCAAAAACCCTATACTTCGTCTGTTAGGTTTTGAGTGTTGTCGTTAGGTTGTCCAGATCCAAGGCCCTTCTTTCATCGATTGAAGAAGCCTCGATCGTAGAGTTGAGATCCAAGCTTACACTTACATCGTTTGTGTGAAGCTCGATCGAAGCTAGGCTGTAAGGAGAGCCCGGAATCTCCCTGTTGTTCGGACAGAAACGAGTGAAGTTTCGTGTCCAGTTTAGGTCTTAGTAGTGAACCCGTAATCACTGCGTTGTTCGTCAGATCCAGGCGAGTGAAGCCCGATCTCGACCAGGTTTTTGAAGGACCCGTAACCTTCAAGTTCTTGAGTGAAAAGAACGGTTGCCGTCGTGCAACAAAGTGGACGTAGGAGCGTTATCTCCGAACCACTATAAATCTTCGTGTCGTATCTCTCTAACCCTAAACTCTTTACTTTATTTATCCATTGCACTTGCATCTAAACAACTTAATCTGGATATTTTAATTACTTAGGAAAAGATTTTAGCTCACCAAATTCCGCATATACGAGTAAAGACTCCCTCTTGATCAAGTGTTCACTTCGGTCAAGCAGGCAAGCTACGTACTGTAGATCTAGCTTCAGCTAGGTCTTAAGTTTTTAAGCGAACTCCTTACTTGTTACTCTGAGTTAAGGGATTTGAAGTTGAAAAACTTCAAAATACGTATTCACCCCCCCCCCCCCCCCCCCCCCTCTACGTATTTTTCCTATTAACAAACCGGGACCAACACTTATGTTGTTCATATATTTATTCAATTTGTCACATCAAATAATAAAAAATGATAGTAATGAAAATGTTGAAATTATTAATTGTATACAGTAGTATATATACTATTGTTTTCACCCGGGTATGCGGTTTAACCGAAATGAGAGATTACTCACTCGTTCTATTTCACTAGTTATGGATTATTTCGACACGTGATTTTATAATAAATATGACTAATAAAATGAAATGATACTATCCAAAATAACAAACATAACTAATAAAGTAGAATAATGAAGTATGATTATATAACAATATTAAATGAAATGATAATAATTTTGCTTAAATAAATATAAAAATGAAAAAAATGAAAACAATAGCAATAAACAGGCCCCTCTCCCCCTATTTAATACTCCTCCAGTTACTCCAACACCAAAAGGTCAGTAGGAAATTCAATGCTACCACATTTCAAGAAATATATTCATTTCTACTCATCTGTCCCGATTAATTATACTTCCCCCGTTCTTTAAATTAATGGACTATCATTTTGAGTGATAAAATTGAAAATTATATATTATAAAAGATAAATATAATGTAATTATAAGGTACTAACCGAGTATTTATTTTTGTTTTTCTTCACAATATAAATCAATAGATTTAACTCATCTCTGCAAATTCAAATTTTTAGTGAGATGGGATTATATCACTCTATCTAATTCTTTTACTAACGTCAAAGTCGTCCAACATTCAAACCCCGTTGATACTCAACCCCATCCAAAGAATAGAGTTGAAAATTGAGCCCACACAGTTAAGGGTATTGAGAATAATACGGAGTAATTCGTAGGATTTTTGTGTCGATTTTGATCTCATTAGTGTGTGTTTATTTGCGTCTTAGGTTTGTATCACCTACTATACGGAAGGGGGTAGTTACTGTTTTTTTTTTTTTTTTTTTTGTTTATATATATATATATATATATATATATATATATATATATATATATATATATATATAGGTTGCGTTCTTTTTTATGCGAAAGAAAATGATAAATGATAAAAATTACCCTATAAATTTCACCATTTTCGTCATCTTTTCTCACCTTTTTTCAATAAGGGGGGATTTTACTCCTTAAATTGGAGAAAATATTTACAACACCAAATTGAATAGATAATATTTTCTCTCCTTTATAGTGCAGATGAAGGAGAAAAAATTTAAAATGTGAGTAATAAGGAAAAAATTATGAGTGGTTTTCTCTTTTTTCTCATTTTCTTCCTCATTGCGCATTAAAGAGATCGCAACCTATATATAAAAGTCCACCTATTGTAGCTAAAAAGTTACGCTGCGAGCACTTTTATTATGGGACTCGTACTAGATAGAAGAGTGTCCCATTATATTACATTAGGATACGTTATCTTTTGCAAGGTAAAAGTTAGGAAAAGAAGAAAAAAAAGTGTGTGGAAAATACCTTCATTTACACTCGACTTACTCCGTTAAACAAATCTTCTATAATAGGACACTTTTGAGCATCCTACAATAATTGTCGTAAAATACTTAGAAAACTTGTAGAGTCCTACTAACAACCAGTGGAGGGGTTAGGAATTTAAAATGGGGTGGCACAATTGACGGGTGACACAAACGAGACTAAATTTACTCATTTTTCTCACATTTAGCATAGGCTAACGATGAAAGTTTCCGACAAAAATCGAAATTTGAAGAACTAAAAGAAAAAAAAAATTAAGTGGGGTGGGCTTTAGCCCACCATCACCTATACGTGGCTCCGCCACTACTAACAACAGATACGATGTAGTATCACAGTGGGAATAAGGTGCATTAATATAGGACATTTTTTATCATCCTAAAATAACTGTTGCAGAATAGAAAACTTGTATGGTAGGTTAGATGAGATAAGACGAGATGAGATAATATTATCATGGGTCTATCTTGAGAGGTGAGATAAGTCTTGATAAAAAAAATTATCTTGGTGTTTGGTACATGAGATTTGATTCTTCATATCTGAACAAACTTGTTTGGTAGGATGGAAAAAAGCATGATAAAAAATTTCAAATTACATTTTTAACCCTCCCTAATTATAAATATTACATCCCTAGATGAATTTGGAATAGAGTAGATGAATTTGGAAGAGAAAGGGGCAAAATTGGTAATAATGAAAATCATTAAGGAACTATTCATTTGGGATAATATTTATCACATGGGGGAGGTGTGATAACTTTACAAATAGCTACAGTAAAATTTATCCCGGGCCGGGATTTTATCCCGGGCCGATGAGATAACGTATCTCGTCTACCAAACAGTCGGATAACTCAAGATAACTTATCTTATCCCATGTTATCTAACCTACCAAACGAACACTAAGAGTATGGTATTGTAACACATGAGAATCAAATGCATTAGTATATAGTTAGGGATGAGAGTGAGTCGGATTTTAAGGAAAATAGTAATTCACGTAATTAGCTAAGAATATCCAATAATTCAGTTATACTTCCATATAAGAGGAATTATGTCACTGCGCCCTTCGTTTATGCTAATAAGTGGAGTAGACGATCTCAAGACTATTCATTTTTGAAATTGTGCCAATTTTTATTTTATTTTTATGTAACTATAACAAAGTTGGAAGAGTCGATGGAATAAAAAGTCATGATTATACTCTCATAAGTTAAGTGATAGCATGTGGGGAGAGATTGTATACTGTATTATATATTGGCGCGAATTTGAAATGGAATATATTATCTATACGTACTACACAACAAATTAGCCTTGAAAAAGAGGAACTATATTATATTGGGAAATTTGATTAATGAGATTCTCCCTTAATTTGACTTAGTTTTTTAAAGATGAACATGCCACCTCATATTGACAAAGACTTGTGATTTTGCTCTATGTTTGTTTAATAGCAAATTTTATACTCTACTACTTTCTATTACTTGTATGTGGTTTATTGCTACGTATTTGTAGGGGTGACTAACCGGTACAGAACCGGTTTGTCGGTTATCGGTAAATTAGCATTTTGAGACCGGTTAGTTAACCAATACTGAATCGGTTCGGTAACGGTTAATTGGTAGAATCAATTAAGGAAACGTTTTATTGTTTTTTAATAAATAATTTTTAAATATATTTGAAAGAAAAAAATTGATAAAAATTGATAAACAAGTTTCAACTAACCATATTGCAATAAATCACTTAAACAACAAAGCTGTAAGCCTATAAATATGTGTGTGTATATATAGAGGGTAGCACTATGGTGGAAACTAATCTTAAAGTGAAACTTAGAAACCCACCATATCCATTGATTAGGGATAGATCAAGGGCTGAGATTAATCTTGAAAATATGCATTAATTTAAAATTAGTCAATTAAGAAGGATATAATTGTCCACTTTAATAAAAAAAATTAAAAAAAAAATGAAAACAAATCATGTTTCCATAATAATAGGATATTTACTATAACCACCTACCACTACTTTCACTCCTCTCTCTAGAACCAAGATTTGAGGAGAAGAAATCTTCCATTCACGCATAAGCTCTCCCCAGAAAACACAGGGGTCAAGATGATGAGTAGAAAAACGACAAAAACAACTGGAAATCGAGAAGAAAGTGAAGGAAAATCGGCGACTATGCAACAAAAATAGCAAGGAATTTTGAAAAAGGGTTAGATTTTTTTGGTTGTCTGTGTATGGCGTATGTGTACTCAGATTTGGGAATTAGGGTTCCGAAATTTAAAAAACTGAAGCATAAACTGTTGAAGAATGTTATAATTAGTTTCGATGGACGTATTCAAAGGATTTGAACATGAAATATTGTGCATTATTACGTGATTGTGTTGCATTTTTTTTTTTGTTTTTTTGTTTTTTTTTTTTTTTTGTGTAATACGGTTTGAAAGAAATACCACAATGTATGTCCTTTGTATGTGACAATGTAGCACACAATCTGCTCGATTAAATGCCTCTATGAACTATAGATTTGGTGCAAAGGAAAATCTTAGTATTTGGCTGGATTTTTGTAGCAAAATTTTTGTGATTGATAAATCTGTGGAAAATCTTTGCCTTCGACTACGTCTGGGGGCGATGCCAAGCCAGGAGTATTTACTAAGAAATTTAGGGGAGAGCAGAGAAGAATAGAATGAGATGTTGGATGCATTTACAAAAAAGAGCATTACTATTTATAGGGAGAGTTCTCTGCCAAACTCTTCACCGCCCCACCACTCCAAGTTTTCACCACCCATCAAGATCATATCTCTCCAAGATCTAACATGATCTTTACAAAGATCTAACAAGATCTTTTACCAAGATCTCATGTTGGCTACTTGTCGGCTAGTTGGTTTCCACCACCACCTTTTCACTTCTCACCACTTGTCTCCATCACCACCATTTGTCTTCACCACAACAATATGTGTTGGGGTTGTTGTATAACTAAAGCAAAACCAATTGTTTTAGTGGTTACGACACAGGTCCACTGTTAACAATCCCTATCTGGAAGAATATGTATAAGCAAGAATAAAGCCCATTATCTCATGTTTTAGACCACGTGTCGATCTGAGTTCGGAGAGGATCACGAAGGTCGTTGATAATGATGAGATATAAACAGTTCACAGTCGAGACAGCTTGGGCTGAGCTGTCGGTCTAGACTGCAGCTTAATGGTAGTGATGAGTCCTAATCACTAATTATGCTGGTACGGTGGAACGTATTGAGGATCAATAGAGATAATGCTCTTCTGATACTGACCCTGTATCAAAGGTGATATAGGTGAAGAGCTATAGATCTCAGCCTCTAGCTCGATCTTAACCTTGGTAAACTATTAGATGTATATGTATTCTTCGATGTTACTTTGATTTACGAAGATATGAACTTCGTTAGTTCATCTAAATCATGTCGTACTTTGGGTAACACGAAGATGCATAGTATGTCTAATAAGTGTTATTAATAAGCCGTGTCCTGTGTGAGTGCAGGCTGACGTTATCCCCTCAAGGGAGTTCACAATGTTTATTATACCAAGTCATGCATGCTGATTAAGTTCAGGTATAATAATGAGGAGTGAATGGGTACTACCTGAGGAATAGATGTTAACAATTAGGAGCAGTCATGGTAGCTCTAATTGATTAACGGATAAGGAGGTCTTAAACACGGGGGTCGAACTAAACAAAATACCAACCCAATCTACATAATTGGGAGAGAGCGGTGATTCAGCTATGACACTTTAGTGGAGTGCGTCATAGTTCTAATGAGATACATGTTCAGGGGTGGACATGGAAATATCAAATTAGATAAGGCCCAACTCTGTCTGGTATCCGATCCCTAGGATTGCCCAAACAGACCTCGGGAATCGATCTAAATAGTATTATTGAGTTTGGACTCAATAATTGTACTCAGGCCCGGTGTATGATATATATTGGATTTATATCCGGTGAATGGATAATAAATATAATTAATTGAGATTTATATCCTATGGGATTATATCTAATTATTTATTATTTAGTTATTCACGGATAAGATTAAATCTAATAAGATAAGATTTATTTAATTAAATCTTGTGGGGATAAATATCATATCTAAATATATTTGGTAAATATTTAGTTATTTATTATTCTACTGATATTAGAATAAATTCTATTTGTTAGAATTAATTCTGGATATTCAGTTACATAACAGAACAGATTAATTCCTTATTTATTCCGTATTAATTAAGGAATAAGATTTGTAAGTTATGGAAAGGAATAAATATGGGATGGCAAAGATATGGTTGGAGATAAATAAGGAATCATATCTCCTTATTTATGAACCATATAAATACTCAAGTCTCTCATCATAAACCCTAGCCACCACACACCAGAATAATCTCTACGAGATTGGCGTGAAACCCTAGGCGAGAGAGAGAGAGTCGGCCGAGTCTGAGTGAGGGAGATCGAGGTTCCAGTGATCTCGAGACGTCCACCAAGTCTCAGATCTGAAGGTGTGGGATCACATCCTAGAAGATCAGAACCGTAGATCGATCAGACACGACTCAGATTGCACGTTCTTCATAATCAAGGTATGTACTCGAACCCTTGCATGACATTATGTGCACGATCGAATCAACACATCCGAACCAAGATCTGGGGGTCGGGGCGGCTTTCAAGCAGCCGTTTCCCAACAAGTGGTATCAGAGCCCGAGGTTTTTGGATCGGCTCTGTGTTGAGTCGAATTTAATGTTCATGCATTCGAGTCATTATGATTATGTGTGCATGCTGCTGTCCGGGAATTACGTGCGTTGTTTTATCGTTTTTTCGATTTATCGTTGTTCGTTTATTTCAAATCGGCGAGATAATAAGGTGCCGATTAGATTAGGATTCGTTTTCCCTTGTATTTTTCGATTTTCGTATTGTATTGTATTCTAGAAATCGAGAGATTGTTGAGGAACAAGGTCCGAGACGAACACGAAGACGAAGGCTCGACGGCCAGCGCACGGTGGCGGGCGGCGTAATCTGCCGCGCTTCACGCGGCTCCCTCCTTCGTTGTTTTCACGGCGGCCGAACCCTAGGGTTCATCCTAGGGTTCAGGCGAGCCGGAGATGAGGGATGGCGGCGGCAGAAGAGGCGGCGGACGGCGGGACGGGCGAAGGCAGCGGCGGCGATGCGAAACCCTAACGGGTTTTGGCTCGTGCGCGCTGCTGGGCCTGAACCGTGGCCTGCCCGGCGGTCCAGCGCCTGGCTCGACGTCGGGACGAAGCCATGACGACGCCGGACCACCAGCGGCGGCGCGGCGAGGGCTGCGGCAGCGAGTTGCAGCAGCGGCGGCCGAAACCCTAACGGGTTCTCGTGCTCGCGCGCTGCTGGGCTCAAGCCCGCGGCCCGATGATGGTTCAATGACGACGAGGGCGCGGACGGAGGCGGACAGCAGGTCCGGTGGTCCCCTGACCACCGGCGGCGGCGGCAGTGACGTTGATCAACGGCGGCAGCGGCGGCTGGGTTTGTCCCCTGCGCGCGCGCTGCTGCCGGACTCAACCACGGCTGCCCGGGCTCGAACCCATCACCTGCGGTGGTGCTGGGACGCCGGCGAGCTCAGTGGGAGCGTCCGGTGGCATGCCAGCCACCGGCGGTGGCTCGCGGCGGCGGCGCTGTTTTGTGCAGCGGATAACGGCGAAGGCGACGGCGGTTTTGGCAACGGTGACGAGCAGTGGCTCGGGCTGGGTTGCAACGGACGCACCCAGCCCGAACCCAGCCACGTCAGGCTCGTCGTGGAGCCGAAACGGGGTCCCCGGCATGCACCGCAGCGGCGCGTGTGTTACACGCGTGACTTGGCGGCGGCGCGTGGCCGGATTTCGAACGACGGGCTGCACGTTTTTACAACGTTCGGCCCATTACATTGATGACGGCTAGGGTTTTCCGAAACCAAGGCATGATCCTCGACGGCTAGGGTTTTCGTACCCTAGTTCATTCGGAATTAATTCGCTTTCCGTTTTGATAATTAGGGTTTTCCGCACCCTAGTTATTTCGAGCGCTTGTTAATTTTGGAAGGTGGACTTGAAGATCGGGGATTGGCTTCCACATTGAAGATTAAAGACCGGAGCTTGTTCCGGGGTTTTTATTTTAATTAAATGTAATAGATAGGGCTTTCTATTCCCGGTCGGCAGCCAATTTATTTGTTTTAATTATTATGCATGCTATGGATGGATTTAAATTACGCAATGAAGATGATCAGCATGTTTTGCATGTTATAGTTGCTATTCATTGTTTGCGTAATAGAAATAACATGCATAGGGGTCATAGCATGTCGGTTTTAATGATTTCAATGCGAGCATGTTTTATTACTTGCGCTTAGAAATCATGTGATAGGACTTAATTGTCTATGTGCTACGATTGTCACACAAACCCTTAAAAAGACTAAGCGGTATAATTAATCGATTATCTGTTAATTGATTTAAAGGACCTCCATATTTGGTTTAAAAATGAAGTAATTAGCATTCGCGTTGACGATGAGTCTTCCTCCCTATAGGAGATGCTAGTTATGGATTTCATTGGTTTAGACTTCAAAATAATAATTTGATTTAAAATGAAATAATAAGTGTTCGCGTTGACAATGAGTCTTCCTCCCTATAGGAGACACTGATTATGGTTCATTGGTTAAATTCAAAATTGATAATATGGAAAAATGATTTTATAAAGGTAATTCCTCCTTAACGGGTGGGTTACTCTTAATAGAATTAATTTTTTGGAATATTAAAATATGGTTGTAGCTTAGCTGCTTATTGATGAATCCTCCTATAGAGGTCACTTCTCGAATTAGCAGGGTCCTGAGGCACGGGTTATTATTTCTTTGTTTCACTATGGTCCGTGTGATGGGATAAGAAATAAAATAGACTGTGGCCATGGTCGATAATTTTATGGATAGCATTCACCTATAGTGGACTATTTGTAAATAGTATCGGGCTACTCGTTTGTTGGTTCAATGTTATTATTGGGTTTCTAACATTGATAACATAAATTATTTGCGCTTATAAGTTGTTTACTTGTTATTTATTTCAGATATGTCTATTGATTCTATTCGCACGAAGATTTGTCGTTTAGCTTATTCTGATGATGTTCCGGAGTCCTTTCGGTTTCGACTACTTAGCTTTCTAGCCCGCAAAGAGATGGATTTTATGGACTTTGATGATTTCCCTAACACAGGGGCATATCTCAAGAGGTTCAAAAATCTCTGTACTCAGTATGAGATGTATGGTGGATACATGACGGAAAGGGAAAAATGTGAGATCATTCTTGCATCTCTACCGCAATGGTACCAAGCATTCAGAAATGGGGTTGTCAAGAACCAAGTAGACCATGAGCATGTTTCTACTCTTGAAAACGAATTGCTCGAGGTTGAAAAGGTTAGGGATAACATGATCTGGCATGCTCGCCAGTGGCAGAAAGAGCTTGATTTTGATCGACTCGTTCGGAAAGTCAAAAAGGCTGTAAGGGCTAGAAGTAAGAATAGACTTCCAATAGTGAAAGGTCTATGAGAGGAGGAACAAGAAGTTGAAGGTAGATGGAGGTATGTCAGACTCTTGTAACATCAAAAACCAAATTATACGAGTTCAGTCCTCACGGACGGATTTAACTAGTGGATACTAATTGTGGTTTGTTGCAATCTTTGTAGGTTCGACTACAAGGAACGAGTAGGACGACTTCAAGTTCTTGAGCTCGACAAGCAACATTCAGTTGATGCAGTTGTCTAGCAGACTTGGAGATTTCTATCTTACGTTTTATCTTAGTTTTTGGATACTAGATTCTGGTTTATTACTCTTTTACCGCATTTGGTTGCCTTATTTTGGCAGGATACTTATGTTTTCAGATATTGATGGATGATTACTTCCTGACATTGTATTAGAGATTTACTTCTTTAATACTGGTTGTTTTGATATATCATTCGTAGTGGGAGTAATAACTGTGAATTTTGAAGGATATTCCAAAATGTGTTACGATAAATGTGGTACTTCTTGTTCAATATTGTCTTTTAACAAAATACTATGTCACTATATCTAAATCTATTTCCTTTCCTTATTTGAAATGAAGTGATCAGCATTTATGTTGATCATAGATTTCATTGTGATTTAAAATGAAATTGATAGCATTCGCGTTGACAATGAGTCTTCCTCCCTATAGGAGATGCTAATTACAGTTTTCATTGGTTAAATCTGTTCGGAAATAAGGATAATTTGCACACGAAGTGTTGCAATTTTGATGTTAGAATTAGTAATTGGTTGGACAAGTAGTCTTTTTCAAGGAAAGACAATCATTTATTCTTGATTGACGTCCAAGAATAAAAAGAAATTGTGGATTGGAACATTATAAGGCCGGAAGTACAAGACTGATAACCAAAAGGATCTGCACAAGATTATTTTAGGATCCTTGTCACAGTGGGAGCTTTTTCGGGTGTGTCTCGAAAATGGTAAAATGTTCATCAAGAAATCTAGTTTCTTGGATAATGAACAAACCAAGTTGACTAGTAAAGGATAAGTTAGATGAAAGCAGTTGCCTATCATTGATTAGTCTATGAGTTTAACACTCGAAAGACTTGCAAGTTGTATGCTCATATTCGTTGAGGACATACATGAGGAAACATGGATGTAATTTGAGAAAAGGGAAGAATTCTCTCAAAAGTTCTATGTTTTGGGACAAACACATTGAAATGTGTGGTTCAATGATTTAAAGCATTCATTTGTCAAACAACACATATAAATTCGTTTTGTGAAATGTGTTGACAAATGGTATATCTTTCATCTACAAAAGACGTTGAAGTGGTTGTCTTGTACATTGTGTGATAATATTATTAGCACTTGAATAAGGTGTGAAAGTATTATCTGACACAATAAGTTGTGATTATCCGGACAGTTTAGAATGAATACTAGGAGTAATGTTGGATATATCCTACAGTCGGATAGTATAACATTATTCAAGTACTCTTCATAGACTACTGTTGTGGCAAAGTTTGCAATACACTTGGATATTGCATAAGAAGCCAAACATATGTTAGTGCTGTGTGCATGGTAACGGATATAGTCCATCATGTTTATGGACACGGATAATCGAATGGTAGCTAGAGAAACGACATCATCGACCTTATACTATGGATTCACGCAAGAAGCAGAATTGTCTTGAAGATTCTCACGCAATGAAATACTGAGAGGGAGCTAGATAATTCAAGGCTTGGCTTCGTGAATTGGCAGTAATCTCAATTTGTTAGAATTCTTACACCCCCTGGAGAATTCTAAGTGCAGTAACAAATTTTCTAAGATTTGGAAATGCCGGTAACAACATAGTGAGTACCTTACTTAAGGCGATTTCGTGGAGAAAATAGAAACACTAGAGGAATGTACGATGACGGTTCCTTCACTAAGTGCACCATTAAGCTGCAGTCAATTCTAAGTGCAGTAACAAATTTTCTGAGATTTGGAAATGCCGGTAACAACATAGTGAGTACCTTACTTAAGGCGATTTCGTGGAGAAAATAGAAACACTAGAGGAATGTACGATGACGGTTCCTTCACTAAGTGCACCATGTCAGGTATACTGTAGCACGTGGCTGACATGTCTTAGTGAGCCTCCCACTAAGGTACAAGGTAAAGGTAAAATCTTTGAGTATAAGTGGGAGAAAAAGTGTGTATGATGGTTGTTAACGATTGCGATCGTGCGATTGTTAACATTGTACATGGATGAAGTCATATGGTTTCCTGTAGACGCGTTGGTATACTAAAAGGTTTTACTTTAGTATAAGTGGGAGATTATTGGGGTTGTTGTATAACTAAAGCAAAACCAGTTGTTTTAGTGGTTACGACACAGGTCCACTGTTAACAATCCCTATCTGGAAGAATATGTATAAGCAAGAATAAAGCCCATTATCTCATGTTTTAGACCACGTGTCGATCTGAGTTCGGAGAGGATCACGAAGGTCGTTGATAATGATGAGATATAAACAGTTCACAGTCGAGACAGCTTGGGCTGAGCTGTCGGTCTAGACTGCAGCTTAATGGTAGTGATGAGTCCTAATCACTAATTATGCTGGTACGGTGGAACGTATTGAGGATCAATAGAGATAATGCTCTTCTGATACTGACCCTGTATCAAAGGTGATATAGGTGAAGAGCTATAGATCTCAGGCTCTAGCTCGATCTTAACCTTGGTAAACTATTAGATGTATATGTATTCTTCGATGTTACTTTGATTTACGAAGATATGAACTTCGTTAGTTCATCTAAATCATGTCGTACTTTGGGTAACACGAAGATGCATAGTATGTCTAATAAGTGTTATCAATAAGCCGTGTCCTGTGTGAGTGCAGGCTGACGTTATCCCCTCAAGGGAGTTCACAATGTTTATTATAACAAGTCATGCATGCTGATTAAGTTCAGGTATAATAATGAGGAGTGAACGGGTACTACCTGAGGAATAGATGTTAACAATTAGGAGCAGTCATGGTAGCTCTAATTGATTAACGGATAAGGAGGTCTTAAACACGGGGGTCGAACTAAACAAAATACCAACCCAATCTACATAATTGGGACAGAGCAGTGATTCAGCTATGGCACTTTAGTGGAGTGCGTCATAGTTCTAATGAAATACATGTTCAGGGGTGGACATGGAAATATCAAATTAGATAAGGCCCAACTCTGTCTGGTATCCGATCCCTAGGATGGCCCAAACAGACCTCGGGAATCGATCTAAATAGTATTATTGAGTTTGGACTCAATAATTGTACTCAGGCCCGGTATATGATATATATTGGATTTATATCCGGTGAATGGATAATAAATATAATTAATTGAGATTTATATCCTATGGGATTAAATCTAATTATTTATTATTTAGTTATTCACGGATAAGATTAAATCTAATAAGATAAGATTTATTTAATTAAATCTTGTGGGGATAAATATCATATCTAAATATATTTGGTATATATTTAGTTATTTATTCTTCTACTGATATTAGAATAAATTCTATTTGTTAGAATTAATTCCGGATATTCAGTTACATAACAGGACAGATTAATTCCTTATTTATTTCGTATTAATTAAGGAATAAGATTTGTAAGTTATGGAAAGGAATAAATATGGGATGGCAAAGATATGGTTGGAGATAAATAAGGAATCATATCTCCTTATTTATGAACCATATAAATACTCAAGTCTCTCATCATAAACCCTAGCCACCACACACCAGAATAATCTCTACGAGATTGGCATGAAACCCTAGGCGAGAGAGAGAGAGTCGGCCGAGTCTGAGTGAGGGAGATCGAGGTTCCAGTGATCTCGAGACGTCCACCAAGTCTCAGATCTGAAGGTGTGGGATCACATCCTAGAAGATCAGAACCGTAGATCGATCAGACACGACTCAGATTGCACGTTCTTCATAATCAAGGTATGTACTCGAACCCTTGCATGACATTATGTGCACGATCGAATCAACACATCCGAACCAAGATCTGGGGGTCGGGGCGGCTTTCAAGCAGCCGGTCCCAACAATATGTTCATATGCAAATGTTCTATGTGGATCGTGTATCAGTGTTTGGTGCAAAATATGAAATGGAGTATCCGATTGTAATCAACTGGACCAATCAGCTCTTAAGAGATTGGCAGAAGAACGAGTTGAGAGACGGACGTTTAGGCCAAGGACGTCCTGTCAATCCAATCAACATTCCACAAACTATTGAAAAAACAACTGCATGAGGATGAATGCCTTGCTGATGTATCAAATAGTGCAGATTATGCAACAAAACTGTACATCCATGCAAAGAAAATTGGAGAACAGATGTTGGAACTCCTTAGCATGATCGAGAATCAGCCTGCTGGAATATCTATGAATGAGAATCTCGAAAGGGCAATTAAAACGTCTCAGATGCTGTGCACCGGTGGTGGAGTTGAAAGAACGACAACAGATTCTACCCAATTCGATTCTACTCAAGCGGAAAAATTCTGGGGGAAGTCTGCCATTTTAAAGTGCATAGTTGAAATCGAAGATGCACACAAGAGGGACACTGAATTTGTCCAACGAACGGACGATGTGCCTTCTTTCAGCCTTGGAGTGACACAAATTTTAGAGGAGGTTAATGAAGAAGACATTGAAATCAGAAATAATGAGCCAACGGTGGATCCAACCTCAAACGTGACGAGCCTTGACGACAATTTGAATAAGGTAGTATTACATGTTTTTATATATCATTTTATGATATAAGATTACGAAATTAATGTTTTATTCAATCAAATTGCAGGAAGAGAACACAAATAAGGTTGACAAATTGGCTGACTTGAAGGGGAAAAAAAGGTATATGCAAAATAACAAATTATAATACCAACCACAATTACCAAAATAATTGAAATAACTTTACTTGTATTGATATAGGTTGTGCATGAAAAGAAAAAGGGAAATGACGAACAAGAGGTCAGAAGAGAAGCTCCACGGGTAATTTTAATTGAGACATTTCATAATTCATATGATCAGTGCATGTAAACAACAAAAAATAACATGTGATATTTTAATGCAATAAATGTTTTAAACGATGCATATCATGTAAAAAGTAATGCATTTTGTTATAGAACTATCAAATATGCACACGGTTCATATAATACGTTAAGTAATGCTAAATTTAACAAATTCAATGCATTTCATACCATTCGTTCAATGGTAAACTGTTTTATACGAATTGATTACATCAAATTCAGGCTCCAATGAAGAATTTACGTAGTAAAAAGAAAACAGAGAAATTTTGTTCGCCTAACAATGTCCGCAAGATTTCGACTGCTGAACGACTCACAAAGATTGAACGAGCAGTATCACAATATGTACTCCTATCAGTGGACGACCGAATGTAAGTGTTTAATTCACAAACTACTCATTCAAACGTTAAATATCATTGTATTCATTGTCCTCCCATTTAATGTAGGGAGCAAGTAATCTTCAAATGTGGTGACTGTCAGTTGAGGCGATCGGAATTCATGTCCATACGGTCCGGCTTGTTTGTTTTTGCAGAAGTCATGACCACTTGGAGCATAGTCTTAAATCTAGGAGAGAAAATGCGCTCAAAGGAATCACCACTTTCTTTTCTTTGCCTCCCTGTCTTCCACGGTATGTGTACTTAATGTTTATATTACTATTAATAATATTATAAATTCAATGCACAAAATTACTAATTGTTAGTGCAACGTGTGGTTGCATATGATTATGCATTGGGATATATTATTTATTTCCTTATGATTAAAGATTTGATTTTTATTAAGGGATTCATTTTTCCTTAATTATATATTTGCATAAGGATATATTAAGGAATTTATTTTTCCTTAATTATGTATTTTTATAAGGATTCTTCTTCTACAAGGAAAGGATATCTACAAGGAAAAAAGATATACATGGATCCCTATCTACAAGGAAACGTGTTACTTGGGCTACAAGAGAAGACCTGCGACTTGGAGGCTATATAAGGAGGCTCATACACGTTCAAAAAGAGAGAGACGAGAGCTGATATTGTTATCCTCGCACAATGTAGTGCCGAGAGTCATTTTGTGTTTCTGTAACATCTTCTGGGACATCATGTGATACATATAATACAGTTTGTCCCAGATTATGTTTTTTCTTGTTTATTTTGTTTTTCTCATATATATTGTGGGTAGATCTCTCAAGAGTAAATCTAGATTAGGCTTGGTTAGGCTGAGGGTTTAACTTCAAGTTCACTTGAGAAGAGTGTAGACGGGTGAGGAGTGAATACGTAGTCGTGACTAGTATTCATATACTTGTATCTCTGAAGCTCTTGATAGTGAATTGGCTCTTGGGCGTGTCCCCCCGATGTAGGTTGGTTTAACCGAACTAGGTTATCATTGGTAGGTGTTGATTTATTATTTTCATGGCTATTTTGTTGTGCATGCTTCCGCAGCGTCAAAGTAGTACATTATCTGTAACGTTATCCATAACATCGTTCAGATTTATGTTTTACATGGGTCAACGGAAATCTCACTATGTAATGCATAAATTAGATAAACTATGTCACCATTTCATTCACCACTTGGAACACTGAACAACGAGAGAAGTTTTTCTTTGATAACATCACACATGAGTTTGAACTGGCTAGGATATCGCATCTGAATCATATTGACATTGTACAGTAAAAAATTTAAATCATATTGAACCCTATAACTAACGTTTTATACATAATTAATTATATTTACTAACATTTTGTTGATGTCTATAGTTTTTCTTCCCAATGTATAAGGACAGCCACTTTTACATCGTATGTTTCGATGTAAAACAATTCACAATGTTCGTGATTGACAACGCAAACAAAAGTGAAAGATGTTGTATATCCCTACAAATATATCATGGCGCCCCACTAAGATTGGTAAGTCTATAAACAATGTATTAATTCAAACTGCAATAGGTGTTATAGATGCTAACATGGGTGTTCTGAACATATAAAAAAAATTGTTTGTTACCTATCTACATGGAAAAGGATACAATGAGTTAGCAAACAAAATTGAAGGTCTGGTGCATGACATACTACCACTCAAGTGGGTTCAGGAGGAGAAAAAAAAAAAAAAAAAAAAAAGGTTGATTGTGCCATTTACGTTATGCGTCACATGGAGAGCTTCATGGGCAAGACAAGAAGTGATTGGAAGCATGGGATAGTCCCATCGTCAACAAAGCAGCTGAAATACATGAGAGCACGATATTGTGCATCGAATAGCAACTTCAGAGTTCAACGAGCTGAAAAAAACAATCATCGACAACGCAACAACACTACTAAGTTTATTATGTCCATCTCGTTGTGCATCAATTGCACTTTCAAAATGCATCAAAAATAACAAAAGATTTGCCTTTCTATGAGAGTACCTCTGGAAGAAACTGTTCTCACTCTCAGACATTGATGTAGTACGAAACAAACCTGATCGGTACACCTTTAAAATACGCAGGAATCCATCGATCACGTAGTGCAAACATGGTTGAAAACCACTCGTTATCTAACAAATCGTACTCTTCCATCACCATGTTCCACTTTGCCTCAAATTCCAACAGCTCAATTGTTTGTGACCAAACTATGTCATTAAACTCCTTAGAAAACCCTTCACTCTCCCTCAATGAAGCATGTATCTTTGTAGCAACCTTCTTCATTATGTGCCACATGCATAGACGATGCTTAGTGTTAGGCATAACTCGTTCAACAACAATCTTCAATGCAGGATCTTGATCGGTTATCATCATACCAGGTGGACACTTCATACACTCTAGGAACATTTCCAAAACCCTAGAATACGAATCTGCATACTCGCTCGTAAGTAACGCAGCCCCAAAAGTCACACATTTCCCGTGATTGTCCTTTCCCCTAAATGGTGTGAACACCATGTTATACCTGCATAAATCCACAAAATAATAATAATACTCGCCATAAATTTTTTTTTAAAAAAATTACATAACCAATATTAATACGTAAAATGCATACTTGTTTGTTTCGTATGTGGCATCAAATGAGACAGCACAGCTTCACCAAATGCACGATACATCTTAATCGATGTCGTATCAGCCCAAAAAATGTGAGTCAATTTCTCAGCTGAATTTACAGAATAATTGTATGTAAACTCTGGAAATGTCTCTTTCCTACTACGAAACTTATCAAGCAACAATTGTGCATCAACGCCATCAACAAAAGCTTTCAGATCACGGGAAATTTACCAAAATCTACGCTACTACACCCAATATCTCTATAACTACCAACTATTTCCTTTAAAAGCCTGAATGATTTCATAGGTCCAATATTTGACTTAGCACAATTCATTATGAAATTTTGATGCACATCATCCACATTTCTATTGCATTTTAAGAAATGTCTGCAGTTCTCTTATACAAATGGATGTGTGTGACCAACAAACACATCGACTACGTATCCTTGCGTACCACATTTTCAAGATAATCCTAGCCATGCAACAAACTCTAGTAGTAAGACTTCTACTTTTTTTTTTTTTTTTTTTTTTTTTTTTGATGATCTTCGCCCTTCTCACAAGACTGTTTCACCTTCTCCCCCTCACGCGCGATTGCCATATATATATACCTCTGGATGACTGTTCCATCTGGTGCTTTTTTAACCTGCCCCAAACGTATATCAAAACCACATCCAGATCCATAATCACTATAGAAATCTTCACCCTCTTTCAGATTGCTAAAAATCCGACCCACATACGGTTTATTATCGTCATCACAACTAGGGACATATTCTCCATCTCCGACTTTCGATTTACCATAATCGAACTTGTCTTCCGGATAGTCGCCATTAAAATCATTATCACCTATAATACATAATAAAAATGCATAAAAAATTACTATAAATGCAACAAAAGATATACGAAATGCATTATTAAAAAAAAATTATTAACAATTAAATTTTCAATTCGTATCAAAATAATTACACAAACTATTTCCTACAAACGTTTATATCCAAAAAATACATCTAAAACATCAAACTACAAAAAAAATATATAATAATAATAACCTGAAAACTCCATATAAAATGTGTAAATTAATTTGGATCTACAAGATTCAAAAACACCGACTAAACACTCGTGTTGAATTTCTGCGCCGAAAATAGCTACAACATTCAACAACACCAACTGCAAACTTGTCTTGAAATTCTGCCCCGAGAACTAATTCTTCAAAACGCTCTTGAATTAAAACCTTCTCCAAAGGATGCCGTGAACTAATTCTTCAAAACTCTCCCTGAACAATCGTACTCTAAATTGCCGCAAACCGTCTCTAAACATAAACCATTCGTTTCGTCTATCCTCAATATAAATCAGCCTCCAAATTATAGCCGCTTGAACAATACGTCAATACACGAAAAAACTAAAATCTACAGAGAATTAACGTCGCTGTGCTGCTCATAAGGAGAAATTCTGTGAAGATACGATCTTAAAAATGATTAACATAAATAATGCATAAACGATAAGGAAAAATAATTAATGCATATCCCATATTTTAGGAAGATTCAGTTATGTAGAAATAAAATGTCAATATTAACCCTAGATAATACATTAAATAGTTTAAAAAAATCAGAAATTATATATTTTAAATTTAATTTGAAATAAAATATGATCCATTAGATCTTCAAAATCAATGGATATGGTGAGTTTCTAAGTTTCACCAAATAATTAGTTTTCACCTGATATATCCTCTATACAGTAAAACCTCTATATAGTAATATTGTCGGGAGTTGAAGAAATTATTACTATAGGGAGGTTATTCCTATATAGAGTTTTACATATAAAAATATTTTTTTAAAAAAAATCAATTAAATACTACAATCACATGTACATGCAGGGAAGTGATGTGCATGCACCCAATTAATATATATTTGACTAATTAAATAATACACTCAAATTGTTAATACATGTACACAAAAATACAATGTACGAATGTAGAAAGTCTTAATATTTATTTCTTATATGCACGTAAATATATGATCACTATAAGTACGTCTTTCACAAAATCACTCACTATTTCTACTCCAAACAAATGGCACCAGATAAAAGAACTCAAATTAGTGAAAAAATTCGGGTTGAGCTATGCAAAAGGAAAGAATTGCACCCTACTTGGAAGCAAAAAGATTTTGCAAAGTGGCTGGAGGATACTCATGGTATGAAAGTATCCCAACCAACAATATCAAAGACGTTAAAGAGGTCCAACGATCATCAACAAGTTGTTTCAAACCCGGATGCAAAACGCTCGAAACAGGTAAAGTATCCTTAAATGAAATCTGCACTTTATGAATGGTTTGTAAGTCACCAGGAGCATGTGGATCTTAGTGGTGAATTGCTAAAAGAAAAGGGAGGCATATTCTTAAAGCAACTTTATCCAGAAGCATCCTTTGAATTTTCAAATGGTTGGTTGGAAAAGTTCAAGCAACGACATGGAATTCAATCTTATCGTCGCTTTGGGGAGAGTGGCATGGATATGGAGAAAATTGAAGCTTGTTTGCCATCAATCAAAGAGGAATTGGATAAATGGGCATGGAAGGACATTTACAACATGGATGAAACGGGCCTATTCAATCGAATGCAAGCTGATAATTCTCTTGCAACAAAGTAATTGGAGGGCCGAAAGCAAAACAAAGAGAGAGTAACAATTGTTATTTGTTGCAACGGGGATGGCTCCGACAAACTTCCTCTTTGGATCATTGGTAAATTTCTAAATCCTAGATGTTTTAAGAATATTAACCGTGATACTCTTGGCTGCACTTATCGAGCAAAATTCAAATGCATGGATGACATTCTTACTCTTTATAGAATGGCTAAAGTGGTTTGATAGCCGTTTAGATAGGAATGTCTTGCTCATTTTGGACAATTGCACAGCACATGGCAAAAGGAGCTTCTTCCCCCTCTTAATCATACAACTGTCATGTTCCTCCCCCCAATAGAACTTCCAAAATTCAGCCATGTGATGCAGGAATCATAAGAAATTTCAAAGGTAATTATCGCCGTCGGTTTAATCGTTTACTTTTGAAACGAATCGAAGATCGTGTTTTGGAACCGGCAAAAATATCTCTGCTCGATGGAATCATGAATGCAGTTGATTCTTGGTCAATAGATGTGAAGCCGCGAACAATTGAGAATTGCTTCAAGCATTGCAGAATTAGGACATCAAATTCCAACGAATTGGAAGCTACAAATGAAATGGATGAAGAAAATCAAAAATTACTCACGGAATTGAGTAACCAAGTTAAGGAGTTTCACTACAGTAACCAGATGGATATGGATGTCTTTCTCAATCATCCAAGTGTGCAACATATCACTCATATTTTAACTGATGAAAAAATCATTGCAACAATTAGGCAAGAAGCGGCGGAGGGAGATGGTCCTTGTTATAATATATATGGTAGTTAGCATTAGGGTTATTAAGCCCATCTTATTAGGCCCGACATTTGTGTATATATATGTGCTCTCGTTCAGTTAATGATATAGAGATTTTCCCCCTTTCTTTGATGTTTTACGTTTAAGATAACATGGTATCATGAGCTCTAGGTTCTAGGGTTTTCGATTTTGGGGGGGGCTGATTTCGTATTTATTAAAAAAAAAAAAAAAAAAAAAGGGTTTTTAGTGGTCAGAAACGGCGGCGGCGCCCATCTGATTTCCAGCCGCCGCCGGTCGACACCGCCAGAACCAATCGGAGCGCCATCGTCCGGCGAAGCTTCGCCGGAAGTCTCACGTCCGGAGGCCGCGCGTGTGGCCCCCACGCGCCGACGGACTGCAACTGGCCAGTTCCGTTTCCGGCGACATTTCCGGCACGTGAGGGCGCGTCCGTCGCCGGATTTTTCTCCGGTCAGCATCGTTCGACTCGTCTCGGTCTTCTCTTCATCCCTGGGGTGGTTTCGGTCTGCATCGAGTGACGGTGTGAGATCAGTTTGGGTACAGATTTCGAATTCGTGTTCTTGCATATTATTTCGATTTTTGATTTTGGTTTAGCATGTCTGAGGAGGGTAAATTTATGGATGTGGTCACGGCCTTGGCTGACTCTATTTCCTGCGTAGTTTCCTCGTCAACCAAATGGGTAATTGATTCGGGTGCTACAGATCACATGACAGGTAATCGTAGTTTATTTTCCACATATGAGTCACATCGTCACACTCATCCAGTTACCCTAGCTGATGGTTCACAGTCTTTTGTTCGTGGATCGGGCACTGTCCAGCCTACACCTTCGTTATCCTTGTCTTCTGTTCTTCACCTTCCCAATCTCTCGTATAACCTGATATCTGTTAGTAAACTTACTCGTCAGTTGAATTGTAGTGCCTCATTTTTCCCTGGTTATTGTTTGTTTCAGGATCTAACGACGAAGCAAATTATTGGTAAAGGGCATGAATCGGGCGGTCTATACATTCTTGATACGCCATCACCGTCTTCAGTAGCATGTGCGGGTATCGTCACTCCGATGGAAGCACATTGTCGGTTAGGTCATCCGTCTCTTTCTTTGTTAAAGAAACTGTGTCCGCAGTTTTCTGAGTTGTCTTCTTTGGATTGTGAGTCTTGTCATTTTGCTAAACATCATCGCGTTAGTCTTAGTCCTCGAGTCAATAAGCGAGCTGATGCTCCGTTTGAGTTAGTTCATTCCGATGTTTGGGGTCCTTGTACCATTACTTCTAAGGGTGGTTATAGGTATTTTGTTACGTTTGTCGACGATCATTCTCGTATGACATGGCTTTATTTTATGAAAAATCGCTCTGAGTTATTTTCTCATTTTTCTGCCTTCTGTGCTGAAATTCAAACTCAGTTTCGTGTGCCTGTCCAAATACTTAGAAGTGATAATGCTAAAGAGTATTTATCTGATACCTTTCGATCTTATATGGTTACCAATGGCATCCTTCATCAAACTTCTTGTGTTGACACACCGGCTCAAAATGGAGTGGCCGAAAGAAAGAATCGGCACCTCCTTGAAACAGCCAGAGCCTTATTGTTCACCATGAAAGTCCCTAAACATTTTTGGGCTGATGCTGTGTCTACTGCTTGTTTTCTCATTAACCGTATGCCATCGTCTGTCCTCTCTAATTTGACTCCTTTCCACGTTTTGTTTCCGTCTAAGTCTTTGTTCCCTATCGATCCCAAGGTGTTCGGTAGCACTTGTTTTGTTCGTGACGTTCGGCCTCAGGTCACTAAGCTTGATCTGAAATCTATTAAGTGCATATTCTTGGGGTATTCTCGGGTTCAAAAGGGGTATCGGTGTTTCTGTCCAAGTTTGAATAAGTATCTGGTGTCTAGGGATGTCGCTTTTCTTGAACATACACCTTTCATTCCGGATTCGGGTACTCTACCTACGGATGAGGAACCGAATTTGGATTTCTTAGTCTACATTGAGTCTCCATCTCGCTCCGCTACACCTCGTCCTCCTATTATACACCAGTATACACGTCGTCATCCCACTCCTGCTACACCTGCTACTGATACCGTGGTTCGTACTTCGCCTGATTCCGGTCCTGATGCGCCAATAGCTTCATCGTCTGATCCTGTACCGACAGATGATCTTCCTATTGCCCTTCGTAAAGGTAAACGTTCATGTACTTATCCCATTTCTTCGTTTGTGTCATATGATCGTTTATCTGCTTCATCTAAAGCTTTTGTTTCCACACTTGAGTCTGTCCCTAAATCTGTCCCCGAAGCCTTAGCTCATTCTGGTTGGCGAGCTGCTATGATTGAGGAAATGCAAGCTTTAGAGGCGAATGGTACATGGGAGTTGGTAGATCTTCCTGTTGGTAAGCGCTCGATTGGTTGCAAGTGGGTGTTTACTGTTAAAGTCAATCCTGATGGTTCTGTTGCTCGCTTAAAAGCTCGTCTTGTGGCCAAAGGATATGCTCAGACATATGGTGTTGACTATTCTGAGACGTTTTCTCCAGTTGCTAGACTTACTTCTATTCGTCTTGTGATATCCTTAGCGGCGAGCCATCACTGGCCTTTATATCAGTTGGATGTGAAGAATGCTTTTCTTCATGGCGATCTCAGTGACACAATATATATGGAGCAACCGCCGGGATTTGTTGCTCAGGGGGAGTCTCATAAGGTGTGTCACCTTCGTAAGTCATTATATGGTTTGAAGCAAAGTCCTCGTGCGTGGTTTGGCACATTTGCACGTGCAGCTGAGGTGTTTGGCTTGAAGCAATCAGTGTCTGATGATTCTGTTTTCTACAAGCGTTCTGATAGTGGTCTTATTTTATTGGTGGTGTATGTTGATGATATTGTGATTACTGGCAGTGATTATGGAGGGATTGCATCTTTGCGAGCTTTTCTGCCTACTCGATTCAATACTAAGGACTTGGGTGAACTCAAGTACTTTCTTGGTGTTGAAGTGCTCAGAAGCAAGAAGGGTATATTCTTGTCTCAAAGGAAGTATGTACTTGACTTGTTATCTGAAACAGGTAATTAGGGTGCTAAGCCATGTAGCACTCCAATGATTCCTAATATGCGGCTTACCAAAGACGGTGTGCCATTTGAGGATCCTGAGAGATATAGGAGATTGGTTGGTAAGTTGAATTATTTGAGGGTAACGCGTCCTGACATTGCGTTTTCAGTTAGTGTGGTGAGTCAGTATATGTCGTCTCCTACTGTAGACCATTGGAAGGCGGTAAAACAGATTTTATGTTATTTGAAGGGAGCACCAGGACGTGGGATTGTGTATGGTGATCACGGCCATGATAGAATTGAGAGCTTTTGTGATGCAGATTGGGCAGGAGCAAAAGAGGATAGAAGATCTACTTCAGGATATTGTGTGTTCTTTGGTGGAAATTTGATCTCGTGGAAGAGCAAGAAGCAGAAGGTAGTTTCACTCTCAAGTGCAGAATCTGAGTATAGAGCAATGGCTAAGTCGACATGTGAGATTTTGTCTATTCTTAAATTTCTGAGTGAGGTAGGAATAAAAGTCTCAATGCCGGCTAAGTTGTGGTGTGATAACCAATCTGCTCTTCATATTGCTTCTAACTCTGTCTTTCACGAGCGAACCAAACATATTGAGATAGACTGCCACTTTGTTCGTGAGAAGATCAAGAATGGGCTGATTACTACTGGACATATGAAGACTGAAGATCAGTTAGGAGATTTGTTCACGAAAGCTTTGAATGGGGTTAGGATTGATTATCTTTGTAACAAGCTTGGCATAGTTAACATCTATGCTCCAGCTTGAGGGGGAGTGTTATAATATATATGGTAGTTAGCATTAGGGTTATTAAGCCCATCTTATTAGGCCCGACATTTGTGTATATATATGTGCTCTCGTTCAGTTAATGATATAGAGATTTTCCCCCTTTCTTTGATGTTTTACGTTTAAGATAACAGTCCTGAAGATGATAGTGTAGAAATACAAAAGGTTTCATGTCAAGAAGCTTTAAGCATGCTTGATAAGTTAGAATCTTTTTGGCTTTAGCAAGAAGGTGTACATGTAGATGAGTTATTTCGTACACGCAAATTTAAGGATGTAGTGACAACCCAAAAAATTAAAATGTTGTCACAACCAACCATAGAAAAGTATTTTAGGCCATCTTAATTTTTATGTAATGAAATTATATATATTTATATATATATATATATATATATATATATATATATATATATATATATATATTGCAATTTATTCTTATATGGAGGTATAAATCCTTAAGACGGGACCGGAAAAAAAATATGCTTTATTACAATGTGGAGGTTATTCTTAAATATAACTGGTCCCGAGTCGGGACCATTACTTTTTATTACTATAGGGAGGTTATTCTTATATACAATATTACTGTAGGGAGGTTTTACTGTATATATATTTATAATTTAATGAATATTATACAAAAACCGGTTGCTGGTTCCGTACCGGTTTGGTACCGATTAACCGGGAATCGAAAATTTCTATTTATTTGGTACCGGAACCGGTTTTTACTAGTTCCCGATTCGGTACTGGTTCGGTACAGGATTTCTGGAATAACAGGTTCTTGGATAGTCAGCCCTACGTATTTGGATAGTGTTGATCTTTACTCATTCCATTCATAAAATATTGAGATATGTAATTATAGCATTAGTTTTAATATAGTGGAAAAAGTAGACTCGTCTTGTATATTCTTGCGAGCTTTACAATTCTGTTGACAAACTAATAAGAAAGATGTTCCTACTTCATCTTCTTGACATACGTTGGAGTATAATGGAACATCATTATATTTGAAGAGGAATAATCCATGCCTATTATGGACAAACTTAATATGCTCCCGGATAAGGTGTCAATATTATAGTAAGGTTGTGTTCACTTTTATGCGAAAGAAAAGGAGAAAAAAGAGAAAATTACCCTATGAAAACCACCTCTTTTCTCACCTTTTCTCACCTTTTATCAAAGAGGGGGGATTTTACTCCTTAAATTAGAGAAAATATTTACAACACCAAATTGGAAAGATTATATTTTCTCTCCATTGTAGTGCAAATGAAGTGGATAAAATAGAAAAGGTGAGAAAAGGGGTGGTGATAGGAAATGGCCCATCTCCCTAGGCCCAAAGCCCAACAGGCCCAGATCGGCACAAGCCCAGTAGGCCCAGATCGGCACAAGCCCAACAGGCCCAGGGAGTTGAGCCCTAAAGATCAAGAACGTGGGTTGATGGAGAAGAAACCGGAACAGGACAACCGCCCATGAATTCCACGTCCTCCACTCCTCAACCAACGTCGACGGCAACTATAAATAGAGGAATCACTTGTATTGTAGATTCTTACGCTATTTTGAATACAAAACATACTCTTTTCCTCCCCGTGGACGTAGATCGCACCGATCGAACCACGTAAATCTCTTGTGTCTCTCTTTACTTTCGTACACAAATCACATACAAATTTGGGCCGCAAATCGAAGGTTCATCACTGGCGCCGTCTGTGGGAACTTGATTTGTGTTTGAATTTTTCGATTTTTGCTGCTCATAATCATCAACCATGCCGCACGGGAACAGATCGCTGCTGGGAACCCCCCGCCATCGACGGAGTCGCCAGCGACAACCCGAAGAACCAGCCTCGGCGGTGGGCGCGGAGCAACCCCATAACGACGTTCCTGTGGACGATCAAACTTGAACTGGAGAGATCCCGGAGATCCCAAACTCCGGCCAGCAGAACGCTGCAGATAACACGGTGGCACCCCCATCCTCGCAAGCACAGCCAGTCCAGTCGCACCGAGCTCCCGTGAGCTCGCGTCTAGGGCCGCAGGCTCATCAGACACCAGAGGGCCGCGTGGAGGACCTCACAGCAAATCGGAAGCGCGAGCTGTTCGGTCCGGAAGTAGTACTACGCCAGTACCCAGTCATCCGACCGAGCTTAGCCGCTCGTCTCTCTCCAGTCATCCAGCCGAACTCAGCAGCCCCGCCACCTCCTCCACCACCTGGAATTGAGGAGCTGCTAAGAAGTTACCTCACCACTGCGCCGGGACGCGAATTTCTCACTCAGTACACTGGTACACAGGGAGTCCCTCAGTTCGGACAAGGAGTCCCTCAGTTCGGACAGGGTGTCCCTCACCGACCCGGAGGGCAGGACTTGCGACAGTACCTCCAGCAAGTTCGAGGACAGACCCAGGGATACTCCCAGCCGTACTCTCACGTGATCCAGCCAAACTACGCTACGGCACCGCCCCATGGCGCACCCCCCCAAGGACACATGGCTGGGGGAGCGCAGATCTTCGACGCGCTCGGCAGGATCATCAGCCCGCTCTCGGAGGAGATCCTTAACACACCCATGCCCTTTGGGTACACGGTGCCGAAGATCAAGCCATATAATGGAGTGGGAAATTCAAGCAATTTACTTAGCCAATTCAAATACAGCATGTTGAACCAGAATCTAGGGAGTGTTCACATGTGCAAACTATTCCCTGAGTTGCTAATTGATAATGCGCGGGAATGGTTCAACAGTCTGCCTCCCGGGTCGATCAGATCGTACGCCGATCTGATGAATGTGTTCGCTAGGAGCTTTTCCCAGCGTGCTAAAAACACTCCGGCCGATCTGCTGACTGTGAAGCAGAGCCGAGGTGAACCACTACAAGATTTCATGACCCGGTTCGATAGGGAATGCTTATCGACTCGCTGCACTAATGATCTCCTCATCATCTCGGCATTTCAAAATGCCATCAGCTCGGACCAACTCTACAGGGAGATTCTGGCGAAGGAACCACAGACTACCACCGAGCTGTGGGCCATAGCAGACATGTTCGCCAAGATAGAGGAGGTGACCAGACGCCGAAGGGAGGTAGACCGAGGTGAAATCTCAAAGAAAAATGAAGATGCACCCCGGAAAGGTGTGATGGAACGAATTCAGCAGGGTCTGATTGAGTCTCGTCTCGGACCTCGGCAGAATCCACCACAGCAATGGGGTCCGCCGATGTCCCATTCCGCACAACGGTCCACTCCACAGTTCACTCCTTTGAACAAGCCGAGGACCGAAATCCTCGAGTTGCACGCTAACCTGTTCGAGAGACCTAGGCCGATGCGAGAAGATGGCAAGCCGAGGTCAAAGAACAAATATTGCCAATTTCACGAAGACTACGGGCACGAGACGGAGAACTGCAGGAACCTAGCTCAGGACATCGAGAGCCTAGTCCACAGTGGCCAACTCAAAAGATATCAAGACCGAAGTGCGGGGGTCAATCAGGTAGACGCCCCCCGAAATCAAAAGAAGAAAAGACAGTATAAGGGAGGAAGTTGCAGTTCGGAAGCCGAGAAGAAGGCTAAGCACAGTGAGAACGATGCCGATGAGGACGGAGATTATCAATACGACGGGGTCGTTGCGACGATCTCCGCACTCGCAAAGGGGCAGACGAAGTCATCCCTCAAGAACTGAGCGCGGAATCTCCCGAACAGAGAGCCAGCCAACAAGAGATTCAAGAAAGAAGAAGCCGTAACCTTCTCTGCCGAGGACCCAGTGCCTCCCATGGTGCCACACTCCGATGCCATCGTCGTTGAGGCTGTGGTCGCCAATAAACTTATCAAGAGGATACACATAGACACCGGGGCATCGGTGAACATTATGTTCAAACACTGCTTCGACAGCATGGAGTTGGATAAGTCGAAGATTGTGCCGACCACACGACCTCTACGGAGCATTGCACAGGAAGAAACCTATCCGCTAGGAACAATCGAAATCCCAGTTACTATAGGGAACGGGCCGAGAAGTTCCACCGATGTGACCGAGTTCCTCGTGGTGGAAGCCAAGTCCCCCTATAACATCATCTTAGGCCGTACTTGGATGAATGCGGTGAAGGCGATCTGCTCTACATATCACTTGGCCATCAAAATCCCGACAGGGGGGGGGGGGGGGGGGGGGGGGGGTGTAGCAGTGATCCGTGGCGATCAGAAAGTAGCAAGGGAGTGCTTGCATGTAGCACTCAAAGGGCAGGGGGCTCCGCCTCAGCTGCCCCAAGCATAGCAATTACTGAACTCCGAGGAGCCGAAGAGGGCGTCGCCTGCCGAAGAGAGGGAAGTTGTATTATACGAAGATGACCCCGAAAAGGTCGTCAAAGTGGGACTCACCGAACACCCACATCTTCGCAGGCAGGTAATTCGGCTTCTGATGGAGTACAAAGACGTCTTCGCATGGTCCCCATTGGACATGACAGGAGTATCACCCCAGCTAATCACACATCGGCTTAAGAATGATCCCGAGGTCAGACCGATAAAACAGAAACAGCGCTCTTTCGCCGCCGAGCAAAATCAAGTCATAAAGACCGAGGTGACTCAATTGCTCGATGCTGGGATCCTGTTCGAAGTTACCTACCCGACTTGGATAGCAAATCTGGTGATGGTCAAGAAAGCTGGGGGGTGGCGCATGTGCATTGATTATACCGATCTGAACAAGCACTGCCCCAAGGATTGCTACCCTCTTCCCGACATCGATAAAAAGGTGGACTCCCTGGTCGGTCACAGGATTTTCAGCTTCCTTGATTTGTACAAGGGATACCACCAAGTCCTAATGGATGCCGAGGACGCAGAAAAGACAACATTCATTACGGACTTCGGCATCTTTGCCTACCGCAAGATGCCATTCGGACTGAAGAATGCAGGAGCTACCTACCAAAGGATGGTAGACAGAATATTCAAGAACCATATTGGGAAGGAAGTGGAAGTCTATGTCGATGACATAGTGGTGAAGAGTAAAGAGGAGAGTACCAGTGTCTCCGATCTCCGAACTATGCTCTCCCTCCTCCGCGAGGTCAACCTAAAACTTAACCCCCAAAAATGCACCTTTGTTGTGACCTCGGGGAAGTTTTTAGGCTGCTGGATCTCCCAAGAGGGACTCAAGGCAAATCCATCAAAAGTTAAGGTGGTGCTAGAGATGCAGGATCCGAGATCAATCAATGATGTGCATAGGCTTACTGGGTGCCTCGCCGCACTGAGCAGATTTCTTTCAAAAGCCGCAGAGAAGCAGTTGCCCTTCTTCAAAATCTTGAAGAAAGCACCCGAGTTCAATTGGAGCTCGGAGCACCATCTCGCACTTAACCAGTTGAAGGACTACCTCAGCAAATTGCCAACACTGTCAGTACCAAAAGAAGGAGAGGTACTGTTCCTGTATCTAGCGACCTCGGAAGAAGCCATCAGCGCGGTACTCGTAAGAGAAGAAGGAGGGCGTCAATTGCCGGTATACTTCATAAGTCGGTCACTCAAAGGGCCCGAGGTGCGGTATCAACCATTAGAGAAGCTCGCTTTGGCGCTAGTCAACGCTGCTCGGCGCTTGCGTCCGTACTTTCATGCGCATCCTATACAGGTCCGAACAGATTCACCGCTTCGGCAGGTACTGACGAAGCCCGAAGCATCAGGACGAATAGCGAAGTGGGCCATAGAATTGGAAGAGCATGATATTACTTATGCTCCTCGCCATGCCATCAAAGGGCAAGCCTTAGCAGACTTCTTTGTTGAGACCTCAATTGCCGAAGCCCCGACCTCGGCAACAGAGCCAGTTCGCATACCTACAGCAGAACCACAAGACTATTGGCATATGTACGTTGATGGGGCTTCTGGAAAGACGGGAAGCGGAGCAGGAGTTCTCCTCATCAGCCCGGAAAAGAAGGAATTCACCTATTCACTTCGTTTCCAGTTCTCAACTACAAACAATGAGGTAAAATATGAAGCGCTGCTGGCCGGACTCCAAATAGCCCAAGATCTGAAGGTCACAGCCATCAAAGTACATAGTGACTCACAAGTGGTGGTGAATCACATGCTAGGAAAGTACGAAGCGAAGGGAGAAAGGATGAAGAAATATCTAGCTAAAGCACGAGGCACGCGAGAAGCTTTCACATACTTCCAGCTCGAACGCATCCCCCGAACTCAGAATTCCCGAGCTGACATTCTCAGCAAAGTGGCAGCGGCACCTGGCACTTCGCTAATGGAGAATGTCCAGCATAGGAGCATAGATGAGGCCGAGGTCAACGATTTGGACGATGAGCCGCAGCCGACGTGGATGACGCCTATCCTAGCTTATCTGATGAGGGGGGAGTTGCCCGAAGACAAAATAGAGGCCAGAAGGATATTGTCGAAGTCATTGAGATATGCTGTTCTGGACAATGTCCTATACAAGAAATCGTACCTCCAGCCCTTATTCAAGTGCGTCGGACCGAACTCAGCAGATTATATCATGAGAGAAGTGCATGAGGGGGCCTGCGGAAGCCACATCAGATCTCGGGCTCTCGCAAAGAAAATCATAAGGTGGGGATACTTCTGGCCCACTATGTTTAAAGATTGCACCGAGCTGGTGCAAAGATGTGAAAAGTGCCAATTGCATGCCAACGTGCCAAGGCTGCCCCAGACCGAACTGGCGACGATGCAAAGCCCCTGGCCGTTCGCACAATGGGGAATCGACATTGTAGGCCCGTTCGATAAAGCACCAGGTCAGTTGCGACATCTCATAGATGCAATTGATTACTTTACGAAGTGGGTGGAAGCGGAGCCCCTAGCTGCGATCACAAGTAAGAATGCCCGTAATTTTGTGTGGAAGAACATAGTGTGCCGATTCGGCATACCCCATGTTCTAGTATTTGATAACGGGACCCAGTTCACGGACAGAATTTTTAGGGAGTGGTGTGACGAGCTGCGAATTCAGCAGCACTTCACATCGGTAGCCCACCCCCAGGCGAATGGTCAAGCCGAAGTGACGAACCAGACGCTTGTCAAAGGCCTCAAGGCTCGGTTGGAGAAAGCCAAAGGGTTATGGGTGGAGAACCTCCCAAATGTTCTATGGTCCTACAGAACAACTCCGCAAACAGCGAATGGCGAGACACTGTACAGCCTAGCATACGGAACAGAAGCTGTCATCCCAGTCGAAATCGGGCTGCCCAGTCCGCGCACGACTCACTTTGTTGCCGAGGTGAATGACGAGAACCGACGTGCGGATCTCGATCTATTAGAAGAAGAGCGGGATGCAGCTTACATCAAGGAAGCCCGGTACAAACAACTCATAGCCCGATATTACAATCGGCGAGTGCGAGACCGGCAATATTGCGTAGGAGATCTAGTCCTACGAAACAATGAGGTCAGCAAGGCTTGCAAGCTCGGCAAGCTGGAAGCCACATGGGAAGGCCCATACCGAGTGGACGAGGTCCTTGGTAAAGGCGCCTACAGGCTTTCCACCATGTCCAGGGAGCCCATACAGAGACCATGGAATGTAATCCATCTGAAGAGGTATTATGCATAGATGTGGAGTATCATGTAGGATAGTCTTGTTTGTCAGTCTTTTGTTCAGTTCGGTCTTCCGTTCAGTTCGCTCTTTTGTTCAGTTCAGTCTTTAGTTCAGTTCGGTCTTTTACCAGTTCAGTCTTGTTTCCAAAAATATTTCAAAGCAATGAAAGTTCTTTCTATTCTATTATATGTTCATGTCATTTTGCATTACTCCACTTATATGCGCATTACCTTAACATCATACACTATCCTGACGAGGACAAGTGTTAAAACTAATAACAAAATCGTACGAACAGAGGACCACCCCTACCGACCTGGTCGGCAGAACAGGAACCCGATTAATACCCAAGTGTCACCTCGGCCATGGATAATAGTCGATTGCCATCCTAAGACCGAGTGAAGACCCAAGTGTAACGTCGGAAGCCGAAGTGCGCCCCCGAGCCACTTCGGAAGACCTGAACCTCGACCTATGTGTCAGTTCGGATGACGAATAAAAGCATAAATGCTAATTCGGAAATAGGCTATCAGCCAATAAATAATATAGCAAAGGCATTAATAGGGCATAACATGTCCAAAAAGATATTTTTTATTTTTTGCAGGTTTTTACAGCTTATGTATTAGAAGGACCGCCCTCATCTGGCCTCTTGCTACAATTAAAGTAGCTAGCCCAACCACGAGTTGGCGGGTTAAGCAAAAAATCAATATTTACATTTTCCTTCTTCTGGGAATTCTGCCCCGAGCTGCGTCCAACTCTGCCACCTCGGCTCGTCCCTTCACTTCGGCTTGTCCCTCCTTGAGCGGAACTCCGACCTCGTGGGACCACAAGAGGAGCACGGTAATTCCCATCTCCGCGGTTCAGGATCGGTCTGCGGTTTTGCGCAGGCAACAGCATGTCCAGCCGATCCTTCACCAAGCGAGACGGCACAGTCGGACTTAAGGCCCGAAACCGGCAGGCATTCTGTTTGGAAGGTTGTACCTGCGGATACCGATCTAGCCACTTCTTCATGATCGGATTGCGAGTTAAAACCAGTGGGAACAAGTTCTTCAAGTACCGCAGCTCGGAAATATATTCAGCAACTTCCCAGGAGTTCGAACCGCGGTTCTTGCATTCACGTATCACACCTCGAACAGCTTCAAGAGCCTCCGCCTCTACCTCGGAGATCGTTTTGCCACCGAGTTCGTGAATAACTCTTTCATACTCGGTGTGTTCGGCTTCAACCTTTTCAGCATTCGCATAATCTTCCTTCAACTGAAGGTACCGAGCTTTGTTGGCATCCGCCTTGATCTGCAGCGCATTGTACTTAGCGTCGAACTCATTCCGAAGGTGTTCGGCACGTTTATCGAGCCGTCCGATCTCACCATCTTTGGAGTCAATCAGGACTTTCAGTTTTTTTATTTCGTTCAAGTATGGAGTTACGTCAAGTTCGGATTTATTCTACAGAAATGAAAGTAACAGAGATAAGCAAGAGCCGAACAACAAATTTCATTGATACAGAACAGTACATTACAGCTCGGATAAAACAAAAAATTACAAAAAGAAGGGGATCAACTGACCCCGCCAGTAGGTTCAGCCCCAGTGTTCGGGTCGCTCATCTCGGCAGCTTCCGTCACCCTGGCATCACCTTCGACGTGGCCAGTTTCCACGTCCTCCTCCTCCTCCTCCTCCTCGCTCTCAGACGGCACGTCGGGGGAGAGCGGACGCTCTGCCAGCTCGTCACGATAAGGGCTGCAAAGCTTTTCAAACTCGAGGTCCCTATCGAACTGACAGTCCCGCACCTCGGCAGCCGTCCACGGAGTCTGCTGCTCGGCCAAGTACTCGACGACTGGAAAGGGGGAGGCCTTCTTCAAAATTTGGCGGAAGTAAATCCGCAGCATCTCCTCATCATCGATGGGCCTATAGCCGTACTTCCCCTTGTCAAGGGTGGGGAAGTCGGCCGCCACACGCCGCAGCACCTTGGCCACCGCCCGCCTCTTTGCCGGCCCGGTCAGTGCGGAGACCAGGGCACTAAAGCCCTGGCTATACACGACCCTTTCGGCAAGGGCGTGGATGAACTCGCCCTGATCGGCGGAAAGCTTCTCCTCGTGAGCTCGGGCCGCCGCCGCCTCCTCCTCGCTTCTCGCTGCTTTCTCCTTGGCAGCGGCGAGATCGGCAGTGGCGGCAGCAAGCTGCTCCTTCAGCTCGGCTTCCTGAGCAACGGCGGAGGCGAGCTCCTTCGCGATTTTGGCCTTCTCAGTGGCCAGCCTCTTCATCCTCTTGGTGGCTTTGTCGTACTTAGCCACCGAACCTTTGAGAAGGCCTTTGATTATGCCAAAGGCGTTCTCGTAATCCTCCAGAGCGGGATCTACCCCCTGCACGTCATTGAGTCAGATCGGTAAAAAAAATAATAAATAAAAATAAAAGGGGGGGTCAAGTCTTACCTCTGGAAAAGTCGGAGTCGCAGTTCGGACCCCGGTAATAGCAAGATCGGGCTCGGAAGTGGCCGATTCCATAACTAATTTCCCCGCTGCCGCCATGTCGATGTTCTCAGCGGCAAAATGGGAAACACCGTGAGAGAGGGGGGAGGGAATTTCAGTACGGGTCCTCTCCGACGACCCAGTCGCCTGCCTTTTGAGTCGGCAGGCTCATTGATGGTCTCGCCCTTCCTCTTCTTCTGGTCGGGCGCCTTCTTTCCTCCCTTAACCATATTCACTGCAAAAGAAAGAAAGTGAGTTAGAGCCGAATTCCGAAGTCAAAAAAAAAAAAAAAATCAACAAGGGTGAGGGACCTCACCCCTCCCCGGCTCCACCGTAGTGGAAAGATCATCGGGGCTCGGAACGGCAACCGCGAGAGCGGCAAGGGACATCGGCATTTTGCCGAGACTGGCAAAACACTTTGCCACTTTTTCAAAATGTTTCTGCTTCGGCAAAAGCCTAACGGGACCGGTGTGCCACCCGACCTCGGTGGCACCCTCGAACTGACAGTAGAAAAATTTATTCTGCCAGTCCTGAATTTTCGAGGGCACGAGGACAGAGAAGCCCTTGTGCCGGTATGAGGAGTAATACCACCCCTCTTTCCTGTCCTTGAAGGACACCATCCCCCCCAAAATCTCGACCGAATAGGGTATATCCAGTCGAGAACAGGCAACCCCCAGCCCGGTTATTTGGCTTATGCTGTTGGGAGAAATTTGGGCGGGGGAAAGATCGAAAGTACAGTGGATATTGGCATATATAGCCGGAAAGGGAACACGGAGACCAGCTTCGAACTGGTCGACATAAACTGTAACAAATCCCCGTGGGGGCCGGCAAGCCCTGTCACCGGAAGAAGGTCGAAGAAGAAGGGCAGAAGGAGGGAAGTTAAAATTGACGGCGATTTGATAAAGGGTGGAGGTGGATACTGTCGAATCGAGTGTACCCACACTCCCAACGACACCAGGAACGTCGGGGAACTCGACGTCCTGCCCGTACGGGGTCTCACAATCGGACCGCATGCACGGGCGCTTATTTTCAGGAAAAAAGATCGGAATAGAGGTGGATGACGAAGCGGCGGCGACTTCTTCAATTGTCGCCGCAGAAGGTGAAGATAGAACCGGGGAATGAACTTCCCGGTGAAGAGTTAGAAGGAGAGGTTGAAAATGAAATACTCGACGACATAACTTACTTTTTAGAAAAGTTCTTGAAGAATCCGCAGAAATCAGAGTTGGTGAAGATGAACAGTGGAGAGAATTTGGAACTAGGGTTTCGTTTCGAAAATAAAAAGAGTGAATGATTGTTTTTCCCAATCATCAGGCATTAAAGGGGGAAATTAACGCGTATTGAATACGCTAATCAATGCGATGGCGTTTCGAACCCGTCCAATCCATGCTTTATCGGTTCCCCAAGCGTCGCATTAAATGCGGCTGACAACTTTATGAGTTTGGGCGGGAGACGAGTTCGGCATTCCCCGAACTCCGAACTCCAACATTTCAGAGGGGGTACGTCACTTCAGTTCGGACTTCCTCAAACTCCAACATTTCTGAGGGGGTACGTCACTTCAGTTCGGACTTCCTCGAACTCCTACATTTCAGAGGGGGTACGTCACTTCAGTTCGTACTTCCTCGAACTCCAACATTTCAGAGGGGGTACGTCACTTCAGTTCGGAATTCCTCGAACTCCAAAATTTCAGAGGGGGTACGTCAATTCAGTTCGAGCGCGCTAACCCTCAAGCACATAGACACAACCATCAATCCATCACCCCACGCTTTTTTTTTTTTTTGGGGGGGGGGGGGGGGGGGGGGGTGATAGGAAATGGCCCATCTCCCTAGGCCCAAAGCCCAACAGGCCCAGATCGGCACAAGCCCAGTAGGCCCAGATCAGCACAAGCCTCACAGGCCCAGGGAGTTGAGCCCTAAAGATCAAGAACGTGGGTTGATGGAAAAGAAACCGGAACAGGACAACCGCCCATGAATTCCACGTCCTCCACTCCTCAACCAATGTCGACGGCAACTATAAATAGAGGAATCACTTGTATTGTAGATACTTACGCTATTTTGAATACAAAACATACTCTTTTCCTCCCCGTGGATGTAGATCGCACCGATCGAACCACGTAAATCTCTTGTGTCTCTCTTTACTTTCGTACACAAATCACATACAAATTTGGGCCGCAAATCGAAGGTTCATCAGGTGGAATTTATAGGGTGATGTTCTCTTTACTCTCCTTTTCTTTCGCATAAAAGAGAAAGCAACATACGTAATTTAAATATATAATACCTCCAACTCATGAAAGTAGTCCACTATTGAATTGACACAATAACCAATAAAAAAGAAAATATGTGGTTGTAATTAATTCTGAGGGGAGAGAGTTAATTGTAGCCAAATATTCTTTACTATTTTTAGAAAGTAGACTAATAAATGAGACGAACCAAAGAGGAAAGATGGACTACTTTCGTGAGATGGAGGTAGTATATCCTAACATATTTTAAAAAAATAAATCCTAATAAAAAGTTATAAACATGACGATGTCATATTAATGGTGAACACATTAAAAGTGTCAAAGATAGACAGGGGAGTGCGCCAGTATTGAAAAATTGCAATCATATGATATTTTGCACGAAATCTTGTAATGCAAATGGTACGGGGAGTATACATCATCCACCGTACCATTATTGTTGCATTTGATTAGAGAGTTATAATTTCTTAATTCAGACGCACATACATGGTGAAAATTCGTTCTTTTACTTTCCTATTTTTGGAAAATTTTAAATTTGGATATACAATATAGTCTTTTTTCTTTTTTAATGTAATGCAAAAAAAAATCTCAATAAATCAGAATATATTGGAAGTAGAGCAATGAAATTAAAATAAGCTGTAGACACTGCCAAATTAAAGCTGGAACGTTGCATGCAATTTGGTGATGATAGCTACTTTTTCTTTATTTTATACTCCCTCTGTCTCTTCCTAAGTGACTCATTTGCTTTTTGACTTTTTCGGCACGCATTTCCACCGAGACGTAGTACGGGTTTTACGATATAATTTTGAAATATTATTTCTTTTACGGGATACTACGACACTCGTAGTATCCCGTAAAAGAAATAATATTTCAAAATTATATCGTAAAACCCGTACTACGTCTCGGTGGAAATGCGTGCCGAAAAAGTCAAAAAGCAAATGAGTCACTTAGGAAGAGACAGAGGGAGTATATAGATAGGCATCCAAACGTGACAATTCGTGGACACGTGATTTTACCTAGGGGTGGACCGGTACGGGATACCGTGATTTTTCGCCGATATTGATATTGATATTGATATTGATATTGATATTGATCGGTATCGCATTTTCGATACCGATACCGATACCGCAAGTACCGGTGTACCGCATACCGGTATACCGAAAACTCGGTATCGACGAAGAAGAATACCGATGCCGTGCCGACGCCGCGGTAATACCGCGGTATCGATAATACCGCGGTATTGATAAAAAATTCTGAATTTTCTAATAAATATTTTTTAAAAATACTAATAAAATGCAAAACTAAAAACCCGTAACACAAAGTGAAAAACTTAAAGGCACAAACAAACAACATAAATACATAATCCAACATAAATAAATAATCAATGTGTCGAGAATTGAGATTAGCGTAGTTATGCCAAATCTTTGAGAACACTTATTTAGAAACAATTATCATGTTTGTTCATGTAAACTTTGTTAGAAGTTAGAAATAAAGAATTTATTCTTAAGATATTTACCAAATTATACTAAATAATTTTTAAATTTTAAATTTATAAATATTAGCAATAAGCGTGACCGTAAATCATTTCGAATTTCATAGAGTCATAGTTCATTGATTTCCAATGTGTCGAGAATCGAGATTAACGTAGTTATACCAAATCTTTGAGAACACTTATTTAGATACAATTATGTATCATGTTTGTTCATATATGTTTTGTTAGAAATAAAGAGTTTATTATTAAAATATTTACCAAATTATACTAAATTATGTATAATTTTTATTTTACAAATATTAGCATTAAGCGTGACCGTAAATTATTTTGAATTTCATAGAGTCATACATAGTTCATTAATTCTCAATATGTTGAGAATCGAGATTAACGTAGGTATGCCAAATCTTTGAGAACACATAGTTAGATACAATTATCATGTTTATTCATGTATAAATGCTTTCCTATAAATTAATAAAGTGTTTATTCTTAAGAAATTTACCAAATTATTTATAATTTTTAATCTTACAGACATTAGCATTAAGCGTAATCGAGAATCATTAGTTTTACAATTTGTTAAGGTTGTATCTACAATTCAATAGTTCATTAGTTTTACAAATTTTAATTTCATAATCAATAGTTCATTAGTTTTCAATGTATCGAATTTGACTTATAAAGTTATATATACAATTATACAAATTATAAAGGTTGTATCTAAAATTCAAATTTATTAAAATATAAGAAATATTACAAATAAAAATATATAAAATATCAGCAAATTGTCAATATCTACGGTATTATTGTGGTATCGGTATTATATCGGTACCGGTATTATGCGGTATTATTGCGGTATTTGCGGTATTGTGCGGTATCGGTATTTTCCGGTAATATCGCGGTATTTCACTTTTGGATACCGGTGCCGTATTGAACTTGTGCGGGACGGCATAAATACCGTACCGTAAATGCGGTATACCGCAAAATTCGGTATTTTAGGTATTTTTTCGGCACGATATCGTCGGTATTTCGGTATTTCGTTATTTTTGTCCTGCCCTAATTTTACCACTCATAATTCCTTGGCCTATATTTTCCATACATGTCTAATAATTGAGCATTTAATTCCCTAACATAAATTTAAACACATGGGACAAATGTTAGTTGTTAGATTAAATGTTAGTACACGATCGAATCCGAGTCACTCATTAAAGAAAGGAGTCCGGTGGCCAGGTGCGCTAAGTCACCTAGTTATGAGGCACATATATAAGCTGCATTTTTGGCACATTCCACTCTCCATTCTAGCTCATTTTCTTGTTTCCGATTGATCAAAATGTATTTATTTTTGCCATCAATGAAATTGCAAAAAGTTTCTCACCATTTCTTTTTCTTTATTTTCATAAACAAGTATCAGTAATGATTTTCATTATTTTTTGGCTGAAGGAGGGTCAATGACCTTTCTTATATTGCAACATAAAAAATACACTTACATCACGGTTGTTATCATTATTGTATTTAAACATATCTAAAATATATCTACAAAGATTTGAATTATAAAATACAAATAATAATCTGATAATCTATGCTAAAAATGACACATTTAATTGTGTTCTTAGCGAATCAATTGTTCAAAACTTCATAACATGATTAATCGTCGGAATCAACTATTAGTTACATTATTATGAATCGTATAATATAGTTTGTCATAACGCAGCTTTGTTTATTCAATTTTTTGACACTCCTTCCTCAAAATTCTTGATCCGCCACTATCCGTCTCCCTTCTCAGCGATGTCTTGAACCCTGACATGTTGATTGCGGGAGAAATCATGTTACCAATGAACTTGACATGATAAGGTTACAAATTACTCCATAACATATTTTTTAACTGAAAAAAAAAATATATATATATATATAGTTTACTAAAAAAGAAGTTGATGCAATCACAATCAATCTCTAAACGCAATTCGTCAAAATATGTACTACAACATGTGAAAGTACCCCTTGTCATATAAGGACGATAAAAATACTATCTCATTCGTTGATAATCATTAAATATTGTAATAAATTCATTCTATCATATACATATGCATTATTAACGAGACGAACTCAGTAGTAGCAATGAACCGTCTCTTTCATTTCCCCTTTGTGATTTAGTTGTCTATGTCCGAAGAACCTTGAATTAGAAACTTATATATTCTGACATAATTATAAATTGTGTCCAATTGTTTGGTGTTGCAGAAATATTTTCCCATTTATTAATAATTAACACATACTACAATAATCTTATTGATTTCACATTAAAGCTGATTTAAATGGGTTGTGTAGTGTAGTTGCTAAGAGAAGTCCAACTCCATAGGAAATCATTGAGAATAATATATTCACAAATCATTCCTCTTCTTTAAAGAAAAAAGAATTCCTATGCCCGTGAGATCTACAGTCTCATATATATTTAATTATATTAAAACTTCAACTGCACAAAATTAGCTAAACTGCAAACTTGTTGACCTTTAATAAAAAAAAGTATATTTTTGGCAGTTAACCTAAACTCCTATTTTAAAATTTGAGTAAAGTGTCATACCCCAGTTCTTTTTCTTCTCCTTCTACATTTTTTCAAAAATAAATAAATACTACATATATCTTGTTTCATTAGTTTCATTTGTCATTTTCGATTATCCTACATATTTGTATAATTTCTTATAATATTTGACTACAATTAAATCATTTTCCTTAGAATTGATTATAGGTTGAACTTGTTCTTTCCTTCCTTCCCTTATGTGTCTTCTCTTTGATGCGAAAGAAAAGTAGAGAAAGAGAGAATCACCCGTTAAATCTCACATTTTTCTTCACATTTTCTCACATTTTATCAATGGGAAAGAATTTTACTCCTTAAATTGAATAAAATATTTACCACGTCATATTGGTGATATATTATATGTTCTCCATTGTAGTGCAAATGAAGGAGAAAAAAGAGAAAATATGATAAATAAGGAAGATTAAAGGGTGATTATTCACAAAGAGAACACACCCTTAATTTATGTATGTCGAACTAAATGAGACTAATAAGGGCATGTTCAATGCTAGAACCCCAAATGGGGTTCTTAAAGGTGCCACATAGACAAGATCTCATTCATATTAAAAAATCACAATGGTAAGGTTCTTAATAAAAGGTTCTTATCATAATTAAAGGGTCCCACTAATTTAATTATTTGAGAAAATAAGAGAGAGAGGAAAAAAGTAAAAAGAAATGTGGGCCCCACTTTTTCTTAAGAACCAGTATCTTATATAAGAACCCGGGTTCTTATTTAGGGGATCTCCAATGGGAATGCTAATTAAGGTGTGGGTTCTTATTTTTGCCACATAGACAAGAACCACTCCATTGTACATGCTCTAATAAGGGACGAAGGTATTATCATATTTTAATGTTGACATTATGTGTTACAAACTTACAATGAAAACAAGAAAGGATGTTTCCCTTCTTGCTTTCTCTTACGAAATTGTTTCGTTATTTAGAAAGATTTTCTTTCCTTAATTAACAACTAATTAATGGTCCAAAACAGTTACTAAACGAATTAATATTCGTCAGTGGATTTATTCATTATTCATCTACCAGCCTATTAAAATTACTTTCTTCGGAATATGTTAATTATTTAGCTTGAATAGGTAAATACTGACGTAATGTTTGGTGTACATTCAATACTAACCGGGGACTAGCTGGTTCTGTACATGGTACTGTAGAATTTATAGTGAATTAATAGTCGTGAGTATTAGCGGATGAGATCCTCCATCTCCATTTTTATCCCCACTTTTATGTTCTAATCATGTATTGGACGTCGATTTTATTAATTTTATATATTTGTTTGAATTTTTAAATTAGGGTGTATAATTTTTAAATTCTAATTTTTTATCATAAGATTTTATTTATTTTGTTATGATATTTCTATTATTATTTTTATAAAAAAACATTATAAAAATAATTAAATAATTATTTAGTACACCACTGATATATAGAAATGAAAACATAAGATTCTATCCGAAGTACTGCTATTAGATTTTGAAATTTACACTTTTAGTTAAAAGAAATAGACTACTTTATTATTTTCCAACATTTTTTAGTTCTTTTTTATAGTTCTTTATTGAAAAATCTTTATATAGTGTGCGTTCTAAAAGAGAGAAGAAAACATTTACCCTTTAAATTTTTTGCTATTTTTTATATTTTTTCACCTTTTATGTACGATGAGAATTTTTATTCTTTGGAAAATACTTTTAATTAATATAGGTGGGATAATATTTTATTTCCATTGAAATGAAAATGAAGGAGAAGAAAGATTAAAATCAGATAAAATGTGAGAAATATGAGATATAGTAATTTTTTTTTTAAAGGATTTCTATTTTATTTTCTCAAAATTTCTCACAATATTATTCTATCGAAGGTAAAACGCCCATAGCGTATACCACTTGTAAATGAGAGTAGAGCCCATGCACGAGTGCATTTTATCACTTTGGGATCATTTGTCGCAATTTTCTCTGCCACCCGCAAACTAAATTAATATAAACTTTAATTAGTTTTATGCGTTCTTTTTTAATAATTTTCATTTATATAGTTTAGTTTTATAATTTTTTTTTTTAGGATTTATAATTATTTTAATATTTAATTTACTAATAATATATGATTGCATGGTAAATTCAAAACTAGGGTGAATAATGTTTAGTTATATATATTTATCATGATTCATTGTATATTTTAAAAAAAAAATATTACTAATACAAATCAATCAATATATATATTCTAGCATAGTGGATCTCGATCCTATATGCATTACGTATAAATTTCTTTAATTTTTTCCTAAATTCACGTGGTTTTTTGGTATATAAATCAACAATTTAGTGTACCTTGCTATTGAGCTCATCTCTTTAAAAAGCAACTCGGGTTCGATCCCTTGTAGTAGCGAATTGTGGGAGATATAAGGTGGGCTTGGAGGATTTCTAGGAGTTTGGGAGTTTAATTTAACGTACTAATATTTAATCTAACAACTAACATTTACCCGATATATTAAAAAAAAAAAAAAAAAAAAAAAAAAAAGATTTCCATAACCATAGTTATAATGTAGAAATCTCAAAAATGAAAATCACGTGATTTTCTATTAATAATGTTTTTGTGGTAATTCTTTCGAAAATTATATCGCAAAAGTGTTATTCATTTATTTTCTTTAAGCAAAAATTAGATTTATTAACATAATGTATATAACTATATGACTATATCTATGTATATATATGTATATTCTAAATTCTAAAAGGCCTTTTAAATTAGTTTTATTTTGTAAAAAAACAATCATACAATTACTATATAAATGATGGAAGTCAAACATTCGATGCTTATGTTACAGGGAACAACGAACAAGTTTGCATTATTCATGTCAACATTATATCAAACAATGGGTAGATTTTTATGTAATTTATAAAATTAACGACGTAAATAACAATATTTAGGGTATCAAAATTAAATCAAATGGATAAAATGAAAAAAAATAATAATAATGTTAACGTTGACTAAACGAGAGCATTGCTCATGAAGTATTTAGCATAAGGTATGTAGCATAACAATGATCTCTATATGAATATATCTATGTACATATATATATAGGGAAGAGATCAAATAAAAAATGTAAATCTTGTGAGAAATAAGAAGAGATCTCCACCCTTCTTTCTATGTAATCCACGGTTAATATTAATCTACAGTTTTCCGTTTAATTTATGCAATTATGTGGTGCAAAGGATAATGTTGTCATTTTAATTTACATTTAATCCGATGACCCCTTAAATTCATTAATTAATTGGTTTGATTATGTGTTTGTGTTAGGAAATATTATTAACATTTTCGATGGAATTCTCTTAGTTTATGCACGAAGGAATATTAGCAACATTTATATTGTATTAGGTGAAATACGGTACGATAAAGGTTTTTCCGTAAAAAAATAAAAATGATGCATTTTATTCGCAACTGCAATGCACGATATTTACAATTACAATGCATTATGCTTTATAATGCATTGTGTATACTATCATAATGCACCAATCATCATAATGCATTTTTAGTGTAATCATAATGCAGCAATCAATCTGCACCGTACATTACACTAAGATCAATAGTTCAAATCACTTCTCATTTTTTACGGGACTTGTCTCTTATAAATGATTTTTTCTACTATATTATTATTATTATAATGCATTCGTTTATCATATAATCAATGCATTATACGACAGATTATAATGCATAAGATATTGAAATATTATCATGCATTATGTACTCGGTGCATATAACTATTTAAATATTATAGAAGACTTAATTGCATTAGCTCTATTTGAATACTAGTTATGAATTTATAGTTGAATAAAATATGACTAGAAAATACGCATAATTGGCCTAGTGTATGCTAAATTTCTTCCCATTTTATGATTTGATGCATTATACTAGTACTACCTCCGTCCCGCCAAAGACGTTACATTTTTTTTTGTCAATTTATGGCACGTTTTTCCACGCTTCTTGATGATGCGTTTTAAAATAGATTTTTGAAGATTTTTTTTTTTTACGGGATACTATGATAGTTGTATTATCCCGCAAAAGAAAAAATTCTTCAAAAACACTTCATCAAGAAGCGTGGAAAAACGTGCCAGAAATTGACAAAAAGAAATGTAACGTCTTTGGCGGGACGGAGGGAGTAGTATTTAGTTGAAAGTGCATTATCGAAAATAACAGGCGTGTAATGCATATAATGCAGTATTCTAATAATTTTAAAATAAAATGCATTATATAAATAATCTAGAAATGTAATGCACTATAAAAATTGGTTTTCGGTGTTTTGACTGATTCTATATTTGTGGGATTTTGATTTTTCATTTGATTACTTTGAATCCCATAATTTTCGCTAGTTCATAGAGTAAGAGAATTTTATTTTATTTTTTGTTCTATTCTACCCTTATTACATGCCATGTCAGCGTCTACAATAAAAATGTGTGCATTTTTAATTACATCTGAACCGTCTATAATGGAGTAATCAATGGTCCAATTCCTTTCTTATTTCTTACACTATATCCATTTTTCATGGGATCTCATCCCTATATATATATATATATATATATATATATATATATATATATATATATATATATATATATATACTAAATTCCAAATTGCATTTAAAATTAGTTTTATTTCATAAAAAAAAAATCAAAAAAAAAAAAATCATACAATTATGTAAATGACGGGAGGTCAGACATTCGCTCTTTCAGTTATATCGAACAATGGACATGTTTGCATTATTCATGCTAACATTATATTGAACAACTGACATATTTGCACTGTTCATGTTAACACTATATCGAACAACAGGCTAACGAGAAAATTATAATATTACACCTTAACATTTATTTTTTTCATTATCACAAGTAACAGGCAGATACTATTCATGTTAACATTATATCGAATAACGGGCTAACGAGAAAATTATAATATTACGCCTTAACACATCTTTTTTATTAATCACAGATAACGACATGATTGAAGTAATTAATATCAATAATTACGTATTTTATATTAAAATTTTATGTAAATCACATAATAAATTAAATCTTATCTACTTTCGACATACACTACACTAATTAATTTTAATAATTGGTACACAATTTTAATATATGGGTCGTCTTACGTATGATAATTATTAAAAAGAGAAAACCTTACCTACTGGTTAGGCTTACTCTTCCATCAAGATCTAGCTTTACCCATTTAGCAAACATATTTATCCATTATCGAATACCAATCTCCTTAATTTGTTGCATGTCCTCGTGTATCACTACCCTTCACTAGTAAAGAATATGTTTTTCAAATCTATTATTATTATTATTATTATTATTATTATTATTATTATTATTATTATTATTATTATTATTATTATTATTATTATTATTATTATTATTATTATTATTATTATTATTATTATTATTATTATTATTACTCTTTCCATCTGAACGTAATCAATCTATTTCTTTATTTTACTTCTCACATATAATTTAAAAAAAATAAATCGAATTTATTAGGCCGGATAAGTATAATGCCAAGAGGACAAAAGGAAAGATCAATGCAATATTAGTAAGAAACTACCCCATGTTTCAACTCAAATTCTTATTATACATCAATATATATATATAATACCGATATAGATCCCGATCCTACGTGGCATCGCGTATGATTTTCTTGAATATTTTTGAATATTCTCATTGATTTGGCTTATTTTATATTTATTCACAATTAATTATTTTTATATGTCAAATTTAATTTAGCTTATTCTGTCCCACATCGATTTTTTACAAAAACTTAAAAATGAATTACCTTTATAAATAGATCCATATATTTCCACCAAAATTCATCTTTAATTTGAGAAAGTACATAATTAATGTAAAAATCTCAAAAACAAAAATCAAACGCTTTTTATATGTGAAAAACTACCCTAATTTTTTAATTACCAAGTAATAATCATTAAATCTATTCACTATCAATTGTCCCGCGTTGATTATATAGGATTTTTACAAGAAATTAAATTACCAAGTAATAATCATTAAATCTATTCACTATCAATTGTCCCACGTTGATTATATAGGATTTTTACAAGAAATTAGTGACAAAGTACATATATAAATAGATCATGTATCTTCATCAAAATTCATATTTGATGTGAGGAAATGCATTACTAATGGGCTAACGGGAAATTCAACGGGCAGATATGCACTATTCATGCCAACGTTATATCGAACAACGGACTAACAAAAAATTAACGGGCAAATTTGCACTATTCATGCTAACGTGATATCGATCAATGAGCTAATCGAAAAATTGTGATATTACGTCTAAACATTTTTTTTAATCTCACAAGTAACTGGCAGATTAACTGCTATAATAAATAACGGGAGGTTTGACATCATACCACATATAATTATTTGAGAAATGTTAGCCTTTATTGACATATTTTTATTTCAATATACACGTTCAACGGGTGCTTTAGATATAAAATAAATACAACTTTTTATCAGTTTCATCGAAATAAACAACGAGTGACTTGATATATTTTGATATTTTTCTTTTATATTTTGCTTAAAATTAACAATATAGAGTCGAATTTTGGCGTGACTTAGTAAAACTATATAGTTATTTCATAAATGTTAACCCTAACTATCCCTTTTTATTTGGTCAAAAGATCCATCTGAAGGGTGCTTTAGTTAAAATAAAAACGGGGCGGCTTAATATATTTTTATTTAATTTTATATTTTGATTAAAATAACATTATAAAGTGATATATGTCAAATTTTGACGGGATGAAATAATCGTAAAAATATTAATTTACTAACTCATTTCATATTACCACGAGTAACGGGCTGCTTGAAATAATTAATTATATACAAAATAATATATTTTCATTAAAATTTTATGTAAAATCACGAAATAAATTGAATCCCGTCGAATTTCGACGGGCATTGCACTAGTTAACATGAATGTATATGAAGATTGGAAAAGATACACAAGTACATACTTAAAATTAACGAAATTAAAGATTTTATAGGGAAATAGGTAAAAATACCCACTTGGGGATAGTGAAGATAAATAATAGCCACTTAGATAAAAAAGATAAAAAATTCCCACTCTTACCATAATACCCCGCCCTTTCCCAAATCACGAATTTGAGGTCGTGAATTCACTCACATAAATGTCTGAATTCACGAATTTACGTTGAGGTCGTGAATTCACTCACATAAAATCTGGTCGTGAATTCACAAAAAAAAATGCCTGAAATCACGAATTCAGAATTTTGAGGTCGTGAATTCACTCAAAAAAATGTCTGAATTCACGAATTCTCAAATTCAATTCGTGAATTCACTCACATTAATGTTTGAAATCACGAATTCACGAATCAAATTCGTGAATTCAAATATTCTAACTAAAAAAAAGCAAATTATGTTTTAATTATATTTTTAACGATTTTAATCATATTAATTTAGTTTATTTTTATAATTATTTTTATAGGGTTTTCTAATCTAATCCCGTTTAGAGTTTATACTTATTTTTAATATTTAATTTTATTTTTATTAATTATTTTAGGATCGATAAATATAAAATTAGAGTATGATAATTAAAAAAATTAATTTTTATATTAAAAAATTTATTAATTATTATGAAATGTGTGTGAGAGAGAGGGGGAGAGAGAGTGTGTTTGTGTATATGTGTGTGCGTTGTGTGCGAGTGTGTGTTTGTGTGTTGTGTGTGTTGATGTGTGTTGTGTGTGTTTAGATAGGAATTTGTTTTGTCTTACAATTTATTAAGGGTATTAATGTATTTTTGCTTAAAAAGTGGGTAGTTTTTTTTTTTTTATCCAAGTGGCTAGATTTTTATTTCACTAAATCAAAGTGGGTATTTTCCTACTTGCTCCGATTTAATATATCTACTATAGTGTACATTTACATTTGTGAGCATCATTCACTTATAGTGTACATTTACATTTTTTTAATTAAATTTTAGTATGTTAAAATTTGATTTTAAAAACTTATGAGAATTATTAAATTTATAAATTACAGTATAAAAATTGCTTAAGTCTTTATATTCATTTATACGAAGTTAAAGAAAATTAGAACAGATGCAATACTTTTAAATTTTGAGTTTTCAAGGTTTAAAATATCATAATTAAAAGCAACATAAGAAAATTATAGTCCCTCTGTCCCAGATGAATTATTTTATTTCATTTTAACACGAGATTTTAAGCAAAGTGTTAAAAATAAAAAGTAAGCGGTTCACATTAAATTGTATTATGTAATATTGTAGTAGTTAAATTCTTTCATTTTAGAAAACATGACAATTCAAACAAAACAGCTCAATTAGGAAAGCAGGACAATCGAAGTGGGACGGAAAGAATACATCGGCTAACTAGATATATCCCTCATCTCATATCCAAAACCAAAACTAATTTAATCTTAGAGGAATGACAAAGATAAAATCATTAGAGTAAGGGGTATAACATTCAAATGTCTCTTTATCAAGGCGGATGCAAGATTGTAAATAAGGAGGGTCGAGAACGTATTAAATAAAATTAATATAAATTTTTTATCGTATATAAAATTTATTTAGCCTTACTATAAAACTTACAAATAATAACTCTGTTAACAACACTTATTAAAAATTTTAAAAACTAATTGTATCGAAAGATTCAAGACACGTATTTAGTGGACGGAAGGGACGAGAGTAACCTTACCTTACGCACATCATTTGTATAGGGATGGAAATTCGGGACGGGTCGGGTACCCTTCCCGAAATTTTCGGGTACCCGAACCCGAAATTTCATGAATTCACTTCCCGTTCCCAGACCCGAAAATGTTTTAGGGTATCCGACTACCCGTTCGGGTATCCCGTTCAGGTATTCGGATACCCTAAAAAATCCCGATTTTTATTCTGAAATAAATTTTTCGATTCATTCAACATTAAATAAACATTGCACAAAAATTTCACCAAATGTCAAGATAAATAAACATTGGAAACAAATAGTCACAATTCAAAAAGTTCAAAACAACAAAAACAACGAATTCAAAAATCAAATTGTAAAATGCAAAAACGTTCACTAGCACGAATTAAAGCTTAATAAACACAAATAAGCAAATTCCTTTTATTCTCTCAAAGACGGTGACAAACGATGCACCAATGTCAGCCGCCTTATGGTTCACAACTTTAGAAAAGCTGATGATCTTCTTGTGCAATATCCAATCTTTTCCAATGCAATGTGCAGTAACACAAATAAAATTGCCTTATGGCTCACAATTATTATTATTATTATTATTATTATTATTATTATTATTATTATTATTATTATTATTATTATTATTATTATTATTATTATTATTATTATCGGGTATTCGGGAAATATTATTTCGGGTTCGGGAATTCCCGAAACCCAAAATTTTCAAAAATTTATTCCCGATCCCGAATCCGGACCCGAATTTTTCGGATTCGGGTATCCGAAATTCCGATCGGGTTCGGGAATTTTAGTACCTACCCGAAATCCCGAACCCGAATTTCCATCCCTATGTATATCCATCAAAAGTCAAAACCCATCAACTGAAGAAGAAATTATTGGCCAACATATCAACAAATTCACCGCAATCAATGCAAAATTACCCCCTAAAATCCAGTCAAAAATAAATTGGCGCAAAAAAAAAAAAAAAAAAAAAAAAAAGCCCATTTCTTTCCAACAACATAGAAAGCAGAGAATCCCACTCACTCACACTCACTCGCAATCCCTTTGTTTTAACAGAAAAACACCATGATTAAGACACTCTCCCTTGATCCCCTCAAAACTCCATAAAAATTTCAACACCCCCCCCCCCCCCCCCCCCCTCATGGCCTCACATGAAAAAGCCACCATTTATGTGCTAGTAGCTAGCTACTGAGTAATTACAAAATTTCCCTTCTCATTTTTCATGTAGTCTTCTGCTCTCTTTCTTCCTTCCTTCCCCACTAAGAATGCCGGAGCTGGGTTTTCAAGATTTGAGGTCGGGCTTCAGGGCCCGTGATTTGAGCCCGGATTCCGTCATCTTCACCGGCGAATCCAATTTCAGCCTCTTCTCCTCCGCTTCCGCCAGCGTCGAGCGCTGCTCTTTCACCTCTGATGTTCCCGATCAAGATTCGGTCTCCTCCCTCGCTTCTCAAGTAAATGCTACTCCATTTCTCCCCATTTCTTGCTTGATAAATTCTCGAATCTGCCTCAATTCGTTTTTTTTAGAAAAAGAAATGTTCAATGCATGTATCCTAATCTGCATTTTGTTTCTTGCTTTAGAATGTATATTTATGGATTTCACTTTGTAAGAAAATATTGAGTTTTGGTTGTCGGGGAGCTGGATTTTTTGTTTAGTTTCATGGAAATGTAGTTGCTTTTTTCCTTTTTTCACTAGAAAAGTTAATGTCCGGTTTGAAGGGAGGTGGAAAGTTGAAATCTTTGATTTGAAAACAGCGTTTGTCAGGACATGAATTGTCTGAAGTGTTGAGTGGCCCAGATCCAGATCCAAACAAATCGATTACAGTTCACAAGAACAGTATTAGCCTCAGCAGAAAGGAAAAATTGAAAGGTTTTACTTTGCTCCCCCCTTTTTCTTTCTTGATTTTTTACCTCTGCTTTGCTTAGTTTGGTCATTCTTGAATGTTGAATTGGAGAAAGATCGAAATGTGAGTGTTTTTTTGTTCGATTATGACTTGTATTTAGTTCAAATAGTAGATAGCAGTGAGGCTGAGACCACGGAGGATGAGAATGTGGCCGTAGATTCTGCGAGAAATTCATTTTCCCAAGCTCTTAAAGGTAATGAGATGGTGCATAATGTTAATAACTCTAGGAGGAGTCGGTTGTGTTTGTTTATTGACTTTAGTTTTTTGATTAGAATGTCAAGACAGAAGGTTAAGATCTGAAGTTCTCTTGAAAAAGTCAGACCGTCGAAGGCCTGCTTCTCTAGATCTCAACAACCCAGTGGCTAATCCTGTAAATTCCACCTCACCGAGGTTTGGTGTGATGAAGAAGCCATCTACTGCTGCAACTCGAAGGACCGGAACGTTTCCAAGCCCTGGAACTCCTAATTATCGACACCCGAGTGCTGGACTTCAAAAAGGGTGGAGCTCCGAACGCATTCCACCGCATACGAATGCAAACAGAAGGAATGTGAATACTGCATTGTTGCCTTACAATAACGGGAGAGCTCTGCCTTCGAAATGGGAAGATGCAGAGAGGTGGATAGTTAGTCCGGTTTCTGGCGATGGAGCTTTGAGAAATTCCCAGCAGCAGCTGCAGAGAAGGCCGAAATCGAAGAGTGGGCCCCTCGGGCATCCGGGTGTTGCCTACTATCAAATGTTTTCTCCTGCCATGCCCATGTTTGAAGGAGGTCGGAATGAGAAAATCGCAGCGAATTCTCCGTTTTCTGCTGGGGTTATGGCTATGGATGGCGTATCTGTTCGTTATGGGGGATGTGAAGGTTCTGGAAACTTCCTCACCGGAAATGAGCCTTGCATGGCAAGATCAGTTAGTATTCATGGATGTTCCGAGATGATAAGCCAATCGTCGTTTCTTGGATCTCAGGGTATGGTGTTGTCGCCGTTGTTCTTCCCCAACCCTTTCTCATTTATTTCTTCTATTAACATCTAAAAAAAAGGTTTTCATGGGATCGTTTGAAAATGTTTGAATTAACATGCACTAAGATCTATATTAATAAGCCCGGGTTCATGTTTATAGCTTCTAGTATGATTGTCAATGTTATGCACATTACTATTGCTAGTTGCTTTGAGTCACGACTTATTTCTATTCCACGTTTACTTGTACATTTATGCTTACTCTAATTCTGTTAATAATACTTTGTATAATTGTAATGACACAGATGCTAAATATGATGAGAATGAAGATGGTGCCAACAACGTATCTCGAGCTGTTTCAAGGAGGGATATGGCTACTCAGATGAGTCCAGAGAGTAGCAACCATTCCTCTCATGGAAGAAACTCTTCGTTCTCTCTAGCTACTCCATCTATTCTACCTATTGTAGAACTACATAGTTCGCACTCCTCAAAACCAGAAATGAGGGATGTGTTAGTTGATGACCGTGTCACAGTGACACGGTGGTCCAAAAAGAATAGGTGTAAAAATCCCGGAAGAGGCAGTCGAAATTCGGAAGACTGGAAAAGAAAAGCTGTTAACTATCATTCTTCTAGTTGGGATGTTTCGAATGAGACGTCTAAGAGTGTTTCGAAGTAAGTTTTGTTTGACCAATTCCTTTAGTTTGGCTTATTTCACTTTGGACTAACTGGGCCAATCAGAATCTCAGAACTCAGGCAATAGACCTTAAGAAAATTAAAAAATCCATTAAACATTTAGCTGGCACGTGTAGAAGTTAGAAAATGCAGTCTATATCATCTTTAGTCTCATCTTTTGATTTTAATAGTAATATAATTATTCAGTCTCATTTGAATGAAATAGGAATATATATGGGATACTCAAAAGTGACAGAAATCGAAGCTTAGTTTATGTTGAGCACTTGTTTCCTGTGTTATTTTTGGACTCATGCTCTTTCCAATATTTGTTTGCTTATGTTGCTTCGAGTTTTTTAGTTTCAGCTATGTAACATGTTTGTATAACAGATATTATGCTTCCAGCCCTTCATCTATATATATTACTCCCCGTTTCAGGATTCAGAGGGAGGAAGCCAGAATTACTGCATGGGAGAATCTGCAGAAAGCAAAAGCCGAGGCTGCAATAAGAAAACTGGAGGTACTCTCCAGTTTCTCTTGCTCGTTTTCTGTCTTATTTTTTGCAGTTTTGCTTGCTCTTGGGTTATTCCGAATGTAGAATCATTACAATAATGGTATCATTGTGTGCTAACACGTTGACTGAGTAGATTACAGAATTTGTGGATATTTGAATTAGCTGATTGGTTCGTATGGATTAGATGAAACTGGAAAAGAAGAGGTCATCATCCATGGACAAAATAATGAACAAACTGAGATCTGCTCAAAAGAAGGCTCAGCAAATGAGAGGTTCAATGATGGTGAAGCAGGTCACGGCCCAAACAGAGAGACCCTCAGAGAGAGCACTATCCTTCCGAAGGACTCGACCAATTTCTTCATTGAGTGGTTGCTTTACCTGTCATGCTTTCTAGTGCATCATCTCTCAGGTATTTATTCAAAATACAGAAACCACGAGTAGGAATCTTGATAGAAGACTCGAGTCGGATCAGTTCCAATAAGAAATTTTTTCTACTTGTGCAATGAATCCCTTATAAATAATCAAAATGGTTTTCAGTGCAATTGGAACTCGAGTCAGTTCATATAATGTGTGAAGATTATACACCTGTGCTTAAAATGTTCCGTTTTGTGTTCAGCTAGGCGTAGATGAAGGCACGAAAAACGTGTTTTATTTCATGGGACGTTCGAAATGGGGTGGATTTCAGCCTGAAAACAATCTTTATTTCGGTTGCAGAAGTTAATCTTGTAAGCTTGTATTATTGTAAAGTATGCATCCATATATTCATATTGATTTGTGGATCAACTCTATTTGTTAATCGATCGATCGACATACCATAAGAAACTATATGGCTATCAAGGAATGGGGTTATTAGTATTGCGAACCTTTGTGTTTCTAAATTAGTTGAAACATCTATATATGTTGTACAAGTTGATTACTCCCTCCGTCCCACGTTAGTCGTCGTGCTTCTTTCCAACACATGATTATAGGTGTAGTGTTAAAAGTGAAGAGTAAGAGTTTATTATTTACTTTTTTGGAAACAAGACAAGTAATATGGGGCATCCCAATAAGGTATACCAGATGAGTGGGACGAAGGGGGTAACATCGATTTTATGCAAGATAATTAATCACTATGTTGTGTTATGAACCCTAAGTTGAAGACTTGCACTCATTTGGACGTTTTGAGAGTGGTATTGAACTTAAAAATTTGTTAAAATTTCACAATATAAACGACAAGAAGGCCATCTTATTTGGATAAAATAAGGAATTATTTGATTACAATAGCACTCTTTCTTCATCTCCACACATGGAGTATTACAAACTTATTTACTTCATGGAAGGGTACAAATTTTGGTACTCATTTGATAGAGAGATACTCCCTCGTCACTAGCAAGATAATACCTTTCATTTTGTTAATTTTTAGCACGATTTTTCACGCTTCTTGATGATGAGTTTTAAACTGGATTTTTGAAGAATTTTTTCTTTTTCTGAATAATACAACTATCATAGTATCGCGTAAAAGAAAAAAATTCTTCAAAAATCTATTTAAAAAAAAAAACATCAAGAAGCGTGGAAAAATGTGCTAGAAATTGACAAAATGAAACGTATCATCTTGCGTGGGATAGAGGGAGTAGTATTTTAGTTTGATAGGGCATCCGAGAATATATAAGTGAGTCCTTGTTTTTGAAATCTAGTGGCATTATCATATTCTAGTAGAAAATGATCGATTAACCCTGGGGTAATAAAGGCCATTATCCTAAATAATTTCATCAACCATCCTTCTTTGAATTCCTCACCCTTTATATGAGGTAAGATGAAACCCCTAATCATCTCATAAACCGCATTTAGAATCTTGGGTAAAACGTAAAGCAACGAGAAATAGTTCTTGTTCGGCTCCTCCTCGAGGACCTGCATCACGATTAAAGACTCGTGTGAGATCATAAAATTTGTAAAACATGTCAAGATCCTAGTGTCCGCTTCATTTGGATCTGAATCTTGACATGTAACTGACGTTCGACAAAGTAAGATTCTGTCAGGACTATATAGGATATTTCAAATTCTGAAATGCTCAATTACCTCGCCCTTATAGCAGCCGTTGAAGTATATACATGGCCCGAAATGCTTGAACAAGAAAGTCTTGTCATCGTAAGGCAACCTAGGCACCACATCATTGCAATAAACGTACCTAAAATACTTGATATCATACTTTCTCATTTTTTGCTTCATGTACTCCCCAAATTGCTTATTCCCCACCCTTGGCTGCCCGAATGTGTACACTCCTTCCAGCCTCGAGAGTAGAATCTCCTCCTCGTGCATAGCGAGAATACCGGCAAACAAAATTGCTAATGCTGCGCCGAGGCTATGTCCTGTCAATATGAATTTCGTATCACCATTTTCTTGGATTAGGGTTTTGAGCAAGTCGCGCAAAGAGTAATAAGCGAATGATTTCGGGGAGGAGACGTGTTCTGGCCAGCCGGTGGCCTTTTGGAGGCCCAGGGCTTTCATGAAGCCGCCGTGGATTTTGCCAATGCCGGGGAACTCGTACCACGAAAGGTCGACGTCAGTTCGCCATGCGTCGGCATCGAGCGGCTCCGTGCCTCTGAATGCTATCACGACTCGACTTTTGTCTCGGAAAACAATTGCATATGTTGAGTTCTGTTCCTGAAAATCTGCACAAGTCCAGTTTGTACATGTGAGACGTTTAATTTAACCATCGTTAGAGCAATCCCCTAGCAATTAATTTTGATAACTAAAATTGATGAACAAAATCAGAATTAGCATAACGAAAAATCATTAGTTAATTATTGCATTTTTAGTCAATAATTCTTTGAAAATTCCATCCATATAGATAAACCATGCAATCCCAATTATTTATTATTTTGAAAAATATAGTAGTACGATAAGAGTCTAAATTAGGTGATCAATTCCGAGGTCCTTGATGTCAACTACATACATGCATATTAATTAAAAGATTTCTAATAAAATAAAGATGCTTAAATAACATACCATCATGATCTGTGGCTTGTCTAAATACCATTGGAATGCAATTAAATAAATTAATCTATTACGCTAATGATACTTGAAATAATGCCATTTCTTTAAAGTATTCAAAAATCGCTCCACAGAGGACTCAAATTCAACATATTTAATCCTAAAATTTAACGTCTACAGTTCTAAGTAGACATACAAAAAAAAAAATTCATTTTACTTACCATTCCAAAACTTGAAGAACCCAAGAAATTCCATCTGCGCCAAATCATATAGAAAATAAACAAGACTTCTCCAAAGTAATTTCCCAGCAGAAAAATGAGAATCTTAAATATTCCCTTTACCCTTTTAAGTTTTTTGTTTTTTGTTTTTTTTTTTTTTTTTTTGTTTTTTTTTTTTTTTTTTTTTTTCGATTTCTGATACGTTTTTCCACGCTTTTAGATAATGATTTTTAAAATGGTTTTTTTGAAGAATTTTTTCCTGTAGTATCCCGTAAAAGATTTTTTTTTTCAAAAATTAATTTTAAAATTCATCATCTGGAAGCGTGGAATAGCGTGTCAAAAATCGAAAAAAAAATGACTCAACGTGAAAGGGATAGAGGGTATATACACTTAGTAATTTATTACTATGATTATTTGATTTTCTCATCTTAATTTGTGAAATTATCCATTTAATTCCCTCATTGTAATTGTAGTCTAAAAAGGAAGTAGGTTACCTGCCATTTATGTGTGACAACGTTTCGAGCAAATGGTTCATTTTCATACGACAATTTGGAAGCCATAATTGCGATGGATGCTTCTTTATTTTGATAATTCCTCTTTAATTCAAATCTGTTATCAACAAATCCAAGCATCGATGTGAAAGCGGCTGAGCTTTTATCCGGCTTCACCAACCTCCCTAATTATCAAATTAATGGAATAAGACATGCATTAATAAGATAGTTATTTAAATAATTTATTATATATAAATACTTCGTCCGTTACGATTATATTTTCACCAATTACAATATCCATCAGTATCCCAAATATTAATTTTATTTTTTAAAAAAAATACTAACAAGCCGTAATAACATGCATAACTATGAGATTAAAATTTAAAGTACCTTTGCTTTGATTTATGAAGCCTAATTTTAGAAATAAATAAAAGCAAAATTCAACTGTATTTAAATTAGTAAATTCAAAATAATAATTGTTAAATATAATTATATCGTACTCTATCAGTCCCAACCTATTTGAGTTATTGGATGTATATAGACACAGTGTATATATATATATTTATTTGGCAAACACGATTCACATACAAGTACAAATTCAAGGTGACTTGAACCCCCGACCTCTTGATTGGAAGGGAGTGTCTCACCACTAAACACTTCGTCATCTATATGAGATACTCCCACAGTCTCACTGTAAGTGACTCATTTTATTATTATGTACCTCCCATATAGTAAATATAAAATGAGTTATTTAGGATGAGACAGAGAGAGTACCGTACATGAATCCATAATAACTTAATTAAATAGGGGATAAATTAAGGGAATAATTAATTAAATTGTTGAAAAAGATGTAATACTACCGAATAAAATTATAATTTGGAATACAATTGAAATTCCAAAATTGAGACAGAAGATTACGAAATTCTCCGACTTCCTATTTGTGTTTGTATGCGTATGATCACTTTCAATATTACTTTTTAAAATTCTAATTCCGATCAAATTTTAATTGCCTGTGTTGCGGTTTAAACTTTGTAATTGTTGATTATAGTTGATTGCACCCAATTAATTAATGTATATTTGTTCCTTAAAAGAGGTATATTGCTTTTGGGTTAATTACCAAAATATCCTAAACTATTTTTCTTTTTATCAAAATTACCCTAAAGTATTAAAAATATCAAATTAATTCCTAAGACTATCAATTTGTTATCCATTTTCCGACAACAAGATTTTCACGCTAAATATCAAAATCCATGCTGAGTTTCAAAATATTAGTACATGTGAAATTAATTGATTAAAAAATCCACCTAAAATCCCGGCTCGCGAGGCGTCCCTCCCGCAGTAGGGTTCCAAACCTCGCCTCGTGGATTCCAACGTTTCACGTGAACATTCCGTCGCGGGAAAATTCCATTGAGAATAGATTGGATAATAAATTGATAACTGAAAATTTAGATGAATATTTTCTAACAGTTTCGAGCATTTTAATAATAGGGCGATAGTTCCGAAAGTTTTTGATAACTAACTAAGGGTTTTTTCTACCCTTTATTTTACTGTTACTAATTCATTCTTAAGTTTGATTAATTCGTACATTTATTACACTCTTGGTTCTCAATTGATATGCGAGCTAATTTACGGTTGAGTGTATTTCAGTGAGTTATGTATTTAACTATTAATATACTATCCGTCCACTAAAATATGCCTAAATATTCTTATTGGATTGTTCCACTTTAATATGTACATTGACCTTTTAGCATTATACCCTCACCACAATTACTTTATTTTTACTCTCAATCATATCAACTTATTTACTATAATGTCAATCTACTCCCTTCGCCCCTCGTAAGAGGAGACGTTTTTGTAGGCATGAAATTTTTTAAAGGGTGAAATTGTATGTTAAATTAGTACTAGTATTTCAACATTAGTGAATAAAATACATTATCAACACGGTATAGATCGGATTGTGCCACATTTTAAAGTACAATAATTAATTAGTCCATTTTTATAAAAGGGTATACTTAGTTAGCTGTGATAGTGGAGACAATGTTATAATTATATTAGAGTAATTTATACTTCTTTCCAGATAATGAAAGTGATCTTGCACGAGAAATCATAATTTTCTATTTAATGGAATGACTTTCTTATTAAACATATACAGAATTTGTCTTACTAGGCCTTAATTTTCTGACATGCTGAATAAATTCAAGGTAATTACAGCAAACAAATGGGTTATTTAATTATTTATTTTTTATTTTCTTATGTTGACTGTAACAGAAAATTAATTAAAGAACCATTAATTCAGAATTAATTAGTAGTATTATATTATGTATGAACTGTTTCATGTACAGAGTAAGTTCCATATTTAATTGCTAAATCGTTTTCAGATGGCATCACATAATAAAAAAAGGTAGAACTTAATTTATTCGTAATTTTCCTAACAATAAAAAGATTTAATTCCCGAATACGTAATTCTTTCAAATACATTTGTTTCATAAGTTTCAAGAAATGATTCTGAATGTTGTACGATTATTGGACTTACGATTCAAATTAAAGGATGCATTGTAACTAATATAAATAATGCATCGTGATAAACTATATGCATAAAATGTATTATGACGACAATACAATGCTTTATATTTAAAATCTTTTGAACTTCTCTAATATATATATATATATATATATATATATAAAATAGAAATTTGTAGCTATTATACATGAAATGTGTTAGTAATTATATTTCTTATACTTTGATCATCAAATATGCATGAATTAACTATTCAGATTAGCCATTTCTTAAGTAAATAACAAAATTAAAAATCATAGGGGAAAGAGACTACAAACCAGTCAAAGTATTGAAGATCAAGCCGCGGCAGCCGCCGTTAAATGCCGGAAAGTTGAGGGCCAGCTCCACCGCGGAGCCGAGCACCGCCATGGGCTTCTTCATGTAGAGAAGAAGTTTCTGAACCACGAGAGAGATGAAAATAATCCATCTGTATCGAAATTCGACCACTTCTTCTTCATCTTGAATTCCGGTGTTGAAAAATTCCCTCTTCTCCAAATCGTTCGAGTGCAAAACTCGAACGCAGTCGAGGCAGGTGGCTGCTTCGGCTTTAAGAAGAAGGTAGTTTTTGCAGAAGTTGTTGTCTTCATCATGAGCCATTGTTGTAGCTTCCAAGCAAATATATTGAGCTGTTGCATATGAAATAAGGCTTTGGACTTTTATATATAGAGAGAAATGCTATTCAAATAAGTCGTGTTTTCCGTGGTTTTCCCCTATGTACACCATATTTGTGCTCAAAATATCTCTGAATACATGTTTTAATTTTTGTAATCAGTGAAAAATTAGTGTAATATGATTCCATAGTGAAAAATGTATTTTATAGGTAACTCGATTGTAAAAGATGGGCCCACTTAGGGTTTTTTGGGTAGATAAATTATACCATTTGATAAAAGTTAAAAGACTTAATTAGGGTACACGTCCAAAAATAAAATGTGTATGAATATACTAAGAACGGTTATGAAAGAAAATTTGTGTATAAATATCACGAGTGGAATTACGGATGATAATTTATTTGTGGGTATTCAATACACAGGGATACCCATTGGTAGGTTCATGGTACAAATTAAATCCATTTAATTTCGCCCGTCATCCATAGCCCGTCATCGACTCGACTATATAACAATGGATATTTACTTGAACGGAATTGATAATTTTTATATGAGAATGAGTATCCACGCGTATCCGCAGGTCGGGTTACGGATACATCCTTTGTTCACAAATATGGGTATAAATAACCACTATTCCTTTCCAATTGTCATCCGTAAACTGAACGAATAGTTTTTAACTTTTTATAATAAAAATAGAGTGAAAGTCATTTTCAGGACAAGTCGTGGATGAGGGCGATGAATATTTAGATATTAGGAGTCGTAGTAGTCGTAGTTGCCGTTCTGAGAATTAGGATTAGAGAATTGTAGTCATAATTAAGAGGCTACTCTTATAACTTGTTTGATTAATTCATTTAATTGATCTAATTAATAAATTAAAAGTAGCACATGGGAAATAATTAATCATCAATACATGTATTAAGATTCAATAATTCGATCCTTTTGTAGCACTAGAGAGTCAAGAATTTTTGGCATGTTAGCTTCTCACTTTTGGATTTTAATTGACTATTAGCTAAAATGTTGATGCAATAGAAGAATATATATAATATAAAGTCCTCAATTTTCAGTTTGAAAAATTCATTTCCTTCCAAATTTTAGATCCAAAACCATAAATCGCAATTATTAATATATTACTAGAACGTTTCGCCCGTGCGATGCACAAATTTATTTTCATTTAAAGATTTTGGTAACTATTTTTCTAATAATTAAATGTAAATTTAAAGACCATATAACATAGGAATTCAAAAAGCATTTAATTTTAATATTTTTTTAATTATTAAATGTAAATTTAAAGACTACATAACAGAGGAATTCAAAAGCATTTTAATTTTAATGTTTTATTGATTCACCTATTTTGGAATTAAAATGATGTTCTATATGAATTAATTAATATTGAAATTCAAAACGGTCCAAGTTGATTAAGTTTTAAATTAAATTATATGTTCAACATTAATTTTAATCGCATAATATTAACGTGTAGACAATGTTTACTAAGTACTTTTCAATATTGAATTTTATTATTTCTAAAAAATTTGTATTTATAAAATGAGAGTTGGTTAATGGATATTATTCTCTTCCTATTTCATTCGTTCCATTTTCTTTTAGTTGTGTTGTTCAACGTGCGTATCTGAGTTTCACCTTTAAAAAAAAAAATCTTTAAAAAGTGCGTACGCCTAATTATTTTGGTAGAAATATTTCATTAAAAAAAACACTTTAAACGGTGCATACATAATATTTTATATATATATATATATATATATATATATATATATATATATATTGATTCATCACTATTAAATTTACTTACATATTTGTGAGAAACATTGATATTTTAAATTGTATACCTAATATAAGCAAGCAAAAATATTCTTTTAATAATATGTATTAATTCAACAATTGTCATTGTTCTTTGTCATTTTTTATTTTTTTTTTATATTATGTGTGTGATGGTCTAGTAATTTCTTCTTTCATGCATAGTTTTTGGACACTCTTCTACTTTTAGATATGGATTGACTCAACAACTATAATGCACGGATTCTTCAAAAAATATCATATTGCAGTATCGGATACGCGTAGGATACGGGTGCGGGTGCGATTCGCGTGGGATACGCACCGGATACGCCACGTGGCGAATCCTGCAAAAAAAAAAAAAAAAAAGGGATACGCGAATCGGGTGCGTCCACCTCGAGAATCCGGTGCGTTTGGGGTTATTTTTGTAATAATTTTATTTTTTTTGGGGTTTTTTTGTAATTATTTTTATATACAATGCCTAAAATTGAAACAATTAATAGATTTATTGTAATATTTAAATTATGGGGTTTAATCGAAGATTTCATTTTAAGGGATATTTACAATATACTTTTCTATTTATACTTTTTATTTTTATAAAAATAAGTGTCATATATATTATAAAATATAAATATACACACGTATCCTTCACGAATCGCATCCTAACTTTTTTTAAAATCCGTATCCCCGTATCCGAATCGTATCGCCCCCGCACCCGTATCCCTGCACCCATGCAACATAGCTCAACAATAATCCTAGCTGTATCTTTGTCACTTAGCCGTGAATATTTAATTGCCATCATTTTAAGCGTTTGATCACTTATTGCTTATTTTTTACATTTATTATTGGAAAAAACGAATACAAATGAATTGTTTCATTCTCTCCTTACAAATTCAAACTTTTAAATGAAACAAAATATTATTATTGATGTATTCAAAAAAATTGTCCAATATAATCTTACGTTAAAGAGAGACTTCATAAGATTCTAACACTAAAAATTTAATTGTTTCACCATGCATGTTTCAAAAAGTTAACTCTGAAAAAAAATATGAAAGACATATATATATATATATATATATATATATATATATATATATATATATTAATTACTTGCATATGATTATCATAGATTAAATTAAATTATGGGTGCTAATTTTGTTTCCTTATAAGAAATAAATTCTTTTACTATGCATAATTATATTAAAACAATTTAATTTAGAATTAATTTCATTCGTCTGATCATCAAATTTTATTCTACATTATTATATTTTTTTTTAGGATAGCTAAATATTTAAGAATTAAGTTGTAATGGCCCGCAATTTCATTAGTCTTAAATCTATGTTACGGTAGTAAATTACGAGCAATACTCGTATTCATAAACATATATATATATATATATATATATATATATATATATATATATATATATATATATATATATATATATATATATATACAAGTACTCAAGCATGATTTAGAATGTTATGATGAAAGGTAGATAATCGGATTGATTATCGAGTGGATAGCACAATATTAAGCGATGACAATTTTAATAATTGGTTATCATTGGGTCAAGCCCAAAGATTATTAAATTGGGCCCAAGCCCATAAATAGATGAATTGGGCCGAGCCCAATTAGTAGAAACCCATCTGCTTAAGAAATGTAAAACCAAAGGAGTTACGGAACGAAAAATATACAATGGATGTATATTAAGAAATACATGCTACGTAAGTAAGCAACGTAAGTAAGCAGTAATCAAAAGAATACACCTAACTATAACATAAGGAGTTAATATGTCACAAAATGATTTAATACACAAGGAAAAGGACAAGGAAAAGGAAAGAGAAAAGAAGCGGCTGCTACTACTTCTACTGCAGCTTTTCCTTCTAGCCATCATCATTCCTTCCTTATAGCTTCATTGAAAAATCAGCCCAAACCTCCCAACCATGCCGTGCAAAACTATCCCCTAAAACAAGGGAAAGCAAACATCAAAACATGAAGAAAAGGGAGGTTAAGTTCGCAGGTTTCACACCTGTTAATTACACACAAAGTTTACAGCCAAGAAGTAGTATAAATACCCCCTCCTACACCTTATTACAGTTTCAACTTCACATTCTTATCACTCAAACATAATAGGAAGTTAAGAGAAGAAGAGTAACTAAGGAAGATGAAGGGAAAAGCTAGCAACTACAGCCCTTCTAACACAATTAGTAAGCATTCTATCACCATTTTTTTTAAGTAGAGTGTTAAGGAGAGTGTTAACAAGAATTAAGCATGCTAATTTCAGATTTGAACTCACTCAAGCATGCTCGTTGATTAAATAATCAACCAAGCATAAGCTAATGAACTACTAAGTTAAGCATGTAATAACACACCCTTTACAAATTCATGTATACAAGCAAAGCATGCTTATTAGTCAAGATGCAATTTATACTCAAACAAATAAGCATATACCCTACTGCCCTTTTAAATAATCACTTGCTTAAATTGATTAAATCATGAAGTTTAGTAGCTATGTCAAATCTGACTTTGCTATGCATAAAAACGGAAGAACGAAAACATCTATCACATAATACATACTAATCGAATAAGTAAATAAAGGGAGAAAGACGAGTCGAACCTCCGTCGAGGCTGAGGCCTCGACGGGAAAGGGGCTGAAAATCTGTCGGGGCGGCAAAGGCGGCCCCGAGTCGAACTTGACGGCGACGGCACCCTCCTCCGGGGACACCTGCTGTCCCAAAACCCTTGCGTAATAAAAGGAAAAAGGAAACATTAATATATATATATATATATATATGTGTGTGTGTGTGTGTGTGTGTGTGTGCCGAGAGATAGGGTTAGACGAAGGGGGGGAGAAAACGGGAGACTGCCGGAGTGCGGCCCTTGCCGCCGGCGAGGCTGTCACCGGCAGTACAGTCTAGAAGGGAAAGGGCAGTAGCAGCGGCGGTGTTCCCTGGTCGGACCCCGGCGACGGCGTCTCCCCGGCGGAGCGTCTGAACCTGCAGGTGGTAATAGACGAGTGAGAGAGAGGGGAAAACAGAGAGATGGGCTGACAGGCAGAGTCACGGCGACTCACGTCGCCGGCGACAGTACAGCAACGGCGGCTCGTCGACTCCGGTCAGCCGAGTTCAGTCCGATGGAGGATGGTAGAGAGATAGAGAGAGGAGAAGGGATAGAGACAGGGCCGGCCCTGGGCCTAGGCCCAGGGTGCCACCGCCTAGGGCCCAACAATTTTAGGGGCCCCAAAAAAAATTTTATACCCATTATTAGTACATGGCCCATCACACTAAAGGGCCCATTATTAGTACAGGCCCATCATACTAAAGGGCCTTTTATGGTAAAAAAAAAAAAAAATTACTTATTAAAATAAACTTATTTATTAAAAAAAAAAGTTACTTATTTAAAAATATATATAATAATTAAAAAAATCATATTTTAATAAAAAATTTAGAAAAATAAGTAAAAAAACGTAATCTTCTTCTTCTCCCAGATTCCTGTAACGTCTCTCTCTCAGTCTCTCTCAACGTCTCTCTCTTTCTGTGCTCTCTCTTCTCCATCTCTCTCTCTCGGTCTCTCCCCCTTGTTTGTTCACGAGATTCTCCAATTTTGATCCTCCTCAACAATCACTTTCTTTATTTGAATTTTGGGAAAAAGACAACAAGGTATATACTTTTATTTTGTGTGGTTGTAATATTTTATTGTTTGTTCTATTTGTTTAATAATTTGATTCCACTTTGTATAAAGTTACCCACTAATGCTTGTTTAGTTGTTTAGTATTTAGACTTTCTTTTGCCTGCAATTTTTTTTGTCAATTTTGTTTTTTACTTCTTCAAAATAATTAACCATGAAGTGTTTGTCAAAATGCCTAAGTGAAAACATTAATTTAGCTTTGATAAAATGACTAAAAGGAATAAAATGTTGGCCTGTTGGGACATAATTTCAGTTCTTTTGTATTTATTTGCATTAATTTTATTGTACATATTGTGAACTTTATAACTAAGTAATTTTCTTCTCTTGGTTAATTGTAGGAGCAAGAATTAAGAATATCAACAAAGTGTGCAGTTGATATCAAATTCAAAGAAAATTCCTTTCCAGGTGTTATTGTTCTTTTTAAAATTTGATGCTACTTATTTGCTTGATATTCATACTATAAAATGTTGCCAAGGAAACATTTATCCGGAAGTGAGAAAAGGAAAAGGAAAAAACGAGAAGATGAGTTACAGAAATCACAACAAGGAGCTCTTGATAAATTTATATTTAAGAATGTAGATGTTCATGATAACCTAGATGAGTCACACGAAGCTTTAGACAATGAGAATCTTGAAAATGAGAATGATAGGATTGATGATTCTAGTGAACCTAATATTGTGCTAAATGAACCTACTAGTGAAAGTCTTGGCATCGATGAAGACCAAACAAGTCCTCTTATTGATATTTATGATCCTAAAAATTGGGAGAAGCTTGATAATAAAATGAGAGATATTTTAGTTGAGAAGGGCCCCATAAGAGAAACGAATTGTGATTTTCCTATAGATGAACATTCTAGACATTTTTCATGTTCATATTATTCTAGGAAGTTAAGCAATGGCGAGATTATGGATAGGAAATGGTTAGTTTATTCAAAGCTTGCGGACAAAGTATATTGTTTTTGTTGTAAGTTGTTTAAATCTACTAATAATGTAACTTTGTTAGCAAATGAAGGACTATGTGATTGGAAACATATTAGCCAAAGACTCCGACAACATGAAGTTTCTAATGAGCATATGTCTAACATGAATACTTGGAATGAAATGAGAGTGAGGCTGAATAATAATGAAACAATTGATAAATCCTTGCAAGAAGATCTTATGAAAGAGAAAGAGCGTTGGAGACAAGTTTTATATAGAATATTGTCTGTTGTGAAATGTTTGGCTAAACATAATCTTGCTTTTCGTGGATCTAATGATAAATTATATCAAGATAACAATGGTAACTTTTTGGGATTAATTGAAATGATTGCTGAATTTGATGTGATTATGCAAGATCATGTGAGACGCATTAAAGATCGTGAAATTCATTATCATTATCTTGGACATAGAATTCAAAATGAGTTTATTTCTCTCCTATCACAAAGTATTAGAAGCTCTATTATTAGTGTTATTAAAGAGGCCAAATACTTTTCTGTAATACTTGATTGTACCCCGGATGTGAGCCACCAAGAACAAATGACTCTTATAGTTCGATGTGTAAATTTGTCTACTAATCCAATTAAAATTGAGGAGTTCTTCTTAGAATATTTAAAAGTTGATGATACCTCCGGTTTAGGACTTTTTAATGAATTACAAAATGTTTTACATTCACTTAACCTTAATATTGATGATGTTAGAGGTCAAGGATATGATAACGGTTCCAATATGAAAGGAAAACATCAAGGTGTTCAGAAGAGATTTCTTGAATTAAATCCTAGAGCTTTATATATGCCTTGCGCTTGTCACAGTCTTAATCTTACTCTTGGTGATATGGCACATTCTTGTGTTAGAGCTATTTCATTTTTCGGAGTTATTCAACGCATATATTCATTGTTTTCAGGTTCTACAAAGAGATGGAATATTTTACTTGATAATGTGCCTGGTTTAACTTTGAAATATTTGTCTAACACTCGTTGGGAAAGTCGAATTAAAAGTGTTAAAGCTATTAGATTTCAATGCCCACATATAAGATTAGCTTTATTGCAACTATATGAATCTTGTGATAATGATGCAAAGACAAAGAGTGAAGCAGAGAGTTTGACTAATGCATTGGAAAGCTTTGACTTTTTACTTGGGATGGTAATTTGGTATGATATTTTATTTGCTATTAATATGGTGAGTAAGAAATTGCAAGCTAAGTCTATGTGCATCGATACTACTATGAAGCAACTGCAAGGTGTATTGTCTTATTTTGAAAATTATAGAGAAGTAGGTTTTATAGAAAGTATGAATGTTGCTAAAAGTATTGCATTAGAAATGAAGGTAGAGCCTGTTTTTCCAACAAAACGTCGTATGATTAGGAAAAAACATTTTGGAGAGAATAACGAGTTAGAAGAAGATCAATCACCTGAAGAGTTATTTAGGATTGAATATTTTTTGGTTGTAGTTGATATGGCTATTTCTTCCTTAAAGAATAGGTTTGAGGACTTGAAAACATTTGAAGGTATTTTTGGATTTTTATATAATTCCAATAAGTTAAAGTCCTTAGATGGTATTGAGTTAAGAAAATGTTGTGTTAATTTTCATTCTACATTCTCTTGTGGTGATTCATCAGATGTTGATATAGATGATCTTTTCTCCGAATTGAAAGTATTACAATTATCTTTACCTACTAAGTTCATGTCGGCAATTGAAATTCTTGAATTTGTGAAATCTTCAGATTGTTTTCCTAATGTTTCTATTGCATATAGAATTTTATTAACTTTGCCGGTGACTGTAGCATCAGCTGAAAGAAGCTTTTCGAAGCTTAAATTGATAAAGACATACTTGAGATCATCGATGTCACAAGAAAGGTTGAATGGATTGGCAACTTTAGCTATTGAGAAAGATATGTTGGAACATATTGATGTCGATGAGATTATTAAAGATTTTGCATCTGCAACTGCTCGAAGAAAATCTTTCTTATGATTTTGTATAGTAGATAGTAGATTCATATAGTACTGGATTGAGAAACAATGAACCAAAAGGACATGTAATTTTTTTTTTTTTTTTTTTTTTTTTTTTTTTTTTTTTTTTTTTTTTTATTGCATGTTAGTTTGAATAAAGGGCCCCTATTTTTCATTTGGCCTAGGGCCCCAAAATTTTCAGGGCCGGCCCTGGATAGAGAGAGATGGGGGAAGGAACGGAGGAGGAGAAGGCGAGGTGGCCGGGGACGGCGGCGCTCTCGCCGCCGGCGACGGTGGCGTTGGCTGGGCAGGTTAGTCCGAGAGTGGGAAGAATGGGGCAGGTGGTTAGGGCTTGTGAAGGGTGGATGGTTGAGAGGTGAGGGAAATGAGGGTGAGGGTGAGGGTTCGGGTTTTTATACCTAGGGTTGAACCGGGTCGGGTTCTGGGTCGGGTTTCGGGTCAAATGCTGGGTCTGGGTTAGGACTTGACTTGGGCCGAGAATTGGGCTCAGGTCTGGGCCGAATAATTTAAATTCGGCCCAACTGCTCAAAACAATTACTTTAACATCTACGTGTGTTGATACCATAAAATTTAGACGAGAAGGACGTTATAATTACCGAGAAATGTTTTATTGATTCTAATAAACCCACTCGAGTAATATGAGTTTATTATTGAAGCTTGAGAAATTCTCGAGCCTAAAATAGCCTATTTAATTCATGGAAATGAATTATGAAGAGAATATTAGATTTAACAATCTAATAATATATAACTTCAAATAAATTATTATTCGAAGCTTACAAGGACAATTAATGGCTACCACTAGCCATGAAGAATAATTAACTCCGATTAATAATCTCACGATATATTAACGGAACGTTAGTTTAAACGAGATGTTAGAAACAAAGAATTATAATATCCTTTATAAGGAATTATTAGATTCTATAAGAATGGAAAATCTTATATTGTCATTTCTAAATAGGTGGAAATCGACCGGAAGGTTGACGTTGCGATTTTTATCAGGATCGACACTTTTCACGCTACTTAAGGTGGGCTTTCTTATACAAGAAAAGTTATAGAATGTTTAGATGAAAATGTTTATTTTCAAGTATTGTCATGCCATAAATGTTTCGATTTTTGTATGACGCCTATCTGCATTGGCTACGCCAATTTAAGTTAATCGAATTCGGGTCCTCGTTAAGACTTGCTATCTTACTTGGACTAGTGTACACAGGACCGTGAGTCATCTTCAGGGTTGGCCGGTCAGGTGTCGTGTGAGGTGGCCACCTCCTCGACACCACAGTTTCAGATATGGTAGATTACTAAAGAACTTAGTCCGCGCGGACACTTTTAGATCACAAGAACAGTTTTAGTAAGCATGGGCTCTTTTCAATAAAACCCCTATGTCTTACAGTTGAATGGCTTGACAATTATTATGTATAGTTTTCGGCATGTGCCCACTGAGTACTTTCGTACTCAGCCCTGCATGTATTTCTAAATGTGCAGGTTGAGCAAGATGATGTGAAGTGCCGAGTGGAGCTTTTGTCGTTATTCAAGTAGATAGGACTCTCGGTAATATGTGTCCTCATACATGTATTTAAGTATTTCTTCCGTTGTGCAAACTCTTGAGCTTTCGAGAATTGTTCAAGTCATGTAATGGATTATGACAAGTATCCTCGTATTCTCATTTGAGATCCCGAGTCGAGATGTTCAATGGTATCAGTGTTGTTCAAATAGCTATACGAGTCAGATTCCACACCAGTCTTATTCCCCCTTTCTTTCCCCTACTCTTAATTCCCATCCCTAGTCATGTTTTCCCGGATTAGCTATCCTTAGCAATGTCCGGTCGTGACAGAGTGGTATCAGAGCAACGGTTGCTCTGAAACCCGAGAGTCTTCTTCAGAGTTTAGTCTAGTATTGATTCACTTGACTAATTGAGTCAGTCGACAAAGCTCTGCACTTCACTACATCGCGCTCAACTAGGAAAGGTAAGACTTTCACGAGATTGGAAGTTGAAGAATAGAAAGGACATAGTGGAATTAAGATCACATATAGAAAAGAACAAGGCTTGCTAGAGAACATAGCTCGCTTGAACTAGTTGTTTTCCTCGGAAAACTTAGAATAGACATTGAGGGAACGATATTCCTTCCTTTCCGTAAGGAAAGACTTTCCGTAAGGAAAGAAGAAGAAAAGGCGATGAAGATGCACGAGTGCAAAAGAATCGAGGCAAGAGAAACAATGAAAATAAGATGTCATTCGATGACATGGGCATAGCCTTTTAACGGCTTTTCAAGACATACGAACAACGTTAGTTCACTAACGTTTTTACATAATGAAGTGTTTATAAGTTAACAAAGATATTGTGGCACAATAAAGATAAGACCACCACAAAACCATAGATGTACCACATCATGGTTAGACAAAAGAATATAACAGCAGTAAAACGAAAGATTAAATAAAGTTAGAAAAGAACGGCGGTAACAATAGTTTACCTATCTGGAAACATATCCATGAGCATAACAACATTGAACTCTTATTGTTAGAGTTCAAATATTAGAACATGTCAATCAGAACCTAAATAAGGTTGATGGCTTGAACGAAGTTCACCAATAGGAAGAGACAACCCAGTGCTTCGACACCAGAGATGGTTCGATCATAACGAATTTATCAGTTCTTTTACAAGAATGATTTAAATAAGTTGATGTCCTATTTTGGCCACTTTAGAATATCCACCCACGATCACAGGGTGTAAGACATGACGTCATTACGAGATTGAAAATCTACCGCCAACAAACTAGTAAGGATGATAGGGGATATTATACGAGATCAATCTTTCAGGATGACCTTACCATGACCTGATAAACGACATTCCCAAGAATGCAGGCATTTTTTTAAGGTGTATGGTTAACATCGATGAGGTTAATATTCAAGCCAAAGACCTTAAACCAATAAAGCTATTTTCAATACATGATTAGCCCATGTTATTGTTACTCTAATTCCAGCATAGACATTACACTCTTAGAAAATCTCTTCGAGTCGACAAGTCTGTGATAGCTGTTAAACGAGACCATGTTTTTAGATACGAGCTCTAACGTCGTTCAAGACCTCTATATTAAATTGCCCTTAGAAGAGGCAACTTCACACATACCTTGACGGTAGATACCTATGAAATATTATATGAAAGATTACGGGTAAATGCTGATATCGTTTCACGATAAGATTACACCTAGTAGAACTCCTCGAATGTTTCTACATTCTTGGCGCATCATGAATAAACAGGACAAGTAAATACAAAGTTATTATAGACCCCAAATTAAGATGTACAAGTAAGCGAAGTGCTAGTCCATTGATGGTAGTTAATATGACCTTGAGGATCTCTCAAAGGTTAATGAAGTTATAAAGAAGAAAAATGTTACTATGTGCTCGATAAGTAGAGAATTATTTGCAATAAATATAAGAAGGTGAAAGCATCAAGGTTGTCAACTGAATAACCAGTAATAGCTAAAGTAGGGTTGCAAGTTCAGTTTGGAGGATAAGGTAAGGAAATACCAACCAGTAATAGTTATTACTAAAGGCTAAACCAATGAGTCATATGGAGCAAATTGTATGGTGCAACTAGCGTACAAACTAAATATCTAAAATAAATTAGTTATTATGGCCGGTTAAGATTAACCGATAGTCTGACATCCTAGAGCATAGACTCGTAAGAAGTCTACAATATGGAAATATTAGTGCTTTTTAAAATAAACCTTATATTGATAAGGCCACCTCGATTGATATGCGAGGCAGTTCCCCAAAGAGAACCCCGAAAAGTTGAGAGTCACCAAAGTACTAGAACTTCGTGTGACTGAGATTGTGTCTATGCGGGACTGATCACCCCACATAATATCAATCTCGGTAGCGTTACCATCAGACAAGAAATTGGACGGGTATCGACAAAATGGGTCTCCTCCCCCTGACCTTTGTCATTTCATTTCTACCCTCTGATTATTCTTTCCTAGCTTGTCAGATGATTTATTGATAACATATTTTGGTTACTTGTTGTGCCAAAATTGAACCAAGGTCATTATACCTTCCAGTATCGTGTAACGATATTCTCAATCCACTTTGATACAATTAGCTATCCAAGTAATGGAGTTTTCTAAGCCCAATTGCAAGTCAAGAGTATGACTTAAAGTATGATACCGTCAGGGATTACCCAAAACATGAAAATGAAATAGAACAAGATAGAAATAAAGAGACTTACAATTAGTGGAAGGAAATTTAAGATGAAAAATGTTTAAGGATAATGATATGATCTTGAGTATGTTACAAAATGGTTCAGGGGTTGATAAATGAGTAAAGATATTGATACAAGACTCAAGTGGATAATGGTGTGAGGAGAGATAGTTAATAAAGACCTTTTGGAATTCCCAGAATTTTTTTTTTTTGTATGTAATCAAGAAAAGAGATACTAGATAGTAAGGTAAGAAGCATGCTCGAATCTACGAGAATGGTAAGGCATATTAAGAGAATAAGTAAAGAGGAGAAATGAGTACATAAGCAGAATATATATATATTTAAGTGGATGCATGCATTAAAGTACGGGATAAATCAGTTCCCACAGAATATAGCAAAGGATCAAGAGTTGACACTACATTAACAAATGTAGTAGTTAGTGGTATAGGTTGACGACAAAATCTAGATTAAGATTTCCATACATCACGGGTGATACACCCCTTAGAACAATCGTGTGGATCAGACAAAAAAAAAAAAAAAAATTCACTAGAAATAAAGTTTCGATTAACAAGATTTAAGTTGGTCGGCCACGAAAGACGTATGAATGAAAGTTAGCAACGGAATGTAACAGAGTAAGACAAACAGAAAGATAATCCATTCCAAGGAACCTAATCCTCAAGGAACTCCTCCAGTTAAGAAACTATATGAAATAATGAGCATTTGAGATATGGACCAAGAGTTACAGTAAATCTTCAATCTAAAAGATTGATTGGAAATACTAGGTAAACAAAACTATCAAGAAGAGTATAAAGTAAGATGATTATGTATAATTTAAACTTCCATAGCGGAGACAATGAAACATAAATAAAATATGTAACCTCTTAGGAGTGACTCGTTATTAAAAGAGATTCGTCAAGAATTCTCCAAGATAGTAAGGCCAATAACATGATCGTAAAGCGAGTGATCCAGTGTATGTGGACCTTTTAGCGTCACTCATGCTTTCAATAGTTGACATGGAAGTCGATAGTTGCGCTAATTCTGATAGTTCTAGAACTACAAAAGAAATAAGCAACATACATAGATGCCTCAGAGAATGGGATGAAGCATCCCAGTACCAATGAAAGGAAAGAAATGTAACAATTTATACACCACGTTGGTTATACTACAACCCTACCCACAACTTAAATTTTTCAGTTGTGCACGCCCTGAAAATTTAGAAGCATCAACCTTATGGAGTTAATGCAAAATCTCACGGATTACAAGAACAAATTCGAACAGTGAGCTTTTATATGTGTCGAATAAGGTGGGTAGAACTAGTAGAGAATTATGAATGTAGTATCAACTACCAATGCAAAGGTCAATATAATAGCCAATGCTTTAAGTCGTAAACCACGCTGTATGTGGATACTTCTTCTCACGAGTGAGAAGACAATTGTCAGTGATTTTAAGAATATAAATTTAAAGGCAGTGTCTCGCCCAAAGCGGTAGAAAAGATTATTACTACTTTGACTATAACGTCAACAAGAGGCATAGAGCAAAGAAACGAAGTTAAAGAGGATACAGATGTTAAGAATAATAATACCGAAGAATATTGTTAGGAGATTGTGCATACCACACGATGATGAGCTCAAGAATGAAATCTTAAGTTAAAACTAAAGATACACTATAAAACTCTCACCTGGGAACACAAGATGTATCAAGACCAAGAAAGGAAGTTGTGGTAGGAGACACGAAGAAATATATAACCTCAACTACCTGAAGGTGCTTTAGTATGTCAAACAAATGAACTTGTTTCAGGATATGGTTAACCACCATGTTAACTAATTGATTATGATAAATTGGATTATAACCAAAACATTAATGGAATCTACAACCCTCGGAGATCTTGTAGTGAAACTACGAGCATGTTACAGTGAAATTGTGACAAGACTACCAAAACTAAGAAAGAAAACAAAGTTGTATATTAGAAGTTATTGACCAACTTACAAAGGGGTCCTATTTGATTCATATTTCGATCAATCATGGATAAAAGTTAGTCAATTATGTGGTTAAGAGACCGTGCATTACACAGAGTGATTATCTTTAATCACAAAAGATCAAGACATTAAGTTACGTCCAAGTTCTGGAAAAGTTACAGAAAGATTTAGGCACTAAGCTAATCATTAGCACAACTTGCCATCACCAAGCCAATAGGAAATAAGAATGGAAGATTCAGAGCCTATCAAGCAGGTCGAGAATAATCGTACTAGTTAAAGAAAGAAATAGACCTGCTAATTATAATTATTAGCCAACAATAGGTATGACGTCATATGACGTATTATAAGGGTAACAATGTAGATTACCCTCTATAAGGACAAGATAGGTGAAAGAAAGATTTAAGGTCCTGATACGATAAATGAAGGGTTCGAGATAGGAAATGTTTGTAAGAGAGTGAGAGAAGCTAGAACGGACCGAAGTCCTAAGCCGACAAATGTCAAATAAAGATAAACTTGAAATAGTGGATGGTGTCTTCTTGGAGGTAACACCTTCAGAGTGAATAATGATGTTCACATATAAAGTAAAGCCGAGAACTCGTCTTATTAAGATCTTATGATATCCAAAAACAATGTGATATGCTAAAGTAGCATACAAGTTAGAAGCACCTCCAAATTTAGAATGTATGAACAATGTGATTCCTTACGTACGCAAGTAAGAAAGTACGTGTTTGAGAACATGCGCAAAATTTATTAAGATAAATTGTCTTAAATTTATAGCTCTGTTGCAAGAATAAAGTAAAAGAAGTTTTGGACTGAAAGGTGCAACATCTTAGAAAGAAGTCTATTACTTCATTCGAGGTTTGGTGGAGACACCACAAACAAGGAGAATCGACGTAAAAAGTCGATGTTAAGATAAAGGGAAGTACCCCGAGCTGTTCAATTAGAAGTACGCAAATTTCGGGACGAAATTTTTTTTAAGGTGGGTAGAATGTAATGGCCCGCAATTTCATTAGTCTTAAATCTATGTTACGGTAGTAAATTACGAGCAATACTCGTATTCACATATATATATATATATATACAAGTACTCAAGCATGATTTAGAATGTTATGATGAAAGGTAGATAATCGGATTGATTATCGAGTGGATAGCACAATATTAAGCGATGACAATTTTAATAATTGGTTATCATTGGGTCAAGCCCAAAGATTATTAAATTGGGCCCAAGCCCATAAATAGATGAATTGGGCCGAGCCCAATTAGTAGAAACCCATCTGCTTAAGAAATGTAAAACCAAAGGAGTTACGGAACGAAAAATATACAATGGATGTATATTAAGAAATACATGCTACGTAAGTAAGCAACGTAAGTAAGCAGTAATCAAAAGAATACACCTAACTATAACTTAAGGAGTTAATATGTCACAAAATGATTTAATACACAAGGAAAAGGACAAGGAAAAGGAAAAGGAAAGAGAAAAGAAGCGGCTGCTACTACTTCTACTGCAGCTTTTCCTTCTAGCCATCATCATTCCTTCCTTATAGCTTCATTGAAAAATCAGCCCAAACCTCCCAACCATGCCCTGCAAAACTATCCCCTAAAACAAGGGAAAGCAAACATCAAAACATGAAGAAAAGGGAGGTTAAGTTCGCAGGTTTCACACCTGTTAATTACACACAAAGTTTACAGCCAAGAAGTAGTATAAATACCCCCTCCTACACCTTATTACAGTTTCAACTTCACATTCTTATCACTCAAACATAATAGGAAGTTAAGAGAAGAAGAGTAACTAAGGAAGATGAAGGGAAAAGCTAGCAACTACAGCCCTTCTAACACAATTAGTAAGCATTCTATCACCATTTTTTTAAAGTAGAGTGTTAAGGAGAGTGTTAACAAGAATTAAGCATGCTAATTTCAGATTTGAACTCACTCAAGCATGCTCAAAGTTAACTCGTTGATTAAATAATCAACCAAGCATAAGCTAATGAACTACTAAGTTAAGCATGTAGTAACACACCCTTTACAAATTCATGTATACAAGCAAAGCATGCTTATTAGTCAAGATGCAATTTATACTCAAACAAATAAGCATATACCCTACTGCCCTTTTAAATAATCACTTGCTTAAATTGATTAAATCATGGAGTTTAGTAGCTATGTCAAATCTGACTTTGCTATGCATAAAAACGGAAGAACGAAAACATCTATCACATAATACATACTAATCGAATAAGTAAATAAAGGGAGAAAGACGAGTCGAACCTCCGTCGAGGCTGAGGCCTCGACGGGAAAGGGGCTGAAAATCTGTCGGGGCGGCAAAGGCGGCCCCGAGTCGAACTTGACGGCGACGGCACCCTCCTCCGGGGACACCTGCTGTCCCAAAACCCTTGCGTAATAAAAGGAAAAAGGAAACATTAATATATATATATATATATGTGTGTGTGTGTGTGTGTGCCGAGAGATAGGGTTAGACGAAGGGGGGGAGAAAACGGGAGACTGCCGGAGTGCGGCCCTCGCCGCCGGCGAGGATGTCACCGGCAGTACAGTCTAGAAGGGAAAGGGCAGTAGCAGCGGCGGTGTGCCCTGGTCGGACCCCGGCGACGGCGTCTCCTCGGCGGAGCGTCTGAACCTGCAGGTGGTAATAGACGAGTGAGAGAGAGGGGAAGACAGAGAGATGGGCAGACAGGCAGAGTCACGGCGACTCACGTCGCCGGCGACAGTACAGCAACGGCGGCTCGTCGACTCCGATCAGCCGAGTTCAGTCCGATGGAGGATGGTAGAGAGATAGAGAGAGGAGAAGGGATAGAGAGAGATGGGGGAAGGAACGGAGGAGGAGAAGGCGAGGTGGCCGGGGAATGAGGCGCTCTCGCCGCCGGCGACGGTGGCGTTGGCTAGGCAGGTTAGTCCGAGAGTGGGAAGAAGGGGGCAGGTGGTTAGGGCTTGTGAATGGTGGATGGTTGAGAGGTGAGGGAAATGAGGGTGAGGGTGAGGGTTCGGGTTTTTATACCTAGGGTTGAACCGGGTCGGGTTCTGGGTCGGGTTTCGGGTCAAATGCTGGGTCTGGGTTAGGACTTGACTTGGGCCGAGAATTGGGCTCAGGTCTGGGCCGAATAATTTAAATTCGGCCCAACTGCTCAAAACAATTACTTTAACATCTACGTGTGTTGATACCATAAAATTTAGACGAGAAGGACGTTATAATTACCGAGAAATGTTTTATTGATTCTAATAAACCCACTCGAGTAATATGAGTTTATTATTGAAGCTTGAGAAATTCTCGAGCCTAAAATTGCCTATTTAATTCATGGAAATGAATTATGAAGAGAATATTAGATTTAACAATCTAATAATATATAACTTCAAATAAATTATTATTCGAAGCTTACAAGGACAATTAATGGCTACCACTAGCCATGAAGAATAATTAACTCCGATTAATAATCTCACGATATATTAACGGAACGTTAGTTTAAACGAGAAGTTAGAAACAAAGAATTATAATATCCTTTATAAGGAATTATTAGATTCTATAAGAATGGAAATTCTTATATTGTCATTTCTAAATAGGTGGAAATCGACCGGAAGGTTGACGTTGCGATTTTTATCAGGATCGACACTTTTCACGCTACTTAAGGTGGGCTTTCTTATACAAGAAAAGTTATAGAATGTTTAGATGAAAATGTTTATTTTCAAGTATTGTCATGCCATAAATGTTTCGATTTTTGTATGACGCCTATCTGCATTGGCTACGCCAATTTAAGTTAATCGAATTCGGGTCCTCGTTAAGACTTGCTATCTTACTTGGACTAGTGTACACAGGACCGTGAGTCATCTTCAGGGTTGGCCGGTCAGGTGTCGTGTGAGGTGGCCACCTCCTCGACACCACAGTTTCAGATATGGTAGATTACTAAAGAACTTAGTCCGCGCGGACACTTTTAGATCACAAGAACAGTTTTAGTAAGCATGGGCTCTTTTCAATAAAACCCCTATGTCTTACAGTTGAATGGCTTGACAATTATTATGTATAGTTTTCGGCATGTGCCCACTGAGTACTTTCGTACTCAGCCCTGCATGTATTTCTAAATGTGCAGGTTGAGCATGATGATGTGAAGTGCCGAGTGGAGCTTTTGTCGTTTTTCAAGTAGATAGGACTCTCGGTAATATGTGTCCTCATACATGTATTTAAGTATTTCTTCCGTTGTGCAAACTCTTGAGCTTTCGAGAATTGTTCAAGTCATGTAATGGATTATGACAAGTATCCTCGTATTCTCATTTGAGATCCCGAGTCGAGATGTTCAATGGTATCAATGTTGTTCAAATAGCTATACGAGTCAGATTCCACACCAGTCTTATTCCCCCTTTCTTTCCCCTACTCTTAATTCCCATCCCTAGTCATGTTTTCCCGGATTAGCTATCCTTAGCAATGTCCGGTCGTGAGATAAGTAGTTGTAAAACATAGCAATTAATTATTAAATGATAAATAAATTTCACATTCAATTAAAAAATTAACCATTTGGGTTTTACCAACACAAGCACATATTAAAAAGATAGATATTGCAATATAAAAACCTCCTCCTTTATTTTGGGCTTGTGGCCTCTTAATGGGTGTGCGTGTGAAGTTCCATTGGAGGCACACCAATTTTCTTATATATTACACATAATTTTTTTATCAGCAGACACGTTTGTTTACAAAAATTATTTTTTACGAAAAGGTTTGCAATTTTCTTGTAAATAGACACATCTGTTTGCAAAAATTATTTCTTATAAAAAGGTGCAAACGTGAGTTTTGGAAGGATGCGTCTATTCACAATTAAAATGAAAACAAGAACTCAATTATTATAGTTTTAACTGCAGAAAAATAGATTTAAAAAATATAAATAAAAGTATAATTACGAAAATACCCTCCGTACTTGGCTTTTATATAGTATATAGATATGAATAACATATGCAGCGTACAATAGTATGAATTAAGTAATTGTATGTCCAATAACTAAGAAATAATATGTAACTAACTGTTGGCCTTTGCAAATTTTGGCAAAATATTGACTACGTCGGCCAATGGAATTGCATTTACCGCTTAATTGCGAATGAGATCCTTTATTATCTAGCGATGCAAAATTCTCTATTGCATCGTAGATTCTTGACGCCTGCTAAATTATAGAGTTTAGAAATTTCAAATAATTAGATATATATTTTCTTTATTTAAATTTTAAATGTTAAATCATTGATTATGTCATATATATATATATATATATATATATATATATATATATATATATATATATAGGGATTGGTTCATATGCTAACCATATTAGTTAGTGAGAACTAAGAACTAATTTAGACCCTCAATTTCAATTAATTAGTGGTTAGGATTTATTCATGGAAATTAATTAAAAAGGACATATTTTGTTTAGGAAAAGGTTATTAATGTAATCTTCATTTATTTGTTCCATATTTCAAGGGATTTATTACTCATTTAATTTTCTCTCATACGTTTAGTCTGCCGTAATCTTCTTCTTCTTCTTCTTAATTCTTGTTCTTCTTCTTCTTCTTCTTCTTCTTCTTCTTCTTCTTCTTCTTCTTCTATTATGACATTTTCATCTATGGTTTTTTATTTTGTTTTTATTTATTTATTTATTTATTTATTTATTTATTTATTTATTTATTTATTTATTTATTTATTTATGTTTTAAATTTTCATATACAAGTTATTAAGCATAAATGAATAGAAAGATAGCATATAAGCATGATTATTTAAGGGGAGAAACTCATATTTAGCCACTTTCACTATAACTATAACTTTATAGCCACAAGTTTAAAAGTGTAAGTTTTATAGCCACTTTTGCATGAAAGTACATAAATACTCTTACTTTTGAATTGGGTCCCACCACTTTTATTTTGTTGTTTTTGTAATTAGATAATTTTGACAAATTTTCTCTCTCTCTCTTTCCAACCGTGTTTGGACACGGTAGAATGAATTTTGATCGAGCAAACTTTTTTTTTTTTTTTAATTTTTAATTTTTTTAATTTAGACGTTGAGAGATTATTAATTTGTACTCACCTCTCTTACCGTGTCCATGCATGGACACGGTTGAACCATTCTCTCTCTCTCTCTCTCTCTCTCTTTTTTTTTTTTTTTTTTTTTTTTTTTTTTTATTTGACATAAATTCTATTAATTGATTTTTAATATAAATAACTAAAGTAATGCATTTAATTTATTTCAACTACCAAATCTTATTTTGATCCACTTCATTAATTCAAAAGAGTAGATAACAATAATAAATGTGTCAAAATCTCTTTGAATACAACAATTGCAACAAACAACATTTCATTCGAAACTAACCAAAAATTAGAGAGAGAGAGAGAGAGATTTTTTTTGCAAAAAATTATATTTTTCGTCTATTAATTTCTGGGAAATCGAGGGACTATTTTCGGCGGTGAAATTGGGAATATTCAAGGTTTTTCCGACTAATATAAGGTACGATCGTAATTTCATTTCGTTTCGCATATTTTCGATTATTTTTTTGCTCAAAAAAATAAAAAATTGAAATTGTTCTTCGTGGCACTGTTGAGACCATAGAGACACTGTTGGATCATAGTGGCACGGTTGGGCAAACCATGCCCAAAATTTATTTTTTTTTTTTAAAATACGATTTAGGCACGGTTGGTTTGAGATTTCAACCGTGTGACACGGTTGAAATCCCAAACCAACCGTGCCTTATATAATTAATTTTTTTTTTAATTTTTTAATGATGGCACGGTTAATTTGAGATTTCAACCGTGTCACACGGTTGAAATCTCAAATCAACCGTGCCCCTACCGAAAATCTAACAAAAAAAATCTTGTGTTTTTTCAGGATGTCGTATCAGAGAATCCTCGTGCATCACAGTGGGCATTGGGAGAGGACCTCGTACGTGGGAGGTGATAGTTTCCTCGTGCACTTCCCCATATTAGGAATTACACGTGATAAGGTGCTTAGGGAGATCCGTGATCAATTGGGCTCAGAATCGGAGTACATATTGTACTACTTGACGGACCTAACCGATCATGGGAGGATGAAGGTTGTTCTGAAGAACGACACGGATTTGCTTAGGCTTATCGTCGAGCAGAACGATTTGCCAACCGTGTATGTGATCGAGAAGACACAAAACATCAACTTTCGCACTCCTACGACACAACAATCCACGGTTTTTTAGAACTTGAATATTGGAGGTCCTAGTCATCAAGAATCGGAGTCTTCGGATGAGGAGACGGGGGATGAGGAGGCGAGGGATGAGGAGGCGAGAGATGAGGAGGCGAGGGCTGAGGAGGAGAGAAATGAGAGGGCTGAAGAGGCGATTGATGAACAACAGAGGGCCGACTTGTTTGAGTCGTTAACTACAGAGTTTAGAGCATGGATTCAGGAGCCGGGGCGTGTTGATAGGATCATCGGGCACCGAAGCATACATTCAGATAATCAAGACGGAAGATCTGATGATACTCGTGCCACTCACGAAGCCATAAGAAATTGGTTGATTCCGTACGTCGACCTAGATACGGCAGAGCCTCTAGGCTTTATCGAGCCCGATTACAGCCCCTCACTTGGCAAATTGCGTGTGGGTGGCCTCTTCAAGGAGAAAGATGAATTGCAAATAGCCGTGGGCCTCTATCACATGGAGAACCGTCTAGAGTATACCACCGAACGCTCAAACAAAACGCGTTTGAATTTTGTGTGCACCCAGGATGATTGTGCATATTTTCTGCGTGCACGACAAAGGGGCGGGATATGGAAGGTTAGGAAATATGAACCCAACCATACGTGTCAAGTGGTTCTAGACGGAAACAAACCGCGACAGATTTGTGCCAAGGTTTTAGGAGCTTTCTTTGCACGTAGACTGGTAGTCGAGGGATCCGTGTTGAAGCCGAATGAGATGATGAATGAGCTACAAACTCAGTACGGCATTCAGATAGGCTACAGCTTTGCACTGCGTGCCAGAAACGTAGCGATCGAGAGCATGTACGGAAGTTACGAAAAGTCGTATCAGAGGTTACCGTCTTACCTCTACCTGCTGAAGGAGAGAAATCCGGGAAGTGTGTACGATATGGTGACATCGCATGCTGACGATCAACTAGTGTACATGTTTCTTGCCCTTGGACAGTCCATCCAAGCCTTTCAAAGTGACTTGCTCCGTCACGTGATTGTTGTTGACGGGACACATCTGAAAGGAAAGAACAAGGGGACCCTCTTTGTAGCTGTGACTAAAGACGGGAATGAGCAGGTGTTTCCTCTTGCAATAGGATTAGGTGCGAAGGAGAACGATGAATCATGGACATGGTTTTTGTCGAAGGTGAAGAATTGTTTCGGGGCGCCGGACGATCTATTGATCGTTTCTGATCAACACGTGAGTATCATCAATGCCGTGAACGCCGTTTTCCCTAACCGAGCACACGGCCTCTGCTTCTACCACATCACGAAGAATCTGAAATCGTTCGGGCAACATGCCTTGGGAATTTTCAAAGAGGCGGCCTACGCAAATCAAGATTCAACGTTCGATTAAAACTTCGATGCCTTGAGATGCTTCGGCCGTGAAGGGGGCGGAATTTATAGAAAGTTGTGTGATATCGGCCCTCCGAAGTGGGCGAAGTCAAAGTGTCCCGTCCCATGCACGAGTTTCATGACTTCTAATCCGGCCGAGACAATGAATGCACGGCTACTGTGGGCTCGTCGGCTGCCGATATGCTCGATGCTTGAGATGTATCGCACGATCGTAGAAAAGTGGTTTGACCAACACCGTCAAAGTGCCCTTTCTCGGGAGCACGATCTCACTCCGAAGGCGTACGAGAAGATGTCGGCAGCCCATGAATGGGGACGTCGCTACCCGTGTAGGACGACAGCGACTCCCAATTTGTATAGGGTAGAAGGCGAGAACGGCAATTACCTCGTGGACCTTCAAAACTCGACGTGCTAGTGCCGTGAGTTTGACTTGGACTTGATGCCTTGTCGACACGCCCACGCGGCTCTAAGGTACGACATATTCTTATGTGAGTTATACATAGACGAAATTGAATGGTACGACTGATTTATTTATTCATGCTCAATCAGGTATTCAGGTGGACGAGCAAGTGATTACGTGAGTCACTATTTCAAACAGTCTACCTTGGTAGCCACCTATACACCAACCATCGAACCCGTCCCTCATCCGGAGTCGTGGGACGTGCCCGACTATGTGACCTCATGCGTTGTGCGTCCACCTCTAGTACCTAAGCAAGCCGGACGACCAAGGGAGTCACGTGCAAGAGCCGTAGGCGAAGAAGGAACGTCAACATCGACGGCTCGACAAAGGTGCACTCGATGCGGACAAGCTGGGCACAACAGGAGAGTGTGTATAGCTCCAATTCCGATTGGCGGTGTCGACTTGAATGTACCGCCCCAAGATGTGGAGCCTGGTAGAAGAAGGAAGAAAAAATGTAGCATATGTCAAAGCCAGGAACACACGAGACCTCGATGCCCCTTGCGAGTGGTAGAATAATTTTTCGATTATTTTTATTTCGATAGATTGAATCTCATGTTTGGATTGAATTGAATGTTTGGATTGGAATGAATTTCAAATGTCGATTGAATGTTGTACTAGGTATGGGAAATAAAATGGGCATGGTTGATTTTTGGACTTAGAAAAAATTTTGCCATTTTTTTCCCCATTGTCACGGTAGAGGCACGGTTGAAATGAAGATTCAACCGTGCCTCACACGGTTAAAATCTCAATTCAACCGTGCCTTGCCCTCTGGACGGTTGACTTTCGAGGCACTGTTGACTTTCTGGTTTGACCGTGTACCCTAACAGTGTACCCTAACCGTGTCTACAGTCAAGGGGCAATTTTCGAAAGTCAACCTTCTAAAAAATCGTTAATTTCGATGTTAGTACGTAAATTAACCGTCAATTACACATTATTTACTAACGATACATCAATTATACGCCGTTAACAACAACAACGAACTCAAATGACACTCGAATCTTTGGATAATGAGGTAGGGGACCATATACATTGTAGGAGTGTTTCATCTTAGGAAGTGCCGATGCATTAGATAGATTAGATTACGCTATTTTAATCATTAAAATCCAATGTTTTCCGCTTTATTTGTTGTTTTTTAATCAACTATGGCATATAATAGTGACGTCACACGCTAATTACGATAAAAAAATCGAATTTTGTACAATTTGATCAATTAGGCACGGTTGGTGTTCTTAGCGGCACTGTTTGGCACGGTCAAAGGGAAAGTCAACCGTGCCAGACGGAAGTCAACCGTCTACAGTGTGAGGCACGGTTGACTTCCCGTGTTGACCGTGCCAGACACGGTTGAAACTGCAATTCAACCGTGTCTGTACCGAAGAAAATGGGAAAAAATGGCCCAAAATTTTGCTAAGTCCAAATTTCCTCTAAGTCCTACTCTTTGCACATTTGATATTTGTTCGATGATTCCACATTCGATAATCTAATACGATAATTGCAAATTGACAACGATTGCACATTCGATAATCTAATACGAGAAACGAATTCCATTAACAAGTTCGATAAATAAGAATCAACAAGGTTTTTTATAAATCTACATTAACCCTCTATAGATCGACCGGACCGTCGATAGGATACAACGAAAGACTAAAGATTCTCCTAGCCAATATCTTTCGTTGCCGCTTGATGAACTTCTCCTCATCAGTATTTCGTAGAGGAGCTGCACTCGAGGCGAGGATACGATCCAAGTACAAGCATGCGTATATGCCGCAGCTCACACCGTCGACTTGGATGTACTGTTGATCTTCAGGCATGAATTTTATTTCCATAAAGTCGGTCCTCTTCTTCCCTATATTAACCTGTTGGTTCCAAAAGTCGGTCTGGGCAAGGACTTTAGGGAAGAGGCGACTTATGCATAGGAGTTGTATCGTGCGATGATCTCCAGTCTCGCCCTTTTCGAGGCGATACAATATTGAATCGTACACCTCAACCCTCCACTCTGGGACGCAGACGCGAGCGACCACGTAATGATTCGTCGTGACATGGCAAACCATGAGAAACTGTAACAAGCTAGCTATAATTAGATGCACACTAAAGTCGGGAAAGGAGAGGAAACAACGTAATGAATCGTACTTACATATTTGCCATGCTTCCAAGGGATGTACGTATTTGTCCCTTCGAAAACCTCCAACAGGTCTTTTTTGGCCTTCCATCTCTGATACGTCTTGCCCGCTTTCAAGCCTAGCTCAGGATCGTTCTTGTGCTCCGCTTCGAGGGCTCGATTCAACGCCTTCTGTATTTCCAACAACAAGTTACAATGTGAGCTAGACTTTGTATGTAATAAGGTAATGCAAAAAACGTTAATTAATAATACAACTTACGTAGTAATCACACCCCGCCAGTATGACATGACCGTGTCCTACTCCGGGATCTAAGGATTTTCGACGGCGTAATCGAGCCCTCCAATACAGGATGTAGAGGTCAATAATCTGAAAATGCACAAACAAAACACAAATTAATGAAATCTCGAATTGTTTTCTAAACACACAAATAGAAACGAATTCCAAAAACACTTACCGGCGCTTCGATTTGAATCTTCGGGTCCTCGATTTCATCAAAGAGTTTTTGCCCCATCTCGAATCCATGCTCTTGACAGGTGTACACTACGGCATCCTTCCCCGCAGCTCTATGTGCACGATAAGCTTGTTTCACAGTCCGCATAGAAAGCCGTGAGTCTGTGTTCGCCATATACGGACTCTGGAGGAAGGCAGAAGGCTTGATTTGCCGGCCGGCTTGAGTAGAGATTAGCCTTTGCCCGGCTCTCGGATCAAACTCTAAGTCCGAACCCTCCGATTCGGGTGATTCTCGACCACCACGAACAGGCGAGGGGATATCTCGTTCAAGCCCTCGGATGTAGGATGAGTGAGAGGACGAGGCTTCCCCTCCTCGGACCGGTTCTTGAGTCGGTGTCCGACTCCTCGACCTCCTAACGGCCTCCTCGATCCTCTGACTGCCCCCGCCCACGTGCGAGTGATACGACGCCTCGGGAGACGGCCTCCTCGATCCTCGGCCCCCGAGAAGGCCCTTAGCACGTTCAACGACGGCCCTGGCAAAACGAGCAACAATGTTGTTCTCGTCTGTATCCCGAACCAGTCGATCACCGAACCTCTCGATGAACCGGTCCATCGACGCATCGTCTCCACGACATCTGAGCAGGCACGGATCCCCGTGGATGCAACAGACGACGTCGCTCGATTCCTCGTGACGAGATGGCTCGGCTCTCGGGCGCTTCGACCGTCCCTCGTCTCTACGGCGCCTCGACTGCGCCTCGTCAAGCGTGTCCCGATCCAGGGCTCCGAGACGGAGAGGACGGGTAGGCAACTGTCCCTCGGAAGAAGCACGGGTCGCTCGACGGGGAATCACGACCCGTTCAGGGTCCCGGCACATCAACCTCTCTACGACCCTGGCCATATCTCGGGCCGCCTTCGATCTCCTCTGCTCTGGCTCCGCTTTCTTGTGGGCGTGGCGTTTCGGAGCATCGTACTCCAACACCAGAGGGTTCGGGTTCTCAAGACTAAGGAGATAGGGCTGTCGTTGCTCTTCATCGGATGGGCGGAGCCTCGTGATTGGTGTCTAGATGTTAGGTTTTTAGTCGTCTTTTCGTGTCCGTTTTCCCTTAGTTTTCGTGTGTTTTCATTGTTTGTAGCTATGATTTGGTTGCTTTGGAGTCTTTGGTATTGTAGGATAAAAAGGGCGGAAACGAGAATAAAACGAGAAGAAAGAAGTGTTATATCGAAGAGGGGTTCGATAGGAGCATGTAGGCAAAAACGGGGGTCAATTTGGAGTTCGGACGAGGAAGTTACGGCCAAAACAAGAAAGACGCGCGCAGTCCCAGCGAACCAGCATTGGAGCGCTCGCTCCAAGGTGTTGGAGCGCTCGCTCCAAGGTGTTGGAGCGCTTGCTCCAAGTCAAATTAAGAAGGGAAAAAGCGCAGCTATCTTGGAGCGCTCGCTCCAACCCTCTGGAGCGCTCGCTCCGTGTCTGACAGGTTTTATTTTAAGTTTCCTTGTGGGAATCGAACTCTTACCTTATGTTATATATATGCCATTAGGGCACAAATTAGAGACAACCTTTACCTTAGTTTTAGCTCTAGTTTTTAGCACATTACATTCTAGTTTAGTTTTCCTTTGTTCGATCCGGATCGCTACTTCGTTCTTCAATTAATTCAAGTTTTTACTCAGTTCTTCGTTCTTCGTTTAATCTCGTAAGTTCTTTATTGCTTTCTTTAATTTGATTTAATTGCTTTCCTTAGTTCTAGATTTACTTTCGTAATTGTTTCGTTTAGTTTCATTCGTTTAATTTAGTTTGTTTGATTTCAAGTTCTTAGATTAGGTTCGTTTTTCTTAGTTTTCAATTCCTTCGCTTTCAAGTTTTCGTAGTTAGATTTATTTGCGTAGATTTTCAGATTAAGTTTATTTCATGTCTAGATTCGTTTTCGTTTCTTTCGTTGCTTTCTTTATAGCTTTCTTTTCGATTCTTGCCTAGTTAGTTTATTTGCTTTCATCTAGTTTAATTCTTTAGATTAATTAGTTCAATTTATTTCTTTGCTTTCTAGATTAGATTTATTTACTTGCTTTGATTTAATTGCTTTAATTTATTTTATTGCCTAGGATTTAAAAACCAAAATTCAAAATTCTTTTTACTTGCTTTCTTAGTTTTAGGCTAGATTAGGATTTTTGCTACACGATTATTTGCCCTGCAAAGTTTTTCTTGAGATTCGACATTGGATTTTTACTTACTAAGTGCTAGGATAGATTTCGTTCTATTGCGAACACTTTTTAGTGAAACACCTCGCGTGTACCTCGAGCTGTATACACGTATGAAATTCATTAGTTAACAACGTACGCATGAAACAACTAAATAATTAAATAATTTTAATGCAAAGTGAAGTCATTAATTACCTCGGGGTTGTCAAAGAAACCGGCAAAGCTCGAGTACGTCGAATAGGTCTCCCACCTCCTCAGTCGGGGCATCAACTCAGCTCTCTGTGGAGCTTTGTAGCCACAGGCTTGTCCCAAAGCCGGAATGGCCTCGTACGCCCATAAATTGAGCCCCCAAACCGGCCCGTACAAGTGGTATTTTTTGAGCTTGTTTTCGATCTCCGATGGATCTTTCTTCACAACGTCCAACTGGTGGCAAAGGATTTGCCACGACCACGATCCCCACGGGAAATCCCTCCACTGCTCCTCGTTCTCAACTAGCGCCCAAGCCCAATCATCGATGGGCGCATTGTCATGGCTTTATAGAATCAACAAGTAGACGAGAAGGTTGGCGGCCTTCAAGTATTGCTCGGGCGTGCCTAGCCGACTTTCCCGGGGATGTTTCAAGAAGTCATCCCTCAATTGGTTCGACTTGATCTTCTTCTTCGAGCGTCCGTACTTCGTGTGGTACAGGCTCGACAACGGTATAATATGGTTTCGACCGTAGGGGTCGAAAGCGGAAGGCCCGAACATTAATCCGGTCACAATGGCCCACTCTCGAGGGCCGCAGATTATTTCACGCCCCCCAATCGAGAACCACCTCTCGTGCTCCGGGATCGACGAGTCTTTCAACTCCCGGACTAGAAACTCGTGTGTGGCACTGATTGCCACATCTCTCCTGTTGAGCTCCATGATGTAACGGAAGGGGCTCTCCTCTAGAAATCGATCGAGGAGCGGCTGTCCCCCGACTTCTATCAATTGATCGTGGATATCTCGAAGAATGTGGACCCGTGTGTATAGGAGTACTTTGCCGGCATATCCTTGCATTCGAGGTCTCATCCACTCAAACCTAGGCTGAAAATAATACAAACAAAACATATTAGTATAGTTATAACAAAAAAAAAATGAAAAACGGATCAAAAACAAAAAATTGCCACGGTAAAGGCACGGTTGAATTGGAAATTCAACCGTGCCACACGGTTGAATTTCCAATTCAACCGTGCCTGGTCAACGATTTGGCACGGTCAACCATATGGCACGGTTGACTTGGTTTTTTGACAGTGCCAGGCACGGTTGATTATTCAAATCAATCGTGCCTCTACCGTATAAACACCAGTCGACATTTTTCTTATATTTTCTCATATTATCGAATCAAATTCATCATTTACAAACACTAAACCCTAAAATGTGTCCTCAATAGTGTTCAAACTAAACCCTATACCAAGAACTAAACTAATCGAACGAGAGATTTAAAATAAAATTGAGAAATATTTATAAAACTCACCGGCGGCGGAGGCATCACCCATTCTTCGCTTTCGGAACCGGAATGTGCGTCTGACATTGTCTCCGGTGGTGGCGGCGGCGGCGGCACAAAGTAACGTTCTTGGCGGCGGCGGCGACGGTGGGAGGCGACGGCGACTGGTGTTGAAATGGGGGTTTCTTTTTTCTTCAAACACGTCGAGAGAGAGAAGGAGAGGGAGAGGGTGGTTGTAAGATTTAAGTGGTGCATTAATGGCCCACAAAATCTTACTTTTTGTATTTTTCAGAATATTCCTTTCTTTCCTTTTTTTTATTTATGTCAATGATGACATGGAACATCTTTTTGAGGGTAAATGTGTCTTTTTACTTGAAAGTGGCTATAAAACTCATACATTTAAACTTGTGGCTAAATAAGTTATAGTTATAGTGTAAGTGGCTATTTTTATACATTGAGACTTATTTAAGCATAGGAATATGTCTTAGTTCTATTCGAATATTCATCTATGTTTTTTATTCTGTTTTTTGTAATTTTCATATACAAGTTATTAAGCATAAATAAATAAGAAGATAGCATATAAATATGAATATTTAAGCATAAAAATATGTCTGTTTTTTTTATTGTATATTTTTTTTTTTTTGTAATTTTCATATGCAAGTTATTTAAGCATAAATAAATAGGAAGATAACATATAAATATGATTATTTAAGCATATGAATAGGTATTAGTTTAATTCTAATATTAGTCTATGTTTTTTTATTCTATTTTTTTTGTAATTTTCATATACAAGTTATTAAGCATAAATAAATTGGAAGATAGCATACAAATATGATTATTTAAGCATATGAATACGTCTTAGTTCCATTCGAATATTTATCAATGATTTTTTATTCTATTATTTTTTTGTAATTTTCATATACAAGTTATTAAGCATAAATAAATAGGAAGATATCATATAAATATGATTATTTAAGCATAGGAATATGTCTTAATTGCATTCGAATATTCATTGTCATTCACAATTTGTCATCGTCATTCACGATATTTAAACATGAATTGATATTTAAAAAAAAAAAGCATGAAAAGCATGTAATTTTTTCATATACAAGTTATTAAGCATAAATAAATATGAAGATAGCATATAAATATGATTATTTAAGCATATAAATATGTGTTAGTTGCATCGAATATTTATGCTAATTAATAGGATAATTAGTTTGAGGAAGTGACGAGAATCTTGGAACGCGTAATCTTTTTTTTTCTTTTCCCTAAACTACCCTTTAAAATTAGAAATAAATCATTAAATCAGTAAAATAGATAATTTGAGATTTAATATACACCATTAGATTCTATAAAAGGAGTGGATAGGATTGGTTCCTAGTTCTCAAGATTGACACCATCTCCCATAAGAACCCACCCCTATATATATATATATATATATATATATATATATATATATATATATATATATATATATATATATATATATGTCAATTATCTACTATTATACATTTGAAAAATACAAAACTCTTCTATTTATTTATTTATATATATTTTTAATATATTTGTTAGATGAACACAAATTGTACAAAGGAAATATAAGTGTGAAAAAGATCATACACACGATAATTACTTAGAAGAAACATATTCTTGATTATGTCATTAACAACTGAGTTCTTACGGGAGACAAGATTTTGTAAATACGATTAGCACTATAAGTAAAGCGGATTATAACTGAAATTTTATAGTATGTATAATGTGTTTGTGTAACAGCGTGCGCAACAAGAATGGTAACAATATTAGAAATAATGAACGCGCAACAATTGTTAATCCAGTTCGGTGATCTACACACCTATATTTGGGGGGATTTCTCCCAAATGACCAATCCACTATATGTGAGCTTCAGAGATACAAGTATACGAATATTAGTCACCACTACGTATTCACTCCTCACTTGTCTACACTCACCAACAACGAACTTGAAGATAGACCTAACACCTTCGTCTACACATACTTCAAAACCTCGAATATGAAGTTTATCCCCACTTGAGTTTATAGGATACTCAAGATTACAAGTTCACTCACCAAACCAATCTACCAAATGAAAGAAGAAAATAAATCTACGTTCTTGAAGAGATAACGTAGAAGATGAAAAACTAAAGTAATCACGTAAAACTCTGTCCATTGCGCAACAACTCTTTTGCGTTGATCTCATATTTATACTAGAGAGTTTTAGATCCACTAGAAAACCCTAGATAAGGATCCATGCATATCTTCTTTTTCCTTGTAGAGATCCTTTCCTTGTAGAAGAAGAATCCTTATGCAAATAAATAATTAAGAAAAATAAATCCCTTAATAAATCCTTATTCAAATATATAATTAAGGGAAAATAAATCCCTTTCCAATCTTTGATCATAAGGAAATATATCTTATCTTTGAATTGCATACATAAGATAGCCAAAATATCCATGCACCCAATACGTGCACTCCCAATCTCCCCCTTTAGCATTTATGTATGCAAACCACACTCAATAAACTAACGTAGTCAAGTAAGCCGAAATCAAGCATGCATATCAACTCAATAATTCGGCTCCCTCTCACTTCAAAACATCCAATACAACTAAGGTAGGCGTGGAGCGCACCCGCAATACCAATACCTAGTCATATAATGTTACAACTCTCCCTTGCTTCAAAAACAACTTCATCACAGAGTAAGTAGAGGAGCGCACTCACACTACAATACTTGAAATGAAGTTACATAACCTCATGATCAGCAACACACAATCTAATCAACAGAAATCGCATCAGCAGCATCCAAGAACAATAAACAGAACATTAACTAGAACATTATGTGAATCCAGAAATCACATAAGTAACATTCAACAATTAAACTACTTTCTCCCCCTTGGATTGCCCACAGAAATGCCAACCACGCACTAAGAACCACATAGCAACTTCCACAACACTAATCCAAATATCATTGGAACAACACTCAGAACATCAGAATGCTCCCCCTAAATCAAATACTTCTTCAAAAAATATCCATCGAGCCAAAAATATGGGATTCAAATCAACAAGTATCCCAGAATGTACGATGAAATGCAAGCAAAATCAAATCATCGGCTATGAAAACAGAGACATCAGGAAGCACATCCACGAGCACATATCCATCAATGCACATAATCAAGCAAGCAATAAAAGATAGTCTGAATAATTCAGACTATACACACTCTTAGTGAGGCTCGAAGAAATTCATATCGTACGTTCTCCATCCAATGCTTTGGTGAAAATATCGACAATCAACAACCTTGACAAATAATCAACACACACAAAGATGTACTTCTTTTCTCCTAAGCTTTCAACTTGCATTGGTCCCATGAGATCCATGTGAAGTGAATCAAGGACCTTGTCAGTGGTAATTCTCAGAACTCCCTTGTGAGCCATATGCATTCGCTTTCCAAGTTGACATGGACCACAAAGCTCCGTTTGATTGAACTGCATCTTGGGGATTCCGAGAATGACATCAGTGTTCAAAAGCTTTTGTACGTTGCGGTAGTGGGTGTGACCGAGCTGTTGATACCATACTTCATATATTGTGGAACTGACTTTGAAGCTTGAGTATGGCGGGGGAAAACATAGCAATTATCGACATATCTATTAACTTCGAGAAACTTATCTGATCATTTGAAAATTGTGCAGTTGTTCTTTCCGAACTTGACATCCTTCCTCCATCACATAACTGATTTATGCTTATTAAGTTAGCATTAAGTCCCTCTGCGTATAGAACATCATGAAGAACATGCATACTGGGAACATTAAGAATACCAACTCCCTTTACTTTGCCATGGCCTCCATCTGCAAACACTACATATTCGTTTCCACTGCTCCGAATGTTGTACAACATACTCTTGTTCCCAGTCATATGTTGAGAACATCCGCTGTCGATGTACCATGAATTCCCGATTGTTGAACTATTGCTAGTATGTACCGCATATGCACGATGAAATCTCTCATTTGTGTACCTCTTGCTTGTAGATGATAACATATGTTGTCTCTTGTTACCAAGATGGAATCTGCAACATGGTCTTATATGCCCGAGTCTGTGACAATAGTGACATGTAGGGATGAAATTGATCCTGCTAGATGGGCTCGTAGTAAATGTCCCATTCGTAGATATTCTTTTGGTACTTCGAATGTTGTGGAGTGTCTGAATTCTCGGCTGAAGTGGGCTAGGAAGTTGCCAATTTGTTCTCTGTTAGAGTATGCTCGTAATCTTGTTCAAGAGTGGTTTTGTAAGCGGCGTAGTAGCTGCATCTAGGAGTCGTGAACTTTCAGAATATGCCACTAAAGATTGGAGGTTTGTATGCTCAGAGGTCGTGTTATGAGTGTCGAGCCCATCTCAGATTCAAAGTTCAAGGTTATCTCGAGATCGTCTAGCTATATTGTTGATATTCTTTCAATGAAATGTTCATGTAAAGTGTTTCAAATGGATTTAATTCCATGTGTTGGGAATTGTTAAGGATTCATGTGTTAAGGGGAAACTTAACGGGATGCTTTAATTGAATATTTTATATGTTTTGATTAGATCCCAAAACCCACTATGTAAATCCTATTCCCAAGCGACCCTATTTTGATTAGATAGGTTAGAATTTTTCAAGCCTATAAATGTTAGGAAGGCTTAATTTTTGCTTTAGACGCTTAGGTTTTAGACTGCAGATTTTCAAGTGAAGGCCACTCGCTTGAGTGTGTTGAAGTGAAGCGAGTCTGCCGAAGTAGAGCGAAGCGAGCGCTACAGTATAGTCAAAGCGAGTTAATGCACTCTAAAGCAGACGCTTAAGATACTAAAGCGAAGCTAGCCACTTCCTAACTGAAAGCGACAGATCAAGTTTCCCGCCCCATTCAAACTAAGAGTTCAAACACAAGTCAAGTGAAGATCGAAGCATTAATTGCGGATCTCCACGTGGCACACAAAGAATGGAGCACGGGAGTTGACTGCCAGACCGACAGAGCCGCTGCTACAGTACTGGACGCTCCAGTTACTGTTGAACTTGGCTCTTAGCCATTTTCGGCAAAGAGACAAAGCGCGCGTCTGAAAAGCTGTAGGTCAAAGGCAAGTACTGTCGAGTGTGGAGGGACAAAGCCACCAACCTTCAACGGCTTCAGTCCACATCTCCCACTATAAATAGTGAAGGCCAGAGACGGAGAAGAGTAGAACACTACCTGAGATTTCAGTGCATATAGCAAACAAGCACTCACAACCTTCGAGCAAATTCTTCCGAGTTCTTGTTAAGTGTTCTCCAAGCTTCAGTAACATCGAAGCTTGTCTCTGCAACCTTCACTCTCCCAGATTCTAAGCCTACTTCATATATCCAAGCTTAGAGAAGAACTCTACCCTTTGCACTTAAACTGTAAAGAGTTCTTCACTTAGAGAGTTTTCAAACCAAAACCCTACACTCTTGTTTCATCAAGTCCGTTAGGTTTTTGATTGTTGTAGAAAGGTTGTCTTGTAAAGATCTAAGGTTCTACTTTCCTCGATAGTAGAAACCTCGATCTTAGAGTGTAGATCCAAGCTAGCACTTTCCTCAATTGTGTGAAGTTCGATCTTAGCTAGGTTTTTGTGGAGAACCCGTAATCTCCCAGTTGTTGTGTTCGGATCCAAGCGAGTGAAGCTCGATCCAAGTTAGGTTTTTGGGGAACCCGTAATCCTCAAGATTCTTAGTGAGAAGAATCTGTTGCTTCGTGCAACAAAGTGGACGTAGGTGTTTCATCACCGAACCACTCTAAACACTGGTGTCGTATTTCCTTTACTTAAACTTTCAATACTTTACTGCTTTGATTATCATATTGAATGTGCATCTAAACAAACTCAAACAAAGCTTTTAATTACATAGGAAAGACTAGCTCACCTAATTCCGCATTTGCAAGCGAGTCGCTCTGTGTTCAAGTGTACGCTTAGGACCAGAGTTAAGCTTATACTGTAGATCAAGCTTCGGCAAGGTCTTAAGTTTTAAAGCGGCCCGATTTCTTGCTACTCTGAGTAAAGTTGAAAAGAAGTTGAAAAACTTCTATCACACGTATTCACCCCCCCCCCCCCATGTGATCCTCTTTACAAACCGGGACCAACAAGTGGTATCAGAGCAGAGGTTCTTTCGAGCCACTGCTTTGCATACCTGAAGCGAGTCCTCTCTCACTTCACGTTGTCTCACTGAACCGATCCGATTTTCCTAAGTGCATAAAAGCTCACCCACACATACCTGCATTACTACTGATAGTTTACCATGTCTAGTCACAATGCCTCCAACCTACCCCAAGTCTCTATTGAAGGATATGAGACTTGGAGCTTCCGAGTTTCAAGCTTTCTATGTTCTGTCCATGACAGAATGTGGGAAGTTGTGACAGAAGGACCTATCACAATCATGAAGATTAACATGGTCAATGTTCCTGCTGCTGAGGGAAAGGAAGCCCACGTCCGACATGACTACAAACTGTAGCGTATACTTAGAAATTAGATTTCCAAGTATTTACTTAAGTATCATTGACTCGCTTTGACTTTCACTGTAGCGCTCGCTTCGCTTCGCTGTGGCAGACTCGCTTTGAATCTATTGTAGCGCTCGCTTCGCTTCGCTATTCCTCGGCACGCTTCGCATCGGCTCGCTAGACTCGCTTCGCTTGGAAAACACATTCAAGCGAGCGGCCTTCTCTTGGAAATCCTACAGTCTAAAACCTAAGCATCTAAAGCAAAAATGAAGTCATCCTAACAGTATAGGCTTAAAAAAAATTCTAACCTATTCTACATCAAATAGGGTCGCTTGGGAATAGGATACTTAGGGGTTTTGGGATCAAATTAAAACATATACATTAATTTTAAAGCGTCCCATATGAGTTCCCCCTTAACATGTTATCCTTAGCAATTCCCAACACATGTGTCAAGTGAGTCCGATTGGAGATGGTCCAATCGTGCTTACGTTGAGGGGGAAGTATTTGAAATTCCCAAGAGGAAGCTTCAAACTCCGAAGGTTTCCCAAGCGAGTCATGGTCAAAAACCTAAGTTGACTTCGCAGAAGAAACCAAGAGAGACGCTTGCCAAGACCGAAAAACCTAGGTCAGTCTCCATGTCTACGGCTAATCCTAAGCGAGACACTTACGGATATAAGCAAAGAGGCAAGAGCATGGGTTGGTCTCAAGCAAGCCGCTCTCGTAACTTCCTTCAATGCACACACTGCTGCATTTGTGAAGCTGCACTAAAGCAAAGTTCACGTTTTAGAAAGGCCGAGGAACCTAAAGCACAAGCTAATACTCAAAGGAGAGTAAAGCAAGTGTGGGTACCAAAGAAAGCTAAACCTGCAAGGACCCAAACTAGCTTAATTGCAGGTGAGCGCCGTGGATCCCATGCCCATCAAAGGTCAAGCTACATGGTACTTGGACAGTGGATGTTCAAGACATATGACGGGCTTGAAGTCTCTACTTCAAGACTACACATAGAAGAAGGTCCACAAGTAACTTTTGGTGATAACTCTCGAGGAACCACCAAAGGCTACGGCGTACTGAAGATTAGGAAGCTAAGCATAGAGAACGTTTCCTACGTAGAAGGACTCAAGCACAACTTGTTATCCATCTCACAATTCTGTGATAAAGTGTGTTGTGAGAAACAAGCTTACCTCCCAAGTTGCTCTAACTGGAGAAAGAAAGAGGAACGTGTACGTTGCTCAATGGGAGAGCTGCAAGGAAGATACATGCTTGGTCGCTAGAAGTGCAACGGAGACAGGATGGCTATGGCACCGATGCTTGAGCCACCTCAACTTCAAGACAATCAACCGCTTAGCTCGTAAGGGATTGGTGAAAGGCATACCCAATGAAGTCTTCGTCAAAGACCACACATGCTCACCATGCCAACGAGGAAAGCAAACAAAGAAGCACTTCGCCAGCTTAGAGGAAACATCTTCCAAGCGAGTACTGGAGCTACTGCATATGGATTTGTTTGGGCCAGTCACTCCTGTAAGCGTCAATGGAAGGAAGTACACTCTAGTGGTAGTTGATGATTACTCTCGCTACACTTGGGTTGTGTTTCTATTTATTAAGAAGAAGACGCTGTCCAAACTCCCTCAATTGCTCAAGCGCCTCGCTGTGGAAAAGAACCAAGCGATAGCAACCATACGCTCCGACAAAGGCACAAAGTTTCTCAATTCTACAATTGAAGCTTACTGCACGGAGCATGGCATTGCACATCAAACATCCGTAGCTCGCACACCTCAACAAAATGGAGTTGCTGAAAGAAGAAATCGAATCATCAAGGAAGCTGTTCGCACGATGATAGCAAACTCAAAGCTACCAGTGAAGAACTGGGCTGAAGCGGCCAACTCCGCATGCTACACTCAGAATCGAACATTGCTCAACAAACGCTTCGACAAGACACCATATAAAATATGGACAGAGAGAATTCCTAACATTTCCTGTAAAGATCTAAGGCTCTACTTTCCTCGATAGTAGAAACTTCGATCATAGAGTGTAGATCCAAGCTAGCACTTTCCTCGATTGTGTGAAGCTCGATCTTAGCTAGGTTTTTGTGGAGAACCCATAATCTCCCAGTCGTTGTGTTTCGGATCCAAGTGAGTGAAGCTCGATCCAAGTCAGGTTTTTGGGGAACCCGTAATCCTCAAGATTCTTAGTGAGAAGAATTTGTTGCCTCGTGCAACAAAGTGGACGTAGGTGTTTCATCACCGAACCACTCTAAACACTGGTGTCGTATCTCTTTACTTAAGCTTTCAATATTGTTACTGCTTTGCTTATCATATCTCATGTGCATCTAAACAAACTCAAACAAAGCTTTTAAATACCTAGGAAAGACTAGCTCACCTAATTCCGCACTTGCAAGCGAGTCGCTCTGTGATCAAGCGTACGCTTAGGTCCAGAGTTAAGCTTATACTGTAGATCAAGCTTCGGCAAGGTCTTAAGTTTTAAAGCGGCCCGATTTCTTGCTACTCTGAGTAAAGTTGAAAAACTTCTATCACACGTATTCACCCCCCCCCCCCCCCCCCCCCTCTACGTATGATCCTCTTTACAAATCGGGACCAACACCATGCTCACATGCTACACGAGCTTTAAGGTTTGATGTTTATGATAATTTGATATAACATTTTTACTGTGAAGTACTATTTATTTTTTTTCTGATGGCATATGTTTTCTTGTTATAGTCATATAAATCAGGTGTTCTTTGGATACGTGAATTCGTGTTATACAACTCGTACATGGCATGAAATACATGCTTATGATGTTATGCCGGTGTCTAATCCTAGCGAGTGGCATGTACCAGATGAAGTCGAGTCATTGGTTATTGGAACACCATCTAATCCGAAACAAGCTGGTAGACCACAAAGGAAGAGGTTTCAGGTTGGAGACCGTGCTGGTTCTGTTGGATTAGTTGTAGTTGAAGGTTCTGGTTCTGCTGGAGTAGTTGAAGGTGTTGAAGCTGTTAAGGTGTCTATTGGGTCTGCTGGAGAACTTGTTACTGTTAAGGAGTCTCGCCAGTGTTCAAGATGTCATGATAAGGGCCATTACCTGTCAACATGCAATGCATTTTTGGAGATTAATCTTGAGGAAGCTGATGTTAAGCGTGCTCGGAAGTCAAAGTCATGTGGCATATGTGGTGTAGTAGGGCATACTCGGAGAACTTGTGTTGATCCGAATAGGTTTTGATTATTTTTCATTGGATTTGTGTACTTTGGCAGACTTGGCAGACTTAGAGAATATGTTTTATGTTTTTGAATAACTAGTATGTCTGAATAATGAATGACTTGAGTTCAATTTATAAGTTTAATTGTAGTATGTACATAGTACACAATACATTTTATGTGATTTTAGTACTTATTTCCTACAGTACACAGTAATATCATTGGCTTATATTACTGATTACCTATAGTACACATTATTATCATTGTCTTATGCATTAATTACAGTACTCGGTACATGTCATTGTCTTTTAGTACTTGATTGGTGTTTAGATGTTAGGATTTTCGTAGTGTTTTCGAGTCCATTTTCATTATGTTTTGTGTCTCTTTTGTTTGTCTTTTGCTATGATTCGGTTGTTTGGAGTTTGGTTCGTGTAGGATCATTAGGTGGAAGAAACGGAAGGAAACGGGTCGGAAAAGGCGAGGAATTGAGGAAAATCAAGCATGGAAGCGAGCATGACGTTGGACGACCGTCCAAGGCAGTGGACGGCCGTCCAGAGTACGCTGGACGAGCGCTGGACGAGCGCGGATATACCCTGGACGAGCGTCCAGGGAAGAATTGAAGTGAAGTGCGAGTGCTACGTTGGACGAGCGTCCAACGTACGTTGGACGACCGTCCAACGTTCCGGCCAGCTGTTGTTTCCTTATATAATTAGGTTTTCATACCTATTATATATATTATCCCTTGTACACGAATTCTAGACATCTTTTAGCATATTTTAGCTTTAGTTTTCAGCACTTAAACACTTTAGATTAGTTTTACTTTGTTCGGATCCGGATTCTTAGTTCGTGCAATTCAATTCAAGTTTTTCTTTTACTTCACGTTCTCGTTCTTCGTTTAATCCTCGTAAGTTATTTATTGCTTTCGTTTACTTGCTTTAATTGCTTTACTTAGTTTTAGATTCGATTTCGTAATTGCTTCTTTTAATTTCCTTAGTTTAATTTCGTTCTTTCGATTTCTAGTTTAAAGTTTAGATTCGTTTTTCTAGTTTTGATTCTCTAGTTTTTCAAAGCTTTCAAAGTTAGATTAATTTTCTTTTAAATTTCCAGATTTATTTCATCATGTCTAGATTTATTTATGCTTCTATCTTTGCTTCCTTTATTGCTTTCTTTTCGATTTTTGCCTAGGTAGATTTATTGCTTTCTTCTAGTTAATTTTCTAAGTTTATTTAGTTCGATTTATTTCTAGCTTTTTAGATTAGATTTATTTGCTTTGATTTTAATTGCTTTGATTTATTTTATTTGCCAAGGATTTAAAACAAAAACCCCAAAATCTTCTTTACTTGCTTTCTTAGTTTTAGGCTAGATTAGGTTATACTACATAATTAATTGCCCTGCAAAGTTTTCCTTCGAGATTCGACATTGGGTTTTACTTGCTAGTGCTACGATAGGATTTCGTTCTATTGCGAACACTTTTTAGTGAAACAAATTTTGGCGCCGTTGCCGGGGATTACTTTAGGCGATTTATTGTGTAGTATTTTGATTTGTGTTTATTTCGATTTCTTATTTCTCCCACTCGGTGCGTTTAACCCTTTTTGTTGAGTGTTGTTTATGCATGGTCGCCGAAGTCTTCAAAGGAATTTAGCGCCTTACTTCGACAACATCCATCAAAGGAAAGCGATTTTAGCCGCGAAGGAGAAGGAGGAGATTGATTCACAAGACTTTTCTTTGGTCTTGTTATTTGCAGAGCCCGAAGCCATGGCAGCTAGAGTCGTCATGGGCGATTTTGCTCGCCCCACATTCACGGCCACCACTTCGGCGATTGTCCTGACGGAAGCGGTCAGGAATCATGAGCTTAAACCTCATCACATGGCGTTGCTTCCATCCTACCTAGGGCTGCCCAACGAGGATGCTTTGACGTTCATCCGAGAGTTCTGCACGGTGGTGCAAACTTTCCCACTCTCGGGACTCACGGAGGATAACTTGAAGATGAAGTGCTTCCCGTACACCCTCAAGGATCTAGCAAAGTCATGGTATTTGTCTCTCCCGGCCAACTCTCTCACCACATGGAATGCGGTGTGTGAGAAGTTCATGCTCAAGTACTACCCGAACCGCAAGACTCAAGAGGTGCGGTCGAAGATTATGAATTTTTCCCAAGACAACGATGAGCCGTTTCACGAAGCATGGGAGAGGTTCCAAGAGCTACTTCAACAATGCCCCCATCATCAAATGGCATCGGAGTTGCTTTGGCAATATTTCTACGACGCCCTCAACCAAACTTGTCAGTTCATGGTGGATAGTTCGGCCGGAGGCAACATAGCGGTCAAGACAGCTGACGAGTTGAACGAAATTTTCGAGACGCTCGCTGGGAGTTCTCAACAAAAATCAGCTAGACCGAGGAAAGTGGAGGCGAGTGCAATTTCGATGAGCCCCGATTTGAAGAAGCAAATGGCCGACATGTTGAGGGATCTCGAAAACTTGAAGATGAAGCAAAGTGCACCGGCCCCGAAGGAGGAAGAGAGGAAGCCCGATCAATGCGAGATTTGTGGAGAGCTTGGACACATCAAGGAGGTGTGCCACAACATGGGGGAGTTTCCATACGAAGGAGGAGCCGAGGTGTACGCCGCTCAAGGATACCCGCCTCAAGTGCCTCCACCACAAGGATATCAAGGGGGATACAATGGACGTTTCCAAAATCCAAGGCCGACACAAGGGCAAGGTAATCCTCCTACCTATCCTAATAGGCGCCCTCCACCATATAATAGCCCTTATTCTCCACCAAATTCCTACTACTCTCAACCTCCATCTTATTATCCACCCCCTCAATACCCTCATAATCCATATTATCCACCACCTCCATACTACCCACCTCAACCTACTCCTACACCACCACCATCATACCCAAATTCTCGCCCTCAAGGATCTCCACAAAAGCCTCTCGTCGATGAGGGTCTCTCTACATTCCTTCATGAGGCTAAATTGGCTCGAGAGGCCCAAGATGCTACTATCAAGAGGCTCGAGACGGCTATTGGCTAAATTTCGGGTTCCATGCATTTGATGCAACAACCGGGGCGAATTCCGAGCCAAGGGATCCAACCACAACAAGCTCACGAGGTGCAAGCCCTTTATCCTCCATATGTTCCTCCCGTTCAACCTCACCAAGCTCATGCAATCACGGTGTTACAACGCAATGGTGGCACGATGCCGCCTCAAAGCCATTCTAGCCAAAGGTGGAGCCCGAATTCGCATTGGGGATCGAGCCAAAACCATGCAGCACATCACGTTGGACGGGTGTCCAACGTCGCTGGACGACCGTCCAACGTTGGACGGCCGCCCACCTTCACGCCAGCCCCTGGACGAGCCCCAGCATTGTCCCCAGCGAAGCCCGCGCTGGACGGGCATCCAACGTACGTTGGACGACCGTCCAACGCTGAAGAAGAGCCAACCGCGAAGCCCACCTTGGACAAGCGTCCAACCTACATTGGACGAGCGTCCAACGTCCAGAACGCACGCACGGAGTTCGAGGAAGCCGAGAAGGAGACCAAACCTCTTCACAAGACGCTCAACCCTTATGTTCCACCTATTCGGAGTGTTGCGAGGAAGGAGAGAAAGGATCTCAAGCCTATCAATTCGTTTCCTAAGAGAGGAGATCCGAGAGGTTTCGACTTGAGCATTGTTTTGGATAGTGGAGAGACCGTCTCGGGATTGACGGATCTAGGAGCTGCGGTGAATTTAATGCCGTATTCTATTTTCGAGAAGATGAACTCAAGAGTCCTTCAATCTACCGACATGCGCAGTGAGCTGGCAGACGGCACCGTGAGTAGTCCATTGGGAGTTGTGGAGGATGTTACAGTCCTTGTTGGTGGAATTCGAGTCGTTACCGACTTCGTCGTGCTTCATGAAGGCAAGGGAGCCAAGACCGCAACCGGTCATCTACTCTTGTTGGGACGATCGTTTATGGCCACTACCCGAGCCCGGATTGATGTAGGTACCGGCACATTAAGCATGGCCGACGAAGGAGGTTCGGTAACATTTTCAATCTTTGGAAAATCACCTTCTATTCCTAGTTCCTCTTTTCATTTATGCTCTTATGTTAAGCTTGCTAACCCTTGTGTTGAGGAAAATGCTTGTGAAGTTTTTAACAAAGGAGCGGCTCTTGAAGAGTTCATTGAAGATGAAGAGTCCATTGAAGATGACGAGTTCTTTATTTGTGTGGATGAGGAAGAGGATATAATCGAGCAATATCTAGGGAATTTGGAGGAGGTTGATGAAGTAGAAGAGGAAAACTTGAACCGTGCATCGAAAGAGGAAGTTGTCGTTAACTCTTTTCTTTCTAACCTCACCAATTGTGTAACATCTTTTCTTGCAGAGTTTAACTCGAAGATATTTGAGGAGGAGTTCGAACTAAGTGTGGGGGAGTCAAGAATTGATGATGACCGAGTTCTTCGAGATTTGTCGAAAACGAAGAGTGGATATGTCGCGAGAAGTACTGTTGGGAATTGTTATGGACCAATTTGTTAAGGGGGAACTCTGAGGGATACTTGATAAACGAAGCCATTTGTTTTTGATTGGATCCCAAAATTCCAAGTGTCCAGCTCCCAAGCGACCCATTTTGATGTAGTTAATAGGTTAGAATTTTTCTAAGCCTAAATCTGTTAGGATGGCTTTATTTTGCTTAGCTTTAGACTGCAGGAATTCAAGTGAAGGCCACTCGCTTGAGTGTGTTCTTCCAAAGCGAAGCGAGTCTAGCAAACCGAAGTGAAGCGTGCCGAAACCAGCGAAGCGAAGCGAGCGCTACAGTGGAGTCAAAGTGAAGCCACCAAAAGCGAAGCAAAGCGAACGCTACAAAGAAAAGCAGAAGCGAGTCAACGCGGGTCAACACTTATTAAAGCGGTCACTACGAAACTTCATTTCGAAAGCGACTCGCTACAGTATGATCCTGAAGCGACTCACTTCAGAGCGGACGCTACAACTTAAAGCAAAGCAAGCCACTACCTACCAGAAAGCGACAGCACAACTCCCGCCCATATTTTGAACTCCAGTCAACAGGAGATCGTAGCATTAATTACGAGATCTCCACGTGTCGAAAGCAGAGTGGAGCGGAAGAGTTGACTGCCAGGCCGACAAAGGCGCCGCAACAGTACTAGCTCGCCCCAGTTACTGTTAAGTTTGTAACTTAGCCATTTTCGGCAAAGAGACAAACTGGGCACCTGCAAAAGCTACTGCCTGCGCAAGTACTGTCGAGAGGAGGAGGGACAAGGCCACCAACCAAACAACGGATCTCAGCCATCCCTCCGCCTATAAATAGTGAAGGATGAAGACGAAGAAAAGAGAGAACACTACTTGAGCATTCGAGCGCATACAGCAAACAAACACTCCCAGCCTTCGAGCAAATCTTCGAGTCTTTGTTTTCAAGTGTTCTCCGAGTTTCCAGTTCATCGGAACTCGTCTTCACAACCTTCACACATAGATTCTAAGCCCACTTCAAATATCCAAGCTTAGAAGAAGAACTCTAGCCAATCTTTGCATTCACTGTAAAGAGTTCTTCATAGTGTGTCGTCAACCAAAAACCCTATACTTCGTCTGTTAGGTTTTGAGTGTTGTCGTTAGGTTGTCCAGATCCAAGGCCCTTCTTTCATCGATTGAAGAAGCCTCGATCGTAGAGTTGAGATCCAAGCTTACACTTACATCGTTTGTGTGAAGCTCGATCGAAGCTAGGCTGTAAGGAGAGCCCGGAATCTCCCTGTTGTTCGGACAGAAACGAGTGAAGTTTCGTGTCCAGTTTAGGTCTTAGTAGTGAACCCGTAATCACTGCGTTGTTCGTCAGATCCAGGCGAGTGAAGCCCGATCTCGACCAGGTTTTTGAAGGACCCGTAACCTTCAAGTTCTTGAGTGAAAAGAACGGTTGCCGTCGTGCAACAAAGTGGACGTAGGAGCGTTATCTCCGAACCACTATAAATCTTCGTGTCGTATCTCTCTAAACCCTAAACTCTTTACTTTATTTATCCATTGCACTTGCATCTAAACAACTTAATCTGGATATTTTAATTACTTAGGAAAAGATTTTAGCTCACCAAATTCCGCATATACGAGTAAAGACTCCCTCTTGATCAAGTGTTCACTTCGGTCAAGCAGGCAAGCTACGTACTGTAGATCTAGCTTCAGCTAGGTCTTAAGTTTTTAAGCGAGCTCCTTACTTGTTACTCTGAGTTAAGGGATTTGAAGTTGAAAAACTTCAAAATACGTATTCACCCCCCCCCCCCCCCCTCTACGTATTTTTCCTATTAACAAACCGGGACCAACAAGTACCAACACGTCGCTTGGTGCTACGGGTTTTGGTTGATTGTATCTTTCGTCAAGCTAACAACGTTAAACAAGCGCTTGGTGGGAGGCAACCCACGTAAAAAAAATAAAAAAAAAGATTAGAGTAGGATTTATTTTCTTTATTTTTGTTGTTTTTAGTTCATTTTTCTTTTTGATATTCGTGCAGGGAGTAGTTCCTAAAGATTGCAATGGCACTGAAGGCCTCGAGAGGGAGAAAACGGAAGAATTCGAGCAAAATTTCGCGAGGGCCGCGTTGGACGAGCGTCCAACGCATGACGAGTTTCTTCAATATTCACAGCGAAGGCTGCGTTGGACGAGCGTCCAACGTATGACGAGTTTCTTCAATATTCACAGCGAAGGCTGCTTCGATCCTCGTTTCTAAGATCCACGATTCCAAGGTTTCTTCAACCCATAGCATTGTTGTGTCTTTTAATTTTTGTTTTGAGTCTTGTATTTTTTTCTCTTTATTTTTTTGTGCAATTTTACGCTTTGGTATTTTGTTTTGTGTTTGTTTTGTAGGTACTACTTGGAATTTCTCGGGATTTCAAGTGTGTGGGTCGACATCTTGCGATAAGTTCCTTCTATTCCATTCCTTTTTATTTTCTCGCAATGGGGACTTGGGGGGAGGGGGGGGGGGGGGGGGGGGTCTTTGAAACTTTGGCATGATGTGTTTAATTTTGTTGAGTCTTAGGAGTTAATTGAGTCAAATGAGCATGTGATGATAGTATTGTGGATTTGGCCGATGATAGAAAATTTTTGTTGATTTTTGGAGAAAAATTCATGATCTTTATTATGCATGGAACCTTGGCGAAGCGACGCATTTTATTCATTGAATTTGAAGTATGCTATGATGTCGGGAATTAGTTAATTTGAACCCGTGAGAGTTGAGTCATTTGTGCATATTTATGCCTATTTTTTTTGATTGAGTGATAATGCATGCTTCATTGTTTCTAGAACTTGCCTTGTTTCTCCATCAAGACCTTAGTATATTTACAAACTAGGAGATGATCTTAGGCCATTCTTTCGTAGCCACATGATTCCTATACTCTAACCTTGTTCAGAATCCTTTGTTTACCCCTTTTGAGCCTTTGTTAGCCGTTCTTTGTAAAACCGGATGATAGGAGGTTTGGATGGTTATGAGTATCCTTAGTATTTGTTGTTGGTGATATGGAAGGAGTTGAATAGAAAAATTTGGTTGTGGTGAAGAAGGAGGAGAAAGGAGTTTTAGATGCTTGATTTATGTAGTTAGCTATCCCTATGAGCTTAGGAAAAAAAAAAAAAAAGATGAGAAAAAAAATAGAGCCTTTGTTCAACATTAGAAAGAACATGTATTAGTTGAGCTCTAGAAAAAAAAAAAAAAAGAAAAAAAGAAAGAAAAGAAAGAAAGAATAAGAATATAAGCATAAGGGGATAGTTAGCTTTGATTTATATAGTTGATATTTTAGCATCTTTGAGTTTGTATTTGGTGTGTTAGATGGTAGAAGATGGAGTAAAAATCCATACTTTGGTTGGAGTTGAAAAGAGGTTGATGATTTAGATTTATTTGAGTCACTTAGCCTATACTTTCCCTACCTTAACCAATGTCCCTACATTACAAGCTTATATAAAGACCTTTTTGATCCTAATTTGTAAGTATTACATTAGGTGGAGATGTTGAGATTGAAGGCAAGCCTATGGTAAACATGTTGCATTGCATTGATATTGAGTGAACCCTATGATGTGCATTATCTTATACATCTTTTATTTGAGAGAGTTGAGTGTTCACTTTCATATATAAAATTTCACATGTTGGAGAGTGTTCTTTGATGGATTAGCATATTTTGAATTAGTTGAGTAGATTGTATTGATTGATGCTAAGGTTGTGTGCATAGTTTTGATCATGATCATGAGAGTTTGTTTTTGAAAAGTTTTGAGGCCTATATAGTTCACAATACTTGAGTCTATTGTTTATTTCGTTTTTATATTGCTTGAGGACAAGCAAAGGTCTAAGTGTGGGGGATTTTGATTGGTGTTTAGATGTTAGGATTTTCGTAGTGTTTTCGAGTCCGTTTTCATTATGTTTTGTGTCTCTTTTGTTTGTCTTTTGCTATGATTCGGTTGTTTGGAGTTTGGTTCGTGTAGGATCATTAGGTGGAAGAAACGGAAGGAAACTGGTCGGAAAAGGCGAGGAATTGAGGAAAATCAAGCATGGAAGCGAGCATGACGTTGGACGACCGTCCATGGCAGTGGACGGCCGTCCAGAGTACGCTGGACGAGCGCTGGACGAGCGCGGATATACCCTGGACGAGCGTCCAGGGAAGAATTGAAGTGAAGTGCGAGTGCTACGTTGGACTAGCGTCCAACGTACGTTGGACGACCGTCCAACGTTCCGGCCAGCTGTTGTTTCCTTATATAATTAGGTTTTCAAACCTATTATATATATTATCCCTTGTACACGAATTCTAGACATCTTTTAGCATATTTTAGCTTTAGTTTTCAGCACTTAAACACTTTAGATTAGTTTTACTTTGTTCGGATCCGGATTCTTAGTTCGTGCAATTCAATTCAAGTTTTTCTTTTACTTCGCGTTCTTCGTTCTTCGTTTAATCCTCGTAAGTTATTTATTGCTTTCGTTTACTTGCTTTAATTGCTTTACTTAGTTTTAGATTCAATTTCGTAATTGCTTCTTTTAATTTCCTTAGTTTAATTTCGTTCTTTCGATTTCTAGTTTAAAGTTTAGATTCGTTTTTCTAGTTTCGATTCTCTAGTTTTTCAAAGCTTTCAAAGTTAGATTAATTTTCTTTTAAATTTCCAGATTTATTTCATCATGTCTAGATTTATTTATGCTTCTATCTTTGCTTCCTTTATTGCTTTCTTTTCGATTTTTGCCTAGGTAGATTTATTGCTTTCTTCTAGTTTAATTTTCTAAGTTTATTTAGTTCGATTTATTTCCAGCTTTTTAGATTAGATTTATTTGCTTTGATTTTAATTGCTTTGATTTATTTTATTTGCCTAGGATTTAAAACAAAAACCCCAAAATCTTCTTTACTTGCTTTCTTAGTTTTAGGCTAGATTAGGTTATACTACATAATTAATTGCCCTGCAAAGTTTTCCTTCGAGATTCGACATTGGGTTTTACTTGCTAGTGCTACGATAGGATTTCGTTCTATTGCGAACACTTTTTAGTGAAACAGTACTTGTTACCAGTAATATGTCTATTGTACTGTAATGATCGCATAAGTCAATTTCATAAAGTAATGTGTTTCAGATCCATATGCAACAAGCATTAAAAAGATACATAAAGATATTTTGACATGTTATCCAACAAAAAGGGTACAAACACTCTAAAGTATCCAACAAAAAGAGTAACATAAAAATATTTTGATATGTTATCCAACAAAAAGAGTACAAACAGTCTAAAGTCACTTAACATCAATATCCAATAACATATACTAAAGTTCTCCTATGTCAAATGGACAAGGTGGTTCAGCGGTGCTAAAAGTATATATTACACGTGCAATGTGGCATCTGTAAGAACAGATGTCGGACTCTGTTTTTTAATCCTTTATCAGCTGGGATTCTTGCAATCATCCTCTCAATTATCCGCAGTACAGTCCGCTAGTATTGTTGCCTACTTGCTTGTAGAAGTACTTTCCTTTTGGGACTCCGAATAATATTTCCCACTGTTTTTGTTGTGGGGTATTGATTTTGTTATGATCATAGTACCCAATCTCCTCTATCAGTTCAGGTAAGATCTTTGCCATTGGTATGAATCGTTGCTCGGTTACTTTGACAGCATCTGGCTTGGCATGATGGATGAATATCTTTTGTTTCTTTAGATCAATCACAACGACTACCCAATGGTGTTCAATACTACATGTTGTCACAACCTATATGTGGAAATAAGTATTTATCTTTAATAAATAGTTATCTTTTAAGGTGCATGTTGTTGATAAATGAAGAACTGAATATTACCTTTTCACAGTAAATCGAAGGCTTCATATTATCACCCCAAGCTGGACATTCTGCTTCAGCATATTTCTTCAATTTTTCCATCATCAGCTGGAATTTTGCCCTGGATGTCGGAGTGTATCTGTGTTCTTCGTTTGGGCTGTGTTGCTACATAAGCCTCTTGGACCTGGTCCTGTTTAAATGAATCGTTTAAGTAAGTGATATTATGTTTAAAATTTTAACTTGTACAGTTTTATGCTAATATTTACCATGAAGTAGCACGTTGTGCTAGCAATGTTGTCTTGAGTAGATCCCACTCCAGCAATATATGGTCGTGCTGTGAGTACTGATAGGTACGTATGTATTGCACAGTCTTCAATCAACTCTCGTGTGTCCTCTATTTTTTTGAAGAAGCACTTGTTGACTGGGTACATCAATCCCACGTCCCTGTAGCTGTATACATTGAGTGGTAAGAGATCAATTTGAATGTTTGTTATTCTTATTTATATACTTTAAATTTTACCTTTCTTTGTTTGATTTGATGAATGAATCATACATGTCAAATCCACCTCTCACATCGTCTTGCTTGTATGGACTTTTGCAGGGTCTTGCTGGGAACCTTATCCTCGTTGGCCTTGTTTGCCCAGGCACTTGTATTTTCAGTGCAACTTCCTCTACGGGTATGACAACAAGTATAATATCTTTACATTTTTCAAAATCTTCTAATGCTTTGGCCATCTATGTATCAGATATTTGATCTTCTTCGGTTTCCTGTAGATGAAAAATATTAATAAAGTATGTTTTAACATTTTAACTGAAACATATAATAAAGTGGAGATTAGATAAGTTTGACATAAAATATATTTGTACCTTGTCTCGATTACTTGGTTCTGGTGTTTGTTCTCTTGTTGTATCAGGTGCTTCCTTTCCCTTCCCATTCAAACATTCTGATGGGTCCTGAGATGTAGATGCATATGATTGTTTTTTGTTTGCATCTCTGTCTGCCATCTCATGCTGTTGTTTTTGTGTTGATGCTTCCTTCTCTGCAAACTTTGATGTTGCTTCTTTCTGGACTGCTGCTTCACTTTCCTTCAGTGCATTCTCTTCTTGCTCGTCTTGTTTTCTTGCTGATTCTTTTTTTACTCTATCCACATCCTCCTTTTCTTGAGCTTTATATTCTTGTGCTTTGGATGCTTCTTGGTCTAGAACGAGGCTTTCTTCAAGGGCATGTGTCTGTTCTGGTTCATATGTATCCTCATGGTAATCAGATATCTCCGGAGAATTCATGTAGCCGTCGTGCTGGAACTGGTCTGTATTTTCACCATTCTGAGGCTGTACTTTATTAGTGAGACGCTTGAGAATCTCCTGCACAATTGTGTCATTAAGTTCTTCAATGTATTCCTTCATTCTTTTGGCAGCAGCTTGACCTGCATATTCGCCGATTCTTTTCATTGTGGCTTCGTCAATATCCATGTTTGCAGTTGTTGTGTTTCTGGAGGCATCATTTACATCAGGCAGAGGCTCATCTCTAGGCTTCTGTTGGTCCCGGTTTGTTAGAGGAAAAACACGTAGGGGGGGGGGGGGGGGGGGTGAATACGTGTTTTGAAGTTTTTCAACTTCTTTTCCTCAAACTCAGAGTACTAAGTAAAGTGCTCGCTTGAACTACTAAGACCTAGCCGAGAGCTAGATCTACAGTATTTGGAAATCTCTTGACCTAAGCTTAGAGCTTGACCAAGAGTGAGACTTTACTCTAAATGCGGAAATTCGGTGAGCTAATCTTTCCTAAGTAATTGAAAGTGCAGTTTGAGTTTGTTAAGTATGCTTTGTGCAATGGATAATCAAACAGTAAGGAAATAAAGAGATTAGGGTTAGAGATACGACACAGAGATTTATAGTGGTTCGGAGATAAAACTCCTACGTCCACTTGTTGCACTAGGCAACTCGTTCTCTTCACTCAAGAATTTGAAGATTACGGGTTCTTCAAAAACCTATGTCAAGATCGAGCATCACTTGCTTGGATCTGAAGAAGACTGGGTGATTACGGGTTCACCACACAAGACCTAAACTGGACTGGAAGCTTCACTCGCTTCAGTCCGACGACAGGGAGATTACGGGTTCCCCTTACAACCTAGCTTCGATCGAGCTTTACACAATTGAGGAATGTGTAAGCTTGGATCTAGACTCAATGATCGAGGCTTTTACTATCGAAGAAAGTAGAGCCTTGGATCGATAACAACCTTTCTACGACGAACACAAAACCTAACTGAACTTTAGGGTTAGGGTTTTCTGTTTCGACAGACACACTAATGAAGAGCTCTTTACAATAAGTGTAAAGTAGGCTAGAGCTCTTCTCTAAGCTTGGATATGGACTGGACTTAGAGTTCTAAGTGTGAAGGTTGCGAAGACAAGTTCCGATGGGACTGGAACTTGGAGAACACTTGAAACAAAGACTCGATGAAATGCTTGAAAGCTGGGAGTGTTTGTTTGCAGTAGGCGCTGAATGCTCAAGTAGTGTTCTACTTCTCTTCGTCTTCATCCTTCACTATTTATAAGCGGAGAGTTGGCCGAGATCCGTTGCTTGGTAGGTGGCCTTGTCTCTCCTCCTCTCGACAGTCCTTGCACAGGCTGGCTGCTTTTTAGACGCGCAGTTTTGGCACTTTGCTGAAAATGGCTAAGTTCCAAACTTAACAGTAACTGGAGTGAGCCAGTACTATTGCGGTGCCCTTGTCAGCCTGGCAGTCAACTCCACTGCTCCTCTCCTCATTCGACACGTGGAGATTTCGCAATTAATGCTACGATCTTTAGTTAACTGGAATTCAAAATAGGAGCGGGAACTGTGCTGTCGCTTTCTGTTAGGTAGGGGCTCGCTTCGCTTTAGAAATGTAGCGTCCGCTTCAAGTGAGTCGCTTCAGAGTCATACCTTAGCGGGTACTTAGAGAACAATTTCCCGAGTGTCCTCTTTTAGTCTTTATTGACTCCACGTTGACTCGCTTCATCTTTTACTGTAGCGCTCGCTTCGCGTCGCTTTGGCAGACTCGCTTTGAATCAACTGTTGCGCTCGCTTCGCTTCGCTATTCTTCGGCACGCTTTGCTTCGGCTGGATAGACTCGCTTCGATTGGAACACGCACTCAAGCGAGTGGCCTTCACTTGAAACTTCTGCAGTCTAATAACCTAAGCGACTAAAGCAAAAACAAAGCCATCCTAACAGTATAGTCTTAGAAAAATTTCTAACCTAATCTTCATCAAAATTGGTCGCTTGGGAACATGATACTTAGGGGTTTTGGGATCAAATCAAAACAAATACGTACTCACTTCAAAATGTCCCATATGAGTTCCCCCTTAACATGTGATCCTTAAGAATTCCCAACAACTTCTTTTTTCTTTCATTGCTTGGTTCGTATATCAAGGTAAAAGGCATCCCTTCTGGTTCATATTCAAGTGATATCCAATATGCTTTTTTTAGTTCTTTATCAGTGGAGTTAGGATTTGTTTAGTGTCCTACACACACAGATATACATAGACAATATTTCAGGTACTAAGTACAATGATATTACTTTGTGTACTACTTACTGTAATAAGTACAATCAGATTCATGGGGTTGAATAAAATATTTACCTTTTTGATGTCATTGAATTTTGGGATTTTTCTTGGTGCAACACATGCATATCGAAGGAACCGTGGCATATTCACATCACTTATCTTCTTTGCAACTGTACTTGCAAATGCTGGTACCGCTTCATATATCCGAGCCTGCATAATGCACTTTTGTTAGTGTAAGAGGTTCAAGTAAACATGCCATTCATACATTTTTATTTTTGAATTTTAGGGTACTTACAGAGAATGCAATTGTGTTGCCTAATATATGGTAACTTATTATCCGGAGTCAGGTACTACATCCTTCTTTATGTTTGTTATTGAGTGAGTGGGTAGCTGGTACGAGTAACTGCCCCATGGGAACTGCTCCCAAGCATCCATGCCTTCCAACAGTATCCATAACCACATTGGGATTGACTTCCTTGACTGCTCCAATCCTACTGCATACGTCAAAGCAAGCAATAGCTTTGCAACCTTGATTTTATCACTTTCCGTTGCATCAACAACTATTTATCTGCGATCTGGTACTTTCCCCTGCCAATAGCTGAAATGTTTCTTCTTAAACATTTCTGTGATTTGTGCTGTTGAGAGCTGTTTGTTACATCCGAACAGCCAGGCAAATACAGAATCTTCACTGACTTCATCATTCTTGTATGGATCAAAGTTTGCTTTTCCAAACTTCAGTCCGCTCATTAGTGCATACTCTGCTCTTGAAAAACGTAGTAATTTGTTACTAATTCTGAACCACAACGCTGTGGTGTCAGGGTTCGGGGCGGGAGTGATCTCTCGAAAAACAACATAGTGTAGGAGTTTGCCTGATCTTGGATTATTGTCATGCAATTTAAAGTAATACCTAAGTAATAATATTAAGCAGTAATTAGATGAATTTTGCAGAATGTATCTCTAAGTAATTCAAGTAAGCAGTAAGGCATGATGAAGCTACCTGAAGCATGATTTCCGTATTGCTTTGCGTGCAGGCTTTGTAAGTGTGCTTCTTATGATGTTAGGCATTGATTCATACCCTGTGAGCATTGTCTTATTTTCATATTGTATGAGATAATGTCTCTTGTATTTCCATTTAATCTACATTTAAAAGAAAATTTGTTATAATATGAGTACCTTAACATTTAAGATTGCAGTAATATTTTATATTTGATATTTCTAGTTGAGCAGTAGTTCTTGTATAAGCAGAATGTCCCAACTACAAGTCATGGTAATGGCTTTCCTAAAATTCGTTCTAAGCATAATTTTCAGTAAGATTGAATGACTTATATTGAGCAGCATTTAACACCAACATTTACACATGTACTAACATTTTAGCAGCATTCTATATTGTTCCAAATATATTGAAACATAAGAAACTGGAATTTTGCAGTAAGATTATTAGTACTATAACTACTATAAATCAAAGAAACTGTAATGTACTACAATGTAATCATTAAATTCTTTCAAGCTTCGAAATGCATATCAGAAGCCTTGCAGCATTTGAATTCAAATAAGCAGTAAGATAATATCACAACAGTTAAATCATCACATTTAAACTAAAAAATGATCAGTAAACTGGAACTTATGTAGAAAAAATTGGCATTCCAGTTCGAAGCAAAAGTAATCCATGAATCTGATGATTACAGTAATATTTGAATGCAATCATTATCAGTATACCGTAACTACATCCTAAACAGATTTCAGCAGTAATATCACAAGATGCTTATGACAGATTTCTATAACTCATTCAAACTTAACATTTATCGGTAAAATTGTAAATGATGTGTAAAAAATCAGCAAATACTCTTAAAATTGTACCAGTATAGTGGTAAACGGCGTTAATTCTTCGAATCAATCCGATGTCTGGCCCTTTTCCTTTGTTTCTTCTGTTTCTTTGTCGAGCTTGAAGAAATTTGTGAGCGAGTTCTCTTCCTCGTCATTTTCTAGGGTTTCAATGCCGCGGATGTAAGATTCCAGCTTGATAAGGTGGAAATTGGTACAGTTTTGTCGCCGGTTGACGAGATCGGCGGTGAAATCGTAGTCGTTATCTTTGGGTGTTGGAGGTTTGGGAGAGAGAGTTTCGAGTCGAGTTAATAAAATTTTAGCTCGTGTGTGAATGGCGTGAGCTGAGGATAGCTGAAGGTATTTTCGAAAATGGTCGAAAATTGGGTATTATTATTATAAATTATATCCCTAACCTAATTTTTATTTTTATTTTATCTTATTTTGGGTTTTTTTTTTTTCCTCATCTATTAAATCCTATGAAATTGATAGAATTTATATATTATAAAAAATCAATTAAAATCTTTTTAAATAAAATCAAATCTAGATTGAATACACCATTCCTTAATATTGACCACCAATTAATGAAATTTCCCCCCTCATTCTGCAATTCGTGAGCCCTAATTTTCTCTCTGTCACCTCCGACCCGGCGAGTTGGGCGACACAGCAAGTTACTCTCTGGGTCTGGCTGTCTCTCTCTCTCTCTCTCGCCCTCTCTCCCCCTCTCTCTCGCTCTCGTTCTCGCTCTCTAAAACTGATTTTAGCTAGACTGTTAGAGCGAGCTAATTTTCTCGTCGTCACCGGAACTGATTTCCTGTTATAACTTGTACCAAAAATTTCCTGCATCTCTTAGTGAATTGGGCTTGTAACTTCCTCCTGTGCATTATGATCTTAGGCTTGTATCTCATTGACTATTGTAATTCAAACACTTTAATGCACTGCTTTCCCTCATAGCAAACACTTGTTATTTACTCGAGGATTAATAATCTTGCTTGGGTCTTTTGGACTTGAACTCTAACTTGAATTATTGGCTTCTACCCTGAAACTCTCAGTTTTTTATGTATTCTGTGACAATTCTTAGCTAAATAATGGGTCTTGTTGAAAATGTTCCTTTTCTCATGCTGATCCTATATATTTTTCACATTTAAGGACAATTTGGGGGATGTAGTCACTGATAACTGACATCTGTCATGGAGTGAGTTCGACTGCTGAACTTTTTGGTGTCAGTGTTAGATTGTTTATCTGATATGTGAGGTTAAGCTAACTATATGACATTTGCCTGTGCTTAAGAGCTAGGAGTGAAGTAATACTTCTTTCAGTAAGATCTGTTCCTAGATTTGCTGCTGGTTTTGAGTATAAAATGTAAGTTCTTTTGGTTGATTCCTTTATCAATAGCAGCAGCCTTGTGTTCATCAAAATAATGTCCGGTGAGTTCAACTTGAATTGATAATACATAGAGCTGGTGACAACAAGACAATGGGTTTATGGTGGGCATCGATTAGTTAGATTATGGTCTTGATTAACTGACCTAACTTTTTGTATGTTGGTTTTCTATCCTCAAGCTTATATACTTTTTTACTTGTCACTAGGGAGAAGACTTGGATTTTGCATATTATTGTCTGTTTTCCCTCAATTATGTCTGTTTTCTTCTTTCTTCAATTCTGTCTGTTTTCTTTGTCGTACTAACTGATTGGGTTTAGAATTGTATAACATTGATTTATCTTTGCTTGACAGTCTTGGATTTGTATAGCCACTGCGTTTTGGAGTATTATTTAAGTGATTGGGTCAACACTTTGTGTTAATTCATATATTTTTTTTAAGCAATGGAGGTAATTATCAGAGGTAATTATCAATTCAATATATGAAGCACTCTAATTGAATCGGTCCCACTCTAATGTAGTACTATGAGTATGTTTAAAACAATTGACAATTTAGACAATTTATAACTTTAAATTTATAAGTGTAGGTACATATTCCAATTATTTGTTTTGTTGTAATGCTTTTTCTCTCTTTTGTTGTTTGCCTATTTCCTCACCCCCTATTCCGTTTTAGGTTGGTTTTAGGAGTTTTCTTTTTGCCTACTGCATTGAGTATATATCTTTTTATGTATGCCCTTTCAATCCAAAATTCGGGAAGATATTAAACTTAAAAACTCATTGTTGAATGGTGATAGTAGATTCCAAATTTCTTATATCTCATTTTTTTTAATGCTGATTTCCTTTATATTTTTGAAATAAAAGTATAGAGTTTTTGGTCACCTAATATATGTATTTCTGATTTTATAGGATTGGAACCTCCAAATTCATATTGACCTTTGAGCAGATAGTTGGATCAGATTGCAACACCTTAGGAATAGACTTAATTTTTGGTGTTTCTCAAACTGAGGTAATTCCTAGGTACACAAACAAATACAACATGGTCAAACACAAAAAAATACAGAACTTAAATATGCTCAAATGCAATTTTCATTTCATTCTTATTCAGCATCACATGAATTTTATTAAAGTAGTATGTTTAGTTTATTATTCTATTAGAACATGTGTAGGTAGCACTTCTCGAGAACATGCATGGAATCATGTTTGACCTAATTCATGATATAATTGATTGAAATGCTAATATACTAATTAAATGATATAATCAGCTCTCTCTCTCTCTCACCCTCCCTATCTCTTTCTCTATCTCCCTCACCCTTGCTCACTCTCCCTTCGACAGTTGTTGCTGGACACGAGATTTCAGCAAAAAAGCTTGAAGTTGCTATTTAAGATTATGGATTAGAAGCCAAGGTAGGAACTGTAATATCCCACACAATTTTTAAAATTTTGAATTAATATTTTTTGAAAAGAAAATTATTATTTAGTTGTTTTTATTTCATCTAGTTGTTAAAATTATTTCCTTATATGACTCTAATTATTGTGGAGTTGATATTATATTTGCAGGTTGTCCGATACTTGAAGTTACGATGCGCCACTAGTAAAAACTAAAAGATTTAATAAGACGAATTTAGAATACGAAAAAGGGAAAATAAATGTAAGAATTTGAAGTTTGAATTAGATGGGTATTATATGGTTCTATTAAAATAGCTATATTGAAATATCTAAATTAGATATTATCTTAAAAATGAATTAAACCATATAAGGGGATACGAATAAAAGAAAAAAAAGAAAAAAGAAAAAGAAATAAGAATAAAAGGAGAAAGACGTAGTTTTCTGTCACTCTTGCTCTTTCTCTAATCTCTCTTGAAACCCCATCGCTCTCTCTCACTTCTGCTATCTTCTTCTCTCCCTCTCAGCAAGCTCTTCGAGAATTAAGGTAAGAAATTTCACTCTAATCACTTAGTTTTCTCTAGTTTTGTGGAGTCTTTTGTGTTTGGGGGTGAGTATGGGTAAAGTAGAAATTCATGAATTCGTTGAGGGTTTGTCAGCCATGGGTCGAAAAATATCTTTTAGTTTAATTATTCACGTTTTGATTTATATCTAGCTTCGTTTCATGCCAGCTATATCATCGTTGTTGCACGGGTGATAGTGAAAACAAGTCTAATGGTCCCTGTTTTCGTATCTGTCATAGCAGTCCCTTTCAGACCCGATTCTGGGCATTTTGTCCAGTCAAAACCTAACAAATTAGGTATCTTTGGAAACCTCTGTTTGTTGGCTTTCAATACCCATTTTCGGATTTTCATTTGGAGTTCAAACAACATTGTTATAGGCTGTCGAAGTCAGAGTGGCAGGTCTGCTCGCTGCTGTGTTAGCGCGAGTTTGAGTTAAAAACTTTGACACCAAATCATTGTTGAATCACATGATTTCTTTAGGGGATATGTAGTATAAGTCATAGGAGGTCCATACTTTGTTGTATTCTCAAAATCCGATGATCGGATAGGCTGAAATCAATGTCATAAGTTGCTGTCAAAGCTTTAAATTGTAGAATGAATTGCCTAACCTCTACACTATTTATGTGAAGTAATAGATAAATATGTGTGGAAGTAGGAGTAAGCAACTTTAGAGTTGAAACTTTCTTGAAGTTTAGTTGTTTTGTGATTAACTTGTGTGCTTATACGGGATTTGTGTAAATTGTAATTGATGGGGCTATGGTCGTAGGGTAGTGAATTGATTTTGCTTCTTGAGCCTCTGTTTTTACAGCAGCAGGACAGCCTCTTTAGGTCCCGATTCTGGGTGTTATTCTGAGACAAAATATAGCATACTAGGTACCATTAGAAACCTCTTTTCATTAGCTTTCCAACGGTATCTTCGGATTTCTAATCCGACATCACATGAGAGATTTATGAGTCTCCAAAGTCAGACTGCACAATCTGCCTGCGGGAACTTTAGCTCAACCTTGTTGTTACGATTCTGATGCTTGTTTCACTTAAAATTCTGGAAACAATAAAGAGATTTTGAGGTGTACTATATGATAATCTTGTTCATGTATTTAATTAAGCATTAGGGTATATGATAAAGAGGTATTTTAAGTTGTTGGCACAGGGAGCAAGATCTTGTCATAGGTATTTTAAGTTATAACTTGAGGTGTTGGTCTAGATAATCCTTATTTCATCGATTTATTATATTAAGTCCTTGACTTTTGTTTAAATTATATTGTGAGTTCGATGGACACTTATTAGATTACATAGACGTAAAAAGGTACTTGACATAAGAACTCTAGTAATAGTGATAGAGCTTCTACACCATGAATTTACCTTAGTTAATTGACTTATATGGTTCCAGTTACCTTTAATTATTCTAATCGACTCTAGTATTTTAAGATTAAACCTTTCATTTCTAATTTTACATTAGATGATCTTTAATAGAGGTATTACATAAATCTTTTTAAAGAATCTTAGTTTCTCATTATAGTTATGAGATAATTGACTAGAAAGTCCTTGAACTCAATATATGGTGCTTGAAAAATCAACTTAAGCTTAAATATTTTAAAATGCTAGGAGTGGCGCAATCGAGGCTCAAGGACGGACAACTTGAAGAGGTTCATTCCAATTGCATCATTTGAGGTGGGGTTTACTTTAATGTGGAAAATGAATTAATTTAAGAGTGATGCTATTCGGCCATAATGTGGCCGGCCATAATTTAACCTTTTTTAATTTTTTTTTTAGTATCAAATAATTTATATATTTATGCCAAACTTTTTTAGATTATAAAAAACTCAAAAAGCGATACTCCTTATTTTTTACGTATTTTTTAAAACTAACCCTTTAATTATTTGATAATTTTTACTATTTTAATGAATTTGTTACCTTTTTATCTAAAAAAAAATTAGAAAAATATGTAATTTTTGGGGAAAAAATATTTTTAAATTAAAATTACATATACTATGAAAAATGTCGTTGTGTGGCCGGCCACATTATGGCCAAATAGCATTATTGTTAATTTAATTGATATTAATATGGTGATGTTTTGCAATACTTGCGAACTAATGTGTCCCACAAGGGGTTTGATCCGCATTGCATTTAGCCATAGTGAAAATGGCATACACCTAAATTTATACAACTATATTATCCCCCAATTTAAAGCCCTAATTCTATCTTCCCATTCTTTTCTCTAATTCCGGCTATACCATCGCTGCAGCTGCCATGACTCCCAGCAGTTAGGCCGCTGCCCTCAACCCCCGTCTCTCACCCCAACCCAAAGGACAACAGCCAAATTACCTCCCCGCCACATTTGCAACGGCACTGCTGCCCCAGTTACTCCATCTTCTCACCGACTCTACTGGCTCATCCTAGCATAATTACTCTCAGGTTCCGATTTAGCTTGTAAATTATTGGGTGCAGGACAGTTTTCCTTTTCTCAGTGTGTGTATATATATATATATATATATATATATATATATATATATATATATTAGAGTTATATTATGATGGATTATGCCTAATTAATTTGACGAAATTCGTCACCTAATTGGAATAAAATTAATGAATTTTAGACTGCTGTTATATCTTGTCTTAAGTTGGCTTGTTTAGTGTTTCAGACGAATCTTTGATTTTGGAATTTGTGAAGATGGTTGAGTAGAAACCTCATGCAAGATGGGTTTCAATAGCACAAATTTATGGATGTAAGAGTTCTAATAAGATGATGCTGAGCTTCTATATCTGTTCTTTAGGTCTAATAGCAAATATCATAAAAATATAATGGCATAAAACCTGACGAATACTAACCGAAGTTTCTAAACATGTGATCGCTGCTTATGCTCATTATTACTTTATGTAGAGGTTTTGAGCTCTTAAGAATAAAAATGTGTTTGCGATTTGATTCTAATTTGTAGATTTTTCACTTACCAAACTTGCAGCCTTAGTTTTTTATTATATTTTTGTGTAATCTGAATGTGTGAATCCTATAAATTTGAATGCTACCATTTCAATCCAAACCTCTTAATTTATTATTAATAGTCCAACTAATGCCAATAACCCCAGTCCACAACTCATTCCTGAGTTAATGATCCACTACTATAGCATAAAGTCCAGTTCACTTATCGATTCATTGTATCACTTAATGGCCAGTTTAATTTTAAAATTCTGGCTTTTAACTAGCAGTGTAAGTTCGACTACAATGAGTTTGATAACAAATATCCATGAAATTCACAAGTTGAGCTTTTAAATAAATCAAAATAAGTAACTGAAACACATCTGCAAATTGAAAGTTATTGGGAGTGGAATAAGAGCCCCCTTCACTTTTTTTGTTGTGAGCTGCACTGAGAAACAATCTAAAATTTTAGAATTGATTGCAAGGGTGAAGCAGCTGAAGTCCTATCAGAGTTGGCAGTGAATGGATGCTTTGAGAGCATCGTATGGAGATACATCATCTGACTCCGATTCGGATCCAACCCCCACCCTTATCTCCAACCCTACCCAGTTGCCGACCCCTCTTCCTCCACCACCACTGTCCCTTCTTCATCCCCCAAATTCAGCGAGTGAGCTCTTTGCTTTTTTTTTCCCCCCAACACTTTGGTGCATTTTTATATTGTCTTACACTTGTGCTGATCATTTAATGTTTGCTTGGTATAGGCGTATCTGATCTATCGCTGTATAACAACAATCCAAGTCGAGTCCGTAGCTTCCCTCATGTTGAGGGTAATTACGCTGTGCATGTTTATATCCCAGGTTAATATCATTTCACATTTATTTTTATTTGTGGTTTAGTCTACTGTTTTGCTCTACATTTCATTCTTCATCTTCAAGATTTTTATTTTATCCTTTTATGGGCTTTAGTGTATTTTCCTGTTTCATCAAGAAAGGACATAGCACTGTTCTTGAAAAGGGTTGCAGCTGCTGTAAATGAGCTTCATGTGGTTGATGTAGACATCCCCTTAAGCAATTTAACTAAAGACGAGCAGAAGTTGGATCTAGTTGTACTTGGGAGGGAATTTCATGTGAGTTTGGGAAGGACTGTTCCAATTCGAGTGCATCAACGAGACTCACTAGTAGCTATGCTTCGGCAAAAACTTCAGTCGCATAAGAGGTGATGACCATCCTCTCCTTTTAGGACTTACATTTTTATTGCAGTCAAAGTTTATTAATATTCATGAAATGGAATAGGTTTTGGATTGAATTCGACCATTGGGAAGTTTTTGTCAATGATGATTGTACGCGGACCTTTCTGTCATTAGAAGTTACCGGGGCAGGCCTGGCTGAGGTATAGTAAGCATGTGCATATATATGCCTCTAATTTCATATGTTTTCGTTTATGCTTATTTATGTTATTCTATCTGCCTTATTATAATGTGGCAAAGTCCTCATATGTTTCAATTTTTTGGCTGACCCTTCTGTTCTAGAGATGGAAAATCTTACCAAAATTTTTAGTATGTTACGGACAAGTATATGATCTCTGACAATTGGATTATTATAATGTTTGGTTTATTTGCGAGCCAAGGTTATATATCATTCATACTGTCTATTGAATCTGGATAAGAGAGGTCGTGCGGCTGATGGAGGTTGGTGCTGGAAAAGAGTAGAACTTGACTTCACTATGAATGATATATAACATTTGATTTATTGTTAGCCTGAAATTACATTATGCCTAAGGAAAAAAAAAATTGGGATAAAGTCATGCTTAATGCTTAATCAATTTAGCGATTGTAGTTTTAATCTCCAACTACCTTTCTCCGACCTCATTGTTGGCTTATCTATCAGTCTAGGGAATGGATACGTTTTGGTTGAATATCAATAGAAGTGGGTGTTGGCTAGGTGGACGAGGCGATCCATATTTTCGAATTCATCTAATCTTAATTTTTAACCTGGATAACTTATTGTTTCCTCTGATCAATAATAGCATAAATTTGTATACACTAATAATGACTTATCGATAACCATGAAATAAAGTTTCCTTGCAACCTCTTTATGCTTACTAATGAGTTACTAAATGTTAGCTAAATTTTCTTTTCTTGGCTGGTTGCCTGATGAACAAGGTATTGGCAAGGAAATTTATTATTTTTCCAATGTAGGGCAAGTGCAGTTTCTTTCTTAATGGTATTTGATGTTAAATGCATGGTTCTTTCAAACTTTTTGAGTCCAACTGAGAAAGACTCCTTAGAGAAAAGATGATCAGTAATGTTGGTAGATTTATCACAGGGTGTATTCTCTTTGATGGAAAATGATGTAAACGGAATGTTTTCTACTATTTTCCTCTCTGTTTTCTGTGATGGATAATTTTTCTCGGTTGGGATGGAAAACTTTCTTCCGACAGTCTGTCCCCCCCTTTTCACTTGTATCCTTGATAATATTTTCCTACTCATTTGGAGTAATAATATTCTGTCTCATGTCAAATCTCTTTTCCACATTAGAAAACATATGTTAAAACAATTGTAGGACTACATTACGGGATAAAATTTTCCGTTTGTTTTCTTATGCCTCCATTTCAATTTCCATCAGCGATAATACACTCTTTAGTATCATGTGGTTGAATTCTACCACTGCTAGCATGAAATGGAATTGAAACTTATATGTAGGAGTTCTATTTTTTTCGTTTCAGATCAGGAAGCAAATTGAATTAGTGAACGGAGTCTACAAGCTTCATAATCTACCAGAGTTTTATCAGGTTGGTCTCACATCCAGCTGCAAATCCGTCGATTTAAGATGGAAGTGTTTCTAATTCATCAAAATTACATCTTTCTTTACCTTTGACCTTTGCAGGATCCACGCCCGCACATATCTGTAGCTTGGACAGTCGGTGATATTAGCGATTCTTTGAGGAGTGTGATCGAAAAGGAAACGAAGAGACATGTCGGAGTTTTGCGCAGACGCATTTTTACCTGTGAGTTTGGTGGAATTTCATGCAAAATAGGTAGCCGAACCTATGAAATATGCAAGGTCCCATAACTTCACCAATTCTTAAACATGTAATGCTATTCTTGTGGTGTTATTACCCTTTAGCATAGTCCCTTAAGTAAATGAAATGAATGACACAAATAAAGTCGAGTTTTGTTATCAAAAAAAAAAAAAAAAAAAAAAAAAAAAAAACAAAAAACTATAGTATAGTTGAAGAAGATATGGATGGTACCCGTATCCTTGATTTCATAGATGAAAGGAGTATAATTTAAATTAGGAAATTTAAAATCATCGTACTTAACTCATTCGTTCTCGATTCCTACAAATCTATATAATATATAAAAACAAAAAACAAGGGGTATTTTTGTATTTTCACTTCTATTAATAGGGATATTTTAGTAATTTTACATCTAATATTTTTTTTTCCCTTTACTTTTCATAAATAGTTTTTTTTTTAAATAAAATGCTATCAAATTATGAATAGATGCGACTTTCTCTTCACTTATCCGTTCCATGCGACTTAATTATGTTGTTTTTTTTTTTTTTTTTAAAAAGCTTTACCATATTAAAATATTAGAAAAATAGTTAGTTTTATTTTATAAAATGTTAATGGACACGACTTTTCACACCAAAGAGTTTCATTCTCTTTCATTTATTACGGCTATTCGACCAAGTGAAGATGAAACATCTAAAATCCCTTTCGTGAAATGGTGAAATGAAATTAATTCTTCCTACTCTGTATAAAAAATATTCTGCCACGCTCTATTATGGCACATTCTTAATCGATTAGCGTCTGAGTAAGGAGGTGCTACGTATTCTTTCCTTACAATATCTATACAATAGCTTGACAGTTCCATAGGCAGTGCCGGTGACGTTTCGATCGGAATTTGTCTCATGTTTGAAAGAAATAATAACATCTAAATAACGTTTTTGTGTCGTCAACTTCAACAAAACGTTCGGATTCGAGGATCTCTTGATTATGGTCAGCAATATACAGGGAGAAGATGGAGGCGATCGGGGCCGGGAAGATCAGGAGGCTGGCGACGAAGCACTCGATCGGGAGCATCGTGTCGAGTTCGAGGGGGAAGAAGGACGTCGAGGCGGTGCATCTGTCACACCCCGATTTTCCTAACTCTAAAATATTCAATTTAAATATATTCAATTAAATCGGGATGCAACGAAGGGTAAAATAAAAAGGGAGAAATCATAATTCAATTGATTTTAATTAGTTTTTAATTAAAATTCGTTTAGTTTAGCCCGGAAATTTGGGCAGCATCTCCCCTATACCAGGATCAAGTCGTAGTAAATACCAAAAGACTATTCATCAGCTAACCAAGTACATAAACCATAACGATGAGGTCGGACCAGACCGCGCCATCATCGGATCCAATATATTTAACAAAAATATAACTACCGAGGTGGACCAGACCGCTCTACAGTAGGATCCAAGGTATATATGAAATCATAACAACCATGGCGGACCAGACCGCACTACAGTTGGTTCCAAAGTATATATATACATCAAAGTTACGTTTAAAATAGCGGAAGCAAAATAAATAAATGTTTATCTGTTGGTCTCGGTTTGTTAATAGGGTAAATACGTAGGGGGGGGGGGGGGGTGAATACGTATTTAAAGTTTTTCAACTTTTTCCCTTTAACTCAGAGTGACAAGTAAAGAGCTCGTTTGACACTTAAGACCTAGCTGAAGCTAGATCTACAGTACGTAGCTTGCCTGCTTGACCGAAGTAAGAACTTGATCAAGAGGGAGTCTTTACTCGTGTATGCGGAAATTCGGTGAGCTAAAATCTTTCCTAAGTAATTAAAGAATTCAAGTTCGTTTGTTTAGATCCACGTGCAATGGATAATCAAATACAGTAAAGAGATTATGGTTAGAGAGATACGACACAGAGATTTATAGTGGTTCGGAGATAAAGCTCCTACGTCCACTTGTTGCACGACGACAACTGTTCTCTTCACTCAAGAACTTTGAAGATTTCGGGCTCTTCAAAAGCCTAGTCAAGATCGGGCTTCACTTGCCTGGATCCAACGACAGAGGTAGTGATTGCGGGTTCACTACACAAACCTAGACAAGACTGGAAGCTTCACTTGCTTCAGTCAAACACAGACAGGGAGATTACGGGCTCTCCTTACAGCCTAGTTTCGATCGAGCTTTACACAAACGATGTAGGTGCAAGCTTGGATCTAAACTCTATGATCGAGACTTCTTCAATCGATGAAAGAAGAGTCTTGGATCGAGACAACCTAACGACGACTCAAAAACCTAACAGACAGAGTTTAGGGTTTTTGGTAGACGAACACACTATTAAGAGCTCTTTACAGTAGATGCAAAGTAAGCTAGAGCTCTCCTTCTAAGCTTGGATATTTGAAGTGGGCTTAGACTCTAAGTGTGAAGGTTGTGAAGACGAGTTTCGATGAACTGGAAACTCGGAGAACACTTGGAAACAAAGACTCGAAGATTGCTCAAAGGCTTGGGAGTGTTTGTTTGTTGTATGCGCTCGAATGCTCAAGTAGTGTTCTATCTTTCTTCGTCTTCATCCTTCACTATTTATAGGCGGAGGGTTGGCTGAGATCCGTTGCTTGGTTGGTGGCCTTGTCCCTCCTCCTCTCGACAGTACTTGCACAGGCTGGCTGCTTTTCAGACGCGCAGATTTGGATTTTTGCCGGAAATGGCTAAGTTCCAATTTCAACAGTAACTGGAGCGACCCAGTACTGTTACGGCGCCTTGTCGGCCTGGCAGTCAACTCCTCTGCTCCTCTCCGCGTTCGACACGTGGAGATCTCGTAATAAATGCGGAGATCTCCAGTTGACTGGAGTTCAAATTCGGAGCGGGAATTGCGCTGTCGCTTTCTGGTAGGTAGTGGCTCGCTTCGCTTTGAAGTTGTAGCGTCCGTTTTTAGTTGAGTCACTTCGTAGTCATTCTGTAGTGAGTCGCTTCGGGAAATAAAGTTCCCTAGTGACTGCTTTGGAAATTGCTGACTAGAGTTGACTAGCTTTGACTTTACACTGTAGCGCTCGCTTCGCTTCGCTTTGGCTTCGAACTGTAGCGCTCGCTTTGCTTCGCTTTGGCAGACTCACTTTGAATCTACTGTAGCGCTCGCTTCGCTACACTGTTCTTCGGCACGCTTCACTTCAGCTCGCTAGACTTGCTTCGCTTTGGAAAACACACTCAAGCGAGTGGCCTTCACTTGAACTTTTGAAGCCTATAATCTAAGCAAAATAAAGAGCCATCCTAACAGAGTAGGCTTAGAAAAATTCTAACGTATTAACTACATCAAAATGGGTCGCTTGGGAACAGAACGCTTTGGGGTTTTGGGATCAAATCAAAACAATAGAATATCCCTTATAGGTTCCCCCTTAACATGTTGTTAACAATTCCCAACAATTTCCCCCTTTTTGATGATGCCAAAACCCAAAGACTTAAGATTATCGAAATCTAGTCTATCTAACCGTGGAAGGAACTTCAAGCGACTGCTTCCTTTGCAGCTTCGTTTGAGTTAATTTTTAAGTTCCTTTCCCTTTTTTTTCGGTTAAATTTTGTTTGAGTTTGTAGCATAAGGATAAAATATCCACAAAGCTTGTAAAGTAACACAAGAGTGACAGAAAGTAAATTAGATAGATTGATGAACATCAGTTTCAAAACAAGAAGCTTGAAACTCAGAGGTTTCCTGCAGCTTCTTCCTTGTCCTTCTCCTTCTCCTCCGTCACCTTCTCCTTCTTCTTCTCTTCAGTAAAGTAAGCAGATAGCACATTCAACTCCAAGGTCCCAACAGTGTGGATGGTTGGACTTCTCCATGCACTCTCCAATCTGAATGCTTCGTTTACTTCCGCATCTGTGATGCTGCGATCAGGAATCCTTGTGCCTGGAAGAAATGGCATTGGAAACCTCTTCATTTCAGGCACCTTGATGATAAGGGATTTGGGCTCTGCAAGCTCAGCCATCGTGAAGATTTTCCTCCGCATCTTCTCATCGTATGCGCACAGGAAGTTGTTGAGGGCACTCATCCGCGAGCACTCATCCTGTAGTGGCACTACTCCCCAGAAATAGTAGGCTTTGATAAAGAGTTCCTTGTAGAGTAGCCACTGATCGCGGAGATCTCTTGGAATGAATTCCTCAATCTCCCTTGCGTCGGGATGATCATTCCTCCTAGCTACCAGTTCCTTCTCTGATCTGCTGACTAACTCCTTAATAACAGCATGGAATTTGGCGCTCGACTCCGTGCTCCAGATAGGTCTCTTTTCATTGAGACGCTTGCGGATGTGATCTTGCTCCTCCTTAAGAGGGTAGCGTCCCGAATCTACCATCTCCCTTCCCGTCACGTCGCATGCATCGATAATGGACTGAGTCTCGCAAGCTTCGGACTCGTCAGGCATGAAGGGAACGAAGGCACTTCGGCAGATGGCGGATTGGATGAGTTTTACTTCACTGAAGTGTTCCTCAATCCGGCCATCAATGACCTCGAGTCGCTTGGCCCTAATCCTCTTCTCCTTCTCTTCCTTCTCCTTCCAGCTATCTCCTCTCTTCCTACTCCTTTCCTGCTTCTCCACTCTCGAGGCGACTGCTTGTTTGACCATTTGGCGCTTGGCCGCGTGATCATCTTTTGTTTCTGGCGCAGCACGCTTCAAGGTTTGCTTTGGTGGTGGGGGAGGCGGCATGTCCTTCTTAGATTCTGCAACTTTTGGCGGGACGACTGCTTGAGCTGATGAAGTGGCCCCAACAGTCGTTGAAGCGACCGCGGCAGTTGAAGCGGGTGCGGCGGCTGAAGCGGGCGCTTTGGAACCTGAAGCACCTGCAAGAGTTAGCCTTCCCAGATCAAAATCGTGCTCCATCTGCCACGCCAAGGCTTCGTCCTCCGCAATCTGCCTCTCCCTTTGTTCCTTAGTCATCACCACCACTGGAGGATGACGAGCGATTGAGGAGCCAAGGATTTTCTCCTCAATAGGCCTGCTGGGTTCCTTGGGTTTCTTCAAAAGCTCCTCCTCCGTGAGCTTCACCTTCCCTTTCTTCGCACGCAGAGCCCTCGCTTCATCATCTAAAACTTCCTCCTCTTCTCCTGCACCACTTCCTCCCTCCAACATCCTTTCCACTCCAACAGCTCCACTCTCTCCTGAACCTCCAACTCCTCCATCCTTCCTTTGTCCTTCCCCCTTTTTGGCATCATCACTGCCGGGGGTTAGGATGATTGATTTTCCAGAGATGGATTGGTGAAGTGAGTTGACCGCATTGAAGACAGCCTGAAGCATCCGCTCGGTTTGTCCCACGGAGGGCGCCACTAGTTCGGCTGTTTTGATGCTTATTTCTTCGAGCAGATACTCGCACTGCTTCTCTCTCTCCTTCACTGAGAGCATTAACCTCTCCAGTGGCTCCACCGTCCTGAAAGCGAGCCTCCAGCTCCGCTTCAACTTCCCTCCTTAAATCCTTCTTCTCTTCTTGCAGATTCAAGTACCAGAACTCTTGGGCCGCTTGAAGTTCTGCCTGCATGGTTTCAAGGCTCCTCTCTCTCTGATTTAGAGAGAGATGGAATTCAGCACCGGCAACCACCTTCTCGGTGTAAGCTTCTCCCAGTTCTTTGACTTTCTGCAGTAGGATAGACAGTTCAGCATTCTGCAGATCAAGAACCTGCGCACTCCTTCTTCGGCTTTCCAGTTCTTTCTTGTCTATCTCACTTTCTTGTTTGAGCTCCTTCATTTCAGCTCGAAGTGAGTCGAGGGACTTTTTAGTGCTTATCAGCTCACTTCCCTTCCTAATCAACTCTTCATCCTTCTTTTCTACTGCCTCCTTCAGCTTCTTCACCTCCTTCTCCAACACCTTCTTTTCTTTGCCAATTGTGATCAGTTTGGCATTAACCTCCCTCAAGCGACTCCGTTCCGCATCAAGCGAGTCCTTGAGTTCGGTGATTGATTTTGTTTGGTTTTCCACTAGCTTCACCTGCGCCTCCAGCACCTTCTCCTTTTCTTCCAACAGCTTTCCCTTCTCCTCCACCGTTGCCTCCAACTCTCCCTTCTTCTTGCCAAAGTCTTCTCGAAGACTCTTGACCTCCAACACCCTCCGGTTCACCTCTTCCTCCTTCTTGGAGATCTCGCTTTGGAGATTTGAGATCTCCACCTCCTTCGCCTCTATCTTCTCAGCATGGGCATTAATCAATTGCTTCTCACGTGGAGTTGGCTCTCGTTTGGGAATCACAACATCTGGATATTCCTGCTTTATCTTAGCATCCAGCTTGTCCCAGAAACTGGTCCCATCGAGGAAGTTGTGGAAGCCATCCACGCCAATGAAGTTGAGAAGCTTGGCCTCCAGCTGGATCAGTTCATTCTTTTTAAAGGCCTGCATCAGGTTGTAGACCTTGTAGTACTCCGTTCCGCGGTACGTGATGTACGTCAGGAAGTCGACGGTCTGGGTGTAGAACACGTCGGTCCACGGAACGTTGGAGTACCGGAGGTTGATGGTCTCTGCAGCTTGCTCTCGATCCTTGACGTAGCGATCGATGGCCTGCATTTCTGCAGATATAGCAGGGGGTACGAATGGTGAGATTATTGGGAGTTCACCGGCTATTTGGGCGGTATCGGTTGTGGCTGCCGATGTCGAAGGGGATTGGTATGATGAGGCTTCAGGGGTGTCAAGGATTTGGATAGGTTCAGTTGGTGGTGGTTCTGTTTGCTGGGTTTGGAGTGGCTGGAAGGTGGTGTAGGCTTCGACTGGGTCGACATGGAGTAGAGGGATTTCGGGCATCTGGAAAGAAGAACCAGTTTCTTCTTCATGTGGGGATAGGGGTGATTTTTGGGATTGAAGTTGGGCAGTTGAGGATGTTTGGGTTTCAGGTAGTGGCTGGGTTTGGATTTGAAGTGTTTGTGTTTGGACTTGGGGTGGGGGAGTTTGGATTTTGATGGGTGAGGATTGGGGTTGGGTCACTTCAACGTCCTCAAGCGGCTTCTCCACCGCCTCGCTTTCTTGGACGAGTGAAACGACTCGCTTCATCTTTTTCTTGCCTCGCTTGGGCGCGGCTCGCTTCCCGGGTGAAGCGACCTGCCTAGCTTGGCTCACTTCAGCCTGCCTTTCGGCAACTGGTCTTGCTACGGGCACTTCAACCTCGAGAAGTCCCAAATCCATCAACGTCTTGGTCTTCCTCCACTTGTCATAGAAGATAGACTGTTTGTTGTATAGAGCAACGTCGGAATCCGGCCACACTTTGCCTGGAAACTTCTCCTCCAAGACAACAGACAGTCTGGAGAAAAACTTCAGCTTCCCCTTACGGAGAATCTGATCGGTGCTCCCTGGCACGAACGCAAAATCCTTGGCAGCTTCGTGGATTTGGTTGAGAAACCAACCATGCCAGTTGAAATTTGTTCCAGTGAGGCTGTCGACGATAACTGCGGTGGCGATCAGCTTCGTCTCCGAGAGAGTATCTAGAGTTCCAATGTAGCATGCGACGCTCTTCGAGAAGAGCTCGCAGATATGGTTGAAGGGTTCCTTCAGGCTTGAACGGATACTGGCCTCCTTGAAATTTGGATCTGCTCCGTCGGCTGCGAATCGGCCATATTGAACTCCGGCCGAAAGTCCCAACTCCAATAGAGAGTCTCCTCCATCTCTCGGCAAGTTGAACGCACCGATGAGTTCGCTCATATCCACCTCCACCGGCTCTCTGGTCTGTGGATCTGTGAACGAAGATGTATTTTGCTCCTTTCTCAAGTTTAGCAGGAGCTCACCCACCGCCTTGGCCAGAATTTTCTTTGGAATGGGCGTCACGAACTTCCATAGACCGGCCGTGTTCACGGCTCTACGGAAGAATCCGTTCTCTTCTACGAGGACAGGGTCGAGATGGGGCTCGACATTGATGTGCTTGTCAACCTCCGTGAGAAACTCCTCCATCGTCTCAGTCTTCTGCTTCTTTCCCATGGTGTAGAATAAGAGATTTCGAACGAAGATTTAACGACGAAAAGGGATGAGACTCGTGAGTTGCAGAAGGTGCAGATCTAAACACGAGAATGGCAATTTTAGAAGGCTGTGAAAGGTTCTGCTGTTCAGCGAAGTCCTATATATATAGAATTAGGTCTTGGCTGACGTGGCGAGGGGTAGGACGGTAATATCGCCGATAATCCTGTAGGTAGGCGGCGGACGTGCGGTGATGGGTCTGATGTGTCCGGCGTCACCACAGTAAAAGTGAACCGCCACTTGCTCGGCGTCTCCACGTGGCCTGCTGTGATAGGTTTGTTTTATACGGCGTCGATCTAACGGCTACAAGTCTGGGACTGTTGGGATTCGACGGTTGGATCTCCTTCGATTTTTCCCGCTTCGAATTCAAAGTGAAACTCACGCGCCCGTTATTTTCGCCAGTACGTGAACCTGCATTAAATGCTTGGCAGAAAGTGAAATTTGCACTCGAGTGCAGACAGCTCATACTCGCTTCGTACCCGCTCGCTTCGAGTTGGCCCGCTAGGAGATGAACATTTATCCACGATGAAGGAGATGAGAAGACTTGCTCCTCTTCGGCGGAAAGATGGGAAGAGGACACAAGGTCTAGGTGCCAGCCCTGCCTAAGCTTTCACCATTTTTACGTGGGAAGGCCCGATACAAGACCCCACAACCGTTACTAGAAACGGTACTTGCGAGTGTTTATACCCACTCGCTAGGAATCCTAGGCTAGGTAGCAGCTTTCCTTGCTCGCTTTGGAAGTAGCCTGCTCCGAGAGCGAACAATAGTTCCCCCTTAACCAATGGCTTAACAATTCCTGTAAGTGGGTAGGGAACGTCTTCCAACACTCCACCTTACTCCACCTTATTTCTCCTTCTTCAAGCGAGTGAGATTTTGAAGTGACTCGCTTGAGTCGGTGAAGATCCGAAGCGAGTGACGCTACGAAAAACTAGCGACCACTCCTTCGTGCATCCTGGATCTAGCACTCTTCACCAGGGTCTAATAACCCTAATTCCATGCATAGCTGATTGAAACGAGACTCAGCTAGAGGCTTGGTGAGGATATCTGCTCGCTGGAGATTGGTATGGATTTTCTCGAGCTTGATATCCTTCTTCTCGACATGATCACGAATGAAGTGATGTCGGATTTCCACGTGCTTGCATCTGGTGTGAAGCACTGGATTTTGAGAGATGCAGATTGCACTGTTGTTGTCGCAGAATATAGGAATTTCATTTGCTTCAACATTGTAGTCCTTCAACTGCTGACGAAGCCATATAATTTGAGAACAGCAGCTTCCAGCGGCCATATATTCGGCTTCAGTAGTTGAAGTAGCTACACTCGTCTGCTTCTTCGAAAACCATGAGATCAGCTTGCTTCCCAAGAACTGACAAGTGCCCGAAGTTGACTTCCTATCAATTCGGCATCCTCCATAGTCAGCGTCTGAATATCCAGTGAGCTCCAAATTGTCCTCCGTTGGATACCACAGCCCCATATTGACAGTGCCCTTTAAATATCGAAGAATTCTCTTGGCAGCTTCAAGATGGCTGTGCTTGGGGTTGCTTTGGAAGCGAGCACAGACTCCAACTGCAAAAGCTATATCCGGCCTACTTGCAGTGAGATATAGAAGGGATCCGATCAAGGCTCGGTAGTCTGTAGCATCCACAGACTTCCCATCTATGTCTGGCTCCATCTTCCAGTTCGTGTTCATTGGAATCTTCACAGCTTTGGCATGCTGAACACCGAACTTGGCAAGCATATCTCGAGTATACTTAGCTTGATTGATGAAGATTCCATCATCCTGCTGCTTCACTTGAAGACCTAGAAAGCAGCTCATCAAGCCAATCATCGACATCTCATATTTGGTCTTCATAAGCTCTCCAAACTTCTCGCTAAGCGACTGGTTTGGTGATCCAAATATGATGTCATCCACGTAGATCTGAACCCATAGCATATCATCTCCATGATTGATGGTAAATAGGGTTCGATCTATCTTTCCTTTGTGGAAACCATTATCCACTAGGAATTGAGAAAGGGTATCATACCAAGCTCTGGGAGCTTGCTTTAATCCATATAGGGCTTTCTTCAATCGATACACCTTATCTCCTTGCTCGAAACCCGGTGGCTGCTCCACATATACTTCTTCCTTCAATTCGCCGTTGAGGAACGCGCTCTTCACATCCATCTGATAGACTTTGAATTTCTTGGCCGCTGCATAGGCTATAAATAGTCTAATCGCTTCAAGCCGTGCCACAGGAGCAAAGGTCTCATCGAAGTCGATTCCTTCCTCTTGGCAGTAGCCCTTGGCGACGAGTCGCGCCTTGTTCCTCACAACGTTGTGATCCTCGTCCTTCTTGTTCTTGAACACCCACTTGGTGCCAATCACATGCTGAAATTTGGGACGATCCACGAGATACCAAATGTCGTTTCTGGTGAACTGGTTCAGCTCTTCCTGCATGGCGATCACCCAATTTGAATCGGCTAGGGCTTCCTCCACGCAAGATGGCTCGATGTTTGAGAGAAAGCAACTGAACATGGCACTTTCTCCAAACACTTGACTTCTGGTCACTAGACCTTTGGATGGATCTCCAATGATTTGACTTGGTGAGTGATTCTTGAGCCATGCTCGCTTGGATCCGCCAGCTTCATCTTCATCTTCTTCCTTGTCACTCGCTTCATCATCTGAAGCGACTGGATTGGGTGCTTGGCCAGCACTCGCTTCCGAAATCTTGGGGGCAGCTTCACCTTCTCCTTTGGGATTTTGCTCGCTTGAATCTTTGATCTCATCATCTTCTTCGAGCATGTCCCAAGTGAGTGAATTTAAGAGTTCCTTGCTTGAATTCTCCCCATTCGCTTTAGTCTGTTCCTGTGGAAGACTTAAGGAAGATTCATCAAATACGACATGGGGTGATTCCTCCACAATTAGGGTTTTACAGTTAAACACCCTGTAGGCTTTGCTAGATGTAGAGTATCCTAAGAATACTCCTTCATCAGCTTTGCTTTCAAAGGCTTTTAACTGTGATTTCCCATTGCTGTGAATGAAGACCCTACAACCAAAGAAATGGAAATAAGATATGTTAGGAATTCTCCCTGTCCATATTTCATATGGTGTTTTGTCGTGCCGTTTGCAGAGAAGCGTTCTATTCTGCGTGTAGCATGCTGTATTGGCAGCTTCAGCCCAATACTTCATTGGAAGCTTCGAGTCTGCAATCATAGTTCGAACGGCTTCTTTGATGATTCGATTTCTTCTTTCAGCAACTCCATTCTGCTGAGGTGTGCGTGCTGATGATGTTTGATGTGCTATGCCATGCTCCGTGCAGTAAGCTTCAATGGTAGAGTTCAAGAACTCTGTGCCTTTGTCGGAGCGAATGGTTACAATTGCTTGATTCTTTTCCACAGCCAATCGCTTGAGCAGTTGTGGTAGCTTGATCAGTGTCTCCTTCTTGCTGAAGAGGAATACAACCCAAGTGTAGCGAGAGAAGTCGTCGACTACTACTAGAGTGTACTTTCTTCCATTTACACTAACTGGAGTGACTGGACCAAATAGATCCATATGAAGCAACTCGAGCACTCGCTTTGATGAAGCTTCTTCAAGACTTGCGAAGTGCTTCTTTGTCTGCTTCCCTCGTTGGCATGGTGAGCATGGATGGTCTTTGATGAAGACTTCATTTGGTATGCCTTGCACCAAACCCTTTCGAGCTAAGCGATTGATTGCTTTGAAGTTGAGATGGTTAAGCGTCGGTGCCATAGCCATCCTATCTCTGTAGCACTCCTTGCTACTAAGCACGTCTCCTCTTTGCAGCTATCCCAATGTGCTATATAGACGTTCCTTTGTCTAATTCCAGTTAACACAACCTGGGCCGTGAGCTTGCTCTTCACTATGCACTTATTGGAAATAAATTCCACCTTGTATCCTTTGTCACAAAATTGTGAGATGGATAACAAGTTGTGCTTGAGTCCTTCCACGTAGGAAACTTCTTCAATCGTGAGCTTTCCGACTTTCAGTGCGTCGTACCCTTTGGTGCTTCCTCGAGAGTTATCACCAAAAGTGACGTGTGGACCCTTCTTCTCTATGTAGTCGTGAAGTAGAGCTCTCATGCCGGTCATGTGTCTTGAACATCCACTGTCCAAGTACCAGATTTGTTGACCCTCACTTGGCATGGGATCCACGGCGCTCACCTGCAATTAGATAGATTTTGGTACCCAAATCAGTTTGGGTCCTTGCAGGTTAGTTCCCTTAGGTACCCACACTTGCTTCACTTTCTTTTGAAAGGTAGCTTGTGTTTTGGGTTTCTCGACCTTTGAAAACTGTGACTTCTGCTTTAAAGCAGCTTCACACGTGCAACAGTGTGTGCAAGAGGGGTAGCGGCTTGCTTGAGGCATACCTATGCTCTTACCCTTTGGCTTGTATTCTGAAGCGGCTCGCTTCAGATTAGCTACGGGCTTAGAGACTGACTTAGGTTTTACAGTCTGTCGAAGCGGCTCGCTAGGTTTTCTCGAAGCGGTCCAACTAGGGTTTTGACCCCGACTCGCTTGAGTAACCTTGGGAGTTCGAAGCGGCCTCTTTGGTGCTTCGAATTCTTCCCCCTCAACGTTAGTCCGGTTGGACCATCTCCAGTCCGGATAACGTGACACATAGACATTACTCCTTTTCTTGAAAGGGAGATCCTTTGTCTCTCGTGTCTTGGCTTGAGGCTTAGAAGCTACAACTGGTTTCCCTTTACCTTTGGATTGGTAAGCTTTAGCATTGTAAGTGCTAGGGACAGTTGGTCTTTGCTTGCCCATAGTTTCGGCCCTTGAAGATATAGACATCTTCATTGGCTTCTTCTTAGGGTTCTCAGCCATCTGGCCTTTATCTTTGTTGGTGGTCGCTTTGGATGCAGTGGGCATTTCCAAAGTGACTGATGGTGTCGTGTTTGAAGCACCAACAAAGACAGTAGGCTTGGAAGGTCCACCCTCATATCCGAGTCCTCCCTTTCTACCAAAAGGTAGAAGTGAGCTCTCTAGTGCCTGCCTTGCATATGAAGCTTTGTTCAAGTTGGCAACTAGAGCGGATTGGGTTTCATACCTTCCTTCCAAGCTTTGATGCCTCGCAATGAGATCCTCGAACTTACTAGTCATAGCCCTTAAGTTAAGTTTGACTTGGTCAAGCTCAGTGGCTATCTTTCAGTTCTCCTTCTCGCTTTGAGACAAAGCTTGTTTCAACACTTCATGGTCACATGACAATTTAATGTGCTTGTCAAGCAACTCACTCCATGTCGAGGAATTTGCTTCCTCTTGGTGAGTGTGTGCGAGTGTAACTGAACTAGGTGAGGGATAGATGAATACCTCTCCAGTCTCTTCGTCGGTGAGCGCCATGAGTCCAAGATCCTCTCCCTCACTGGAGTTGGGATCTGTGAATGCATCCGAGTCGCTATCGATTTCTTTAGTTGAAGCGACCGGCATTTCACTCGATACGAGCGCTCGCCTTGGAGCATCCCTCTTTGCTTTCAGTTCCTCTCGCTCCTTCGCACTCAGCTTCGGGCAATCGGATTTGTAGTGACCCATCTTGTGGCAGTGGTAGCATTCCACTTCCATCATGTCCCTTGAGATCGGCTTGGTCGTCTTCTCTCTTTTCCCTTTTCCTTCTCGAGCAACAGTGCTCCTCCCCTTGTACTGCTTGTAGAATCTTTTGTATTTGCCCACTTGAGAATTCATTTTGTTGAAATTCTTGAATAAGAACGCAATATGTTCTTCCAACTCTTCCCTCGTCATCTTGGCTAGCGACTGGTCACTTGGCCCTTCAACAGCTTTGAACGCTACACCTTTTGACGTCGTGGGAGCTTCATCCTCTTCGTCACGATTCATTCGATTTAGATCAAATTCGTGAGCTTTGAGTTCGGAGAACAGAATCTCCGGTGTGAGCTTTGATAAGTCCTTGGTAGCTAGGTACAGCTCCTTCATAGTCTGCCATTTCCTGGTGAGAGCTCGAACAATCTTCAGGTTGACTTCCTTGTCTGTGAGTTCCTTCCCAAGTGAGTTGAGAGTTGCAATGATGTTGGTAACTCTCAGCTCGAAGGCGTCAATGGACTCTCCTGGCTTCATTAACAGATTTTCAAACTCCCGCTTTGTACGGCGAGCTTGTTCTCCTTGATTTTGTCCGTTCCTTGTGAAATGAGGGCTAGGGTTTCCCACATTTCTTTCGCCGTTGCGCACTTCCTTATCCGTGGTAGATTGGCGTCCGACACGGTGCTCTGCATCGTGTGGCGTGCGATCTTGTCGAGGTTGGCGACTTTGAAGTCATTCGGAGTGTACTCATCTTTGTCCTTCTCTACGTACCGTTGTCGAACATAGGCAGCCCGACCTTCGGCAGCTGGGACGTTCTCAGAGATGGCTTTCCTGATTTCGATTGGTCCGTCCTCTATAACTTCCCACATGCGGTCGTGGATGGAGCATAGGAAGCTCTCGACTCGGAAACTCCATGTCTCGTATCCTTCGATAGAGAACTGTGGAAGACTTGATGCACTGTATGTAGACATAGCAAACTATCAGCAGTAAATGCAATATGCGTGGGTGAGGTTTTGATGCACTTAGGAAATAGGATCCGGTTCAGTGAGACAACGTGAAGCGAGTGGGGGCTCGCTTCGGATATGCAAAGCAGAGGCTCGAAAGAACCGCTGCTCTGATACCACTTGTTGGTCCCGGTTTGTTAATAGGGTAAATACGTAGAGAGGGGGGGGGGGGGGGTGAATACGTATTTATAGTTTTTCAACTTTTTCCCTTTAACTCAGAGTGACAAGTAAAGAGCTCGTTTGACACTTAAGACCTAGCTGAAGCTAGATCTACAGTACGTAGCTTGCCTGCTTGACCGAAGTAAGAACTTGATCAAGAGGGAGTCTTTACTCGTGTATGCGGAAATTCGGTGAGCTAAAATCTTTCCTAAGTAATTAAAGAATTCAAGTTCGTTTGTTTAGATGCACGTGCAATGGATAATCAAATACAGTAAAGAGATTAAGGTTAGAGAGATACGACACAGAGATTTATAGTGGTTCGGAGATAAAGCTCCTACGTCCACTTGTTGCACGACGGCAACTGTTCTCTTCACTCAAGAACTTTGAAGATTTCGGGCTCTTCAAAAGCCTAGTCAAGATCGGGCTTCACTTGCCTGGATCCAACTACAGAGGTAGTGATTGCGGGTTCACTACACAAACCTAGACAAGACTGGAAGCTTCACTTGCTTCAGTCAAACACAGACAGGGAGATTGCGGGCTCTCCTTACAGCCTAGTTTCGATCGAGCTTTACACAAACGATGTAGGTGCAAGCTTGGATCTAAATTCTATGATCGAGACTTCTTCAATCGATGAAAGAAGAGTCTTGGATCGAGACAACCTAACGACGACTCAAAAACCTAACAGACAGAGTTTAGGGTTTTTGGTAGACGAACACACTATGAAGAGCTCTTTACAGTAGACGCAAAGTAAGCTAGAGCTCTCCTTCTAAGCTTGGATATTTGAAGTGGGCTTAGACTCTAAGTGTGAAGGTTGTGAAGACGAGTTTCGATGAACTGGAAACTCGGAGAACACTTGGAAACAAAGACTCGAAGATTGCTCAAAGGCTTGGGAGTGTTTGTTTGCTGTATGCGCTCGAATGCTCAAGTAGTGTTCTATCTTTCTTCGTCTTCATCCTTCACTATTTATAGGCGGAGGGTTGGCTGAGATCCGTTGCTTGGTTGGTGACCTTGTCCCTCCTCCTCTCGACAGTACTTGCACAGGCTGACTGCTTTTCAGACGCGCAGATTTGGATTTTTGCCGGAAATGGCTAAGTTCCAATTTCAACAGTAACTGGAGCGACCCAGTACTGTTACGGCGCCTTGTCGGCCTGGCAGTCAACTCCTCTGCTCCTCTCCGCGTTCGACACGTGGAGATCTCGTAATAAATGCGGAGATCTCCAGTTGACTGGAGTTCAAATTCGGAGCGGGAATTGCGCTGTCGCTTTCTGGTAGGTAGTGGCTCGCTTCGCTTTGAAGTTGTAGCGTCCGTTTTTAGTTGAGTCACTTTGTAGTCATTCTGTAGTGAGTCGCTTCGGGAAATAAAGTTCCCTAGTGACTGCTTTGGAAATTGCTGACTAGAGTTGACTAGCTTTGACTTTACACTGTAGCGCTCGCTTCGCTTCGCTTTGGCTTCGAACTGTAGCGCTCGCTTTGCTTCGCTTTGGCAGACTCACTTTGAATCTACTGTAGCGCTCGCTTCGCTACACTGTTCTTCGGCACGCTTCACTTCAGCTCGCTAGACTTGCTTCGCTTTGGAAAACACACTCAAGCGAGTGGCCTTCACTTGAACTTTTGAAGCCTATAATCTAAGCAAAATAAAGAGCCATCCTAACAGAGTAGGCTTAGAAAAATTCTAACATATTAACTACATCAAAATGGGTCGCTTGGGAACAGAACGCTTTGGGGTTTTGGGATCAAATCAAAACAATAGAATATCCCTTATAGGTTCCCCCTTAACATGTTGTTCTTAACAATTCCCAACATTATCAATTGTTATAGTTTTATAAATTCATTTAAGTTTTCGTTATATGAATTCATATTTTCAAAACGACAAGTTTCTAAATTCTAAGTTTAAGTTTTAAAATAAAAGAATAATGAATAACTTTAACGAACTTTAAACTTTCTAAGTTAACTAAAACTATAACTTTCATTTATTTAAAGTGATAATAGTTTGGTAATCTAAGTGACGAAAGGGAAATTATGTTTTTAGAACCGAACATAAGTAAATTGTTTATAACCGAATCAAAGTTTAAGAAACGAGAAAGTCTGACAATTTAAATTTTATTTCCTTCGTCTCTTGATTATTCCTCCTTCCTCTTCTCTCTCTCTCTTCTCCGTCACTATGCCTCCGGCTCCCAATCTGCAAAACAAAGAAAGTTCTGCAGGGCTGAGTACAACTAGCACTCAGTGTGATCATTGCCACAAAAGAAATACAAAAGCAGGGCTTTCAGGATTTAAAAAGGGAGAAGAGAATGAATAGAGTTTGATCCCGTACGACCAAACAATTTAGGCGCCCATTTAGGTATTCCCGAGGTTACTCGTAATCGAATCCCGGTTAAACCACCTGTCGGATTATAAGAACATTTGCAGGGCGACATACATAAAGTGTATATAAACCCATCAGCTATGCTAGACGGCATAAATAAATTATATGCAGGTCTATTGGCTAGGGATCGAGATTTCCGTGGTAAACCCCACTCCCGATCCCGGTGTACACCAGTTGCTTGTTGGTGTGTGTTTCACCAAAAAGTGTTCGCAATAGAACAAAACCTATCTTAGCACTTAGTAAGTAAAAACCTAAGTCGATTCTCAAGGAAAACTTAACAGGGCAAATAACTGTGTAGTAAAAACAACCTAAACTAAGAAAGCAAGTAAATAGAATATTTGGGTTTTTGGTTTTAAAATCCTAGACAAGAAAATAAATCAAAGCAATTAAATCAAAGCAAATAAATCTAATCTAGAAAGCTGGAAATAACTTGAACTAAGTAAACTAGAGAATTAAAAGAAATCAATTAAACTAACTAGGCAAGAATCGAAAAGAAAGCAATAAAGAAAGCAATAACGAATCTGAGCATGATTAAACTAGTTTGAAAATCTGGAAATTAAATAAATAAATCTAACTCTAAGAACTTTGAAAAACGAGAGAATTGAAGACGAAATAAAAACGAATCTAAACTTGACTTTGAAAACCGAACAAACAAAATTAATCTAAAGAAATTAAACGAAGCAATTAAGAAATCGAATCTAAAACTAAAGCAAGTAAAGAAAGCAATTAAACGAAAGCAATAAATAACTTACGAAAGTAACGAAGAACGAAGACTTGAATTAAACGAACTAAACGAGGAATCCGGATCCGAACAAAAGAAAGCAATAAAAGCTAAAGCTAAACTATTTAGAACTGAAAAACTAAGGTAAAAGGTTGTTCTAATTCGTGCCCTAATGGCCTATATATAATAAGATAGAAGTTCGACTCCAATAAGGAAACAATTAATAAAACACGCCAGGCGTGGAGCGGGCGCTCCAAAGGAAGGGAGCGGGCGCTCCATAACAGTTGCGCAATCCATCTTGAAATCTTAACCTGGAGCGGGCGCTCCATCCGCCTGGAGCGAGCGCTCCAACGATGCCATGCAAATCCTCGGGTACTGTTCACGGAGCGAGCGCTCCCACGTCACGGAGCGGACGCTCCAGTTGCTCCGCGCAAATCATCCAGTTTCTGCTCCTTTTTCCGTCCTTTTCTCGCTCTTTCTCCTTCTCTTGGCTCCCATGATCCCTAACAATAAAAATACTCGAAACACCCAAATCATAGCTACAAAGACACAAAACATAACGAAAACAGACTCGAAAACATGACGAAAATCCTAACATCTAAACACCAATCAAAATCCCCCACACTTAGACCTTTGCTTGTCCTCAAGCGAAATAAACAATAGACTCAAGTATTGTGAACTATATAGGCCTCAAAACTTTTCGAAAAACAAACTCTCATGATCATGATCAAAACTATGCACACAACCTTAGCATCAATCAACACAATTTACTCAACTAATTCAAAATATGCTAATCCATCAAAGAACACTCTCCAACATGTGAAATTTTATACTCCCTCTGTCCTCCATTTAGTGACGGAGGGAGTTTGGGCACGTGTTTTTTCGCATTTTATGGTATAATAATAAATTAATGTGTTAAAGTGTTAAAGTGGAATAATTGTGGGTCCATTTGAATTGTTTAATAGTATTAAAATGTTAAAATAATAAAAAGTAGATGTATAAAGTGTTAAAGTGTTAAAGTGATTGTGGGGTCTACGTCCAAAAATGGAAATTGTCAGTAAATGGAGGACGTCCCAATATAGTATTAACGTCACTAAATGGAGGACGGAGGGAGTATATGAAAGTGAACACTCAACTCTCTCAAAGAAAAGATGTATAGATAATGCACATCATAGGGTTCACTCAATATCAATGCAATGCAACATGTTTATCATAGGCTTGCCTTCAATCTCAACATCTCCACCTAATGTAATACTTACAAATTAGGATAAAAAAGGTCTTTATATAAGCTTGTAATGTAGGGACATTGGTTAAGGTAGGGAAAATATAGGCTAAGTGACTCAAATAAATCTAAATCATCAACCTCCTTTCAACTCCAACCAAAGTATGGATTTTTACTCCATCTTCTACCATCCAACACACCAAATGCAAACTCAAGATGCTAAAATATCAACTATATAAATCAAAGCTAACTATCCCCTTATGCTTATATTCTTATTCTTTCTTTTTTTTTTTTTTTTTTTTTTTTTTTTTTTTTTTTTTTTTTTTTCCTAGAGCTCAACTAATACATGTTCTTTCTAATGTTGAACAAAGGCTCTATTTTTTTTCTCATCTTTTTTTTTTTCTTTCTTTTTTTTTCCTAAGCTCATAGGGATAACTAACTACGTAAATCAAGCATCAAAAACTCCTTTCTCCTCCTTCTTCACCCACAACCAAATTTTTTCTATTCAACTCCTTCCATATCACCAACAACAAATACTAAGGATACCCATAACCATCCAAACCTCCTATCATCCGGTTTTTACAAAGAACGGCTAACAAAGGCTCAAAAGGGGTAAACAAAGGATTATGAACAAGGTTAGTGTATAGGAATCATGTGGCTACGAAAGAATGGCCTAAGATCATCTCCTAGTTTGTAAATATACTAAGGTCTTGATGGAGAAACAAGGCAAGTTCTAGAAACAATGAAGCATGCATGATCACTCAATCAAAAAAAATAGGCATAAATATGCACAAATGGCTCAACTCTCACGGGTTCAAATTAACTAATTCCCGACATCATAGCATACTTCAAATTCAATGAATAAAATGCGTCGCTTCGCCAAGGTTCCATGCATAATAAAGATCATGAATTTTTCTCCAAAATCAACAAAAATTTTCTATCATCGGCCAAATCCACAATACTATCATCACATGCTCATTTGACTCAATTAACTCCTAAGACTCAACAAAATTAAACACATCATGCCAAAGTTTCAAAGACCCCCCCCCCCCCCCCCCCCCCCCAACTTAAAATCAAGGTCCCCATTGCGAGAAAATAAAAAGGAATGGAATAGAAGGAACTTATCGCAAGATGTCGACCCACACACTTGAAATCCCGAGAAATTTCAAGTAGTACCTACAAAACAAACACAAAACAAAATACCAAAGCGTAAAATTGCACAAAAAAATAAAGAGAAAGAAATAAAAGACTCAAAACAAAAATTAAAAGACACAACAATGCTATGGGTTGAAGAAACCTTGGAATCGTGGATCTTAGAAACGAGGATCGTAAGGAGACCACCAACGAGGGTCGTTCGGATTTGGTGGAGCGGAGGTGGCGGCTAATATACGTTGGACGCTCGTCCAACATGCGTTGGACGCTCGTCCAACGCAGCCTTCGCTGTGAATATTGAAGAAACTCGTCTTCGTTGGACGCTCGTCCAACGCAGCCTTCGCTGTGAATATTGAAGAAACTCGTCATGCGTTGGACGCTCGTCCAACGCGGGCCCTCGCGAAATTTTGCTCGAATTCTCCCGTTTTCTCCCTCTCGAGGCCTTCCGTGCCATTGCAATCTTTAGGAACTACTCCCTGCACGAATATCAAAAAGAAAATGAACGAAAAACAACAAAAATAAAGAAAATAAATCCTACTCTAATCTTTTTTTTATTTTTTTACGTGGGTTGCCTCCCACAAGCGTTTGTTTAACGTTGTTAGCTTGACGAAAGATACAATCAACCAAAACCCGTAGCACCAAGCGACGTGTTGGTACTTCTTGCGACATATCCACTCTTCATTTTCGACAAATCTCGAAGAACTCGGTCATCATCAATTCTTGACTCCCCCACACTTAGTTCGAACTCCTCCTCAAATATCTTCGAGTTAAACTCTGCAAGAAAAGATGTTACACAATTGGTGAGGTTAGAAAGAAAAGAGTTAACGACAACTTCCTCTTTCGATGCATGGTTCAAGTGTTCCTCTTCTACTTCATCAACCTCCTCCAAATTCCCTAGATATTGCTCAATTATATCCTCTTCATCTTCAATGAACTCTTCAAGAGCCGCTCCTTTGTTAAAAACTTCACAAGCATTTTCCTCAACACAAGGGTTAGCAAGCTTAACATAAGAGCATAAATGAAAAGAGGAACTAGGAATAGAAGGTGATTTTCCAAAGATCGAAAATGTTACCGAACCTCCTTCGCCGGCCATGCTTAATGTGCCGGTACCTACATCAATCCGGGCTCGGGTAGTGGCCATAAACGATCGTCTCAACAAGAGTAGATGACCGGTTGCGCTCTTGGCTCCCTTGCCTTCATGAAGCACGACGAAGTCGGTAACGACTCGAATTCCACCAACAAGGACTGTAACATCCTCCACAACTCCAATGGACTACTCACGGTGCCGTCTGCTAGCTCAATGCGCATGTCGGTAAATTGAAGGACTCTTAAGGTCATCTTCTCGAAAATAGAATACGGCATTAAATTCACCGCAGCTCCTAGATCCATCAATCCCGAGACGGTCTCTCCACTATCCAAAACAATGCTCAAGTCGAAACCTCCCGGATCTCCTCTCTTAGGAAACGAAGTAATAGGCTTGAGATCCTTTCTCGTCCTTCCTCGCAACACTCCGAATATGTGGAACATAAGGGTTGAGCGTCTTGTGAAGAGGTTTGATCTCCTTCTCGGCTTCCCTCGAACTTCGTGCGTGCGTTCTGGACGTTGGACGCTCGTCCAATGTAGGTTGGACGCTCGTCCAAGGTGGGCTTCGCGGTTGGCTCCTCTTCAGCGTTGGACGGTTGTCCAACGTACGTTGGACGTCCGTCCAGCGCGGGCTTCGCTGGGGACAATGCTGGGGCTCGTCCAGGGGCTGGCGTGAAGGTGGGCGGCCGTCCAACGTTGGACGGTCGTCCAGCGACGTTGGACACCCGTCCAACGTGATGTGCTGCATGGTTTTGGCTCGATCCCCAATGCGAATTCGGGCTCCACCTTTGGCTAAGGTAGGGAAAGTATAGGCTAAGTGACTCAAATAAATCTAAATCATCAACCTCTTTTCAACTCCAACCAAAGTATGGATTTTTACTCCATCTTCTACCATCCAACACACCAAATACAAACTCAAAGATTCTAAAATATCAACTATATAAATCAAAGCTAACTATCCCCTTATGCTTATATTCTTATTCTCTCTTTCTTTTCCTTTTTTTTTTTTCTTCTTTTTTTTTCTAGAGCTCCACTTATAAACATTCTTTCTAATGTTGAACAAAGGCTCTTTTTTTTCTCTTTTTTTTTTTCTTTTTTTTTTCCTAAGCTCATAGGGATAGCTAACTACATAAATCAAGCATCTATAACTCCTTTCTCCTCCTTATTCACCACAACCAAATTTTTCTATTCAACTCCTTCCATATCACCAACAACAAATACTAAGGATACCTGTTGGTCCCAGTTTGCTATAGGAAAAATACGTAGAGGGGGGGGGGGGGGGGGGGGGTGAATACGTATTTTGAAGTTTTTCAACTTCAATTCCTTAACTCAGAGTATAAAGTAAAGTGCTCTTTGGAAATACTAAGACCTAGCCGAGGGCTAGATCAAAAGCAATCACGAATCTCTTGACCTAAGCTTAGAGCTTGATCAAGAGTGAGACTTTACTCTTTGTGCGGAATTTGGTGAGCTATAATCTTTCCTAAGTAATTGAAAATCCAAGTTAAGTTTGTTTATATGCACGTGCAATGGATAATCGAATACTGTAAAGAGATTAAGGTAAGAGAGATACGACACAGAGATTTATAGTGGTTCGGAGATAACGCTCCTACGTCCACTTTGTTGTACGACGGCAACTGTTCTTTTCACTCAAGAACTTGAAGGTTACGGGTCCTTCAAAAACCTGGTCGGGATCGGGCTTCACTTGCCTAGATCAAACGACAGACGTAGTGATTGCGGGTTCACTACACAAACCTAACAAAGACTGGAAGCTTCACTCGCTTCAGTCAAACAGACAGGGAGATTACGGGCTCTCCTTACAGCCTAGCTTCGATCGAGCTTTACACAAACGATGTAAGTGTAAGCTTGGATCTGAACTCTACGATCGAGGCTTCTTCAATCGATGAAAGAAGGGCCTTGGATCTGGACAACCTAACGACAACACTCAAAACCTAACAGACGAAGTTTAGGGTTTTTGGTTGACGACACACTATGAAGAACTCTTTACAGTGAATGCAAAGATTGGCTAGAGTTCTTCTTCTAAGCTTGGATATAGAATGGGCTTAGAATCTAAGTGTGAAGGCTGTGAAGACGAGTTCCGATGGACTGGAAACTCGGAGAACACTTGAAACAAAGACTCGAAGATTGCTAGAAAGCTGGGGAGTGTTTGTTTGCTGTATGCGCTCGAATGCTCAAGTAGTGTTCTACTTCTTCACGTCTTCATCCTTCACTATTTATAGGCGGAGGGTTGGCTGAGATCCGTTGCTTGGTTGGTGGCCTTGTCCCTCCTCCTCTCGACAGTACTTGCGCAGGCAGTAGCTTTTGCAGACGCGCAGATTTGGACTTTTGCCGAAAATGGCTAAGTTCCAAGTTTAACAGTAACTGGAGCGAGCCAGTACTGTTGCGGCGTCTTTGTCGGCCTGGCAGTCAACTCCTCTGCTCCTTTCCGCTTTCGACACGTGGAGATCTCGTAATTAATGCGGAGATCTCCTGTTGACTGGAGTTCAAATTCGGAGCGGGAATTTGTGCTGTCGCTTTCTGGTAGGTAGTGGCTCGCTTCGCTTTGAAGTTGTAGTGGCCGCTCTGAAGTGAGTCGCTTCACAGTCAAATTTGTAGTGAGTCACTTGAGAAATAAATTTCCCGTGACACTACTAAATTAAGTGTTGACTCGTGTTGACTCGCTTCGGCTTTTCTTTGTAGCGCACGCTTCGCTCCGCTTTAGTGGGTTCACTTGATTCCACTGTAGCGCTCGCTTCGCTTCGCTTTGCTTTGAACTGTAGCGCTCGCTTTGCTTCGTGATTCTCCGGCACGCTTCACTTCGATTTGCTTGACCTGCTTCGCTTTGGAAAACACACTCAAGCGAGTGGCCTTCACTTGAACTTTTGAAGCCTAAATAAAAGCAAAATAAAAGAGCCATCCTAACAGTGTAGGCTTAGAAAAATTCTAACCTATTAACTACATCAAAATGGGTCGCTTGGGAAAAGGACGCTTGGGGTTTTGGGATCTAATCAAAACAAATGACTTCATTTATCAAATGTCCAATGAAGTTCCCCCTTAACAATTTAGTCCTTAACAATTCCCAACAATACCCATAACCATCCAAACCTCCAATCATCCGGTTTTACAAAGAACGGCTAACAAAGGCTCAAAAGGGGTAGACAAAGGTTTATGAACAAGGTTAGTGTATAGGGATCATGTGGCTAAAGAAAGATGGCCTAAGATCATCTCCTAGTTCGTAAATATACTAAGGTCTTGATGGAGAAACAAGGCAAGTTCTAGAAACAACGAAGCATGCATGATCACTGAATCAAAGAATAGGCATAAATACGCACAAATAGCTCAAATCTCACGGGTTCAAACTAACTAGTTCCCGACATCATAGCATACTTCAAATTCAATGAATAAAATGCGTCGCTTCGCCAAGGTTCCATGCATAATAAAGATCATGATTTTTTTTCTCCAAAAATCAATAAAAATTCTATCATCGGCCAAATCCACAATACTATCATCACATGCTCATTTGACTCAATTAACTCCTAAGACTCAACAAAATTAAACACATCATGCCAAAGTTTCAAAGACCCCCCCCCCCCCCCCCCCACACTTAAAATCAAGCAATGACCTCATTGCGAGAAAATAAAAAGGAAGGGATAGAAGGAACTTATCGCACAATGTCGACCAACACACTTGAAATCCCGAGAAATTCCAAGTAATACCTACAAAACAAACACAAAACACAATACCAAACAAGCGTAATATCTCCTAAAATGACAAAAATAATAAAAATAAAAATAAAGAAAAACAAATAGCTATCAATGGTGAAAATTTCGAGGATCATTTGGATCATTAGGATCCCAAGGTGCCTGAGAAGAAGAAGAAGTAGCACGAAAATCGGTATACCTCGCGAGATGGCGCTCGATGTCATAGACCCGATTCTCCACCCCTTGGACTCTCGTCCCCATATTCTGCATCTGAAGGCCCAAATTCTCCATATTCGTCGTCATCGACTGAAATAGAGTGGCATGGGAGTCCAATCTCTCAAACAACCCAGTCTGAAACGTGTTGAACCCCTCTTGATATGTCCGAAAGTACTCGGGGGTACCTCGGGTTGTGCAGCTCCGGCTCCTTCATCCATGTCATCCCCTTGAATTTCTTCGTGCTCGGCCCGGTGCTCCATGGATGGCAATGTAATTTCTGACCGAACCCCGCAGATGCCATGGCTTGAACTGAGTAGGGGAAGCTAAGTATGAGCCATTGATGAGCTCAGCTGGGGTGATCTCCCGACTCGGGACGAGAGACATCGGAGGGCTGGGATAAAATGGAACTGCCATATAACGAGCTATCCCCGTAGCTATCTGAGAGAGGGCGGGATGTGCATTGTGCCTCGACTTGTTGCCTATAATCTGGTTCCATATGAAATGGGAAATGCTAACCTGCACATTATTCTTAGCAGCCCATAACAAGTAACACTCTGGGCCACTAACCTTACTTCCTTCAACCTTTCCTGTTACATTGAAAGCTAGAAAACGATGCAACAGTAACAGAGAATTATCACGAATAAACATAGCAGGAGCACCCTTCTGACCCCAGTTAGTACACCCAGTCAACTCTCTCCAAGCATTAAAATAATTAAAATCATGAGGCACAAATTGAGAAGCATTATCAGAATAGTGGAAACCGAAAATCTCACGCATACGATAGCAAGAAACTTCACAGAAGATACCACCCAAATTACACAGAAAAGCAGTCTCATCCTCTTGACCTTCACCAGTATTCTTCCCTAATCTAGCAGTGCACAACATTTCCAAGCACAATATATCATGCTCCTCCCATTGGTTATTAAAATACTGGGTTAAGCCTAGGACCTCTAAATATTCAGCAAGTGAATCCCCTAGACGCAATCCCGCAATAAACGTAGGAGAATAATGGCGAGGGGCAACAATTCCATATTTCGGAGATGAAGGTACCGATTTGTTACCTCATAACCGTCCTCGGTATCAAAAGGAACATGAAAGGAGACGCCGTATTCTCCCGGTGTAATTCCTCCGACTGGACGAACTGACATCCGAGCGGAGAATGGAAGATTGGATGATGCCGCTCCAACAACCGAGGCTGCTCTCTTTCTTCTCGACATTGTAGGACCTGAGAATTAGAAGAAAACGAAGAAAAATGTAAAAGGAACAAAAGAAAAACCAAAAGAAAATTTGATTTGAAAACTGGCGGCGACTGTGCGCAGGCCTGCTGGAGCGGGCGCTCTGGAAGATTGGAGCGGTCGCTCTGATCGTTGAATGCGCGCGCGGGCGCTCCTGGTTATTGGAGCGGTCGCTCTGGTAGATACGGCAGCAGCGCGAGCCTCTGGTGTTTTCGCTGACGGCGCGGCGGCTGACGGCGTGAATGGTGGCAGGCGTCAGTCGGCGGTGCAAGTGGCGTCTCCGATGGCTTTTAGTGAGGCGGCGGGTGGTTGGCGACGGCAGGTGGTTGACGGTGGAAGGAAAGGGAGGAAGTGCGGCTAGGGTTCGTGCAAGAGAAACAAAAGAAAATTAGAAAGAAAAATAGAAAAGAAGAAGAAAATATACCTGAATCGCAGAATGGAGCGGGCGCTCCGAATATCTGGAGCGAGCGCTCCAGTTAAGCTGTGCAGAAAAAAAATTAATCCAACGCCCGTGGAGCGGGCGCGCTGAAGATCAGGAGCGGTCGCTCCAATCCGCTCTCGAAAAATCTGCATTTTTAAAAATATATATATATATATATATGTATATATATATATATATATATATATATATATATATATATATATATATATATATATATATATATATATATATATATATATAATACGTGGGTTGCCTCCCACCAAGCGCTCTTTTAACGTCATTAGCTTGACTTACAAAAATTCAATCAAGAATAAAAAGAGGGGAATCGGAGATAAAACTGGTCTCGACCGTTTGAGGCAACGTCTCTCCTTTGATGTACGGTTTCAAATGTTGACCATTAGCTGAAAATATGTACCCCGAATCTTCATTCTTGATCTCCACAGCTCCATGGGGAAAAACTCGAACCACCGTGTAAGGACCTTCCCCTCTAGACTTGAGCTTGCCCGGAAAGAGACGAAGACGAGAATTGCAAAGAAGTACCTTCATCCCGGGCTTGAACTCCTCGTAGGCAATCTTCTTGTCATGGGGCCTCTTCACCTTATCCTTATAGATCTTCGCATTCGACGTAGGTGGCGAGTTTTCCTCTTCTACTTCATCAATCTCCTCCAAATCCCGTAGACGTTGCTCGATGTCCTCTTCCTCATCCACGCAACTAAAGAACTCGTCATCCTCTTCTTCATCTTCAATGACTTCTTCAAAACCTGCTACCCTACACAAATATTTTCCTCAACAAGAGGGTTAGCAAGCTTAACATAAGAACAACTATGAAGAGAGGAAGTAGGAATAGAAGGAGAGCTCCGAAATACCAAAAATGTCACCGAACCTCCTTTGCCGGCCATGCTCAATGTTCCGGAGCCAACGTCGATTCGAGTTTGAGTAGTAGCCATGAAAGGTCGTCCTAACAAGAGAAGATGACCTTTCCCACTCCTAGCTCCTCGCCCCACGTCAAGCACAACGAAATCGGCAAGAACTCGAATACCTCCCACAAGTAAAGCAACATCTTCCATAATTCCCAAGGGTCGACTCAAAGAACCGTTGGCTAACTCGATGTAATAATCTGTAGGCTTAAGATCCTTTGAACCCATTCTTTCATAAATCGAATAAGGCATCAAGTTCACCGCTGCCCCAAATCCAACATACCCGACACACGATCCCCATTATCCAAACAAACATCTAATGTAAAGCTTCCAGGATCACCTTGTTTTGGTAGAGATGAGAGAGGAGCGGCCGAGGTAAGCGAAGTGTGAGAACGAATTTGGCTAGCTCCGATGGCGGCCATAGTGTGACTCCTCATTGGCCTGTCTTCGCCTTGCTTCTTGTTCTTCAATCTGCTCGGGAAAGGGATAGGAGGAACGTAAGGATTGGGCGCCTTATGAAAGTTGGTCTCCTCCTTCCTTTCTTCAGTTTCGGGTGATGGCGGCGAAACAGGGGAAGGGAGCGGGCGCTCCAAGGATTGGAGCGAGCGCTCCATGTGCGGCTCGCTGGAATTCTGATTTTGCAGGAGAGGGAGCGAGCGCTCCAAATGGTGGATCGGGCGCTCCATGTGTGGGGCGCTCTGGATATGCTGGCTTTGGAGGGGGCGCTCCATGCGCTGGAGCGGGCGCTCCGTTGCTCCTGCGCTGGAATTACTTCTCGACGGGATCCAGCTGCTGCTCGGGTCTCAACGTCCATTAGTTGGGCCCGTTCCTCCTATATCGGGCATGACGACACCATTATCCACCGTTCTTCCATCCCTCAATACCGAAATTGATTGAGCTTGATAAGTTGGCGGATGTTGGGGCGGAATCGGAGGAACATATGGAGGATATGGGGCTTGCACTTCTTGAGCTTGTTGCGGTTGAATTCCTTGACTCGGAATTTGCCCCGGTTGTTGAATCAAGTGCATGGACCCTGAAATTTGTCCAATAGCCGTCTCGAGCCTCTTTATGGTAGCATCTTGAGCCTCTCGAGCCAATTTAGCCTCATGAAGGAATGTAGATAGACTCTCATCGACGGGAGGCTTTTGTGGAGGTCCTTGAGGACGAGAATTTGGGTAGTATGGAGGTGGTGGATAATATGGATTTGGAGGGTATTGTGGAGGTGGATAATATGGTGGTGGAGAGGAGTAGTATGGATTTTGAGAAGGGTAGGGATTACTATATGGAGGGGGGCGACGATTTTGGAAATTCGGGTTCGTACCTTGCCCTTGAGGTGGCCTCACACCAGAATTTTGATTCCTTGCATTCCATCCTCCTTGATAACTTTGAGGTGGGGGCATGTACCCTTGAGCAGCATAGACGTCGGCTCCTCCTTCGTATGTGAACGATCCCATATTTTCGCAAACCTCCTTGATATGACCTAGCTCTCCACAAATGTCGCACTGGTCCGGCTTCTTATTCTCCACTTGAGGTGCCGGTGCGTTCTGCTTCATCTTTAGATTCTCGAGATCTCTCAACATATCGGCCATCTGCTTCGTCATGTCAGGGCTCATAGTGACTGCTTTTGCCTCCATCTTCCTTGGCCTAGATGACTTTTGTTGAGAACTAGCGACAAGTGTCTCGTAGATCTTCTTCATGTCATCGGCTGTCTTGACCGCAATGTTGCCTCCGGCCGAGCTGTCCACCATAAATTGGCAGGTCTGGTTCAATGCATCGTAGATGTAATATCCCTAAAAAAAAAATATAAAGATATTAAAATGTTGAAATAAATCTAGTAAAAAAAAAAAGGAATTCTATTTATTTAGCTAATTAAATTAAAGGAATTACTAATATTTGTCATCCATAATATGGTATAATAATTCTAGTTTCAAATGATTTTATAAATAGTGTTAATTACTCTCATCTTGAAAATATAATTACTATTAATATTCCATATGTAAATCAGGAGGCATTATTTAGGATGTATATTAGAATTATGCATTTTTGGGAAATAAGATATATATGTATAAATAACATAAAAAGGTGCATGCAAAGTATGACTAAATTTATAACAAAATTATAATATATATTTATATATGCATACATATATACATACATGTGTGTGTATTATATATATTGCCTAATTGTATGGATAAGTGTATACGTGTGTGTGCATGAATTGAGAAGAAGTCATGGTTAGCCAATACACTATTTACTTTATACGTGGCTTTTCTACATTAACCTAGAGTTATGAATATGCAATATATAGCTTAGATGAGTGTGCATGCAAATCTGCCTATAAATACTAAGATCGAGAAGCCCTTTCTTTCCCTCAGATTTTCCATCCGATCTTCTTTACGTCGAGCCTTGTTGCATGAAACCCCTCATATTTACGTTACCATATATGATACCGATGATAAGAAATAAAGTGGCTACGATAATCAAGTGAAGAGATATACTAAGTTATCAGGTGGGGCTTTATTTTTAAAGTATTATTTGAGTTAGTAAGCTCTAAAATGTGGGTTTATCCATGAAAAATGTTTTGATGCGTGATTACATGTTTAAGGCTCTTATGTTTACGATCGGGTCTTTCGATTGGTCTAACACACTAATCGAGGGACTGTGCGCACGGTTAGATATCATTGGGTTGATCACCAATTGATTCTAACTCGAGGGGAGAACTAGTGGATGAAATACTCCATTGTCTCCAATCTATAGGCTCCATCAGAAAGGGATCCGGCAGTGGTACGTCCCGGGATCGGTGTATGTTAATCTATGGCTCCATCATGAAAAGGAATCCGGCAGTGGTACGTCCCGGGATCGGTATAAGGGTAACGTGGTAATTCGCATCGCAAAGGAAAATGAGTTTTGGTGTGCATGGAAGTTATATGATTTTAAAACCCTTCTATGTATGCTTTATTATCATGGATATTCTTTTTATAGTAAATGTTTTTGGCATAACCCCACTGAGTGCATTAGTACTCAGCCCTGCAATTCCTTTCCAAATGTTTTGCAGATTAAGGAGCTGGTGGAGCAGATGTGGCTGAAGAGGATTGTTGTTGTGGTTGTGCTATTTAAGAATAGAGCTTCCGCTACGCATGGAAATACGCTTGTCATTAGTAACGATCCTGCAATGTACTCAATTTCCTAAGTCTAATTTCAGGTTTTGAAATAAAATCTCTATGCTATACCTGAGTCTCGTTATAAGAATATATATATATATATATATATATATATATATATATATATATATATATATATATATATATATATATATATATTCATTGTATTTACGGGTATTCAGACACAAGCCGGCCATTATGGGTTGTTTAGCTCAGACGACCCCATAATTTGAGCTGAGCGTCCCGATCCCATGTTTTATTTAAAGTCTATGGGTATTCAGACAAGGCCGACCGACACGGGCAGTATGGTTTGCCTACCCCGTGGTTCGTGTTGTGCGTCCCGATCCCATAATTAATTAAATAAACTCATTAATAATATGGTTAATTATCCTAAGAAACTAGGCCCCTTTCTATCCCCGCTTCTTATTTCCAACCCCTTGCCACGTCCCGGCACACGTGCCTTCCTTCGGGAACTGGGATGTGACAGTAGAAGTACTGCCAAATAAGCTCAGGAGCCATCTGATGGTGAGGACATTGTTGAAGTAAGTCCTGAAATCTCTCCCAAGCCTCGTGAAATGGCTCGTCGTGGTCCTGAGAGAAATTCATGATTTGCGACCGCACCTCCTGAGTCTTGCGGCTGGGATAATACTTCAACATAAACTTCTCGCACACCTCATTCCAAGTGCGGAGAGATTCGGCTGGGAGCGACAGGTACCATGACTTTGCCCGATCCTTCAGAGTGTAGGGGAAGCACTTCATCTTCAAGTTATCCTCCGTGAGGCCTGATAGCGGAAAAGACTGCACGACGGTGCAATACTCCCGAATGAAAGTCAGTGCATCCTCGTTGGCCAGTCCGTGATAGGAAGGGAGAAACGCCAGGTGGTGAGGTTTCAGCTCGTGATTTCTGACCACTTCCGTCAGAACAATCGCCGAAGTAGTGGCAGTGAAGGTAGGGCGAGCAAAATCTCCCATATATCGTGCCATCGCTTCGGTCTCAGCAAACTATAGGACTAGTCCGTAGTCCTTGAAATCAACTTCTTCCTCCTTCTTCGTGGCTAAAATCGCTTTCCTTTGATGGATGTTGTCGAAGTAGGGCGCTAAATTCCTTTTAAGACTTCGGCGACCATGCATAAACAACACTCAACAAACGGGTTAAACGCACCGATGGAAAGAAGAAGAAATCGATCAAAACAAATAAAATAAAATAAAATAAAATACCAAACAATTAAATAGCCTAAAGTCTTCCCCGGCAACGGCGCCAAAATTTGTTTCACCAAAAAGTGTTCGCAATAGAACGAAATCTATCCTAGCACTTAGTAAGTAAAAACCTAAGTCGATTCTCTAGGAAAACTTAACAGGGCAAATAACTGTGTAGTAAAAATAACCTAAACTAAGAAAGCAAGTAAATAGAATATTTGGGTTTTTGGTTTTAAATCCTAGACAAGAAAATAAATCAAAGCAATTAAATCAAAGCAAATAAATCTAATCTAGAAAGCTGGAAATAACTTGAACTAAGTAAACTAGAAAATTAAAAGAAATCAATTAAACTACCTAGGCAAGAATCGAAAAGAAAGCAATAAAGAAAGCAATAACGAATCTAAGCATGATTAAACTAATTTGAAAATCCGGAAATTAAATAAATAAATCTAACTCTAAGAACTTTGAAAAACGAGAGAATTGAAGACGAAATAAAAACGAATCTAAACTAGACTTTGAAAACCGAACAAACAAAATTAATCTAAAGAAATTAAACGAAGCAATTAAGAAATCGAATCTAAAACTAAAGCAAGTAAAGAAAGCAATTAAACGAAAGCAATAAATAACTTACGAAAGTAACGAAGAACGAAGACTTGAATTAAACGAACTAAACGAGGAATCCGGATCCGAACAAAAGAAAGCAATAAAAGCTAAAGCTAAAGTATTTAGAACTGAAAAACTAAGGTAAAAGGTTGTTCTAATTCGTGCCCTAATGGCCTATATATAATAAGATAGAAGTTCGACTCCAATAAGGAAACAATTAATAAAACACGCCAGGCGTGGAGCGGGCGCTCCAAAGGAAGGGAGCGGGCGCTCCATAACAGCTGCGCAATCCATCTTGAAATCTTGACCTGGAGCGGGCGCTCCATCCGCCTGGAGCGAGCGCTCCAACGATGCCATGCAAATCCTCGGGTACTGTTCACGGAGCGAGCGCTCCAGTTGCTCCGCGCAAATCATCCAGTTTCTGCTCCTTTTTCCGTCCTTTTCTCGCTCTTTCTCCTTCTCTCGGCTCCCATGATCCCTAACAATAAAAATACTCGAAACACCCAAATCATAGCTACAAAGACACAAAACATAACGAAAGACTCGAAAACATGACGAAAATCCAAACATCTAAACACCAATCAGTGTGTTAGACCTAACGATGTCAACCCGATATCGTAAAAGATTAGAGCATTAAACCTGGGAAACCTGTGATTCACAATTTAATCCTGAAACAAAGCCTGCACTTGAAGAATATAGAGCTTACTAGCTCAAGAGTTATCAAGAAATAAGAATCCCCAAGGATTTTAACAAGTTGAATAAATAGATCCCCACCTTTACCGGTTACTCGATTCTTTGGTTCGAATCTTAATTCAGCTTCTTCGGAGATTCTTCCTACAAACATTTCCTGATGTTAAGTTACGTTCGTAGTTTCGTCCTTAGAACTTTTCTAACATAACTTCCTTTTTAATTAATATTCTTCATAATTATATAAATAACTTATCATCCTTCAATAATTATTTTCTTATGTTTTCGTTGTTTGCATGGCTTAGACTTCAACACAAAAGTTGTTCAACTAATTATTAAGAATATCTTGGTGCAAAAACATTAGACATGCAAAAGGGTTAGGGGTCCTTCGAATCAAAATGAACACAGTTTCATTTTTAGAAAATTAACGGTGACTCCGATCGTTACCAAATTTTATAGGATGCTAGTTAATCTCATTTCGAAGCCATATTAATATTTTCAAAACATTTGGACAGAGTCTCGACATACAGGGAAACACTATTCGTGAAAAAGAGGGGTATACCTACAACAGTTCATTTTCAAAAATTCATTCCGATTAAGTGGTTAATTATTAGGTTACGAATAACTTTAATTCGGGATGGGTATGCAAAAAGGAACGCCGGCAGCCACCAAAGAAAAGGGCGGCTGCAACGGCGATGGAGAAGAAGAGAAGATGATGATGATGGTGATGCATGTCTCTCCCGGGAGTTCGTGGCGACGATCAGCCACTACTCCTAGGATCGAAATCTCCCTACGAGTGCATAGGAACGAACGGCATACCTTTTCGATGATCGGAGGTCAAGATATGCGAAAAAGATGATCGGTGGTGATCGGATGCTGTTCTTAGCTTCCTTCGGTCTTGAAAGAGAGAGATGGTGGTGGAAGAAGCTGAAGAAGACGAAGGCAGCAGCTGCTGCAGCTGATCGGAGAAGGTGGCGTCGGGTGGTGGAGGATGATCGAGAGAGATGGAGATGGGGCTGGTGCTCCTTTGCGGCTTCTTGGAAAGAAGGGCGAGGATGGTGATGAAGGTGATGATTGAGAGAGATGAGAGAGATGGGGCTGATCAGATGAGGGAGATGATGGAGATGGGGGTTGATCGGCGATGGGGATAGGCGGAGGTGAGTCTGCCGGCGAAGAGGGGGAGAGGGAGAGAGGGTCGGTAGAGAGAGAGTGAAGAGAGTTGGTGGAGGATTTCCTTAAGAGGAAGGAAATGAAATGGATGAGGATATGCACAAATGAGGCGGTGATGGCCTCTATTTATAGGGGTCATCCCGTCTCCGGTTGGTCGCCTCGTTCCCCGACGAAAAGATATTTTTCCGACAACGAGTTCCGATTTTAGGTTTCAAAGGGTTTATGGAATCCAAAAAAATTATCGAACTCAATGATATAGGTTAAAGAATTTTCGGAAGGAGTTTGATAGCTCGAAGAATTTTAAAGAAACGAAAAGGATCGAAAATAGACAAACGGCGACTCGGGTTTTCTAAACCGTTCATCCGAAAAATACCTAACTTCTTTCATAATTCTTTTAATGTCAAAACTAGGTTAAATATATTAACATTACATTTTTAGAATTTTATTAAGTTAGATAAAATATTTTAGTTAACTAATTTTAGTTAAATTAAATATTCTAAGAATTCTTTTATTAAGAAATTTATATTACAAATAATATTAAAGCTTTTTAATTAGAAACCCTTTTATCACTTTTGATATATTGTTAAGAAAAGCTTATTTTATTTAAAGGAAACTATTTATTTTCTATTTTCTAGTATTTAAAAATACGGGTTATTACACTACCACTCCCTTAAAAGAAATTTTGTCCCGAAATTTAAGTACCTTCATATACTAGGTCGGGGTATTGTGCTCTCATCTTTTCTTCCTGTTCCCACGTGGCCTCCTCCAAGTCGTGGTGGTTCCACAACACCTTGACTGTGGCAATCTCCTTATTCCTAAGAATTTTGATCTTTCGATCCAAAATTCTAACAGGTTTTTCTATATAATGTAAGTCAGGGTTAAGTTCTACCTCTTCATACTTAATCACGTGCTTGGGGTCAAACACGTACTTCCTAAGCATGGATACGTGGAAGACGTCGTGAACATTTGCTAAGCTGGGAGGTAGTGCTAGGCGGTATGCTACGTTTTTGATCTTCTCTAGAATTTCGAACGGCCCAATGTACCTTGGTCTCAACTTTCCTCGCTTTCCAAATCTAATGACTCCTCGGGTTGGGCTGATCTTCAAGAACACTTTATCTCCAACTTCAAACTCCAATTCGATCCTTCTTTTTTCGGCATAAGATTTCTGTCGATCTCGAATGGAAAAGCTACGTCTGTGATCGTAGCTTTTCCATTCGTGCATCGGTTTGCTGGCCGGCAATGATTCGTTCTCAAAGGTCGGGCTTTGCAACAATTGTGGCAATGCATCCATTTGTTGTTGATGGCGGGCAAAGAATGGTCAGGTTCAACTTGGCGAATTCTCGAGCAAGTTTATCTTCATTCGTAACCATATAAGCAAGATTCCCTCGGGTCTTCCGGCTTAAGGCGTCGGCAACTACGTTGGCTTTTCCTGGATGATAGTTGATTTTACAATCATAATCCTGGACTAACTCAAGCCATCGCCTTTGTCTCATGTTGAGCTCCTTCTGTTCGAAGAAATATTTCAGACTCTTGTGATCGGTGAAGATTTCACACTTTGCTCCATAAAGGTAATGCCTCCATATGAAACACCGTTACAAGCTCGAAATCATATGTAGTTATTTTTTTCTTTTCCGTTTCACCTTTTTTTCTCTCTCTCTCTCTCTCTCTCTCTCTCTCTCTCTCTCTCTCTCTCTCTCTCTTTTTTTTTTTTTTTTTTTTTTTTTTTTTTTTTTTTGTATATATCTATGTACATTTATTTTTCTTGTGCGGATCAGTTGCGCTTTGGCCACCGAGGTGGCTAATTTCCAGCGTTCCCAGGAAAGTTTCGAGGCGGCGGTGGAGGTGGACGCTGGGGTTGACTTCCTCGGTTCTGATTGCACTTGTTGGCATAGTGCCCTTTCTTTCCACAACGGTAACATTCCACGGATCTTAGGCGACACTCACTTGGATGTTTTCCTTGACATATTTGGCAGATAGGGAGGTTCCTGTTGGGTTCGATTGGCCATAGTTGTTGCGGCTGTGGTGGAGCTCGGAATTGTTGAGGCGGTTGAGGATTGCCTCTCCATCCTTGGGGTCTCATTTTGTTGTCAGAGGTTCCTCCTTCAAACTTCCTCTTTCCATTAGCTGGATTGAACACAACGTTCTGCTCGTTGCTTCTGTCTCTTTCTTTCGGTAGCATGGACTAAATATCCATGGCTCGGCTCAGTGTTCGGGCATAAGTGAGAGGACCGTGACTGGCAAGAGATATGCCAATCTCATGTCGAAGGCCGCGTCTGAATTTGTCGGCACGAGCAAGATCTGTCTCCACGAGTTGCGGAGCATATCGAGAGAGTTGGTTAAACAAACGATCATATTCAGCGACCGTCTTCTTTCCTTGTTGCAAGTTCCAGAACTCATTCTGGCGAAGCTGGCGGTAACAACCGGGAATGTACTTCTCAAGAAGCTCGTCCTTGAAATCTTCCCATGTGTACCGTTCCCATTGAGCAGCTGTGAGAGTCCTTCTGACCGACTCCCACCAGAAATCAGCTTCATCGATCAGTTGATGAAGACCATAAGCAAGTTTGTCGGCCTCGGTGCATTTGAGGTAGTTGAAGATCTTGTCCATAGCTCTAACCCATTTCTCGGCATCGGCTGGTTCACCTAACCCATTAAAAGTCGGAGGATTCTGCCTACGGAAACTCTCATCATTCCTAGGCATCTGAACTTGCTCTAGGGGCTCACCTACATTATTGTTCCTTACACGTACCATTTTGTTTTGCTAAGTTTTGGTTGATGTTGTTCTCTTTTGAGAAGCTGAATTGATATAGTTGTCAGAGAAACGTTAGTAATCTTTATCAAGAGTTTATGCTATATCCATAATAGCATAAGTTTCGTTAAAAAGAAAAATTTTATGCTATATCCATAAATAGCATTTTGATTAAGGGGATTCAATATTTCAAAAATATACTCATTCTTTCAAGTAGAAAAACATATCCACATAATTCACACATATATCGTAAGCCCGATATAATCACATAAATCACATATATATCGTAAACCCGATGTAATCACAAAATTTCCGTATCGTACCCCGATACTTTCAAAACCATATCACTTGTCAAGCTTCCAATATCAATCCCTCCCCGGATGATAATAATTCAGTTTCAAATATCAATCCCTCCCCGGATGATAATAATTCAGTTTCCAATATCAATCCCTCCCCGGATGATAATAATTCAATTTCCAATATCAATCCCTCCCCAGATGATCATAATTCAATTTCCAATATCAATCCCTCCCCGGATGATAATAATTCAATTGTATCGAAACCCGATACTAAAACCTGTCACAATTCACGTTTCGAAAATAAATCCCTGCCCGGTTTATAACAAGTTACACTTCTCAACATAAAATTTCACATTTTGCAACAAATATTGCAAACTTTCACGTTTAGTCATTTCTCACGTTTCGTTTTTCATATAGTTCACATTTTGCAATCAATCATGCAACCTTTGCAGACTTTGCAGATAACCATAAAATTATCGAGTCATATAATCATATAACCATAATCACATATATATCATCCAAAATTTGATTCGTTTAGTAACGAATCTCGAGTACCTGCCCATAACATATAATACATATCATATATAGCATATATCGTTCTTGCATAGTAAGATAATAACATGATATCATACGAAGTTTGCCTCCACGAGGACTTTCCCACATAAACATATATAACCAACATGCAAATGCAGATGCAAAGATGAAGTCGGGGCGGCATTGTAGGCCCACACCAAAAATCCCGGCTTGCGAAGCGTCGTCATCTATATATATGGCTCCGTCGGCATCTCTGTCTGCATACATCATGCCCTACTCCTAGTAGTTCCCAACTGAAGCCTCACTGCCTCCTCTTTCCTCATCACTAATGTCCATGTCACTCCCCTCTCGGCTCGAACCATCGGCCTCCTCCTCATCATCACTATCATCATCTGAATCTAAATCTGACTCGCCTGTCCAAGCTCTGACTCGGTGTCTGTACTTCAACTGTCCACTGCGAAGGATCTTGGGTCGTCGGCGCTGGTTACGTCGTGCTGGTGGCGGTCTACCGAAGATGGGTCCTGGATGTCGTGGTGGAGTGCGTTCCCTGACCCGTCTTTCAATATCCTCGGGAGTCAACCTGTTTCTGTGCACAATCGAGCGTAGCTCGTCAACAACTGTCATCCGTCGGTACTCCTCCCTGACCTCCGAAGGTCTGGCTGTGTCTCTCGTCCCGGATGAACCTGCCTCATGGTCGTGGCGTCGGATAAGTGGCGGAGGTAACGATGCGGGTCCCTCGCGATCCTCGTGGTAGCTCGGGCGAGACCTGGCGGGCGTCGATCTCTCGATGGGGACGGGTGATGGCTCGGCAACGTACGGAACCGTCCTCCATATAGGCACAAGGGATGGCTCGGGAACTGAATTTGGGACAACTCTCGTCAAAGTATACTGCGGTGGATCGATACCTGGAATAGACGGGTGCGTCCATGTCCTGAAAAGATCCATGTCATCGGGTGCGCCTGTTCGGAAACAGGGATACCGCGGCTCGGTCGGAAGTGGAGTCTGAAATGGAACTGGATTTACTGGAGGTGAGCCGTACATCATCCACTGTGAAAACAAGAAGGCTGACAGCGCTGAGAACTCGATATACTGGTCAGTGTCGTCCCAACGTGGCCTTCCCCAATACTCGCGTGTCTGCTCGGCACAAATCGCCCAATCATCCGGTAGGTGAGTAATGAGGTGTCTGACTGCTTGTGTATTGGTTATCCCTCCAGGATATGCCTCTCTGAAAATCTCCGATAACCTGCTAATGTATCCTCCTACAGTCTCCCATTCCCTTCGAAAACATCTCAAAAAAACTTGCCTTGCCTCTTCCTTTCTATATCTCTCCATGAAGTAACCTTTCGGATCCATGTCGCCTGAAATCAAATACGGGTCACCAACATTCCAATAGGAAATCTGAAAGAGTTTGTGCTCTAACAACGGTAACCACAATGACTAGCACTGTGACAACCAATGTTGTAAACACTTACGCAGCGGAATTAAAACGAATGCAAAGACACAATGACACGAGAATTACTTTTTAGCAAGATATTTTCAATATCTTGCCGAGCCGCAAGGCTAAAAACAATCCACTAATGTGAACAAACAATTTACAAGTCGAGGTTAAAGGCAAATCAAAAACTCTAATCTAAACTAGAGGAACTCGACTAAAACAACCTTTTGAGAAAGGATAAAACAAGTGATTCGAATCTAACTCTATCACTAAAGACTCGGTAGGAGAAGATATGTTCTACTCGAGTTGGACTCTTCTCTATTTATAGATCTCCAAATCTTGATGAGCAAGTATAATCCCACGATCTTCTCAACCAACTTCTTCACGTCTTCTTCACGCAATTCTCCCCCTTTCTTCTCACTGGATAAACCGTTCTTCAACTGAATATTCGTACTCCTCAAGAATCGCTAACAAACCACGACTTGGTCAAATGTTCTCACCATTGTGACCACCATTGTAACCTGCATTGTGGAGACAACAGGAAGAAAGACAAAAACAATATGTGGAAATTCGATAAGTAAATTCCGACAAGCTCCCCCTTTTTGTCACAGCCCGGCTTAATTATAAAGGGAATTACGCCGACTAATGTGACTTAGGGACAAACAACGAATGAACTTAAATAAACACTTAGTTAATTTCGATATTCAAACCGAAACGCGCCTCAAATTACATCCAAAGTTTTCTTATAACAAAGAAGAAAAATGAATTGATGATTAATTCAATAAAATTTGAGGCAATGTAGTGAAGTGGTTTTAACACAATCAGGGTGTCAAATGAATATTTATCATAAACTTCTTCAAACTCAATACTTAATCATCACTAAACATTTTCAGAATGGCACAGCGGAAAGGATCGTCATAAGGATGACATGTATGAAGACATGAAATCCGAGAACTTGAATTTCTAACCTCAATACATAATATTAAAATAAAATTCGAACAACAACAAAGCCTTGCTCAGCACGCTCCATCTTCATTCCAGCTATAACCTGCACATTTTAAAGAAAAACATGCAGGGCTGAGTACAAATAATTGCACTCAGTGGACACGTGCCGAAAACATTTGAAAACTTGTATAAATTTCATAACTCAAAAATAATCTTTATAACTTAACATGTACTCAAAACTTCTTCAAAACATAATCATAAGTGTTGGCCAACATTTTATCTTGCTTGACTCATCTACAACTTCTTTTGAATATGTCGAAAGTAGGTCTCCTTACGACATACCGACCGGTCAACACGCAGTCGACTCACAGTCTCTTCAGTGTACACGATCACGTTCTTATACGTGACCCGAATTCGTCTATCAACATTTGACCAGTCGACACTCAGACGACTCACGGTCTCATTTCTTATGAATATGTCGGGAGTAGACCTCCTCCACGACATACGACCGGTCGACACACAGACGACTCACGGTCCCTTCGGTGTACACGACCTTGTTCTTCACAAGGCCCGAATTCGTCTATCATCAAAATGTAGATGATCAAGCAAGATAGGAAAGTTATCATTTTCATAAAAATCATCCTTTATCATAAACATAATATTCTTCATATCATCAAGTCATCATGCTTTAACATCTAAACATAATGTATATCATATCTTCAAATCATCATATAATCATGAACATCATATAATCTTAAACATCACATAATCATATAATCATATACTTCAAATCATAAAATCATCATATAATTCTCATGAAAGCATTCTTGTCATCTTTGAGTTAGAAAGCCCACCTCATACGACGTTATTCTTACGCTTTTCTCACGTGTCTCGTTACTTCTTGATCAACTGCTTCCGTTCCTCGTTTCCTCGACTCGTTCCTTCTTCATTCATATGTAACTATATCGTATACACATAACGTCGTAATTAGGAATTAATTTCCTATACTTAACTATCATCAACTAAAATGGTATACTGGTGACTGTTTTGGTAGTCCATCTTTGAAAATTCATAACTTCTTCGTCTTAAATCCAAATTGAGATAAAAAGGTATCATTGGAAAGCTGACTCAATGAGGTTTCTTATAGTATCCATTTTAATATAATTTGGATTATTAAAGCCTCCAAAATCGGCCTATGAAACAGTCACTAAAACAGGGCATCAAATTTTCCAGACAGATTTCATCAATGTTCAAAATTTCATATAGATTATTTCACACCTTTAAATCGTGTGAAACCAGTGGGAGATCAAATATTTAGGAGTCTAGTTTACATATCAAAAAGGCTCAAAGCATAATTCCCAGCCGTTTGGGAGATATACCCTTTTGAAATTAGTCTACCGGAATAGTTACTTAAAATCGCAGTCCATTTGCGAAATTCACCAAAACTTCATCTTAGCTCCAAAAATTCTGAAAAATTTAGAAAATATTCTTAACATATCCGACCATCTTCCCTAAAAATTTCAGACCAAAATAAAATCATTTGCTATGTTAAATGAACCTCGACATTAACGTCTGAAACAGGGGAATTTCTGAAATTTCTCAAACCCTAGCATATCATCACCAATCAACTCCCATACTTCACACTATAATTCTAATGATCCAATAACTCTATATTCATGCTCAATTACATCATACAAGTCTAAATTGAAAAGCCCTAATTCATGGCTCTATATTTCAAATTCTTTGAAACCAAGCAAGATCAATGTTATCTACCACCATATATCATCTTTATGATCAATATCAAGCTCAATTATGACAAGAAAAATGGAAGAAAATTCATACTCCTTTATCTTCATGATGAACGAAAATTGAGGGGAAGAAAAGAGAGCTCATTTTGATTCATTTTTGCTAGAAATAAGATTAGAGTAGTGTAATTACCTTTCCTTCAAAATTTGGTGAAAAGAAAGTGAAGTTCTCTTCTTGAATTTTGAGATTGAAAGATGGAAATGGAGGTGAAGAATGGAAAGGGAAAGTGGATGGCTCTTTCTTGAAGGAGATGGAATGTTTTAAAATTTTAAGTCCAAAATATCTTATATGAAATAGTTTATAAACTTACACATGTACATACATGTGTACCATTTGAATTAAGCCACATCACTTAAAACTCACCACTATTATTCCTTATATTTATAAGTATAGCTACAATTTAGTTCCTCTTTTTATTTTGTTCTGCCCAAAATATTAAACGGGTACCGATATTTCTAAAAATCCACTTTTAATAGAAATATTCCTTTTTCTCATAATGTCTTACTATTTATTCTAATAATAGTCGACATTTTCTTTCCTTCGTTTCGAAATATCGAAAACGAAATATTAAACTTTCAATAGGAAAATATGAAAATTTCCTAACTCGATCAAGATTTAAATAAAATCTTGAATCCTTCGACTAATTTCTTATCATTCGTCTATTCATCACATCTCATCATCATATATTTTCGATATAAATCGAAAAATAATCGTATAGGAATTTATTAAATTCCTACAAATTTCGGGATTTAAATAAAATCCCTATTCACTTCTTCGAAATTCTTATCGTAATAGCTTAAGCAAAATAATTAAGATAATCTAATCTTAATTAATTAAGCTAATTAGGAGTCGGGATATTACACTTTTTGTCTTTCTTCACAAAACAAAACTTCCACAAAAAATCCTGTTCATAAAACCAAGAAGCATAAAAACAGAAATATCCAAGTAGCACAAAATATTTCAAGCTATGTCGCTTGAGCCAGCATCCTCCTCATTCTCCCCCTCAATGTCTAACAACATAAGCTTCGAACTTATAAACTCCCCCTAAATCTCATAGTTCGACCTAACATCAACAAGAAGCACATAATCATAACTTATACTGATCACCATAAGATCATGCTTCAAAACACCTCAAGAAAGAGCACAAAGGAGACAGCTTCTCCCCCTTTTTGTGAAGAAAGAGCACAAAGGAGACAACTTCTCCCCCTTTTTATGAACAACTTCTGCTTCATAGATGTACCTGCACTTGACAGAACAATGGCTGCAACATCCGGAACCTGACATGGATGTTGAAGACGCCTCTACTGAAATGAACTCACTTGTTCGAGAAGACTACAGCCCGAGAGGAGAAGGGATTATGAGTATAAATGTTGGTATGGGGAGCGGGGGTAGAAACAAAGGTTGGAATGTATAGTGATAAAACAATTTCCTTCAAAAAGAATATGAATTGATTTCTAGAAGGAAAAATAGGTATAAAGAGAGTGCGAAGAATGAATATGGAGTCTGAAAAACGAGGAAGATTGAAAGAGTTTGTGCTCTAACAACGGTAACCACAGTGGCTAGCACTGTGACAACCAATGTTGTAGACACTTACGCAGCGGAATAAAAACGAATGCAAAGACACAATGACACAGAATTACTTTTTAGCAAGATATTTTTCAATATCTTGCCGAGCCTCAAGGCTAAAAACAATCCACTAATCGTGAACAAACAATTTACAAGTCGAGGTTAAAGGCAAATCAAAAACTCTAATCTAAACTGGAGGAACTCGACTAAAACAACCTTTTGAGAAAGGATAAACAAGTGAATAAAACTCTATCACTAAAAACTCGGTAGGAGAAGATGTATTCTACTCGAGTTGGACTCTTCTCTATTTATAGATCTCCAAATCTTGATGAGCAAGTATAATCCCACGATCTTCTCAATCAACTTCTTCACGTCTTCTTCACGCAATTCTCCCCCTTTCTTCTCACTGGATAAACATTTCTTCAACTGAATATTCGTACTCCTCAAGAATCGCTAACGAACCACGACTTGGTCAAATGTTCTCACCATTGTTCCCACCATTGTAACCTGCATTGTGGAGACAGAAGAAAGACAAAATAAAACAAGGAATTTACACGTGGAGTATAAATTCCAACAAGCTCCCCCTTTTTGTCTTTCTTCACAAAACAAAAATTCCTGTTCATAAAACCAAGTAGCATAAAAACAGAAATATCCAAGTAGCACAAAATATTTTCAAGCTATGTCGCTTGAGCCAGCATCCTCCTCATTCTCCCCCTCAATGTCTAACAACATAAGCTTCGAACTTATAAACTCCCCCTAAATCTCATAGTTCGACCTAACATCAGCAAGAAGCACATAATCATAACTTATACTAATCACAGTAAGATCATGCTTCAAAACACCTCAAGAACCAAAAACGTTAGATCAAACGTTAGAACATATGTTGATACTTCAGCCCCATCAGCCTCCTCAACTACTTCCACTACATCTATCAACTTCTCCCCCTTTTGTGAAGAAAGAGCACAAAGGAGCTTTTTCTTCTGCTTCTTAGCTATTGAGAGTTGATCATTGATGGATCCAAAAAGAACGTCCATGAACACCTTCTGCTTCATAGATGTACCTGCACTTGACAGAACAATGGCTGCAACATCCAGAACCTGACATGGATGTTGAAGACGCCTCTACTGAAATGAACTCACTTGTTCGAGAAGACTATAGCCCGAGAGGAGAAGGATGAATTGGACGAGATTATGAGTAGAAATGTTGGTATGGGGAGTGGGGTTAGAAACAGAGGTTGGAATGTGTATGGTGATAAAACAATTTCCTTCAAAAAGAATATGAATTGATTTCTAGAAGGAAAAAATAGGTATAAAGAGAGTGCGAAGAATGAATATGGAGTCTGAAAAATGAGGAAGAGATAATTTCATGCAAATACGTAAATCTTGGATCAACGATATTTTAAACTATATCCCCACAAATAACGAGATATATCCAAAACCGAAAAAGAAATCAAGGGTATTAATATAACACCCAACAAGGGTCAGTTGCGTAGCTCTGCATCATAAAGAACGAAAATAAATCTGCCTTTTTTTTTTTTTTTTTTTTTTTTTTTTTTTTGTAAATATAAGACTCTGCTTATCCTAAGACACTTATTGAGAATCTTTGAAACTCGTTGTGCTCTTGGTTATACAGATCTTTTTTTTTTTTTCTTTTTTTTTTTATAATGCCAGATAGAATTCGAGGTTGGCTCAAAGCCGGATACAGAACTAACAACAAATACAACAACGTTAGATGGAACACATACCGAGAGAACTCCTCAGTTTGGAAAATCTCTCGAAATCTAGGGGTTTTGTTAAAAAATCATCAATCTGAGATTCAGTATGCAAGTAAGTTACCTCTAGAATTTTTCTTTCAACCAAGTCTCGGATGAAATGGTAGCGGGTGTCAATGTGTTTGGTTCTTCCGAATTGGACTGGGTTCTTAATGTTGATGGCACTGGTGCTGTCACATAGAACGGAGATTCCCTCCCCCTCGAGACCATAGTCTTCCAGCATTTGTTTGAGCCACAACAGTTGGGTGCAACAACTTCCACTTTTATTGCGCCTACCATTTACATGACCTCCCCAATCTGTGTCAGTGAACCCCACAAATTTCAAGCTCGTATCCTTTGAGAACCACATCATCCCGAAGTCCACTGTTCCTGCCACATATCGAATGATCCGCTTTACAGCTTTCATGTGAGACTCTCGTGGGCTTGATTGATACCTAGCACACAAACAGACATTAAACATTATGTCAGGACGACTAGATGTAAGATATAACAAGCATCCTATCATGGATGTAGGATCCACTTCAGCTCCAGTTTCATCTTTAGACAATTTGTCTGATGATCCCATTGGTGTCCTCATGGGTTTTGCTCCTTTCAATCCAAACTTTTTGATAAGACTTCTAGCATATTTGGATTGTGATATGAACATCCCATCCTTCATCTGTTTGATCTGCAGTCCAAGGAAGTTGCTTAACTCTCCTACCATGCTCATCTGGAATGACGAGGACATGTCTGTGGCAAGCATTGTATCGCACTTGGAGCCAAACACAATGTCATCCACATAGATCACCAGATCCTTTCCTTCTCTCTTGATGAATAATGCCTTATTAACCTGTCCCCCTTTTGTTTGCTCAACAAAGGCTTCCTCTTCCAATACCCCTTTCTTTGTAGGTTCTTCTGTACACTCGTTAGGTCCAGCCTCTGTGCCTCCCTCTTCAGTTCGATCAGTAGTCTCTTCTGACCTGTCAGGGATGTGAATGTATCCATCAACATTTTCTTCCTCGAGTTTTTCGGCAATGCTGGTTAGATCATCGAACGCAACATTCACACTTTCTTGGACACTTGTGCATTCCTGAAAAGCAAATTCAGATCTAACAAATGGTTTCCCGTTTGTTGATACAATGTCAGGAACTGATTTTTCTTCTAATTCATCAATTGTGCTAGAAAAACAGAATAAATTTGAGTAATTATCAGTTTGTGAGTCAAGCACAGTTACCAGCGCGGATGCTTCCTTTGTATGCTCATCATTGACACTTGCACCGGATGGTTCCTCATCATCACTGAGAGATAGAAAATTAACCTCCATACCATACTTTCTGAAAGTGTTAGCACACTAATTAGCAAAGTGTCCGAACCCTCGACATTCATGACATTGAATCCTCAAATAGTCCTTGGATCCGTTATCAGTAAGGCCTGGTGAATTTCTTCTGAAAGTTGAACCAGATGTCTGTTGTGCAGAGGGTAGCTCTTTGAGTACCACGGAGCTTCCCTTCCTTGGTGCACCACCCATGAAACTCTTAGTACTCCCTTGATACCTGTTTTGAGAATACTTTCTAAGGAGAGCGTCTACCTTCCTGATGATATCGGAGTCCTCCTCTTCGTCCACGAGATGACCATCTTCTGATGGGAATGCCTTTGGAGGGGAGTAACCATTGTAGGATGACGAAGTTGTGAAAGCGATACTCTTCTTGTTGGAGAAGCATTCTGACTCACCCATGTCCATCTCATACATTTTGAGATCATTCATGACTGCGGTAAATTCAAGAACACCTACATCCTTCATGGTGGTGATCGCCGTTACCTTCTGGTGGAATTTTGATGTGAGGGTGCGAAGGACCTTCGAGACCAACCTCTTGTTGGGAATGGGCTCTCCGAGATCTTGACATTCGTTGGATATGTCAAGGATCTTGTTGCAGTAGTCACCAACCGTCTCATCATCCATCATGCGGAGATTCTCAAATTTGGTTGTGAGAATCCGAACCCTTGTGTCCTTCACAGCAATATCTCCTTGGCAAAGCAGCTCCAGTATATCCCATGCCTCCTTAGCAGATTCGCAGTTTCTGATGAGCTTGAACATGGCTACATCAACAGAGGAGAAAATTGCGTTGAGCGCTTTGTCGTTGAATGTGGCTGCCTCATTCTCCTCCTTTGTCCATTCAGCTGCAGGTTTCCGAACGGCATCCCCTTCAGTATCCTTGGATTTTGGGTGAGACCAACCATTTAGGACATAGGACCAGGCCCTAGCATCAATTGATTTGATATAGTGCCGGATCCTGACTTTCCAAAATGAATAATTCAGACCATCTAGAACAGGAGGTTTGTTGAAGATAGGACTTGTAAGATCCATTGTGTCTTGCACTCAAGGATCAACACTTAAGAGTTTGTGCTCTAACAACGGTAACCACAGTGGCTAGCACTGTGACAACCAATGTTGTAGACACTTACGCAGCGGAATAAAAACGAATGCAAAGACACAATGACACAGAATTACTTTTTAGCAAGATATTTTTCAATATCTTGCCGAGCCTCAAGGCTAAAAACAATCCACTAATCGTGAACAAACAATTTACAAGTCAAGGTTAAAGGCAAATCAAAAACTCTAATCTAAACTAGAGGAACTCGACTAAAACAACCTTTTGAGAAAGGATAAACAAGTGAATAAAACTCTATCACTAAAAACTCGGTAGGAGAAGATGTATTCTACTCGAGTTGGACTCTTCTCTATTTATAGATCTCCAAATCTTGATGAGCAAGTATAATCCCACGATCTTCTCAATCAACTTCTTCACGTCTTCTTCACGCAATTCTCCCCCTTTCTTCTCACTGGATAAACATTTCTTCAACTGAATATTCGTACTCCTCAAGAATCGCTAACGAACCACGACTTGGTCAAATGTTCTCACCATTGTTCCCACCATTGTAACCTGCATTGTGGAGACAGAAGAAAGACAAAATAAAACAAGGAATTTACACGTGGAGTATAAATTCCAACAAGTCTGAAAAACGAGGAAGAGATAATTTCATGCAAATACGTAAATCTTGGATCAACGATATTTTAAACTATATCCCCACAAATAACGAGATATAACCAAAACCGAAAAAGAAATCAAGGGTATTAATATAACACCCAACAAGGGTCAGTTGCGTAGCTCTGCATCATAAAGTACGAAAATAAATCTGGCTTCTTTTTTTTTTTTTTTTTTTTTTTTTTTTTTTTTTTTTTTTTTTAAGTCTCTGCTTATCCTGAGACACTTATAGAGAATCTTTGAAACTCGTTGTGCTCTTGGTTATACAGATCTTTTTTTTTTTTAAATGCCAGATAGAATTCGTGTTTGGCTCAAAGCCGGATACAGAGCTAGCAACAAATACCACAACGTTAGATGGAACACATACCGAGAGAACTCCTCAGTTTGGAAAATCTCTCGAAATCTAGGGGTTTTGTTAAAACATCATCAATCTGAGATTCAGTATGCAAGTAAGTTACCTCTAGAATTTTTCTTTCAACCAAGTCTCGGATGAAATGGTAGCGGGTATCAATGTGTTTGGTTCTTCCGAATTGGATTGGGTTCTTGGTAATGTTGATGGCACTGGTGCTGTCACATAGAACGGAGATTCCCTCCCCCTCGAGACCATAGTCTTCCAGCATTTGTTTGAGCCACAACAGTTGGGTGCAACACCTTCCACTTTTATTGCGCCTACCATTTACATGACCTCCCCAATCTGTGTCAGTGAACCCCACAAATTTCAAGCTCGTATTCTTTGAGAACCACATCCCGAAGTCCACTGTTCCTGCCACATATCGAATGATCCGCTTTACAGCTTTCATGTGAGACTCTCGTGGGCTTGATTGATACCTAGCACACAAACAGACATTAAACATTATGTCAGGACGACTAGATGTAAGATATAACAAGCATCCTATCATGGATGTAGGATCCACTTCAGCTCCAGTTTCATCTTTAGACAATTTGTCTGATGATCCCATTGGTGTCCTCAAGGGTTTTGCTCCTTTCAATCCAAACTTTTTTATAAGACTTCTAGCATATTTGGATTGTGATATGAACATCCCATCCTTCATCTGTTTGATCTGCAGTCCAAGGAAGTTGCTTAACTCTCCTACCATGCTCATCTGGAATGACGAGGACATGTCTGTGGCAAGTAATGTGTCGCACTTGGAGCCAAACACAATGTCATCCACATAGATCTGAGCAATCACCAGATCCTTTCCTTCTCTCTTGATGAATAATGTCTTATTAACCTGTCCCCTGCACAAATCATGCTTCAACAAGAAATCAGTAAGACAACTATACCAAGCTCGTGGAGCTTGTTTCATGCCATACAAAGCTTCATGAAGTTTATAAACATGGTTAGGGAGAGTAGGATCTGAAAACCCTTTTGTTTGCTCAACAAAGGCCTCCTCTTCCAATACCCCATTCTTTGTAGGTTCTTCTGTACACTCGTCAGGTCCAGCCTCTGTGCCTTCCTCTTCAGTTAGATCAGTAGTCTCTTCTGGCTTGTCAGGGATGTGAATGTATCCATTAACATTTTCTTCCTCGAGTTTTCCTGCAATGCTGGTTAGATCATCGAACACAACAATCGCACTTTCTTGGACACTTGTGCATTCCTGAAAACCAAATTCAGATCTAACAAATGGTTTCCCGTTTGTTGATACAATGTCAGGAATTGATTCTTCTTCTAATTCATCAATTGTGCTAGAAAAACAGAATAAATTTGAGTAATTATCAGTTTGTGAGTCAAGCACAGTTACCAGCGCGGATGCTTCCTTTGTATGCTCATCATTGACACTTGCACCGGATGGTTCCTCATTGTCACTGAGAGAGAGAAAATTAACCTCCATACCATACTTTCTAAAAGTGTTAGCACACTCATTAGCAAAGTGTCCGAACCCTCGACATTCATGACATTGAATCCTCAAATAGTCGTTGGATCCGTTATCAGTAAGGCCTGGTGAATTTCTTCTAAAAGTTGAACCAGATGTCTGTTGTGCAGAGGATAGCTCTTTGAGTACCACAGAGCTTTCCTTCCTTGGTGCACCATCCATGAAACTCTTAGTACTCCCTTGATACCTGTTTTGAGAATACTTTCTAAGGAGAGCATTTACCTTCCTGATGATATCGGAGTCCTCCTCTTCGTCCACGAGATGACCATCTTCTGATGGGAATGCCTTTGGAGGGGAGTAACCATTGTAGGATGACGAAGTTGTGAAAGCGATACTCTTCTTGTTGGAGAAGCCTTCTGACTCACCCATATCCATCTCATACATTTTGAGATCATTCATGACCGTGGTAAACTCAAGAACACCTACATCCTTCATGGTGGTAATCGTCGTTACCTTCTGGTGGAATTTTGATGTGAGGGTGCGAAGGACCTTCGAGACCAACCTCTTGTTGGGAATGGGCTCTCCGAGATCTTGACATTCGTTGGATATGTCAAGGATCTTGTTGCAGTAGTCACCAACCGTCTCATCATCCATCATGCGAAGATTCTCAAATTTGGTTGTGAGAATCCGAACCCTTGTGTCCTTCACAGCAGTATCTCCTTGGCAATGCAGCTCCAGTATATCCCACGCCTCTTTGGCAGACTCGCAGTTTTTGATGAGCTTGAACATGGCTACATCAACAGAGGAGAAGATTGCATTGAGCGCTTTGTCATTGAATGTGGCTGCCTCATTCTCCTCCTTTGTCCATTCGGCTGTGGGCTTCCAAACAGCATCACCTTCAGTATCCTTGGATTTTGGATGAGACCAACCATTTAGAACATAGGACCAGGCCCTAGCACCAATTGATTTGATGTAGTGACGGATCCTGACTTTCCAAAATGAATAATTCAGACCATCTAGAACAGGAGGTTTGTTGAAGACAGGACTTGTAAGATCCATTGTGTCTTGCACTCAAGGATCAACACTTAGTGTATCAAGTGTCGGCTCTGATACCAATTGAAAGAGTTTGTGCTCTAACAACGGTAACCACAATGACTAGCACTGTGACAACCAATGTTGTAAACACTTACGCAGCGGAATTAAAACGAATGCAAAGACACAATGACACGAGAATTACTTTTTAGCAAGATATTTTCAATATCTTGCCGAGCCTCAAGGCTAAAAACAATCCACTAATCGTGAACAAACAATTTACAAGTCGAGGTTAAAGGCAAATCAAAAACTCTAATCTAAACTAGAGGAACTCGACTAAAACAACCTTTTGAGAAAGGATAAACAAGTGATTCGAATCTAACTCTATCACTAAAGACTCGGTAGGAGAAGATATGTTCTACTCGAGTTGGACTCTTCTCTATTTATAGATCTCCAAATCTTGATGAGCAAGTATAATCCCACGATCTTCTCAACCAACTTCTTCACGTCTTCTTCACGCAATTCTCCCCCTTTCTTCTCACTGGATAAACCGTTCTTCAACTGAATATTCGTACTCCTCAAGAATCGCTAACAAACCACGACTTGGTCAAATGTTCTCACCATTGTGACCACCATTGTAACCTGCATTGTGGAGACAACAGGAAGAAAGACAAAAACAATATGTGGAATTTCGATAAGTAAATTCCAACAAAATCAATCGTGCAAGATTCCTTGTTCATTTTGCTCGGGTCGTGAGTTCCCGAGAAGAAATCACCCTGTTATGCTTATGATTAAATGCATGCAATGCACACAAATAATGCAACACCAAATTTTTAGTCTAATGCAAACGTTTCCAATGCATTCACAAAACACAAAAGGTTAGTTCGTAACAACAATCGAATGAAGATTAAGTTTCGATTTTAGTTTCAAATTCTTGAGTTTTCAATAACATCTCACATTGGTTACAATGGTTTCGCATCTTATAAACGTTCCTTCGAATAATTTCTCATAGGTCATATCTTCACACAAAATTCACATAAGTCTATCACAACGTTTCACATAATCACACTATCGATTTGTTAGTCTCATATAATCACAGGGTTCGAAATGTACCTCGATGATGAGCTCGGAGCGATAGTGATCGAGAGAGAGAGAATGCATAGGTCCATATGATTTTAGGTCGAAAATATTTAGAGTTCTTTAGATCAACACATGGTTTACACTTAGATTAACATTTCCTAAAAAATTCCAAATTTTAAGTTTATAATAGTCTTTCGGTATTCAGAACGACTACGCTCTGATACCATGCTGTCACACCCCGATTTTCCTAACTCTAAAATATTCAATTTAAATATATTCAATTAAATCGGGATGCAACGAAGGGTAAAATAAAAAGGGAGAAATCATAATTCAATTGATTTTAATTAGTTTTTAATTAAAATTCGTTTAGTTTAGCCCGGAAATTTGGGCAGCATCTCCCCTATACCAGGATCAAGTCGTAGTAAATACCAAAAAACTATTCATCAGCTAACCAAGTACATAAACCATAACGATGAGGTCGGACCAGACCGCGCCATCATCGGATCCAATATATTTAACAAAAATATAACTACCGAGGCGGACCAGACCGCTCTACAGTAGGATCCAAGGTATATATGAAATCATAACAACCGTGGCGGACCAGACCGCACTACAGTTGGATCCAGAATACATATATGAAAGCATAACAACCGTGGCGGACCAGACCGCACTACAGTTGGTTCCAAAGTATATATATACATCAAAGTTACGTTTAAAATAGCGGAAGCAAAATAAATAAATGTTTATCAATTGTTATAGTTTTATAAATTCGTTTAAGTTTTCGTTATATGAATTCATATTTTCAAAACGACAAGTTTCTAAATTCTAAGTTTAAGTTTTAAACTAAAAGAATAACGAATAACTTTAACGAACTTTAAACTTTCTAAGTTAACTAAAACTATAACTTTCATTTATTTAAAGTGATAATAGTTTGGTAATCTAAGTGACGAAAGGGAAATTATGTTTTAAGAACCAAACATAAGTAAATTGTTTATAACCGAATCAAAGTTTAAGAAACGAGAAAGTCTGACGATTTAAATTTTATTTCCTTCGTCTCTTGATTATTCCTCCTTCCTCTTCTCTCTCTCTCTTCTCCGTCACTATGCCTCCGGCTCCCAATCTGCAAACAAAGAAAGTTTTGCAGGGCTGAGTACAACTAGCACTCAGTGTGATCATTGCCACAAAAGAAATACAAAAGCAGGGCTTTCAGGATTTAAAAAGGGAGAAGAGAATGAATAGAGTTTGATCCCGTACAACCAAACAATTTAGGCGCCCATTTAGGTATTCCCGAGGTTACTCGTAATCGAATCCCGGTTAAACCACCTGTCGGATTATAAGAACATTTGCAGGGCGACATACATAAAGTGTATATAAACCCATCAGCTATGCTAGACGGCATAAATAAATTATATGCAGGTCTATCGGCTAGGGATCGAGATTTCCGTGGTAAACCCCACTCCCGATCCCGGTGTACACCAGTTGCTCGTTGGTGTGTTAGACCTAACGATGTCAACCCGATATCGTAAAAGATTAGAGCATTAAACCTGGGAAACCTGTGATTCACAATTTAATCCTGAAACAAAGCCTGCACTTGAAGAATATAGAGCTTACTAGCTCAAGAGTTATCAAGAAATAAGAATCCCCAAGGATTTTAACAAGTTGAATAAATAGATCCCCACCTTTACCGGTTACTCGATTCTTTGGTTCGAATCTTAATTCAGCTTCTTCGGAGATTCTTCCTATAAACATTTCCTGATGTTAAGTTACGTTCGTAGTTTCGTCCTTAGAACTTTTCTAACATAACTTCCTTTTTAATTAATATTCTTCATAATTATATAAATAACTTATCATCCTTCAATAATTATTTTTTTATGTTTTCGTTGTTTGCATGGCTTAGACTTCAACACAAAAGTTGTTCAACTAATTATTAAGAATATCTTGGTGCAAAAACATTAGACATGCAAAAGGGTTAGGGGTCCTTCGAATCAAAATGAACACAGTTTCATTTTTAGAAAATTAACGGTGACTCCGATCGTTACCAAATTTTATAGGATGCTAGTTAATCTCATTTCAAAGCCATATTAATATTTTCAAAACATTTGGACAGAGTCTCGACATACAGGGAAACACTATCCGTGAAAAAGAGGGGTATACCTACAACAGTTCATTTTCAAAAATTCATTCCGATTAAGTGGTTAATTATTAGGTTACGAATAACTTTAATTCGGGATGGGTATGCAAAAAGGAACGCCGGCAGCCACCAAAGAAAAGGGCGGCTGCGACGGCGATGGAGAAGAAGAGAAGATGATGATGATGGTGATGCATGTATCTCCCGGGAGTTCGTGGCGACGATCAGCCACTACTCCTAGGATCGAAATCTCCCTACGAGTGCATAGGAATGAACGGCATACCTTTTCGATGATCGGAGGTCAAGATATGCGAAAAAGATGATCGGTGGTGATCGGAGGCTGTTCTTAGCTTCCTTCGGTCTTGAAAGAGAGAGATGGTGGTGGAAGAAGCTGAAGAAGACGAAGGCAGCAGCTGCTGCAGCTGATCGGAGAAGGTGGCGTCGGGTGGTGGAGGATGATCGAGAGAGATGGAGATGGGGCTGGTGCTCCTTTGCGGCTTCTTGGAGAGAAGGGCGAGGATGGTGATGAAGGTGATGATTGAGAGAGATGAGAGAGATGGGGCTGATCAGATGAGGGAGATGATGGAGATGGGGGTTGATCGGCTATGGGGAGAGGCGGAGGTGAGTCTGCCGGCGAAGAGGGGGAGAGGGAGAGAGGGTCGGTAGAGAGAGAGTGAAGAGAGTTGGTGGAGGATTTCCTTAAGAGGAAGGAAATGAAATGGATGAGGATATGCACAAATGAGGCGGTGATGGCCTCTATTTATAGGGGTCATCCCGTCTCCGGTTGGTCGCCTCGTTCCCCGACGAAAAGATATTTTTCCGACAACGAGTTCCGATTTTAGGTTTCAAAGGGTTTATGGAATCCACAAAAAATATCGAACTCAACGATATAGGTTAAAGAATTTTCGGAAGGAGTTTGATAGCTCGAAGAATTTTAAAGAAACGAAAAGGATCGAAAATAGACAAACGGCGACTCGGGTTTTCTAAACCGTTCATCCGAAAAATACCTAACTTCTTTCATAATTCTTTTAATGTCAAAACTAGGTTAAATATATTAACATTACATTTTTAGAATTTTATTAAGTTAGATAAAATATTTTAGTTAACTAATTTTAGTTAAATTAAATATTCTAAGAATTCTTTTATTAAGAAATTTATATTACTAATAATATTAAAGCTTTTTAATTAGAAACCCTTTTATCACTTTTAATATATAGTTAAGAAAAGCTTATTTTATTTAAAAGAAACTATTTATTTTCTATTTTCTAGTATTTAAAAATACGGGTTATTACAGCATCTCCTGCCGTCGGCTTATCTGACGACCTATACCAGAGAATTGCGTAATTTCAAGGAGGCTCAGCGGATTCATCAATGGTGGAAATCGGATTTGGAGTTGAAGTACAAATTGTAACGGTATAAGTGAATCGATGATGCTCCTTTGATTTGACCAATTTTCTCCTATAATCTGAATGTAGACACACACTTTGTTGTGAAATTGAAAAAGCATGATGAGAAAGAAAATGATTTTCATAATCTGATGCTTACACTTTGCCTATAAAATTTCAAATGCCAAAACTTTTCAAAATGAATTTCTTTAGCAGACTGGCCAAATTGCATCTTTATGCCTCGAGCATCAACATAATTGTATGCAATCAAGGAGCTTTGAATCATGGCCCTTAAACTTGCTCTGCACCGACACATCATTTGTACCCTTTCACACACGATGCTTGCAACTTCGATACTTCTTGTCTTGGAAGCCGGAGAAGATTCTTGTATGGCAACGATGAAGGCCTTAACCAAGCCAGAGTTCAATTTAAAGCTGGTGTCTTACTCTTAAATTGGTGAAGATCGGATGAGGCTGGTGGAGAGAACTTTTTTTTTTTTTTTTTTTTTTTTTGAGGTTCATCATTCGCCTTCTCTTCCAATCTCAAATCCCCATTCAATCTACTCCTTCATTTAAAATTTGTCATCCTTTAATTTATTCGACATATATATAATAAGTCTCTATCTCTCCTCCGCATATATAATCTCCTATAACTTGTAAATTATATATATGGACAAGAAGCTTCGACAATAATGGCGGTATCAAATATGAAGTCTTGGAACAAAAAATAATTAAAACATAATTAACGTAATTCGAATCTAACATGAATTTAAGCACACAATATAATAAGATTTAAGAATAATACTTATCATCAACCAAAATTATCTGTTAATAAAGTATATTTAACTAATGGTCAAAATGGTGAACATTCATGACGTTTTTAGAGACTTAATTACTAACAAAGTAAATTTATATTAGTATTACTCTCTCTTCACACGTGCATTTCACTTGGAAACCTTTATATGTTACACCTCGCGTATGTCATAAATAAGTAAGAAAAGTAATTAAAATGAGATGGAAAAGTATTTAATAAAAAAAAATGAAACACGTTTTATGGTGTAAATATATATTGAAATTGTATTAATTTTATAATCTCAACATATATATATATATATATATATATATATATATATATATATATATATATATATATATATATATATTACTTTGTAAAAGTAACAAGTTTGATCATGCTCCGAACAATGGGATAAATTACTTATGTATAATACTAAAATAATAATGATATAAGGTTATGGCTGGAATAAATTATATGATAAAGTAGATTATTTTGATCTTTAAGAATAAACTTACACCATGATGGTAAAACATACGAATAAGACATGTAATAATAACCTTGCAAAATGTTTAATTTCAATTGTTATTATTATAATACATATAATTTTGATATTAAATACAACATATTTTCATCGAAACATCAAATTGCAAACCATCAACTATTTTACCGAGCATAGCTCGGGTAAGCGTTCTAGTTTTATATAAAATTAAAAGTTCGAATACGATCTTTAATCAATCATCAATATGTTTTAAAAAAAATTATTCGTTTGGTGGTTTATAATACTTTTCCCTTTGAAATAGGGACATAGATCAATTTTCTTCACTTCTTGTTGCTCTCAAGTCTCAATACACCTGATTTTCTTCAATTAACTAGTACTACTTCAATCCATGTTCATCAGTCTCGTATTTCATTTTGAGATTTCTCAGTTATTAGTCTCATCTATATACTACTCCCTCCGTTCCGCTCCATTTGGCCTGCTCTATTATTTTATACCACATATCTATTCACTCTATAGGCCAAATGGAGCGGAACGGAGGGAGTATATAAAAGCCAAGTATGGAGGGTATTTTCGTAATTACACTTTTATTTATATTTTTTAAATCTATTTTTCTGCAGTTAAAACTATAATAATTGAATTCTTGTTTTCATTGTAATTGTGAATAGACGCATCCTTCCAAAACTCACGTTTGCACCTTTTTATAAGAAATAATTTTTATAAACAGATGTGTCTATTTACAAGAAAATTGCAAACCTTTCCGTAAAAAATAATTTTTGTAAACAGACGTGTCTAATATAAGTGGGTGCCGTGAATTGTGGATAGATATAACTATATTTGCATGAAAATGTCCATAATACCCTGCTCTTATTATCATAAGAGGAAATAGAATTAATTGAGAGGAAAATTCGGATTATCCATACACCACATGATTTTGAGATATTGAGGGTCCAGATTGGTTCCTAGTTCTCACAATCTTACTAGTCTCCATGAGAACCGTCCCCTATATATATATATATTTATAAAATACTATGTATGCACCGTTTAAAGTGTTTTTTTTTTTTAATGAAATATTTCTACCAAAATAATTAGGCGTACGCACTTTTTAAAGATTTTTTTTTTTAAAAGCTGAAACTCAGATACGCACGTTGAACAACACAACTAAAAGAAAATGGAATGAATGAAATGAGAAGAGAATAATATCCATTAACCAACTCTCATTTTATAATTACAAATTTTTTAGAAATAATAAAATTCAATATTGAAAAGTACTTAGTAAACATTGTCTACACGTTAATATTATGCGACTAAAATTAATGTTGAACATATAATTTAATTTAAAACTTAATCAACATGGATCGTTTTGAATCTCAATATTAATTAATTCATATAGAACTTTACTTTAATTCCATAATAGGTGAATCAATAAAACATTAAAATTAAAATGCTTTTGAATTCCTCTGTTATATAGTCTTTAAATTTACATTTAATTATTAAAAAAATATTTAAATTAAATGCTTTTTGAATTCCTATGTTATATATATGGTCTTTAAATTTACATTCAATTATTAGAAAAATAGTTACCAAAATCTTTAAATGAAAATAAATTTGTGCATCGCACGGGCGAAACGTTCTAGTTTCAATAAAAGGAAATAATTTAGCATCACATCGCCATCTACATTACACTTAATTAGCCTAAATTAACTCTAATTAAAAGTGGATGGGGTACTACTATTAAATTAAATTAAACTCTAATTTAACATCACATCTCCATTTACGTCACCATTTATCCCATTTTCCTTGGCTCTTGTGCCATTTGGAAATGAGACTAATTAACATTATAGCTGGCAAAATAAGCCCGGCCCACTGGGTCGGCCCATCGGGTCAGGTTTATGGTCGGCCTGGGCCACCAAAATATAGGCCCATAAGAAATCGGGCCACAACGGCCCACCCATATAGCCCCCCGGGCTGACCGGGCTTTCGAGCTAATAAGCCCGTGGTTTCCGGACCAAAATAGCCGCTCATATCTTTGATTTTATAAAATTATTTTTAATCAATTACTCTCATATTTTAATTATAAAACCCTACTTTTTATACTCTTTCCTTCTACCAACTACTTTTTTAGTTGTTTTTTATTGTCTTATTAATTTTATTTGTGGATTTGTGGTATGAGTGTACGATGGATTGATGATGTTATCAACTTATCATAATTCTACTTATTTTATTTAATTTAACTTGTTGGATAATTTATTAGTTTATTTTATAGATTATTTAATACCTTAAAATATGAATTTTTATGGGAAAAAAAATTCCGGGCTAGACAGTCCTTAGGTGGCTGGGTTGGGTTTAAACTCTATCAGCCCGAAATTTTCTAGGCCGGGCTGAGCCTCCACAGGAAAGCCACAAAGCTCAGCGGGTTGGGTCGGACTTGGCCCAACCCGCTACTTTATCAGCTCTAATTAACATGGATGGAGGTACTACTAGTTAATATAATACGATTAAAAAGCAGTATGAAACAAGACACGTCCACTCACGTAGAGAATAAGAAATTTCCATGAAGAACACAATCGAACATTTGATGAAAGTAGTATGTTCCAAAATAAAGTGGGGACAAAATTTTCTTATAAAGAAAAGATAGGAAACGAAGAAAAAATATATTATTACAATAAATTCGAAATTCAATCAACCTAGCACAAAGGGACAAGTGAGGAAGAACTTAGGATTTAGGATTGGCTCACTTGTCTTCTTCCTTGGCGCCAATGGGCCCACTATATTCAAATTCATAACCGACCAACCATCAACCTTGAACCTTGAATACTAAAATCATTATCTTCTCTTGCATAAAATTTAAGGATATGATTTCTATTTTCTAACCGACCATTATAATGGACTTTAATTTTCTTAGCCAAAAATAAAATCTAACGACAAACAATATTAACATCAAATAGGTAGGAAGATAAACTTGTTCATGTCAATTTTATTTGATTTTGCATGTATGCATCATCACGTTGAAATGTACTGATACTCCTTTGAATCTTTTCAAAAGTCATGTTAGTTTTCGACATGAGATTTTAGGTTTAATGTTAAAAGTGAAATACTCTCATATACTCCATAGAAAGTATGACTACTAAGGTGTAACGGTTCAATATACTTCATAGATCTCAAATCTCTTGTCTCACTATTATTATAATAGTCTCATTTGATTATAAAGTGAAATAAGAGATTTGAAACGGGGAGAATGTATAATGATCATTGAAGTGTTACGGAAAGAATATAAAATTCTATAGCCATTACCGTCGAAAGAAATTGGTATGATGGTATCTCGTAATTAAATCTTGCAAATTCACCAACTATAGTTTAATAATGTCAAGTTGTTCGTAACTTCATTATCGATTGGTATGATTTTCAAATATTTTATATCAAATGTATTTAAAAGTTTGTTTTGTAGAAAGAAAAAATGGATATGTCAGAAAAGCTAACTTCTATGGGCGGTGACAATTTATTTAAAATTCAAACTGAAATTTTGACATATACTAATTTCATTATAAAATGTTAAATATTGACGTTCTTTCATGACGGCGGATTCAGAATATTTACTGTCCGACCGTCTCCGGAAATTTTGCTGCACTGCTAATTTTTCACCTGAATAGTGTTGATTTCATTAAAATCGAGATATCAAGTTTGTTTAGTCCACTTCTAGATGTTTGACGGCACTCTGTTATTCTATTGACGTTGAATCCGATTAAAGACATAATTTTTTCTGATTAAAGGCTTAATTTTTTCATGTCTCCATCTCCCTCCTTATCGTGAATTCAAGAATGATTTTCTTGACTAATATAGGTCTATATAGTATGTATTGTATTCCTCCGTTTCTTCTGAAATGACAACGTTTTCATTTTGTGGCGTGTTACTCGAAATCAACATCTTCCTATTTTGGCCCAACAAACCCATGTGCATACCCCCATTAACATGTTGATACACTACCTTTATACACTAAACCCCCATTTTAATTATGTGGATCACCAATATTATATAAAAAAAACTTAATTTTCTTAATACGTGTGCACAAAAGAAAGTGGTCATTTCAGAAGAAACAAAGAGAGTATAACATTATGTAAAAATAGTAAGAAAATATAAATTATAGTTCTAATCCGCCTGATCCATCTAGGCACAATCAAGACTACTTCCTAGGCGCCTATATGTTAGTCTCCACCCTACCGTCGTACTGGCGTCTAGCAATTTTTAGAATCTCAACTACATCTCTATTTAAATATATATACCCATTTATTTTTATTTAAAAATATTTTAATTTATTAGTACTAATTCTAGTCTAATGAACGCCTGATCCTAAAGTAAAGCATAACATGAACATATTTAACATGCTTACGATAACACATTATGGTATTATATATAGAAATAATGTCATTAAGTTTTGGGTTTCGTGCCGCGGTCTTTAAAATTTCTGTTAATTGTTTTAAAAATAAATTTAAATAAATAAATAATGTCATTAACATATTTATTCAAAATAAATCATACCGAAAAAGGTTAAACTCCACATTAAAAAAATTAATCTCAGATGAAAAAATTATTAACATGAAAATGTGATCACATCAGGAATAAACGTATTTAATATTTTCAATGTGGATAGGGAGCACGTAAATGAAACTCCCTCCGACCCACCCAAATTCTGACAATGTTTATGCATAATTTTGAGTCACTATTATGATTTATGCTATAAAGTAATAATGCGCGAGTAGAATTAACAATGTACATAGACGTCAAAATATGAGGGTGTAGAGTTTGAGAACAATTGATAAAAACAAAATGATCCCAAGGGGGAAAGGTGAATAAATGAAGTGTGTTTATTGGTGGAAGGATTCATTGCATTTGGAAGAAAATGGTCACTTTATTTTTCAAAGGATAGGGATCGGCATATCCCTATCACACTCCTCATAAATTAAATTAAATTAAATTCAATTAACCTTGAAATCAATTCAATTAAATTAAAAGAGTTCCAAATGTTACATACTCCCTCCGTTCCACTAGGATAAAAACCTTTTGTTTCGACATGAGAATTAGACATAAATGATGATAATGTGTTAAAGTGATGAGTGGTGGGTTAAAGTGATGAGTTTGAATTTAAATTTATTTGATAAAATTTTTATTTTGAAAAATATCCTATATCATTGGAATGTACCAAAAAGGAAAAAATCTCATTATCATTGAGAAAGAGAGAATATATATTTATCTCCTAACTAGATGGGGCCTCACTGGAAATTTCACATGGGTTTCTCCCTAGAATTCTTTGACCGCTTTTAATTTCTCTAAATTATATAATACTAGTGCAGTACCCGTCGAAATTCAACGGGTTTCAAATTATTCTGTAATTACAAATAAAAGTTTTAATAAAAATTAAATAATTTTTTATATTAATTATTTCAAGTAGCCCGTTACTCGTAGTAAATATGAAAATGGGTTAAGAAATTAACATTTTTACGATAGATATGTTTTATATTTTATCCCGTCAAATTCTAACATGAAAATGTTATTTTAAAACAAAATTTATAATAAAATAAAAATATATTATGCCTCCCGTTGTTTATTTTATCTAAACACCCTTCAGATGGATCTTTTTTGAAGGAATAAAAAGGGTTAACATTTCTTAAAGAACTATACGATTTAAGTCACGTTAAAATTCGATTTGAATCACTTAATAGGAATGTCCATAGTAAATATCAATTTTCGACGGGATTTAATTTATTTTGCAATCGTGCATAAAATTTTTAATCTAAAATACATAATTATCTATATTAATTATTGTAATCCGCACGTTACTTGTAACAATAAAAAAATGTTAACACGTAATATTATAATCTCATGTTAGCCCGTTATTCGACATAACGTTAGCATGAATAGTGCAAATATGTCCGTTAATTTCGTTAGCCCGTTCGATATAACGTTAGCATCTATATTTAATTATTGCAATCCGCCCGTTACTTGTAACAATAAAAAAATAGGCTAAAGCGTAATATTATAATATCCTGTTAGCCCGTTGTTCAGCATAACGTTAACATAATTAGTGCAAATCTTTACCTGTTAATTTACGTTAACATAATTAGTGCAAATCTATCTGTTAATTTACGTTAGCATAATTAGTGCAAATCTACCTGTTAATTTTTTCGTTAGCCCGTTCGAGGCTTTTTAGAATTTTTCATTTTTGAGATTTCTACATTACTATAATGTAGTTCCTCAAATCAAGTATGATTTTAATTAACACATATAATCTTTTTATATATGTACTTTATCACTAAGTTCTTGTGAAAATTCGATGTGGGACGGAAATCCTTATTATAATATAAATGAAGTAAATTATCGATGAATATTGATTTTTTGTTTGTAGGGATAAAAATTGAAGATAATATATATATATATATATATATATATATATATATATATATATATATATATATTTTATTTATTTGAGGGCATATAGAATAATCGTAATATATATCAATTAATATATGTGATATATTTAATTAAATTTTAATCTTTAATAAGTTAAATCAATGAGAATATTGGAAAATATTCATAAAAATCATATGTGATGCCACGTGGGACAAATAGTTTCTCAAATAAAATATGGATTTTGATGGAGATACATGATCTATTTATATAGGAATTTTGTTGCTAAGTTCTTTTAAAAATTCGATGTGGGACGAAAATCCTAATTATAATGATTTTAATCTTTAATAAGCCAAATCAATGAGAATATTGAAAAATATTCATAAAAATGCCACGTAGGACGAATAGTTTCTCAAATAAAATATGAATTTTGATGGAGATACATGATCTATTTATATAGGAATTTCGTTGCTAAGTTCTTTTAAAAATTCGATGTGGGACGAAAATCCTAATTATAATGATTTAAATCTTTAATAAGCCAAATCAATGAGAATATTGGAAAATATTCATAAAAATCACACGCGATGCCACGTAGGACGAAGATCCGTAACGGTATTATATATATATATTGATGCTCCTTTTTTCTTTGTTAAAATATATAAGTGTATTTCTTTATTGTTGTTTGTGAATATTGTTAGATTTGATTGGATATTGGATTGAGATTTGGATGAGGGGAATAAATAGGTTTTAGTGAAGCATGACTCTTGAGCTGAGACACCAAACACTACCAAATTAGGAAGCAACCCACCCTATTGTTTCCCCCACAAGTAGTTGTATTCAACTTCACATTTTAATTTCATTCTTGCCCATATCAATCAATACCCACAACCTATCTCATCTTTCATTTTAATTATGAACATTATATGGCAAAGTGTGTCGGAGTGTTTGAGATGTTACGAATGATGGTATCTTCAAAGGGATATAAGCCACGTTCATAACGTTGTGGAAGAAATCAAGTTTCGATCATGGAAGTTGATTATATAGTCACTCTTTCCATTCTTCTTTGTATATTATTTTCATGATTTAGTTCAAATCCTTATAAATGTTCTCTGAAATACTCAAGTGAGAGGATTTTTGGTACGTGATCCGTTTTGTAAAGGATTTGAGTACCCCTTGTACTCCGCTTATTCATTCATTTTCTCAAGTTAAAAGAAAACAGTAATTTGTAATATTTACATATTTCATATTGGTTGTTGTAATGCAGTACCCTTATTTTTATACTCCCTTGGTCTTATTGGTATATAAATAATTGATTGCTTTGTGAGTCAGAAAGACAATCAACTATCTTATTACAACACAAACAGTCACAATCGCACACTTAAGATGATTCGATCCCCAACTTAAAACTTTTTATATATTTATTTATAAGTGGGTCATGTATACTAAATATGAATTTCTAAGCAATTTTCTTAGAATATTCCACAAGAGGGCGGAAACTAAATATGATTTGAGAAGGCATGCTTTTGTCATTAATGTGTTTACAAGAACAGAGAACTCTTGTTGGAAAATCAAATTGGCATACAATTAAACGTAATGATTGCCTACATATGTTTCGTATATGTTACTCCCTCCCTTTTTTTTAGTGATAATTATGTAAAATGTCATTCCACAATAGCAAAAATTAATATATGTCAGAATTATAAAAACACACAAATTTTGTCAAAAGTAATATTTTTGGACCATAATACCCTTACCAAGGAGAGTGTTGGCCCACTCTTTTTCGCTCCCTCAAACCCATTTCCCCCCCCCCCCCCCCCCCCCCCCCCCCCCCCCCTTTCGACCTTCTTTGAACGGCAATTTTTCCCTCCTCTCCCATTTTCAGCTCGCCCCCACCCCCCTCCACCCCCCCACGAACCCCCCCCCCCCCCCCACCCCCGACGAACCACCCCCCCAGGTTCTTCTCTCTTCAACTGTTCAACCTTCCCTCTCTCTTCATTATTTCGGCTTCCCCAACTTGTCTCCAAGCTTAATTCGACCACTCTTCAACCACTCTCCAAGCCCAATTCGACCTCTCTTCAACCTCTCTTCAGACCGTGCGTCGTCGCCGGTAGTTCAGACCGTCGCCGGAAGTCCAAAAACTTCTCGCCAGAAGTCCAAATCGTCGCCGAAGTACAAGTTCCGTCCTTGCGCCGCTGCCGGAAGCTCACAGTCGCCGGAAAATAAATTTCATCTCAGTTTGTGTCGCCGTTTATTATCTAATCGAGATTCGCATTGATTCAAGGTACTATACTGATTTACATCTCAGTTTGATTCGCATCTCAGTTTGTGTCGCCTGGAGCATTTTACTTCCATGAATAATTCCTCAATAGCTGCTTAATTGATGAATTACTTGTTTCAAACCCTGATTTACTTGAAGTTTCAAACCTGTATGTTCAGTGTAGTAACTCGTTGGTACTGAAGTAACTATTAGTACCATTAGATATATGTATGCTAAATGTGTTCCATTATACAGATGAGCCAGCGTTCGATGACCATTGTCCACGGAGGTGACTGGGCTGACACCGACGAGTATAACGGCGGCCGAACAGAGCTCATTCCTATGCGCGAGTTTGATATGAATTATAAAAATTTGTTAAGCAAGATTGAAATGCGTTTGAAGAAGCCGAAGGCTCGCTACTTGTATGAGATAGATGCACTGGTTATCTCCCCAAAAACTAACCAAAAGGTTAGAATGAAGATCACTGATGATTATGAGTTGGCCTTTGTAACGGCATCAGACTCGGCTCCCGTGTTGTACATAACTACAACATCGGTTCCTGCTGATTCGGAATTAATAAGTCTAGTGTTGCGGCAAAACCGGGTGGCTACAACTCCAGTTCCAACTCCATCAAGAAAAAGGAACTTGTCGATGAGAAATTCAGACAGGTTACATGACGATCTTAACGATGAGGAGGACACCGGGTTACTCCATCGAGAGATTGAGCAAGAGGTTGAGGTTGAGGATGAGGATGAGCATGAAGTATTTGAAGATGTGGATGATGAGCACGAGAATGAGCATGAGACTGATTCTCATGATGAAACTGATGAGGTTGGGAGTAATCAAAGTCAAGAACGCTCTGTTTCATCCCTCCCGGACCTGAATCAGACTTTAAGAGAAAACAGTTCTATTGTTCGACAATGGACTATTCCGGGCACCTCTTTCCATGCCTCAGTTCCCGTGGAAGATTTTGGAGGAGGTCGATCCTCATTGATTGATGATTGCAGAATGAGCACACTTGAAAAGGATTCCATTTTCACCAATAAAGCCTGTTTGATAGCATCATGTGGTTTGTATCATCTTGTAAACCAGTTTGGGTTTGTTACTAGGCGCTCCTCCAAAGAGTACTATCATGTTATGTGCAAGCATCATGCGGATACGTGTTCATTCGTACTAAAAGCGACAGCTATGGGAAAAGCTTGGATTATTGATGAATGGGTGACGCACACATGCGAGAAAGACCTTAGATATCACAATGAGACGACGGTATATTCTAAAGTTTTAGCTGAATACTTTGTCCCTAATTTGATGGTAGACAGCGTTGTGCTTAGGCCGAGGGACATGATGGCGCAAGTACAACGGTTATTCGGTGTGCAAATAAAATACCCTCTCGCTTTGGCAGCAAGGAATCAAGCCCTGACTTTGACTTATGGTGAGTCAAGCAAGTCATTTCAGATGCTTCCGAAATATTTATATATGTTAGAGCAGGCAAACCCTGGTTCCGTTGTTGATTTGTTGACCGATGCTACTGATGGTACTTTTATGTACTGCTACATGGCTGTTGCTGCATGCATTAGAGCCTTCAAGGCTTGTCGTCCGGTTATTGTTGTTGACGGAACGCATTTAAAGGGGAAATACAAGGGTGTTATGTTCGTCGCTGCTGCGAAGGATGCTAACGAACAGGTTGTACCCTTAGCATTTGGGTTGGGAGACAAGGAATCTGATGCATCATGGACCTGGTTTTTTCAACGGTTGCGGCGCACTTTTGGGCGCCCTGAAGACATGTTGATTGTTTCTGACCAACATATCAGTATCAAGAATGCTCTGGATATTGTATACCCAGGCATACACCACGCCCTATGCACATACCATTTATGAGGCAATATCAGAAGATGGGGGAGTCATGCGATTGAAATGTTCAAACAAGCTGCCGATGCATATAGGCCAAGGGACTTTGTGGCGCGCATGGAAAACCTAAAAGCCTTTTCACCCGGTGCACATGATAAGTTAATGGATGTTGATCCTGTTAAGTGGGCTCGTTCCAAATGTCCTGTTCGACGATATCGATTCTCAACTTCTAATGCTGCCGAGTGCTTGAACAACCGGCTTGTGTGGGCGAGGATGCTCCCCGTATGTACTCTATTCGAGTGTGTCCGCACTATGATCGGACATTGGTTTACCGAGCGTCGTGCTGAGGCCATGGCTAGAACTGAAGAGTTAACTGCATACGCAGAAGCTAGATTGATACGAGCGAATGAACTGGCTCGCAAAATGGTTGTTGAGGACATTTCTCCAACCAAGTTCAAGGTATCAAATGGAATCACGCATCACGTCGTCAACATTCAGAGCAAGGAGTGCACTTGTCTGATATTTAACATGGACCTTATTCCATGATCTCACGCCGCGGCAGCCATACGGTATTTTATTTTCAAACAATTATGATTTTTTCGGTACAGTTGGAAATATTATACCTAGTACAGTGTCATTACTTCTATATTTATGGTGGATTATCACTTTCTACTATGTGTAGCCGAACGAAGCAGAATGCCGATGCATACGTTAGTCGTGTCTACAGCACTGACTCATTACGTGAAATATATGCTGGAGAAGTGATGCCGATTCCTATGCCCGATGATTGGATTGTGCCCGAGGAGGTTAGTTCGAGGATTGTCAATGCGCCGGTGAATCCAAGCCAGGCCGGCCGGCCACGTGTTAGTCGTATGACTGCTGGCTCTCAGGCCTCACGCACAGTAACCTGTTCTCGATGTTTTGCAAGGGGACATTATAGAAGCACTTGCACTGCCACAATACATATGACGATCGAGGAAGCTTCAGCTTCAGCTTCAGCCAATCAGGGGTTACCTAAACGTCGGAAACCGAAGCGATGCAGTGTGTGCGGAGAGGCTGGTCATACACGTCCGAAATGTATGCAAGGGATTAATGCATAAGGCCATAGTAGTATCAGTAGTAGAAGCATTTCTAAATATCATGCACGTGTTCCATCTGATGGCAGATTTTTCCTAACTGTTTGTGTTTCTTGTAACATTTAGTACTATTAGTATCAACTTTTGTACTATTAGTGTCTTCATTTGTACTGTTAGTGTCATCTTTGGTACTATTTGCTCTTTGGTAGTACCAATAGTAATGTAAATTATGCAGTGGGTTTACCTAGGTTCCATCTGTTACAACAAATACACTGTTCCTTTTATACAATTTAATGGGCCACCACTTAAACAGACGACGTCGTTTTCTGGTCCATGTTATATTTAAAGGACACAAGGCCCGTTTCTATTTATACAATTTAGGGTTCTTCAAAATTGAAAGAATGTCGTCCTCCACCTCCTCTTCCTCTGGCGGGCAACCTAGCTGGACCTCCCCTCCAACCCCTCCAAGTTGCGTGCACGGAGTGGCTGCTGATACTCTAACCTCTCACACGGAAGAAAACCCTGGGCGTAGATTTTTCTGCTGTCCATTGAGGAAGGTATGAAACGCACTTTGTATTTGGGGGTTAATGTTTTTTTTTTTTTTTTTTTTTTTTTTTTTTTTTTTTTTTTTTTTTTTTGTAATTCTTCTTTTATGCAGTGGGATGATTGCGACTTCTTCCAATGGGTGGATTTGCCTGAACCTATCAGCTTCTGCCGAAACAATTGCCAAAGCCGCATAAACTTGCAGACTCTCGAGTACGGTGAAGAAATTTATCAAGCACGAGAAGTTGAGAAAGCGTTATTCGAGAAACTGAGGTTGACAGAGCAGGAGTTGGAAGCTCTTAAGGCTGAATTTGAGGTTACAGTTCAGGTCAAAGTACAGAAGAAGTGGAATGCGATGAAGAAACTAGGGCTTTTACTTTTGATTTTAACTGTTTTGATTAAGGTTACTTTTGGTTAATCAGTAGCTTAGTGGACTATTAATGGTTACCTTTCGTATGTATTATTCCCTTCTAACAATCTGCCACGTGTAAGGTATCAAAATTCGTAGTTATATCTACTACTGTTGGTACACCAAAATGTTTCTTCTTTTGGCACTCTTGGTACCCCTCTAAGTACTATTAGTATAAGCGTTGGTACTAGTGATTCTTTGGTAGTACCAGAAGTTGCATGGAAGAGCTTGATGTAGCTGAGGAATGAGAGAAATTGTTCGTGAATGTGAGTTGGTTGGCCTTAATACCATCATATATCACCCTATTCAAGACCCAACAAACAAAAACATAGGGGATATAACTGTGTTTTAGGACATACACATGCAGGGAATAGATAGAATATACATAAAGTTTGTTTTAATCCACAACATCATCTTAATCAATAACTATTGCGTGATCTTCAATGGTGCCCTCCGTTTTCTAAGCAAACCTTTCTGCCGGAGTGTCGAAAATGCCCTTCAACAACAACACCTTCAGCCCCATGCCGCAGATGTCACCGAGCTTCTCAAGCTCGAATGTGCAAATATCCCCGGCCTTGAGGTGGTTGTCATCGACGAACGGCTGCCACGCGCTCTTGCTAATGACAGGACGTTTGTAGCTTCCATGGTAAATGCCCTTCCATTCTTTTAGCCCATGACGCAATGTAACAGCAACATCAACGGCTGACAGCAACCTTATAGCCGTGCGGGGCATCAGCTGCATCATCACAGCACATTCCAGTATAAAAACCATGCCACAAATGTTTCATAAAATCAAGATTGGGTTAGGGAGCATTACCATTCTGTATCTCTTAGCAACATGTGTCTTCACAAGTTCCACCTCAAAGTACGGCAGGACACCGGAAAGGCACTCCGTAGAAAACTCAAAGGGATTTCCTTCATCGGAATCAGGATACTTGGTGTCACCAGAATCAGTATCGGAATCAGCATCGTAGGGGATGTCGGCGATGCTGTCGGCGTTCGAGCTCGTCATGGGAGTTCTCCTTTTTCGTATAGAGATGGCGAGAGGGAGAGGGTGGCTGGAGAAATGAAATGAGGCCTTGATTCAATTCAGTGTAACTATAAAAATTGTAAGGGCATTTTGGTATTTTCCATTAACAATCGGAGTCACTGTTGAAGATAGAGAAGAATGCCTAACTAAGGTAAAAGAAACAAGGAAATGCCGAAAATTAGGTGTTTTGTCCTATACAACTCACTCATTTCCCACCTTTTTATGACAGCTTTAGTTGGAACTATAAACTACAACTGTGTAAATAGTATAATATCTTTATGAACAGTAATAAGATCTAGTGTTTTGTCCTATTCAACTTACTCATTCCCAGCTTTTTGCATGCACGAGTTCCATCCATCTCTCAAGGAATATTGACCCATACTCTTGCGTGTTTCTATGGGGGAATCGTACTAATTTTGCAGTTGCTATTTACATTTTGCAACATGCATCATTTAATGTAATTTATTTAAGGGGCAACATGCATCCCATATTACATGAACACTTCTCCCTTCTCAACATTCACACTTAATCCCATTTTGTTGGTTACCAAAATGTGCTTCGAAAATGTATCCTCCCAAAAAGAGTGGTTCTACCGTAAACCATGGAACAAGGAGCTCGATCAAGCCTTCATTGATACTCTCATAGGCGCTTTGGGAGGGTCTCCCCAGTTGGGGAATGACCTACCGGGTGAAGCTCTAGTACTCGTGAAAGACAACTTGAACGCTATGTACGGCCTAAAGCTCTTGTGGGATGATGCATACTCAAAGTTCACTCTCTTGAGACGTCGGTACGATACGTTTAGATGGTTGCTTTCTGTCGATGGTGTGTCTTGGGATCGTACTCAAAACTATATCTTCACTACCGACGTTGTGTGGAAGTTTGCTTTTAAGGTATGTTATACGCATTTCATTGACAATGGTGTGGGGGTTTATGTTTATGCTCTATTACATGTCCATACATCCAGGCCAAGCCCATGACTGAAGCTTACTACCGTGAAGGAGAGCCATTGTATGATAAGATGGTCGTCTTATTTGGTTTCGAATACGTGAAGACAAAGACGAAATCGATCAGCATCGTTGAAATATCGGAGTCCGAAAATGTCAACAAAGATGATGGAGAAGCGTCTGATGAGGTGACATCACCACCGATCCTGCCCCGTCGCCGACTCTTCCACGACAGCGGAGAAACAGCAAGCCGGGTGTCCACTGAGTTTACGAACACACGCCCGCCAAAGTTGCCCGGCAGAGGAGGCAAGTTTATACCCAAGGAGCCTGCTCAGCCCTCGAGCCCTGGATCCTCTCCGCTGATGTGGTGGAAACCATGACGTTCATGTCAATCTTCATGCATTTTGACTCAATCGTCTGTTGGTAATCATGTTACTAAGGTGTCAATAGTATGTACTATAGTTTGGTACTATCGTCTCTGTTAGTTCTAGTAATACTCTTTCTCTTATGGTACTAGTGTTAATGTTTGTTTCAGTAGTACACTCTATTGTTTTATGTTGTAATGGTTGTTTTGTCTTTCATAACAATATTGTTCATGTCTATTCTAATGTTAATGTAAGTGTTACTAAACACTTGTACTAATGGCACATCATAAATACACGGCATATATAATTACATAGCATAAATAAATACATAGCAGGGGCCAAAATTATCTTGGTCCCGACCTACTGCCATTCACCTACTTACATACCTGATTTAGTACTGAAAATGTTACTGGCACCAAGCCAACCACCGATAATAACTGGTAAAAGCAACACAACAAAAAAAAAAAAAAAAAAAAAAAAAAAAGATAAAATAGTGTATTTGGTACATCCCACTTCAAATGATAATTTTGTTTAAACAAATTCCTCCCCACACTTAGAACTCAGAGTACTTCCATCCGTGCTGTATTCGTAGATCGTTTGGGCTATGTGCGTCCTCCAGCTTTCAATGGCATCATTGTTCATGGGATCATCACGCTTGTCGCAAAGCCGGTTCTCCATGACCTTGAGTGCCAATGGGCCACAACTACAGCTGTCATCCTGAAGAATCCGGTCAGGGCCCATTGGTTCGAATTTCAGCGTCCACTCGGTGAACCGAATGGTCTTACCCTGGTTGTAGTTGATGTTCTTGAGCAGCTGGGGAAATATGCGGCTAATGGTCTGAAGACCTGCCGTCTGAGCGCTTCAATATGGTCAGTAAACTTCCCTTGATTTGTGTCCCGCAATACCATTCTGCCCTCCCTCATATGAAACACACCACACAGCCCAATGCGCAGAGAAGTGACACATCAATATCAGCTGAACAAATACATGAATAATCAATTGACAGATAGTAGTAAAGGAACAAATTAGTACCATGTTGTACCAATAAAAGTTGGTACAAAGACATAATATGCACAACAGTACCTTATGCGCATCGCCCCACTTCTTCAGCCCTCCCCATTCAGGCATCAGCCCTTCCACGAACATAGCCAGTCGATCAAGGTCCTCATCGGCACAATCTCCTCCTTGTCAGCATCAGGAACCCAAACCTCAGGCTCTTTCCCGTTCCCATGCAGTTTAGCCCACACCTCATCCACAACAGTCCTGCATTAAATGACACAATTTTTAAACTTTTTAAGTTGGGAAAAGATGACAAAACATACATATAGTGGAATATGCCACAATGTTTACCATGAAGGTCGAGCCCATGACCACGTTCCTTGGGTTGGCCTTCTTAAGTAAGCCGAACGGGGAGACTTGGCCAAATTGCCACGAATGGCTCGACATGCTCAAACCCAAGCATTGTTGTCATGGCCTTGATCTCCACAAAGTACGACTTCTTGACTGTGAAGGGCAGACCAACATTTCTCCTAATATACATCAAAGGAAAGCTAATTAGATTGGTAATTGAAAACTATAATCATATTTTACATTTAGATGAAAAATACGAGAAATGTATTACTCTGGAGGGTCGTCCATGGTCATGAAGTGGGCAAAATTCTTGCCCCGCACCTCTTGAGTCCGGAATGGACTTCTACAAACCGCCGAGGGAAATTTTCTCCTCACCGGGCGACCTGGAGGCGGGCCATGGGAAAGGATAATGGCCGTGGACTCGGGGGGGGGGGGGGGGGGGGGGGGTTGGGCTGCTTTCGCGCTGGGGCTGTAGAGTAGGGCTTTCCTCATGAACATCACGGCGGGGGGATCGTACGGGGTTGTCCTCTTGCTGGGGCTGGGGAGGAGATTGTGGTGGAGGGCTTTCCTCATGAACGTATCGGAGGGGGGATCTAATGGGGCTGTCCTCTTGCCGGGGCTGGGGAGGAGATTGTGGTGGAGGGCTATCCTCGTGAGCGACTCGGAGGGGGGATCGTATGTGTGCATCTTCAGGCCCCTGTCCCTGTCAGTGGAAATCAAAATATGTTAGTACCGTTACACACAGATAGTACTATTAGGAACATCTTGTTAGTACTATCAAGCCTATTAGTACTGACAGTTCTAAACATTTTCACAAAACAAAATACATTCTTCGTACCGATGTTCCAGCCTCTCCCCTGTCTCCCGTTGCGGCCGGATCTTTGTTGTACCTTTCCTTGAGGAATGCTGCAAACGCCTCAAACATATCTACTCCTCCAAACAGCTATGTTTTCATTTTCTTAACAACCTCATCGGCCGTCTCCTCAATCATGCGCTTCCGAGATGTTTCACCAGTTTCTCTATTGGTTCCTGCTGGCTCATCTGCTGGCCTTCTCTCTCTTTCCTCCTTCTCTCTCTTTCTTTCGAAGCTGGGATCGTAGATAAGCTCGTAAAATGCATCAGCGGGCTCAATGCTCTTCCAGAACCTTTGAGTCATCTCGAGGAGCGTTGGCTCCAAACTCCGTGGACCTGCAAATAACAAATTAAATGAGTTGTAGCAAAAACTGAATTAACAATGGTAAGATGTACAAATATATACCTGGTTGATGTGGTTCATGGCGACATCGCTCCATGATTTTTGATAACGGAACCTCGCCCCACGTGGCAGAGCATCCGCTTTCCGTATCACTCCGATGTGCTGCCCAAGAGCGGGAAAGGCAGAGTATATCCAAGACAGGAATGCAAGGGAGTTCCCCTGCAAATGGTACGACTCCCCCTCGCCGCCCTTCATCAAATGCGGCCTAACATGGGTCAGCTGCCTATGCAGGATCTGGTACGACATGCTTCCCCAGGGGAACTCCTCCCATTGCTTCCTATTCTGAACCAACAACCAGACCCAATCGGGTATCTTTGAATTACTGGGATCCAATCCCAAAACAATAAAAACAGCCAACAAAACCTTGCATAATTTCAAAACATCACCATCATCGGGAACAAACTTCACGTCCTTGAATTTCCTCCACACTTGGTTCGGCGTCTGAGGCACCTTTCCGAAGATGCGGGTGTAGAGGGACGAGGGAGGTATTTTGGCGGACTTGTATGGGTCGAAGGAGCTGCCTCCAAACCTCAGCCCGGTCATGAGGGCGAATTCCACCCTGGAAAACCTCACTATGTTGTCCTCGTCCCCGACCTGGTAAAATACAGCAGTGGGGTCTGGATCGGGCGTCCCTCTAACCTCTCTGGAGATCATGTAATGAATACATTTCCCAGATTTAACGATCGTGTCGGGGTACCTCATGTACACCCCGAGCGCAGAGTTTTCCAAGGCCGTCGAAACGGCAAAACTGTAGCTGAGTAGCTTCTTCCGGATGGCTCCGATCAGATTCTCTTTGCCACTCATCATGACCTTATGAGGTACATCAATGAGGTCGGGCCTGAAGTAGTTCCACTGCACCTGGTATAACATAAAGAAGCAGCTGTGTTTAGCAAACAAAATACCTCAAACAAAATACCTCAAGCTCACTGCACATGTTACTAATAGAAGTAATGGTACTAGTAGTACCAGATGACGCCTTTCAATAATGTGGGCCCCACATAACCAACAACAAACAAACAAACAAACAACGCGCCAAAGTGAAGATCCATAACAACCAATGGTACTATAAGTTACATTAGAACCCAAAGGCCAATCGTACAAATCCGTTACAATCTAAACCCGAAAATTTTGATACAAATCGGACCAAAACCCAGTACGAATAAACCCAATGATAAATCTGAGAAAAAAATATTGGTACAAATCGCCGTAAAATCCACTACAAATCAACCCAAGAACAAATATTGGGACAAATCGGAGCAAAATCCATCTTAAACCTAAAAAAAAAACAAAAAAAATACCTCGAGCTCGTTGTTAGGGTTTTCTGCTCTGTTGTTGCCGGAAACGGAATGACCGCTGCTTTCCTCCGCCGAGCCGCTAGCCTCGTTTGAGGCGTAGTCGTCAATCGCGGCGTCGGAGTAACTTGGTGGGGTATCCTCACGCACGTACTCAGAATCTGTGGACGTCATTATATGTTTTCTCGCTGCGGCTTGGAACGGACGGCGGCGCTGGCATGGGGGAGTGAAAAATAGACCAGAAAGCGGCGGCGGCGTGGGGGAGTGGAGAGAAAAGACGGGAAGGCGGCGACGGCAGCGTGAGGGGAGTGGAGAACAGATTCGACGGCGGAGGCGGCGTGAGGGAGTGGAGAGAGACGGGACAGCGACGGCGGCGTGGGAGAGTGAAGAAGATGCAGAAAGCAGAAAGAGAGAGGATAGGAGAGGGAATGGTCCGAATGGAAATGGGAGAGGGGAGGGGAGAGGGGAGAGGAGAGGTTACTTGTGGGGGTTATTCGAGGCATGGCAGGAGAGAGGGGGGGGGGGGGGGGGGGGTGGGTGAACCGTCGATTAAACTGACTGCAACAGTTGTATTCAAACCCTCCCTCAAATTTTCAGGTTTGTGATGAAGGGAAAGTAAGAGGGCATTTTGGTCCAAAAAAAAATTTTTAAGAGGATAGTTGACAAAATTTGTGTGTTTTTATATTTCTGACATATATTAATTTCAACTATTCTAGAATGACATCTCATTTTTTCCCCCTTTTTTTTATAAGGGGTTTTAGACATTTGACCTTGTTTTTTTATATGGAATTTTCATATTTATAGGTAAAAATTTTCATTTTCCAACTCACTATTATTCAATTTTCTATTGTTTTCATTATCTTCAATTATCACAATTAATGTTTATCTCTTCTCCCAAAATAATTTCATCTATTTTTACATGAAAAATGTGATTTACGAGAAAAAAAAATATGATCATATTAAGTTTTCTTAAATCTCGTGTTTGAGCTAAAAACCCCTTATTAAAAAAACGGAGGAAGTAGTAAACCAAGATATATATGCATAAAATAATTATGCGTGCACATCGGGGCAAGAAAAAATTATTATACGAGAAAATTAAATAAAATATAAAACTCCATTACGGAAGTAGTAGAACTAGTAACGATGTGGAAATTAGACAAAGACTTGTGTGTGGCCGGCGCATGGTGCGGCCGGATCCACTTGACATGCCCGGCCCGCCAACCCGACCCGGCCCGGCCCAACTGTGGTCAACCCGACCCGGTTGACTCAATTTCGGGTCAACCCGACCCGGTCCGTGTTGACCCGACCCGTTTAAGTAAAGTGCCAATCTTTGTTAATAAAAGTGCTAATCTTTTTGAACAAAAGTGTCAATCTTATAAATAAAAATTTATACGTAATTTGTATGTATGTAGTAATTTTAAAATTACTTTATAGGGTTCATATATCAATTTAAGATTTTATAATTATTGTTTAGTATTTAACTTCAATTTTATAATGTTGAATATGGATTATAAATTGAAACTTAGGATATATAATTCTCCAGCAAAAGTGTCAATCTTAATGAATAAAAGTGCCAATTGTTCTGAATGAAAGTGCCAATCTATTTGATATCGAAAATTTTATATTTTTTTTTATCGACTTGTTATTATAATGTTTTGATATTATGGTTTATATTATTTTATATATATATATATATATATATATATATATATATTATTTATTTCCATAACATGAAATTAATATTCATTATTAACGTATTTTTCATAAAAGTGCCAATTATTATGAATAAAAGTGCCAATGTTTCAAAAGTGCCAATCTTTGTAAACAAAAGTGCCAATGTTTCAAAGTGTCAATCTTTATAAACAAAAGTGTCAATCTTAATCCGGCCTCACGGTGAGGCCGGCCTCACAGGAGTGTGCCCCTGGAAATTATAGGAATACTTCATTAATGATGAGAAATAAAATTATTATTATCGAAATGACCCATCTTCCTAGGCCCAATACTATAACCTCGGCAAAGGCCCAAACACCACCTCGGCCCAATGGCAGCTCGGCCAGTTCACACTAAATTACCCAAATACAGGCCTAGAGAGTTGAGCCCTAATACAACGTGGGACGATGGAGGCAGAAACGGCCAACCCACGATTCCCACGATCCCACGTCCATCACTCCCATGATGGACGATAGAATAGCTATAAATATTGAATCAAATGTATTGTAACACACTCATGCTACTTTGAATACAAATACTCTCTCTCGATTCTCCCGTGGACGTAGATCATTCGATCGAACCACGTAATCCCTCTGCGTTCTTTACTTTCCCGCATTCTAATCTCTCAAACACTCTCAATCTTACATCGAGCAACAAATTTAGGATTCATCACTGGCGCCGTCTATGGGAATTGATAAATTTGTGATTTGAATTCCCTTTTTCGTTGTTTCGAACCATCATTCATGGCACCTGGAAGGCGATTGTTACGGGGATCCCGAAACTCCGGTAGCGTCCCGCGACGCCGGCGAAGCCAGAGCAGACAACACAAGGAACCGGCCGCGGAAATGACCCATGAAGAGCAGCCACACTTCGACGTTCCTATCGACAATCAGGTCGAGAACGAAGAAGTCCCATCTATTGACGAGCAGAACCCCGAAGAAGACGCCACTCCACCACCACCACCATCGCTTCCTCCGGTGCAACAAGCTCAGGCGCACCGAGGTCCCATAAGCTCGCGCTAAGGGCCTCGCGGACAGCAGCAAACCCCAGAAGGTCACATCGAGGATCTCACCGCGGAGCGCGAGCGTGAGTTGTATGAGCCTGGAGTCGTACAACGCCCATCCCCGGTTATCCGACCCAACAATGTAGCACCGCCACCTCCTCCCCCTCCCGGGATTGAGGAGTTACTAAGGAACTACCTCACCACGACCCGAGGTAGAGAATTCTTAAATAAGTATGGAGAAGAGCAGAGAGCCCCCCAGCTCGGTGCCGGGAACCGAGTTGGTCCACACGGAGCGCCTGGAGAACAGGATCTGCGGCATCACCTCCAGCAGCTCCGAGGTCATCCCTAAGGAGCACCTCCACCACCACCACCACACTATGTTGCGGCACCCCAACCGCCCTACATGGCTCCACCTCAGGGTCACCTCGTAGGGGGTGCACAGATTTTTAATGCGTTTGGGAGAGTTGTCAGCCCACTCTTGGAGGACATACTCAACACTCCCATGCCATGGGGGTACAAGGTGCCAAACATCAAGCCTTACAATGGGATAGGAAATCCCAGCAACTTCCTAAGTCAGTTCAAATATAGCATGTTGAACCAGAACTTAGGGAGTATCTACATGTGCAAGTTATTCCCCGAGCTGCTGGTCGACAACGCTCGGGAGTGGTTTAATAGCATGTCAGTCGGGTCCATTAGGTCATACAACGAGCTAATGGACGCTTTCTCACGGAGTATCTCCCAGCGCGCCGAGGTGAGGCACACCTCGGCGCATTTACTTACTGTGAAGCAGAACTGAGGTGAACCCCTCCAAGACTTCATGACCCGATTTGACAGGGAGTGTCTCTAAACCCGGGGTACCAATGACCTCCTTGTTATCTCGGTGTTCCAGAACGCCATCACCTCGGATCTCCTGTACAAGGGAATACTGGCGAAGGATCCCCAAACTACCACAGAGTTGTGGGCTATCGCGAATAAATTCGCGAAGATTGATGAAACAACCAAGCGGAGAAGAGAAGGAGACCGAGGAGAGATCTCGAACAAGAAAAAGAATGATGAAGCACCACGCAAAAGTGTAATGGAGTGCATTCAGCGCGGTCCGCTAGTGTCCCGTCTCGGACCTCGGCAGAACCCGGCACTGCCTCCGCGAAATCAGTTTTCACTTCAGCCTGCCCAACGATCGGCACCGCAGTTCACTCCGCTGCCTAGGACCGAGATCCTTGAGCTGCATGCTAACTTGTTCGAACAACCCCGACCAATGAGGAATACTGGAAAGTCGAGGTCGAAGGACAAGTTCTGCTACTTCCATGAGGACTACGGACACGAAACCGAGAAGAGTCTGATGTACGACATCGAAGAGTTAGTCTGTAGTGTCCCGTTAAAGAAGTACCAAGACCGATGTGCAGGTGTCAACCAATTTGACACTCTGACTCGGCTAATTCTAGCCTATCAATAATACAATAACCGAACTTGCTAGTAGTCCGGGTCGAGCCACAAGGAGTGAATATGGCGATAGAAAATCAAGTAGTTCATATCGTCTATATCATACTATCTAAGCACATATTCATGGTTTTGGTTTTTAACTATGCAACGAGTAAAGTAAATGAAATAGCAAGCAAAAATAAAGGCAAGGAATGTAAAGAACAAGTAAAGGAACAAGTAAAGAAGATAAGGTTTCAAACGATTTCCGATGTAATTAGGCTAAGGATTAGGCATTTGATGTGTCAAACCATTTTAATTCCTTGAGTGATATTCTTACATAAATCAAGCTATCTCATTCTCCTAAGACTTGATAACTAGTGGATTGAATAACATGCTTACCATTCTAAACATATTACCAACTCCTAAAAGCACAATGTCTATTAATCTAACAACAATTCACATAATTCTTTCTAGGAACGATGTAAAATCAATGCTAGATAATATGAGCAAGGATTCATGCCAAGTGCTATGAATGGAAGCTTCCTAGGCATTCCATCAAACACCTTGTATGCACTAGTGGTTGTCAATCATTCATGCAATTAAATTCAATCAAATCCAAGGGCAACTCAAAGGAAAGGTAGATCAACATCAATAGCCCTCACATCCTAGCCTAATTCATATCATCCATCATTTGAAACCTCAATGGATCCAGCCTAGCATGGATCTAAGCATCAAACCATCAACAACAAGCAAAAACATAATGAAAATGACAAGGGAAAAAAATAGAGAAGAAATCTCCAACAATCTCTTCAAGCTCCAAGCATAATCTTCAACAATATTTGAAAATACTAAAGAGGAAGGAGGGAAAAAGGTAGGGTTCTAAAGTAATAGTGCAAGAGTGAATTACAAGTGTTCAAAGATGCCAAATGAGGCAAATAAAGGAGTATTTATAGTCTTCCCATAAGTTGGGGTCAGATTGCAATTAATAGAAACTTGAGTTGAGAAGGTGGGGTAAAATCTGTAATTTTCGGAAAGTTGACTAAAGGTGTGTCTTGTGCATTCCCGCCCAAATTTGGCAGTTTGCGCGCTCCCACGGTTTTGGCTCGTTCTCTCTCGTCCGGCATCGGAAAAATAATCCGCAAAGTGCTACGGCTTCTTCTCTCGATCCTCTTCGACATAGGATAACTCAAACATGCCCAGAAATTTTCCACAGCACCTGAAATCAGCACGGAAACCGAGAGAAAACGCAAAGCATATAGAAAATGCATAAATTATAAAAACCTATCATTTCCTATCCATTTAAGCACAAATCCTACCCAAAACACGCATCGAGACGCACTCTAAAGCATGCTAAATATGTGGTTATCACACTCCCCGAGGTCAAAAGAAGAAAAGGCAATACCTCGGTGCAGGCTGCAGCACCGAGGCCGAGAAGAAGATCAAATACGACGATGATGCGGACGAGGACAGAGATTATCAGTATGATGGCGTGATTGCCACGGTTTCCGGGCTTGCCAAAGGACAAACTAAGTCTTCTTTGAAGAATGGAGCACGGATGCTCCCGGACAAAGAGCCAGTTAACAAGAGGCTCAAGAGAGAGGAAACAGTCATGTTCTCCTAGAAGGACCCCGTCCCTCCTGTGGTCCGACATTCCGACACTATCGTGATCGAAGCAGTGGTGGCCAACAAGCTTATCAGGAGGATCTACATTAACACCGGGGCATCCGTGAACATCATATTCAAACGGTGCTTCGACCAAATGGGGATTGATAAATCTAAAGTCACGCCGACAGCTCGGCCTCTTCGCAGGCGCAGTTTCGCACTGGAGGAAACACATCCAGTGGGAGCAGTGGAGCTCCCCCTCACTGTTGGGAAAGCCCCAACTAGCTCTACCGAAGTGACAAAGTTCTTTGTAGTGGATGCCAAGTCTCCATATAACATCATCTTAGGGCGGAACTGGCTGAACACGGTCAAGGTTGTCTGCTCCACGTATCACCTCGCACTGAAAATCCCGACTTGGGGGGGAGGGGGGGAATCGCCGTGATCAGAAAATAGCAAAAGAGTGTCTACCCGTAGCTCTAAAAGGGCAGGGGTCCACACCCCAGTTGCCCTAGGCATAGCAATCACGGAACCCCGAAGAGTTGAAGAGGACGTCACTTGCCGAGGTCAGCCCGGTACAAGAAGTAACATTGTACGAGAACGATCCCACTAAGGTCGTCAAGGTTTGTTTTACCGAGCTGCCTCATCTTCGGGAGCAGGTCATTCAGCTCTTAAGGGAGTATAGAGACGTCTTCGCATAGTCCCCACTGGACATGACAGGAGTATCACCTCGGTTGATCACGCATAGACTCAATATTGACCCCGAGGTCAAGCCCATCAAACAGAAGCAACGCTCCTTTGCCGCGGAGCGAAATCAAGTTATCAAATCCGAGGTGACACAACTATTAGATGTTGGTATCTTATTCGAGGTCACATATCCGACCTAGATAGCTAACCTAGTGATGGTCAAGAAAGCAGGAGGGGGGTTGCGGATGTGTATTGATTACACCGATCTCAACAAGCACTATCCAAAAGACTGCTACCCGCTCCCGGACATCGACAAGAAGGTAGACTCTCTAGTCAGCCACAAAGTATTCAGCTTCCTTGACCTGTATAAAGGGTATCACCAAGTGTTGATGGACACCGAGGACGCGGCCAAGACAGCTTTCATCACGGACTTCGGTATCTTTACCTATCGCAAAATGCCCTTCGGACTTAAGAATGCTGGGGCCACCTACCAAAGGATGGTAGACAGGATCTTTCGAAAACACATCGGCAAGGAGGTCGAAGTGTATGTAGATGATATAGTAGTCAAGAGTAAGGAGACATGCACCAGCATCGCCGACCTCCGAACTATACTATCGTTGCTCCGAGAGGTCAACTTGAAACTTAACCCCCAAAAGTGTACTTTTGTTGTACCATCTGGAAAGTTTCTAGGTTGTTGGATCTCCCAAGAGGGTTTGAAGGCCAACCCATCAAAAGTGAAGGTCGTACTAGAGATGAAGGTGCCGAAATCAATCAATGATGTCCACAAGCTCACGGGGTGCCTCGCCGCACTGAGCGGATTCCTCTCCAAAGCTGCGGAGAAACATTTACCTTTCTTCAAAGTTTTGAAGAAGGCACCCGAGTTCAACTGGAGTAAGGAGCACCATCTCGCGCTCAACGAGCTAAAAGAGTACCTCGGCAACTTGCCCACATTGTCAGTGCCTAGAGACAAGGAAGTATTGTTCCTATACTTGGCCACCTCGGAGGAGGCCATTAGCGCGGTACTCATAAGAGAGGAGGCGGGGCGCCAACTCCCAGTCTATTTTATCAGTCGGTCACTCAAAGGACCCGAGGTAAGATATCAACCTCTAGAGAAACTAGCTTTGGCTTTAGTAAATGCAGCTCGGCGCCTTCTCCCGTACTTCCATGCGTATTCCGTCCAGGTCCGAACTGACTCTCCACTTCGGCAAGTAATAACAAAGCCTGAAGCTTCGGACCGGATAGCGAAGTGGGCCATAGAGCTTGGGGAACATGACATCACCTATGTTCCCCGACAAGCCATCAAAGGACAAGCCCTGGCTAACTTTTTAGTCGAAACCACCATCCCTGAAGTCCCCGTCCCTACGCCAATCCCAGCACCGAGCACACCGAGCTCTGCCAAGCCGGAACTTCCCGACTGCTGGCACATGTATGTCGATGGTGCTTCGAGGAAGACGGGGAGCGGAGCTGGAGTTCTCCTTTTTAGCCCGGAGAAGAAAGAACTTATATATTTACTTCTTTTCCAGTTCACCACAACCAACAAAGAAGTAGAATACGAAGCATTACTAGCCGGACTTCGGATAACTACGAAAATGAAGGTCAAGTCCATCACGATATACAACGACTCCCAAGTAATCGTCAATCGCATGCTCGGGAAATACGAGGCGAAGGGTGAAAGGATGAAGAAGTATTTGGCTAAGGCTCAGGCTATGCAAAAGGCTTTCTCGTACTTTCGACTCGAGCGCATACCCCGAACTCATAACTCTCGAGCTGATGTCCTCAGTAAATTAGCCGCAGTTCTGGGCTCTTCACCTGTAGAGGACATCCAACACAGGAGCATAGAGGAAGCCGAGATCAATGATGTAGCCGAAGATGATCAACCAACATGGATGACGCCTCTCCTCAACTACTTAGTGGATGAGGGGTTACCCGAGTATAAGATAGAGGCAAGAAGGATACTCGCAAAGTCACTATGCTACACCGCCGTGGATGGCGTCCTTTACAAGAAATCATATCTTCAGCCTCTACTTCGGTGTGTTGGCCCCACCTCGGCGGACTATGTCATGCGCGAGGTGCATGAGGGATCGTGTGGCAAAGTGTGTACGTACTTTCCCGACACGTACTAAATTAAATTAAATGAAAACTCATACCAGGTTGCCTCCTGGCCAGCGCCTTGGTTATCTTCACATGTTTGAGAGGATTTCCCAATTGATATTCATGACTTGAATTTGTTATATGCTTTGTGTGGTGGAGTTTTGAGGTTGCTTGTATAAATTTGATATTATGATTTATTTTTGAAAATCTATGAGGCTATATAGTTTACAATGCTTATGTTGATTGCTTTGTTTTGTTTTTGTTATTGTTTGGGATGAACAATGTTTAAGTTTGGGGGATTTTGATAGGTTAGAAATTTACATGTTTTTATAAGTGTTTAGGAGTTATTTTTGTGTCTCGTTTAGTGATTTAGTTCGTGTTTTATATGATTTTATGATTTGTCGAACTATAATACGCTTTGGGTATTTTATCATATTTTTAAGTATTTTCTAGTAGAAATAACCCAAGTTGAAACGAGGATCGAGAAATCCAAGTGAAGAAGTGTCGAAAATCGAAGATTGAAGTTCGAGTGAGTTGACTCGACCCAGTGCTCGACCGAGTCAGTGGTCGAGCCAACAACACTGGAGTCAGCACTCGACCGAGCCAATTTCCAAGGCACTCAACCGGTTGCTCAACCGAGTCACTGGTCGATTCAACCCGGTCGAGTCAAGACACCGGATGCATATTTTTGTGGGCTTTTCGACTTTTTATTGATTCCTAGTACACTTATGTTATCTTTGTAAATTTCTACCCTATAAATACCTTAGATTTAGCATTGTGAACCCTAGATAGCTTTATAATTCAGTTTTTAGAGATTCATTTTCCAACTTTTGTTTTTGTTCAACATTGGAGATTTATTCATGTTTTATTCAAGATTCAAGTTCAAGTTCTTCATCGTGTTCAATATTATTCACAAGTTTTTCTTACTCTTGTCTTTATGTTCTTTCAATTTATGTTGTTCGTGTTTGTTTTAACTATGTCTAGCTAGATTCTTTAGTTGATTTTAGGGTTTGTATATCTAATTGAATTTATGTGAGTTCTTTTAATTACAATTAGCCTGCCAATCTAGATGTATGTTTCATGGTGCTTGTTCTCATGCATGATTAACTGGCCATTAGTTGTGTATGCTTAGTTATGTTTTTATGCCCTGGCCGGATAATTGCATAATGGATCTTGTTAGATCCGGGTCAAAGATCCACAACAATTGTACAATTATTCATCATATTCATAGACTAGCAAAGAGCATTCATGTACATATGATTACAAGTGAAGACATAAAAGAGATTCATGAGATTTATTGGTCTTAACAGCTCAACTTCCATAGAATGCCTCTTTTTTTTTTTTTTTAATATAAAAGAAGAGATTGAGATAAGCATCAAGCACAGAGTATTTTGAACTAATATCCATTTGAATCCACAAAGAGCAGGGTTCGTTTAGAAAGAAAAGGAAGGAAGAAGAGGGCGAAGCAGAGAACGCAAGGCGCTTTCATACTTAGTCCTCTCTTAGTAACGGGGATTATACCTTCGGATTAAACCGTTGAGAGTGTTTTTCGCCCACAAAGTGAAGATGGGAGAAATGATGGAGGAGGTTCCTTGAGGAAGGACCTCGACTGCTCTGGTTCGATAGAAAGTTCTAAGTGAATAGAACAGTGTGCAAAGTGTGTATGAGTGAAAAGTTGTTGGAAGTTGTGAGATCATCTTCTATTTATAGACGTAGGAGGGGACGAAAAGGTGAAGGTTCATGCAGAGGGAGGACAGGAAAGTAATTTCTAGGGAGGACAAGATTCCCTCCGTCATTGATTTTGTGGTCCTCACCCTAGGGTGTATAGAGTCACGCGGATGGTGTGTCCCGCAGATCCCTGGGCATATGAAGATACTTGGATATCTGAAATAGCTTCTGTATAAGGGTTGGTTCTGGACAGACTTTTATATCTTTTGCTTCAAGTATGGCATCTGCGCCTAGGATGGCACCTGAGGCTTCTGATACTCAATTCTGGTCAGCACTTGAAGACGTCATGTGGCAAAGCTAATATTAGTCCCTATCAGCTACTCCCCCCCCCCCACCCCCCAGGTTCAGAAGCGTGTGCTATAAGCTTCTGCCTGGCACTTAGGCGGGAAATAATTTCCTTGCTGACGTAATAAGGGTCTTGTCGTGTGGAAAAAGCGACGCGACGATTGGTTTTCCAAGAGCGGGGAGATATAAGATTCTTCTCTTTCTTCCTCCTTTATTATTTTCCCCACTATCTATAGAGAAGAAGAAGGTGACCCTTTTACTTCTCTCGTTTATCTCATATTTAGCAAAGCTGCCATCTTCCTTCTCCCAATTCACCGAAATTAAACAGGTAATCCTCCTACCATTTCTCTCCTTTCGTTCTTCTTTTCTTTTTTTTTTTTCTTTTTTTTCTTTTTTTCGTCGGTGATTTTAAGGCTAGAAAACCGTTCCCCTCATTTGCTTTTATCTCCTTATTCTCACTAAGGGAAAGGAGAGAAATCAAATTTCTGGAGATTTTTGTAACTTCGTCTTTGACGACACTATATATTACATCTAGTTAGCGTGTCATAGATTATGGGTGAAGCCGCTAGCTTTTGTGTCTAATCAGCTTCCTTTTCCTCTGTAGGTATCATTCGCCAGCTTCACCAGTTTTATTGTTTTTTACTTATGCCATTTATGTTTATTTGTTACTGTTCTAGGTATGTCTTTCGACTCCGTCCGCCAGAAAATCTGCGAGCTGGCTTACTCAGAGGATATCCCAGATTCTCTCCGATTCTGACTACTCGGTTTCCTAACCAGGAGGGAGATGGATTTCATGGAATTCGAGGATTTTCCTAACATGCGGGCATATCTTCAGAGACTGAAGAATCTTTTTACCCAGTACGAGATGTATGATGGGTATTTGACAGAGAAGGAGAGATGTAAGATCATCCTTGCGCCCTTAGTGGGCGGGTTTCTAACATCTGAAGATGCAATCATCCATAACCCAGAGCGTCACGAGCATGTTGCTACTTTAATGGATGAGCTGCTCACAATCGAAAGGGCTAGAGAAGCCGAGGTAGCCGTACAAGATAAGAGTAAGAGTAAGCCTCCAGTTAGGACAGTCTATGAAAGGAGGAACAAAAAATTGAAGCTGGGTGGAGGTACACTACACCATTGTAATTTGACCATTATGTTTGTTTGAGAGGTGCTAATCTTCTGGTTTACCTTCTCCTTTCTAGGTTCAGTTGCAGAGAATAGCAGTAACTCCTCCTCTTCCTCTCAGAGCTCTACGGACTCCTTACCTGACTCTGATGTTTCTGCTTAACCCATTTATCTCTACTCTTTTGTTCATAAACAACTTTTCTCTTTAAGTTTTTTGTTGGGGTGCTCGTTTTAAGACCCCTGAATGTGGTGTTTGGACAAGAATATGCTTGCCTCCTCTTGTTTTTGAATTTGAATTGATATATTTTCTGGTCTACTTCTCTGCCTTTGAATAACTAATTAAGCCTCTTCCTACTCTGCTCTTATTTATTATTATTATTTTTTGCATTTTAAGATAATGGAATCTGGGATATATGGGGTATCCTCCTACTCCTCCCCCCCCCCCCCCCCCCCCCCAAGTGGGTTATGAGAAATCGAATGAATTATAACTCATTTTATTGTTAGTTTTGAACTCTGCATCTCTTAGATAACTGTTTTATAGAAGAACATTTCCCATTTTCCTGAGGAGTTTCTTGCACCTCCCAGGATGAATTTAGGAAATCAACTTACTTCTTATTCTAAGTGTAGTACTTCTTTAGATTATTTACATTCCATGGTCGGGGTAGCATCATCCCCTCTTCATCTTGCAACTCATAGGCTCCACCTTTTAATACTTCTTTTACTATGTATGGTCCTTCCCAATTAGTGTCCAGCTTGCCCATGGGCTTAAGGGCATCTGCCCTCTTTAATACCAGATCTCCCTTGCAGAACCTTCAGACCTGCACTCTCTTATTATATGCATCTCGCACCTGATGTTTGTATCTTTCCACCCTCTGGACGGCTCTGCCCCTGAGCTCTTCAACCATATCCAGATTGTCCCTCATTAGCGAGGAGTTTTGATTTTCGTCGTAGGTGGTTATCCTTAATGATTTAAGTTCTGCTTGCACTGGGGTTACTGTTGTTGCCCCATAGACCAGATTAAATGGAGCTTCCCCTGTAGCTATCTTGGGACTGGTTCGATATGCCCATAGTACTGAATCCAATTCATCGGCCCAGTTCCCCTTGGCCTTCTCTAGTCTAGCTATAATACCATTTACAATGGTTCTGTTTGTTACCTCCACTTGCCCATTAGCTTGAGGATGTGCTACAACCACAAATCTTTGCTCGATTCCGATCTCCTTGCACCAGGTTCGCACAAGGGACCCTGTAAATTGGGCGCCATTGTCAGCGACTAGAATCCTTGGGATTCCATACCGGTAGCATATGTTTCTCCAAATAAACTTCTTCACCACATGCTCTGTGATTTTTACTATGGCTTCAGCCTCAACCCATTTAGTAAAGTAGTCTACAGCTACAATTAAGAATATCCTTCCACCCGTGGCCGTCGGGAACTTTCCTACTATATCAATCGCCCATTTATCAAAAGGACATTGTGCCATCATTGCTCCCAGTTCTTCGGCGGGTTTGTGGATAAGTCTTCCATTCCTTTGACAGTTGTCGCACCTCTTAACTAGATCTTTAACGTCTTTTCCCATTGTAGGCCAGAAGAAACCAGCTCTGAGGAGTTTTCAGATTAGGTCTTTAAACCCAGGGTGCGCTCCTGCAGCACCCTCATGTATTTCACGCAATGCGTACTCTCCCTCGGGTTCCGATAGACATTTGAGATAGGGGTGCGTAAATGCCCTTTTGTACAACTTGTCTCCTATTAGACAGAATTTGGCTTTGAAAGCACGTGGCAGCCTACTGTCATTAGTGAGGGTTGTGGCTTCTGCCTTTTCTGGAAGTTCCTTTAGGGCCCTAATGATCGGAATTCTCCAATCATCCATTATCTCAATAGCCTGTATTTCAGCTTTAGCCCATTTGGCATCTGCGTTGCATATCACAATTTCATCCGCCCACGTTCCTTCAACAGAGCTGGCTACACGTGCCAGCTTGTCAGCTTCTGTATTCTCTTCTCGAGGGATCTGGACCACCTCGGATTTGATGAAACGGCCCATCAGTTCTTCCACAATCTTAGCATATGCCACCATCCGTTCTTCCTGTTTCTCGCAGGTTCCTAAGACCTGGTGCGTTACCAATTGGGAATCCGAGTGGACCACTACGTGGGTTGCGCCCATGGTTTGCAATAAATCCAGACACCTGACCAGTGCCTCATATTCTACCTCGTTATTAGGGACATGATAGTTTAATTTAACAGCAAATTTATAAGTATGGTTCTCAGGGTCTTAGATAAACATCCCTACCCGACTCCCTCTTTGGTAACCGAGCCATCAACATAGGCTTTCCACCATTGGTATTCTTCTTCTTTACCTCTAGTGGTTTCCTGCAAAAAATCGGCCAGCGCTTGAGCTTTAATAGCTACTCTTGGCTCAACGTCTACATCATATTCGCTTAGTTCTATTGCCCATTTGACTAATCTCCCTGACAAGTCTGGTTTGCCTAATATTTGCTTCAACGGCTCGTTCGTCCTGACCAATACATTATGTGATAAGAAGTAGGGTCTCAGTTTTCTCGCTGTGACCATCACTGCTAATGCTACTTTCTCAATACTCGGGTACCGCATTTCTACGCCCTGTATCATCTTGTTTGTATAGTAGATAGGCTTCTGGGTTAGCCCTTCCTCTCTTAAGAGTACAGAACTGATAGATTCTTCTCCCACAACTATATATAAATACAAGACTTCTTGTGGCATGGGCTTAGTGAGTAGAGGCAACTCTGCCAAATGCTCTTTCAATTCTTCGAAGGCTTTCTGACATTCATCCGTCCATTCGAACTTACTTCATTTTCTCAAAATTTTGAAGAAAGGTAGGCTTCTGTCAGCCGACCTAGAAATGAAGCGACTCAACGCCGTAATTCGTCCATTGAGCCTTTGAATCTCTCGAATGTTTCGCGGGGTGTCATATCTAGCACGGCCTGTACCTTGGTCTGGTTAACCTCAATCCCTCTAGGGGTAACAATATAGCCTAGGAATTTTCCAGCTTGTACACCGAATGAGCACTTGGCTGGGTTTAGCTTAAGGTGATACAGCCTGGCTACAGCAAACACCTCTTCCAAGTCCCGTATATGATCCTGGGCTCGCACACTTTTGGCTAGTATGTCATCAACATATACTTCCATGTTTTTGCCAATTGGTTCTTAAAGATCTTGTCCATCATCCTTTGGTAGGTAGCACCTGCATTTTTCAAGCCGAAAGGCATGCTTTGAAAACCAAATGTCCCAGCGCAGACCCCAAATGCAGCTTTTGGGATATCTGACGGATTCATCTTGACCTGATGATAGCCTTGATATGCATCCATCATAGATAGCAATTCACACCCTGATGTAGAATCCACCAATTGACCAATTCTAGGTAGTGGGTAATGATCTTTGGGACACGCTTTGTTTAAGTCTCTAAAGTCAATGCACATCCTCCAGGTGCCTGTATTTCCTTTGGCCACCATTACTGCATTTGATAACCATTCTGGGAATTGTATTTCCTTAATGTGCTTGGCTTCTAGTAATTTCGCAACTTCCTCCCTGATGATTCTGTCTTTCTCAGGGCCGAATTGTCTTAATTTTTGCTTTACTGGTTTTGTCATAAGGTCCACATTCAAACAATGTAAAGCTACGGTTGTATCCACCCCCACCAGGTCAGATGACCCGAAAGCGAAGACATCTGCATTCTTTTACAGGTACCTTACCAGTTATAGCGATATGTCCTAAGGCATCTGAGTGCCAATCTTGGTAGTAAACCCATTTCGGCCCGGGATCAGCTCTACTTCTATCAATTGTTCCGCAAGGACCATTAAAGTTCGGCCATCTTTAATAGTATCAGCCTCCTTGACTCTTCTTTCCTCTTTTTCTGGTTTATGTCTAGGGGCAACGGGTTCGGGCACGGTCCATTTTTTAGTTTTCCCTACCTTGACGGATTGTATATAGCATCTTCGTGAGGTCACCTGATCCCCTGACACCTGACCCACTTGACTTCCACGGGGAATTTCATTATTAGGTGATATGTAGAGACTACTGCTTGGAAGGAATTCAGAGCAGTTCTCCCTAAGATAACGTTGTAGGATGATTTTTGATTAACTACCCAAAAGGTGGTTAGTCTTGATGTCTTAACAGATCCCTCGCCCAAGGTTAATGTCAGATCCACCGATCCTATTGTCATGACATGCTTCTATGAAAAGCCATAAAGAGCCACCCTAGTTGGCTTTAGAGGCCTCCCTAAAGGCATCTGATTGAAACAATCCATAAGGATCACGTTAACAGATGTCCCTGTATCGATGAATATTCTCCGGACTTGGTATCCTTCTATTTTCGTCGTTACCACTAGGGCATCATCATGTTGGTGTATAATGGCCTTATTGTCTCTGGGCCCGAAAGTCATTTCCGGAGCGACGCGGCTCGGCCCCTGTTTTTCAAATGCCTCTTCGGGAAAGGCATCTGAATTAGTAGTCATCTTTGCAGAGTTCTGCACGTTTTCCAAAAGTTTTAAGTACATTAGTCCAGAACGGTTACAGAATGAGACGTAAAATAAAGGTTGTTTATATTTCATTGGGCTTCTGTAGGTGCACTGCATCTGCATGAGTCTTTATAGGTGTTACCTATTTATATAGGGCTCGATATGTGGCGCCCATTTTCATAGGGCTTAATGTATGGTGCCTATTTTCATAGGGCTTGATGTATGGTGCCTATTTTCATAGGGCTTTTGAGGGTTCTGCCTATTAGATAGGGCTTATGAGAGTGTTGCCTATTAGATAGGGCTTTTTCAGGGTTCTGCCTATTAGATAGGGCTTATGAGGGTGTTGCCTATTAGATAGGGCTTATGAGAGCATTTTAGCTCGATTACAGAGGATTTATGCCTTCTAATGTGGGGCCCCCTCATCAGGGTGAGGGGGGTGACCTCGTCATTTTTGGCTCTCTATTTTTAGTGTTTCCTCTGTGTGGTTTTCGGTTCATGATAATACAGGGGCCTATGATTAAATCACAGTGCTTCATCTGTGTTTACCAATTCCTCATAACCCACATGCTAGTTTTAGGATTTGCAATTTCAATAGAACTTTAAACTCACCAATTATCAAAGATGAGTCGAATACGGCTTCCGAATTGTTGCGACTTTGGTTCAACTTTTCTTTAAATTATTCACAATCTTCGGATTAAGCAGAGAATACAATTCAGTTATCACAATTTCTATTATGAGGAAAACATAATCTTAAGATCGCCTCCTATTTCACGACTCGACACCATGAAAGACTCAACAGACATTAATCCATGATGCTCACATCCGAATTTTCTGAGAAATTACTTAACTAGCACAGAATATCCACTCATTTCAGCATCCCTCTCTCGGATGTCTCTTGTACAAGGAAATAACAGAGAAAAACCACAACAACATTGCCATAACAAGCTAAAATTCCAGTAATACAAAAGAGATCGACGTCTTAAACTCCAAATTTCCCACAGATGGCGCCTAGTTGTTAGATCCGGGTCAAAGATCCATAACAATTATACAATTATTCATCATATTCATAGACCAGCAAAGAGCATTCATGTACATATGATTACAAGTGAAGACATAAAAGAGATTCATGAGATTTATTGGTCTTAACAGCTCAACTTCAATAGAATGCCTCTTTTTTTTATATAAAAGAAGAGATTGAGATAACCATCAAGCACAGAGTATTTTGAACTAATAATCCATTCGAATCCACAAAGAGCAGGGTTCGTTTAGAAAGAAAAGGAAGGAAGAAGAGGGCGAAGCAGAGAACGCAAGGCGCTTTCATACTTAGTCCTCTCTTAGTAACGGGGGTTATACCTTCGGATTAAACCGTTGAGAGTGTTTTTCGCCCACAAAGTGAAGATGGGAGAAATGATGGAGGAGGTTCCTTGAGGAAGGACCTCGACTGCTCTGGTTCGAGAGAAAGTTCTAAGTGAATAGAACAGTATGCAAAGTGTGTATGAGTGAAAAGTTGTTGGAAGTTGTGAGATCATCTTCTATTTATAGACGTAGGAGGCACTGGCGACGCCAGTATGGTGCAAAGGGGGTACAACTGTACCCCCAAAATTTTTGCTATATCTCTACTACTATTACATGCATGCATAGATAATTTTTTTATTATAATAATTAGGAATAATAGTCTCCCTTTTCCCTTAATAATATTTCCTTTTCCTATAAAAAAAAACTAATAAAATATAATCAAAATGTTTAAAGAGTTATTTCTGGTTGAGTCATTAATGGAATAATATTAGTATACTAGTGTTTTTTCTCACCATACTAGGCATTAATTTTTTCGGTTGCTAGCCTAAAAGTATCAACAAAATATTTCGAACAACTTATTTCAAAATGAAATTGCAAAATATACGATTCATTATTTTTTTAATGATTGTTTAATCACTCTCATTAGAGAGATGTGTCTCTATGATTTTTTTTAAGACGTCGATTGCTATTCATATATACTTTAATTATTTTTTGCACCCCCGAATTTTAAATCCTGGAATCGCCACTGGTAGGAGGGGACGAAAAGGTGAAGGTTCATGCAGAGGGAGGACATGAAAGTAATTTCTAGGGGGGACAAGATTCCCTCCGTCATTGATTTTTTGGTCCTCACCCTAGGGTGTATAGAGTCACGCGGATGGTGTGTCCCGCAGATCCCTGGGCATATGAAGATACCTGGAGATCTGAAATAGCTTCTGTATAAGGGTTGGTTCTGGACAGACTTTTATATCTTTTGCTTCAAGTATGGCATCTGCGCCTAGGATGGCACCTGAGGCTTCTGATACTCAAATCTGGTCAGCACTTGAAGACGTCATGTGGCAAAGCTGATATTAGTCCCTATCAGATCTCATGAATACATACTAAGATGATTTAATTGTCCTGACCGAAGTTAGATTGTCATAGGTTTTGCATATAGTTGATATAGGTGTCGTGACTGAACCTTGTTGATTATATCTATCGATACTTGATCTGTTTTGCACTTGATTTAATTCCTATGAGACCGAGAGGAGATTAGGGTTTTATTGAGTGACGATTTATGCTGCCTTGACCGGAGTGTTAAATTACTTTCGTGTATCGCATCTAGGTTGGATTAAATTGGTTAATTGATTTAATTGTTACTTGTTTAGATTTGATTAGATAGACTTCCCTAGAATCAACGCTTTTTTTTTTTACTTGAGTCTTTCGTTTAATTTTATTTGCTTATTTGTTTATTTATTTGAGTTCTTTAATTTATTTAATTTATTTGCTTAAGATTTTAGAAAACCACATATTTAATTTCTTTTTGCCTAGACATCAGTTTAATTCTAGAGTAGAGGTACTTTGTGTGATTTCGGCATATCAGTCCCTATGGAAACGATACTCGTACTTGTTCTTTACTATACCTATTTTGTGTGGTTAAAAATAGTGCGATCAGAGATCAATTTTGGTTCTGTGAGGGATGGTGAATTTGTTCTTGGGCCGAGTTCCAACCGTTATGAAGAGGGAGAGGGAGTTATCAGAGGTTATATGTTAGTGGGAATTGGTTATGGTAGGTTTTGAATTTGAAATTCAAATTTAGGGTGATGATGGCGGTTAAAGAAGGTTTGTGTGTTAGGGAAGGCAACCGTCTCTGACACAATCTACACTCCGATTTCACAGGATCGTGCAGATTTCTTTCCATAACTGCTTCCTGTGTTTTTCCCAAGCCATCATCTGCTACCTCCATGCCCAACCTATAAGGCAGGAAAACAGAATACTTCCTGCGAGGAATGACAACCCTTCTCGGCTTTATTAGTAGACTTAAAGGAAATACTAACCCTTCTCGGCAAAGTGTGTAGGAAGTTGGTCAACTTAAGCAAAGGGATTCGCACACACACACACTTTGCCGTGGGCAAAGTGTGTACGTACTTTCCCGACATGTACTGAATTAAATTAAATGAAAACTCATACCAGGTTGCCTCCTGGCCAGCGCCTTGGTTATCGTCGTCGGCTCGACGTGTTACTCCAGCTTTCTGATTTCCTCATCATCGGGAACCTCATTCCCTTCCTTGTATACTTCATTTTGCCCATGGTAAATCTTCAACCTTTGTCCGTTCACCTTAAAAATGCTCCCCTTGGTCAAATCGCGTACCTCTACTACTCCATTGGGATGTTGGGCTTCTACCGCATATGGTCCACACCATTTGGTAGTCAGCTTGCCCGACATCAACTTGAATCCCGATTGATATAAGATAACTAATTGCCCTGGCTCGAACTCCTTCTTCTGAATGATCTCATCGTGAGCTCTTTTCAACTTCTTCTTATAAATGCCCGCATTATTATACGCCTCCAGACGTATTTCCTCGAGCTCTTGCAAGCTTAACCTCATGGCATGTCCTGCTTGGTCCCAATCGTAATTCATTCTGCTCACTGCCCAATATTCCCTGTGCTCAAGTTCGACGGGCAAGTGACAACTTTTTCCGAACACCATGCGATACAGAGAGATCCCAAATGGTGTTTTGTAGGCAGTCCGATATGCCTAGAGAGCATCATCAAGTTTGGCGCTCCACTGCTTGCCCGAGATACCCACGGTTTTCCTTAAGATGGTTTTGATGATATGGTTGGATAGTTCTGCTTGCCCATTCCCTTGAGGATGATAAGTTGTGGTCAGCTTGTGGTGCACCTTGTACTTCTTCATTAAGGCCTCTACTATGTTGTTGCAGAAGTGAGTCCCTCTGTTGGGAACCCCTTGCAGTTTGATTTTGATGATGTTTATCGAAACCACACTTAGGCATATTTTACTTGTTTAGGGTCAAGGCCGATAGATCGACCTGCTACCTGTTAGTGCAGGTCGATGCCCTTTAATGTTTAGGATCAAGTTCGATCCACCCTGTAAGAGAAAGGTCGATGTATCGACCTGCCTCAATTGGATCGAGCTGGATCATCAGCCTGTCTATCGACCTCCCCTATCAAGCTTCCAGCTGGCATTGCCTTAGAAGATTTCAAGAGCTGGATTATCAATCAAGGTCGATGCTCCGCCTTCATGGAGCGTCACAACCTGATCCTTGCCACGTCGAGTGCCAGCAAGGACGAATATTCCCAACGGCTAGAAGTGAGTCAGCATCCAACGGCTAGTGCCACGTCAGCCCGACTCCAACGGCTAGTTTTTCAAAACTGCCTATAAATACTTCAGCCATTTTCAGATTCAAGTAAGGGAAACACAAGCTATCAACGCCATATCTCTGCCCAAATCTCTCTCAAAGCTCATATCCATTCAAGTGTTCGAAATCCGATTAGTTTCCCAAACACTTGACGAAGAGAGGTTTCCGATTCCGAAAAACACCACAACGACGAAGCGTTCACTGCTGCTTGTCGATTGTTCAAACAACTTCTTCTCCGACTTGTTCGAAGTTAGAAAGCTTGTTTTTATTTTCGCCATTATAGAGTTAGTCAAGCTCTGTAAAAGCGTAAGGTTGTTTGTACGTTTTAGTACGAAGGTTGTAAGGGTCACGACCCAAAACTCGTGTCTAGTTACTCTCAAGTTAGATTGTATCTAGAACTGATACTCAGTCAGTATAAATAAGAGAGAGGTGGATCCAAAAGAAAAGGGATTCTCAGGTCGAGTCGACCTGACGTGGACGTAGGAGGGTTTCTCCGAACCACGCTACATCGCGGTGTTTCTCTCTCTCTTTATTTATTGCACTTTCATTTCATTATCAAACTGATGAGCATCAACCTGCATATCACGCATCAACCTGCTATCTGCTTTCAGCCTTAAGATTTTTCAAAGAGTAAATCAACCTCCACCAACTTCCGCATTAACAACAGTTTGATAAATCAAGCTTGATACCATACAAGCTTGATAGATCAAACTGCCTCTGATAAGGTCGACCTTGACAATCGACCTGCAGATCGACCTGATTTTACAAAAGTCAAAAAACGGTTGGTTATTGGTGTATTCCCCCCCCCCCCCCCCCCCCCCCCCCCCATACACCAATTACTCTTTCCCGGGACCAACAAGTGGTATCAGAGCAGTGGTTCTTTTGACCGCTGCTTTGCATACTAAAAGTTCTTTATCAAACTTTTGGTCATTTTGAACCGATCCTTAGAAAATCTTTTTCATTCATTCATATCATATTATTTTGCTATGGAGGCTTCTCTTCTCAGGGTATGTGAAGACTTCTCCGTTCAAGGCTATGAAGATTGGAGCTTTCGAATCAAGATGTGTCTCAAGGCACATCACGTCCTTATGTGGGACATCATCGAGAACGGACCCTCCCCCATTTATGCTGCGAAGATTATCGTGGATGGAACAGCCCCCGGGGAGGCTACATACGAGAAAGTCCTTAAGAATCCTCGCGATTACACAACCGAGGAAAGGAAGGAGGCCGGTCTCGATGATTACGCAAAGGGACTCATCTCCAGCACCGTGAAGGGCGTCTACCTGGCCAAGATCCGAAATCTTGAAACGGCCAAAGAAATGTGGGACACCCTCCGGTCCATCAGCCTTGGCTCAGAGGAAATGAAGGAGAACAAGCTGTCTATGGCGTGCAGCAAGTTCGATGACTTCAAGATGGTTTCGGGAGAAACCATTGAAGCGATGAAAATTCGCTTCACCGAGATTGTTCTTGAAGTGGCTGCCATCAACCCATACAAGTATACGCAGCGCGAGAAGAATCTCAAAGTGATACGTGCCCTCCCTGCAAATTGGCACGTATACGCCGCCATGCATCCAGCCCGATCGGATTTCAACTCCCTCACCACTGAAGATCTTTTCGACATTCTTGTCGGAAATGAGTATGAGATGATCCGCATCCATGGATCAACCCAGCCTTCCACCAGCAAGAAGGCTGAGGAAAAGAACAAGGAGGTAGCCTTCAAGGCCGACTCAGCCTCAGCTGCTACCCCCAAGTCCGATTGACGAATCCATTGTCAAGAAGTTCGAGAAGATGACTCTCGACTATGCTCTAGCCGCTAGGAGAAATGAGAAGCTCCTAGGGAAGGTTGTCAAATACAAGAAATTCTACCGTGACAACAAATGAAACTTCTCAAACCGCAACCACGACCGCCCTGACAAAAAGGGAGAAGGTAAACCCTCAACCTTCAATTCTTCTAACACACCCGAGGGTGGTTGTTTCAACTGTGGCAGGCCAGGTCATTACAAGACCGACTGTCCGGATCTTACCAAGGCCGAGAGAGACGAGCTCCGTGCAAAGCACGATAAGAAGCTCAAAGATCAACGAGCTGCAATGATTGCCGAAGAAACAAAGGAAGCTCACCTCTCGGATAGCTCGTCAAGTGATGACGAAGGATACATCGCTTTCGATGAAAGTGATGATGAAGAATGCTTCGTTGGAGAGCATCAACAAAACAAGGGATCTTCAAAGGTAGATCTTCAACCCATTTCACTTTCTTTTTCTGACGATGATTGTGCAGAAGAAGGTGATGAAGACCTATCCGAGGCTGTGTCTTGGGAAGAAATCAAGAAACAGCTCGACGACTATGCCGATCTCGTGGATACACTCAAAGAGGTCGTTGAAGACAATGCTGAGCTATTGGATAAAAATGAAAAATACAAGCTAGCATTAGAAGAAAGATTCTCTCCCTACGATGAAGAAAAGGAAAGGGAGATCGAAGCCCTAAAGTCAAAGGTTGACGAATTGACTTTACGGGTCAAGGAGTTCGATACCAGGGAGCTCGAGAAGAACGAGTCCCTCAAGACCAAAGATGCCGAAATACACAGCCTTACCTCAAAGCTGGCTGACTTGGTAATCCGACACGAACTCCTCGTGAAAAAGGAAGAAAAACTTCAACTCACTTTAAGTCAGTTGAAGAAAAGTGGAAAGAAGCTGGAAGAGGTCCAATCCATGCAACGCAATCCGCGCGATCACTCTGGGATTGGATTTAACGGAGAATCCAAGAAAAGCAAGAACAAAGACTGCGAGATCACGTTTGTGAAAGCGCAGCCTAAATCGAAGAATGTTCGGAAAGCTAATCAAGCTCTCCCTGATAAGATGGTCAAGCTGAAGAATCCAGCTCAACAGCCCCAGGCCATCCTCATAAAGCAACAAAAGAAGGAACAGCCTGTTTCTCAAAAGAAAAAGAGTCGACCTGTCCAGCAACGTCGACCTGCCCCCTATCATCAAAATCAGGTTGTTCATCAAGGGCGATACCAAGGCCAGCACTATCAAAGGCCGTATCATCCTCAGTTCTTCTACCCGGATTATCAAGGATGCTACTGCCACTATTCTCAACAGTCAAATTTTCAAAACTGGCAGTATCAACCTGGGTTTTACGAAGAACAATATTATCAACCTCGTCGCCCTCGCTCGAAGAAATCCAAGGCTCCTAAGCCCAAGACCGCTACTGCCTCGTCCTCAGCCTCGGATAGAAGCAGACCGGTGAAGCAAATATGGGTTCCAAAGGCCGTTCCCGCAACCGATGTAGCACCCAATCTCAAATGGGTTGCTAAGTTTAACTAATTGCAGGTTGGGAAGGCTCAAAGAAGGAGCCAAGCAGCTCGAGGAGCTGTATGGATCATTGATAGTGGATGCTCAAAGCACATGACGTGTGACAAAACGCCACTTTCAAATTACCAAGAACGAGACGGGCCACTTGTAACCTGTGGAGGAAATTCTAAGGGATTTACGAGAGGCCAGGGCGATCTAAGAGTTGGTAAAACAACTATTTCTAACGTCTCTTATGTTGAAGGTCTTAATCATAACCTATTTTCTGTGTCGCAATTCTGCTCGAGTGGTAAACGAGTAGAATTCACCGCTAATAAATGTCTCGTGAAAAATGAGGAAGGAGAAACACTTCTTACCGGAATTTTGCAGGATAGACTCTATATTGTTCAATGGACAGATTGGATAGAGACCTGCCTGGTCACAAAGGCCGATTCCGAGACAAGCTGGTTATGGCACAAGAGGTTGAGTCACTTAAACTTCAAGGCCATCAACAAGCTCGCACGCAACAAGCTGGTGAACGACCTGCCAGACCAAGTCTTCGATCGTGATCACATCTGCAGAGCCTGTCAAGCCGGAAAGCAAACAAGATCATCCTTTCCAAGCGTGACGGCGCAATCATCAAATCGAATTCTTGAGCTTCTCCATCTCGACCTCTTCGGTCCAGTCACTCCCTTGAGTATAAACGGTAGAAAATATGCTCTCGTTATTATAGATGATTATTCTAGATTTACGTGGGTTATTTTCATGTACAAAAAGAAGGAGACATTGGAGAAGCTACCTGCGTTGCTGAGCAAGCTGTGCAATCAAAAGGAGAAATCCATCATCTCCATTCGATCAGATCGAGGCACTGAATTTATCAATGCAATGATCGAAGAATATTGCACAAAGAGTGGGATTCATCATCAAAGTTCAGCTGCACGCACACCTCAACAAAACGGCGTGGTGGAACGTCGTAACAGATCGCTGAAGGAAGCAGCTCGTACCATGTTGGATGAAACCAATCTTTCAAAGAAGTTTTGGGCAGAGGCCGTGAACACAGCCTGTTACACCCAAAACAGGTCGATCATCACGACCCGACATGGAAAGACTCCATACGAGCTGTGGAACAACAAGCTCCCCAGGTTAAAGTATTTTAAAGCTTTTGGGTGTTTGTGTTACATTCATAACAATGGGAAATCTCAATTGAAGACTTTTGATAGCAAGGCCGATCCAGGAGTATTTTTAGGATACTCAGAGGTTAGCAAAGCTTATAGAGTCTTTAATAAGAAAACCCTAGTTGTGGAGGTAACACCTCATGTTGTGTTTGATGAATCTACTTGTCTGTACAGAAAATCAAGTACAGGTATAGAACAGCCCGCTGCTAACAAGCCGTCTAACTCCCCCATTGACGACCTGCTAGTATGGACTCCAAATGATTTGGAGGAAGAGGATCAATCTGATCCTAAGGTCACACAGCAAGGGGGAAGTGATGCAAATGATAATACAAGCTGTAATACATCAGCCGGACTTAACCAGGCTGATCCCCCTCCCTCAGTCCCCAAGACTGATGCTGTTCACGACCTTACATCACAAATCGAGCAGCTCGATAACACAATGGAGCAGCTCAACATCCAGGCCGAACAGCAGCCCGATCAACATTCCGAGCAACAGCGCGTACCCACTGATCAACCTTCAACTCACCCGGAGTTTGATGAACCCATTAATGAGCCCGAGCCAATCATTTCAAATGAAGAAAGAGCTCGACGCAGACGCTGGATTGACGCTCATCCAAAAGAACTCATTGTTGGGAACCCAAACCAAGGAGTGCGAACTAGAAGGACGATTGGTGAAAGTGCGCTATTAAGTTGCTATCTTTCTCGCATAGAACCCAAAGATGCCATTGAAGCTCTTCAAGATGCTGATTGGATTGAAGCCATGCAAGAAGAACTCAATGAATTCAAAAGAAATGAAGTATGGTCTCTAGTTGATCGTCCTTATCATCAGGGCGTCATTGGAGTCAAATGGGTTTACAAGAACAAGAGAGATGAATCTGGAGAAGTTGTCAGAAATAAAGCCCGATTGGTTGCAAAGGGTTACTGTCAACAAGAAGGAATCGACTATGATGAGACGTTTGCCCCCGTTGCAAGATTAGAAGCTATAAGGCTGTTTCTAGCTTATGCCGCTCATCAACGATTCAAAGTCTACCAGATGGACGTTAAAAGTGCGTTCCTCAATGGCGTTCTCGAAGAGGAAGTCTATGTGGAACAGCCTCCTGGATTCGAGGAGGGTGATTCAAGCAAAGTCTACAAACTGCACAAGGCCGTCTACGGACTTAAGCAAGCTCCTCGAGCTTGGTATGAGACGCTATCATCCTTTCTCATCGAATCAGGATTCAAGCGTGGTTCAGTCGACAAGACGCTATTCACTATCAAAGTGAATGAACATATCCTTTTAGTACAAATTTATGTTGATGATATCATTTTTGGATCTAAATCTCCCATTTTGTGTGAAAAATTTGGTAACCTCATGACCGAAAAGTATAAAATGTCTATGATGGGGGAAATGAATTTCTTTCTAGGGTTGCAGGTAAAGCAGTCCGATGAAGGAATCTTCATTAGCCAAACAAAGTACGCACACGAGCTGGTCGACAAGTTTGGTGTCAAAGACAACAAGCCTGTCAAAATACCGATGCTCTCTGGTGGGAAGATCGACCCGGATCCCCAAGGAAAACCTGCCAACATAACACAGTACAGGGGTATAATTGGTTCATTACTTTATCTAACTGCTAGTCGACCTGACATCACTTTTGCAGTTGGAGTGTGTGCTCGATTTCAAGCTAATCCGAAGGAATCTCACTTGGAAGCAGCAAAGAAAATCCTTCGATACATCAAAGGAACCACAAATCTAGGTCTTTGGTATCCTTGTGATGATAATTTGCAGCTTACAGGCTATTCAGATTCTGATCATGCAGGGTGCAAGCTCGATAGGAAATCTACCTAGGGTACTTGCCATTTTCTCGGAAACAAGCTGATTTCTTGGTTTTCAAAGAAGCAAACTTCAGTAGCCACCTCCACCACAGAGGCCGAGTACATGGCCGCAGGAAGTTGTTGTGCACAAATCTTGTGGATCAAACAACAACTTAAGGATTATGAAGTTGAAGTCAGTGAAGTGCCAATATTCTGCGACAGCTCAAGTGCCATCGCCATTACTCAAAACCCAGTTCTTCATTCTAGATGCAAGCACATGGATATTCGACATCACTTTATTCGTGATCACGTGGAAAAGAAGAACGTGGTTATAGAGAAGATACACACTGACATTCAACGAGCTGATATTCTAACCAAACCCCTAGCTGAAGAAAGATTCAAAATGCTATGTGGAAAGCTAGGGTTATTAAATGTTGAGTCATCAGGCCGATCGTAAGCCTACAGGCCGTTATCTCCTCATCGACCTGCCAAATCTTTCAAAAGCTTGTGTGGGACCAACAATCGGGACCAACAAGCAGGCCGTCTCTTTACATGCAGGCAGATATCAAGGGGGAACAGGCCGTTACCATTTGAACAGGGAGTTACAGTTTGAACAGGCCGTGTCTGTCAACAGGCCGTGCCTATCTACAGGCCGTGTCTGTCAACATACCGTGTTCATCATCAGGCCGTCGACTATTCAACAGATCGACCTGTGTTCCTCAATTGAGGGGGAACACTTGGCCAAAGTAATCCATCATTTGAGGGGGAACAATGGTCAATGTCTGTCTCCAGGGCGTTTATTTCGCCAGGCCGACATCTTAAATCCAGGCAGTTCCACCTTGCCAGGCCGTTGTCATATGTCCAGGCCGATATCACAAATACAGGCCGTTCATTTCGACAGGCCGTTCTCCGTCGCAAGGCCGATATCATCAGGCCGATATCAACCTGAATGCAACTGCATTTATGAAGGAAGAATCAAAAGGGCAGTATCACCCTTTTGTCCTATAACTTCTTCAATACGCATTGATTTCTTCATTTATAAATGTTATTTATTTCTCAATGTGTTTCATAATTTAAGGTTCTGATAACTTGCAGAAAATGAGGAAAAAGGGAATAATGATTACCATTTTTGTAAAACATCCAGTCAAGTGTCAAGTTTTGACACATTGACCGAGAATGCATTCAATTCCCTGCCTTCTCTCTGCAAAAAGTGCAAGTTTTCGCACGTTCTCATATCTCACGCGCGAATGTGTAACATTTCACATTTCACGCGCACTCATCGTGTGGATGAGATTTAAAGAGATATTTTCACCTTTTCAAATTCGAACGATCTCAACCGTTCGAAAATTCTATAAATATGGCATGCAGTTTTCTCTCAATCCTTACTTACTCTCATCATCTTCTTCGAAAAACCTAATTTTCTCTCTGCAAAAACTGAACTACCGCCGTCGTGTTCTTCACTTTTCTGCATTCTCACTATCTGCATCAAATCACTCTCCGTGGTTTGTACTCTTTTCACCGATTATATTTTTACATTTCTGTCAAGTTCTTTACTGTATTTATTTTCTAATCTTTCTCGAAAAACTTGCAGAAAAATCAATGGCAAAAAGGGTTTCTACTTCCGGTCGCAAAGAGATACAGTGGTCGGAAATTGAGGAGTTATTGACGACTCACCTCAAATTTGAACCCTACATGGTGCGCAATAACTTTGGTTTTCGCGACCTCGACTCCATGTTCGCACTGGTGGAGAAGTGTTCTTCGTTCTATCAGATCATCTCCACCCGGCCAGCGAAAAGTCTTCCCAGACTTGTGAGTGCCTTCTATTATAATTGGAATGAAGGTGATTCCGTATCTACCCACACGGTCTCCCTTGGAACCACGAAGTCCCTAGTCACCATCAACGTTCTCGACGCGGTGAAGGCAGCCTTCGGCATTGAAGGGGAAGGTTCAATGCAAATATTGGAGATTTCTCAAGACCAACTGCAGCAGGTTGCAGATCGGGTTTTGATTGAGCAGAGGCAGTTCGTTCCAGTGGCCTTCAAAAGGAGCGAGCTGCGCCCCAAATACCGCCTTTTGATGGACTTCGTGCAGAAGTGTTTTCTTGGGCACATCGGGAATTACGACCAGGTCACCCCGTTCAAATTCCAAATTATGACGGCCCTAATCCTCGACCTGCCCATCTGCTGGGCCAAGCTAATGGTCTCGCTTCTCTGGGATGAAGCCAGGCTGATCATCATTGAGGCAGAGGGAGAGGCCGTTATGAAAGTGTCTCTCCACAACAACAAACCGCTTCGCCTTGGAACGAAGGTCACCTCCATCATCATTTCGTTCTTCAAGTAGAGGACATGGTCCAAAGATCCGGCCTTCCCCCATCTGTTTATTCCAAAGGATCTCCACCAACTGGAGATGGCGATAGGGGTATCGGCGCAGACTTATTATAACTCCTCTGACGATGTCAGGGCGCACCTCGCCAAGGCCGGTCAATCCAAAGTTGGCTGGAGGATTCCGGATCGACCTGCTCAAAAGAAGAGGAAGGCCGATGTCGATCTGGTTCCCTCACGCCCTGTCAAGAAGGCACAGCCCGTGAAGAGGACTCCCCCTCGCAGGTCGCAGTCAGCCTCGGGTGAGCCACCAAGGCCGATGCACAAGGTTCTTCCCGTGCAGATCGAGGAACCTGCATCTCGCGCGGAGTCTTCACCCGCCTCATCGCCCTCATCATCAGCCGAACGGACTCCCTCTCCAGTCCGTTCCGCCGCTGAGCCGTCCGCCTCGCAGCAACGGACTGCATCTCCCCGCCCGGAGGCCGTTGTCATTTCGTCTCCAGTGAGAACCGCCCCAGTCCATCGAGCTGGATCCGTCGAGATCCAGGATCTCACTGGGGAAGAATCTCTGTCTTCCCCCATTCGGGATGCGCCTGTGGAGGAGGACGTCGTGCTGCCTATCCAGCCGTTCGTTGAGCAGCCAATATCTGCTGCTCACTCCCAGGTCGCTGCATTGAAGGCGGAGGCCAGGCTGAAGGTCATCGACCTGATGCCGGGGATAGCCCAACTCCCCAAGTCTCTCGACCTCGCCACTCGCCTCCAGTTCTACCTGGATTGTAAGTTGAGTTACTATTACGTATTCGAGGCGCTGCTGTAGGTCGTTACTCTCAACGACCTGAAGGTCGAGGAGCTGGCTCTTGAAGCGGAGTTCGGTTTCTACACCGTGGGGGATGCGGCCTCCAATTTCCGTCAGCTGGTGCTTCGCCGCATGAAGGTCGAAGCCAAAATTTTGGGCATCGACCTTCGCCCCCTATATGCGCACTCTCGCGCTCTGTACAACTCCGCCGAAGAAGCCGGAGACGAGTTTGAAAGGATTCAAACTCCGGAGCAATCATCACCCAGGATTGAGGGTGATGATCAGCCTCTTGTTGCTGCTGCTCCGTCTCCAAAAGTTGATGTGGAGGTTGTGCTGGATGAAATTTCTGCCAAGCTTGAGTCCATCATCACCAGCCTCCCAGAGCAAATCAAGCAGGCCGTAGCAGAGGCCCGGGCTGATATAGTAAAAGATGCCAAAGCCCAGGCCGATGAAGCTGCCAGGGAGCGCGTCACGGACTTCGCCGTGAAGCTTTTGAAAGAATATACCGACAAGCTCCTACCGGGCCAGCTAGATGAGCTCAACATGGCGTCCCGTGACCAGATCGCGGAAGTATTGGAGGACTTGGCCAAGGTCGATGAGCGTGTAACCAATTTGACCTCATCTGTCTCGACCTCGGCATCGACCTCCAATGAGCAGATCAACGCCATCCACGGCACCATCTCCTCCCTTCTCAGTGGGCAAATGGAGTTGAAGGATGCTGTGATCAAGCTGCAGCAAGAGGATGCGACTCTTCTTTCCCTTATCAAGGCCCTGACTGATGATGTCGAAAAGGGGGAAGAAGAAAGAGCCGCCGCCGCGAAGAAGAAGAAGGCCCCAAAATCCAAAACCCTTTCAACTTCTGTGGCCCCTCCTCCTTCTCAAAAGAAGCCCTCCCAGGCCGTTGCACCCAAGGCCGTTGCCGCTCATGCCGATCCCATCTCTCAGCTTGGTGCGGAGCAGGCTGCTGCCGCCAAAGCTCGATTGGCTGCCGAGGCCGATCTTATTTCTGCCATGATTCTGGCTGGTGCTACGCCGGAGCAGGCCGCAAATCAAGAAGAGCAGCAGCGTTTCAAGGCCGAGCGCCGAGCTGCTGAAGCTAGGAGGAAAAGAGAGTTGGACTGGATCAGCCAGTCCGCTCTTGTTTTGAATGCTGGAGGACTGCAGCAGGTCGTTGAATGGCTTGATGAATCTCAAAACAACCTGCTGCGTGAGCTCAATTCTTGCTTCATCCTGCTGCACTACTTTATCAAGGACCCCTCCCTTCCTGCCGATGCCGACGAAGCGTATGCAGCCTATATGCTCAAGTTTCCGTATCAAAAATTCATTGATGATCTTCGGAAAAAGGCTGCAGAGGCCGGTGTGACGATAAGGGCCCCAGCTCAACAATATTTTGCGCCCTTGCGTCTTGGTGCTTCGGAGTATTTGGATTACTCTCGAATCGACCAGTACATCGCTCAAACTGCCATCGGCCTAGGCGTCAATGTGTCGAATTCCGATCCCGACTATCGTCGTATCAGGGATGGAATCTACGCAAGCATGCAGAAGAAGTCAAGGGAGCAGGTCCAGGAAGAGCGCTTAGCAGCCCGTGCCAAGATCCAGGCTATGTAGATTGATGTTTTTGTTTAATTTTTGTATTCATTTATGTTCGTAGCTCAGTTTGTAACTTCCAATGTAATGTACGCTATCGAGCTGAATGAAGCAAAAACATCTTTCGACCTGACGACAATATCTCTTTGTCCAGGCATCTGCCTTTACTGCTTTATTTTAATTATTGTCCTTATCTGCCTTACTTATATTTCCTTATCAATCTTCATGATTGAAAATTTTTCAAGCTCTGATACCATCTTTCAGTGTTTTATCTTAGGAATTATTTGTAAAGTGTTTGGTTTCGACATCATCAAAAAGGGGGAAATTGTTGGGAACCCCTTGCAGTTTGATTTTGATGATGTTTATCGAAACCACACTTAGGCATATTTTACTTGTTTAGGGTCAAGGCCGATAGATCGACCTGCTACCTGTTAGTGCAGGTCGATGCCCTTTAATGTTTAGGATCAAGTTCGATCCACCCTGTAAGAGAAAGGTCGATGTATCGACCTGCCTCAATTGGATCGAGCTGGATCATCAGCCTGTCTATCGACCTCCCCTATCAAGCTTCCAGCTGGCATTGCCTTAGAAGATTTCAAGAGCTGGATTATCAATCAAGGTCGATGCTCCGCCTTCATGGAGCGTCACAACCTGATCCTTGCCACGTCGAGTGCCAGCAAGGACGAATATTCCCAACGGCTAGAAGTGAGTCAGCATCCAACGGCTAGTGCCACGTCAGCCCGACTCCAACGGCTAGTTTTTCAAAACTGCCTATAAATACTTCAGCCATTTTCAGATTCAAGTAAGGGAAACACAAGCTATCAACGCCATATCTCTGCCCAAATCTCTCTCAAAGCTCATATCCATTCAAGTGTTCGAAATCCGATTAGTTTCCCAAACACTTGACGAAGAGAGGTTTCCGATTCCGAAAAACACCACAACGACGAAGCGTTCACTGCTGCTTGTCGATTGTTCAAACAACTTCTTCTCCGACTTGTTCGAAGTTAGAAAGCTTGTTTTTATTTTCGCCATTATAGAGTTAGTCAAGCTCTGTAAAAGCGTAAGGTTGTTTGTACGTTTTAGTACGAAGGTTGTAAGGGTCACGACCCAAAACTCGTGTCTAGTTACTCTCAAGTTAGATTGTATCTAGAACTGATACTCAGTCAGTATAAATAAGAGAGAGGTGGATCCAAAAGAAAAGGGATTCTCAGGTCGAGTCGACCTGACGTGGACGTAGGAGGGTTTCTCCGAACCACGCTACATCGCGGTGTTTCTCTCTCTCTTTATTTATTGCACTTTCATTTCATTATCAAACTGATGAGCATCAACCTGCATATCACGCATCAACCTGCTATCTGCTTTCAGCCTTAAGATTTTTCAAAGAGTAAATCAACCTCCACCAACTTCCGCATTAACAACAGTTTGATAAATCAAGCTTGATACCATACAAGCTTGATAGATCAAACTGCCTCTGATAAGGTCGACCTTGACAATCGACCTGCAGATCGACCTGATTTTACAAAAGTCAAAAACGGTTGGTTATTGGTGTATTCCCCCCCCCCCCCCCCCATACACCAATTACTCTTTCCCGGGACCAACACCCTCGATCAATGATCAGCGCCTTGGGCACGCCAAATCTTGCAAAAATGTTGGACTTGAGGAAAGTAATCGTGACGCTAGAGTCGTTCCTTGCAAGTGCTTGTGCTTCTACCCATTTAGACACATAGTCTACTTCCAGCAGTATATATTGATTGCCCCTTGACTTGGGTAAGGGCCCCATGAAATCAATTCCTCAAACGTCGAAGATCTCGACTGACAGTATGGGCATGAGAGGCATTTCATTCCTTCTTCTGATGTTCCCTTCATGTTGGCACCTATCACATGCTTTTACCCTGTCTTAAGTATCCTTGAATAATGTGAGCCAATAGAACCCGCAATCCAAGATTTTCCTTGCAGTCCTCCTTTGCCCAAAGTGTCCTCCACATTCCTTGGAATGGCAATGTTGAAGGATGCTTCTTTAGTCTGACTCCGGTATGCATCTTCAGATAACTTGGTCCGCACACTACCTCCATAAGTAAGGTTCATCCCAAATGTAATGATAGGATTCTTTGATCAGCTTCTTTTTATGGTAGGCATCCATTTCCCTAGGCAACTTGCCCACTGCCAAGTAATTGACCAGATCAGCATACCAAGGTTCCTGCATCTTGACTCCATGAATGGCGTACAAATGCTCATCTGGAAAGGTCTCCGTTATGGGTACGCCATCGTCCTCTTACAATATGCGGCTGAGGTGATCAACCACATTATTTTGCTTCTCATCTTTATCTTTGATTTCCACATCAAACTCCTGCAAGAGCAGCACCCATCTGATCAAGCGTGGCTTGGTCTCCTTCTTGGTCATGAGATACTTGATTGCCGAGTGGTCAGTATACACAATCGTCTTGCTCCCGAGAAGGTACGATCTGAATTTCTCAAATGCAAACACTATTGCCAACAACTCCTTTTCGGTGGTTGAGTAGTTGCTCTGGGCAACATTCAGCGTCTTCGATGCATTGTATATCACATAATTCTCCTTTCCGACCTTCTGCCCAAGCACCGCTCCGACTGCGTATCCACTCGCATGGCACATCAACTCAAATAGCATACCCCACTCGGGTGGGCGTATGATGGGGGTTGTGACCAAGCTTTCTTTCAAAATGATGAAAGCTTCCTTACATACTGCTCGAAATTCCCACTCAAAGTCATTATGTAATAGTCGAGTCATGGGTTGAGTGATCTTGGCAAAATCCTTGACAAACCTGCGATTAAAATCTGCATGCCCAAGGAATCCTCTTAACTGCTTGATCGAAGTGGGCATGGGCAAGTTGTCTATGATCTCGACTTTGGCCCTGTCCACCTCAATTCCTCTTCTTGAGACTGTGTGCCCAAGAACTATCCCTTCCTTGATCATGAAGTGGCATTTCTCGTAGTTGAGCACGAGATCCTTCTCTACAGAGAGTTGCAACACCTGCTCCAGATTGCCCAAGCAAACCTCAAAACTCTTTCCATAGACTGTGAAATCGTCCATGAAGACCTCAATACTTTTTTCCGATAAATCGGAGAAAATACTCATCATGCACCGCTGAAAGGTCCCAGGTGCATTGCACAGTCCAAACGGCATTCTCCGATAGGCAAACGTGTCGAATGGACATGTGAAAGTGCTCTTGCTCTGGTCCTCCGGGGCATCATTGATCTGCATATAACCTGAGTATCCCTCTAGGAAGCAGAAGTATTCATTCCCCGCCAATCGCTCGAGCATCTGATCGATGAACGGTAAAGGCAAATGATCTTTCCTTGTCACCTTGTTCAGCTTCCTATAGTCAATGCATACTCTCCACCCGGTTTGGAGTCGGGTGGCTATCATCTCCTTCTTATCATTTTTCACAACTTGTATGCCTGACTTCTTGGGCAAGACGTGGACTGGACTGACCCATTTGCTATCTGAGACTGGGTAGATGATGTTCTGATCCAACAACTTGAGTACCTCCTTGAGAACAACCTCCTTCATGGCTGGATTCAGCTTCCTTTGCTGGTCACGGACGGGATTCGCGTCTTCCTCCAACAAGATGTGGTGGAGGCAAATGGTTGGGCTGATGCCCTTTATGTCGGCCAACGTCCATCCGATGGCCATTTTGTACTTCTGGATCATCGTCCTGACCTACTCCTCCTGATCGATGCTCAGCTCAGCACTTATGATTATGGGCAATGTGTCATTCTCGCCGAAGTACACATACTTCAAGGGCTTGGGCAAGGGCTTGAGCTGAAGCTTTGGTGCCTTGATAAGTGAAGGCACTAGTTTTTCATCATTCCGTATCCTGGGCAATTCTTCCCGATAGATGTGCATGTGTTCTGTATCCGCCTTCAATTGGTTGACCTCCTTTGGGCATTCCTCCTCATCCAATATGCTCTCTTGGATGACAGTATCCAGCATATCGTTAGATGCGATTTTTGGCAATGTTTCCTTTACGATGTTATCCACCGGATCTACATAGTCCACCATTTCAGTATTTTGATGATGTTTCTCCGCTGCGAGTGTCTCTCCAGCTACTTGACATGCCAGTTTGCCCGTGTCACAATTGATTTGAGTCTGTGTTGTCTTGAGGAATGGTCTGCCCAAAAGCATTACTGGCCATTTCCCGTATGTTCCTCCTATATCGAGTATGTAGAAGTCGGCGAGAAAGATCAGGTCCTTCACCTTGACCAGGATGTCCTCCAGAATCCCTTCGGGGTACACATTTGACTTGTCCACCAGTTGGATCACCACTCGTGTGGGTTTCAGTGGGCTCATGTTGAGTTCTTGGTACATAGAAAGTGGCATCACATTGATTGATGCTCCCAAGTCCAACATGACCTTTTCAATCCTCATAGTTCCAATAACGCAGGAATGTAGAACGTCACTGGGTCTCCACACTTTGTCGCGATCTCCCTACCCAAGACGGGCGATACATGCTCTCCCACTTGGAACTTCGCATTTTCATCGAACTTCACTTTCCGCATACACAACTCCTTCAAGAATTTTGCGCATCTAGGCATAGAGCGCATGACAATGAGTAGTGGAATGTTGACTTCCACTTTCTTGAAGAGTTGATACATCTCGTCCATCTCCTCAGCTTCCTTGTTTTGGCCAATCTTCCGAGAAAGGGTGCCTTGGGCTTGTAGGGACGAGGAGTCACAGTCTCTTCGTCCTTCTTTTCTTCTTCTATCTTGCCCAAGTCGGTTACCTCCAGTTCTCCTTCTTCAACCTTATCTTCCACCGGCCTTTTTTCTTTCAGGTAGCTGCATCTCACTCTTGTTGTGATTGCCTTGACATGGGCATGATTTATCTCCACTTGTGGTGGCAGCTCGCCTTGCCTCTTTTCCAATCTAGCGACTACTTGAGTGAGTTGTCCAATCTAAGCGTTTATATGTTGAATGGCTCCTTGGGTTTCCATTCTGAACTTCTCGAATGCATATTGTCCCTTGACATTCTCCATTGCCATGGTGATGACCAACTCAGCCAATGATGGCCTATTCTGTTGATGTTTCCCCGAGTGGTGTTGTGGTTGTTGCTATGGCTTTAGCCCCCATTTGAAATTCTCATGGTCTCTCCATCCCGGATTGTAGAATTGGGAATTGGGATCATACTTTGGGTAGCCATTTCCTCCATTTCCTTGGTTACTCCCAAGGATCTTCACTTCTTCCAGCGGCATCATCTCGGGACACTCATCAGTCACGTGTGTGGTGGCAAAGAAGAGTTGACATGCCCGCACGCCCTTCTTTTGTGGTCCATTCATGTTCACCATCTGTTCCAGTAGAGTGCACACCTTATCGAGTCTTGAATCTAAAGTTGATGGTTCAACAGCACTTGCCCTGGGCAAGTCAATCGGCTCATCTCTGGATTTCTCCGCTATATCTACAAATAGTTTCATCGCTTGGCCAGGGTAGTTTATTTAGCACAGATTGTTGGGAATTGTTAAGGACTAAATTGTTAAGGGGGAACTTCATGGGACATTTGATAAATGAAGTCATTTGTTTTGATTAGATCCCAAAACCCCAAGCGTCCTTTTCCCAAGCGACCCATTTTGATGTAGTTAATAGGTTAGAATTTTTCTAAGCCTACACTGTTAGGATGGCTCTTTTATTTTGCTTAGATTAGGCTTCAAAAGTTCAAGTGAAGGCCACTCGCTTGAGTGTGTTTTCCAAAGCGAAGCAAGTCAAGCAAGCTGAAGTGAAGCGTGCCGAAGAACAGCGAAGCGAAGCGAAGCGAAGCGATCGCTACAGTAGATTCAAAGTGAGTCTGCCAAAGTTAAGCGAAGCGAGCGCTACAGTTCAAAGCAAAGCGAAGCGAAGCGAGCGCTACAGTGGAATCAAGTGAACCCACTAAAGCGAAGCGAAGCGTGCGCTACAAAGAAAAGCCGAAGCGAGTCAACACGTGTCAACACTTACTTAAGTAGTTTCTCGGGAAATTATTCTCAAGTGACTCACTACGAAAATGACCGTGAAGCGACTCACTTCAGAGCGGTCGCTACAACTTCAAAGCGAAGCGAGCCACTACCTACCAGAAAGCGACAGCACAAATTCCCGCTCCGAATTTGAATTCCAGTCAACAGGAGATCTCCGCATTAATTACGAGATCTCCACGTGTCGAAAGCGGAGAGGAGCAGAGGAGTTGACTGCCAGGCCGACAAAGACGCCGCAACAGTACTGGCTCGCTCCAGTTACTGTTAAACTTGGAAGTTAGCCAATTTTGGCAAAATGCCAAAACTGCGCGTCTGCAAAAGCTACTGCCTGCGCAAGTACTGTCGAGAGGAGGAGGGACAAGGCCACCAACCAAGCAACGGATCTTAGCCAACCCTCCGCCTATAAATAGTGAAGGATGAAGACATGAAGAAGTAGAATACTACTTGAGCATTCGAGCGCATACAGCAAACAAACACTCCCAGCTTTCATAGCAATCTTCGAGTCTTTGTTTTCAAGTGTTCTCCGAGTTTCCAGTCCATCGGAACTCGTCTTCACAGCCTTCACACTTAGATTCTAAGCCCACTTCATATATCCAAGCTTAGAAGAAGAACTCTAGCCAATCTTTGCATTCACTGTAAAGAGTTCTTCATAGTGTGTCGTCAACCAAAAACCCTAAACTTCGTCTGTTAGGTTTTGAGTGTTGTCGTTAGGTTGTCCAGATCCAAGGCCCTTCTTTCATCGATTGAAGAAGCCTCGATCGTAGAGTTGAGATCCAAGCTTACACTTACATCGTTTGTGTAAAGCTCGATCGAAGCTAGGCTGTAAGGAGAGCCCGTAATCTCCCTGTCTGTCTGACTGAAGCGAGTGAAGCTTCCAGTCTTTGTTAGGTTTGTGTAGTGAACCCGCAATCACTACGTCTGTCGTTTGATCTAGGCAAGTGAAGCCCGATCCCGACCAGGTTTTTGAAGGACCCGTAACCTTCAAGTTCTTGAGTGAAAAGAACAGTTGCCGTCGTGCAACAAAGTGGACGTAGGAGCGTTATCTCCGAACCACTATAAATCTCTGTGTCGTATCTCTCTTACCTTAATCTCTTTACAGTATTCGATTATCCATTGCACGTGCATATAAACAAACTTAACTTGGATTTTCAATTACTTAGGAAAGATTATAGCTCACCAAATTCCGCACAAAGAGTAAAGTCTCACTCTTGATCAAGCTCTAAGCTTAGGTCAAGAGATTCGTGATTGCTTTTGATCTAGCCCTCGGCTAGGTCTTAGTATTTCCAAAGAGCACTTTACTTTATACTCTGAGTTAAGGAATTGAAGTTGAAAAACTTCAAAATACGTATTCACCCCCCCCCCCCCCCCCCCTCTACGTATTTTTCCTATAGCAAACCGGGACCAACAAGTGGTATCAGAGCAGCGGTTCTTTCGAGCCTCTGCTTTGCATATCCGAAGCGAGTCCCCACTCGCTTCACGTTGTCTCACTGAACCGGATCCTATTTTCCTAAGTGCATCAAAACCTCACCCACGCATTTTGCATTTACTGCTGATAGTTTGCTATGTCTACATACAGTGCATCAAATCTTCCACAGTTCTCGATCGAAGGATACGAGATATGGAGTTTCCGAGTCGAGAGCTTCCTATGCTCAATCCACGACCGGATGTGGGAAGTCATTGAGGACGGACCAATCGAAATCAAGAAAGCCATATCTGTGGAGGTTCCAGCCGCTGAAGGTCGTCCAGCCCACGTTCGACAACAGTACGTGGAGAAGGATAAGGATGAGTATACTCCAAATGACTTCAAAGTTGCCAACCTCGACAAGATTGCACGCCACACGATGCAGAGCACCGTGTCGGACGCCTACCTTCCAAGGATTAGGAAGTGCGCAACAGCAAAGGAAATGTGGGAAACTCTAGCCCTCATTTCTCAAGGAACAGACAAAATCAAGGAAAACAAGCTCGCCGTTCAGATGCGGGAGTTTGAAAATTTGGTGATGAAGTCAGGAGAGTCCATCGACGCCTTCGAGCTGAGAGTTACCAACATTACTGCAACTCTCAACTCGCTTGGGAAGGAACTCACAGACAAGGAAGTAAATCTGAAAATAGTCCGTGCTCTCACAAGGAAGTGGCAGACCATGAAGGAGCTATACCTAGCTACCAAGGATCTAACGAAGCTCACGCCAGAAGTGCTGTTCTCCGAGCTCAAAGCTCACGAGTTTGATCTGAATCGAATGAGCCTCGACGACGAGGATGAAGCGCCCACTACGTCAAAAGGAGTAGCATTCAAAGCTGCCGAAGGGCCAAGCGAGCAGTCGCTAGCCAAGATGACGAGAGAAGAATTGGAAGAACACATTGCATTCTTATCCAAGAACTTCAACAAGATGAACTCTCGAGTGGGCAAGTACAAAAGATTCTACAAGCAGTACAAAGGGAGGAGCACTGATGCTCGAGAAGGAAAAGGAAAGAGAGAAGAGACGACCAAGCCGATCCCGCGCGACATGATGGAAGTGGAATGTTACCATTGCCACAAGATGGGCCACTACAAATCCGATTGCCCAAAGCTGAGTGCGAAGGAGCGAGAAGAATTGAAAGCAAAAAGGGATGCACCAAGGCGAGCGCTCGTAGCGAGTGAAGTGCCGGTCGCTACAACTGAAGATCCACCAAGCGACTCAGATGCATTCACCGATCCAAATTCCAGTGATGGTGAGGATCTTGGATTTATGGCGCTCACCGATGAAGAAACAGGAGAGGTATTCTTCTATCCTTCAATCACTTCAATTACACTAGCACACACTGTCAATGAGGAAGAACAATCCTCTACATGGAGTGAGTTGTTTGACAAGCACCAAAAATTGTCAAGCGACCACGAAGTGGTAAAACAAGCTCTGTCTCAAAGCGAGAAGGAGAACCGAAAGCTAGCCCGTGAGCTTGATGAAGTCAAACTTAATTTAAGGGCTATGACTAGTAAGTTCGAAGATCTCTTCGCTAGACATCAAAGCTTGGAGGGAAGGTATGAAACCCAGTCCACTCTAGTTGCCAACTTAAATAAAGCATCATACGCTAGACAGGCACTAGAGAGTTCTCTTCTACCTTTTGGTAGAAAGGGAGGACTTGGATATGAGGGTGGACCTTCCAAGCCAACTGTCTTTGTTGGTGCTTCAAACACGACACCATCAGTCACTTTGGAAATGCCCACTGCATCCAAAGCGACCACTAACAAAGACAAAGGCAAAATGGCTGAGAGCCCTAAAAGGAAGCCAATGAAGATGTCTATATCTTTAAGGGCAGATCCGAAGGGCAAGCAAAATTCAACAATCCCTAGCACTCAACATGCTAAGTCTTACCAATCCAAGGGTAAAGGGAGAACTGTTGAAGCTTCTAAATCTCAAGCCAAGACACGAGAGACAAAGGATCTACCTCCTAAAAAGAGGAGTAATGTCTATGTGTCACGTTATCCGGACTGGAGATGGTCCAACCGGACTAACGTTGAGGGGGAAGAATTCGAAGCACCAAAGAGGCCGCTTCGAACTCCCAAGGTTACTCAAGCGAGTCGGGGTCAAAACCCTAGTTGGACCGCTTCGAGGAAACCAAGCGAGCCGCTTCGACAGACTAGAAACCCTAAGTTAGTCTCTAAACCCAAAGCTAATCCGAAGCGAGTCGCTTCAGGATTTAAGCAAAATGGGAAGAGCGTAGGTAGGTCTGAAGCGAGCCGCTACCCCTCTTGCACACACTGTTGCACGTGTGAAGCTGCTTCAAGGCAGTACACCAAGTTTTCGAAGGTCGAGAAGCCCAAGACACAAACTTCATCTCAAAAGAGAGTGAAGCAAGTGTGGGTACCTAAGGGAACTAACCTGCAAGGACCCAAACTGATTTGGGTACCAAAATCTGTCTAATTGCAGGTGAGCGCCGTGGATCCCATGCCAAGTGAGGGTCAACTAGTTTGGTACTTGGACAGTGGATGTTCAAGACACATGACTGGCATGAAAGCTCTACTTCACAACTACATAGAGAAGAAGGGTCCACACGTAACCTTTGGTGACAACTCTCGAGGAAGCACCAGGGGATACGGCGCACTGAAAATTGGAAAGCTCACAATTGAAGAAGTCTCCTATGTGGAAGGACTCAAGCACAACCTGTTATCTATTTCACAGTTTTGTGATAAAGGGTACAGGGTGGAGTTCATCTCCAACAAGTGCATTGTGAAGAGCAAACTCACATCCCAGATTGTGCTCACTGGAGTTAGACAAAGGAATGTCTACATAGCACAATGGGACAGCTGCAAGGAGGAAACTTGTCTAGTTGCAAGAAGTGCTACAGAAATTGGATGGCTATGGCACAGACGCTTGAACCACCTCAATTTCAAAGCTATCAATCGCTTAGCTCGAAAAGGTTTGGTGCAAGGCATACCGAATGAAGTCTTCATCAGAGACCATACATGCTCACCATGCCAACGAGGGAAGCAGACGAAGAAGCACTTCGCCAGTCTCGAAGAAGCCTCATCAAAGCGAGTGCTCGAGCTGCTTCACATGGATCTGTTTGGTCCAGTTACTCCAGTTAGTGTAAATGGAAGGAAGTACACTCTAGTTGTAGTCGACGATTTCTCTCGCTACACATGGGTTGTATTCCTATTCAGCAAGAAGGAGACACTGACCAAACTGCCACAACTACTCAAGCGATTGGCGGTGGAAAAGAATCAAGCTATCGTGACCATTCGCTCCGACAAAGGCACAGAGTTCCTGAACTCTACAATTGAAGCGTACTGCACGGAGCATGGCATAGCACATCAAACTTCTTCAGCACGCACTCCTCAGCAGAATGGAGTTGCTGAAAGAAGAAATCGAATCATCAAAGAAGCCGTTCGCACCATGATTGCTGACTCGAAGCTTCCGATGAAGTATTGGGCTGAAGCTGCCAACACGGCGTGCTACACACAGAATCGGACTCTTCTCAACAAACGGCACGACAAAACACCATATGAAATATGGACAGGGAGAATTCCTAACATATCTTATTTCCATATTTTTGGTTGTAGGGTCTTCATTCACAACAATGGGAAGTCACAGTTGAAAGCCTTTGAAAGCAAAGCTGATGAAGGAGTATTCTTAGGATACTCTACATCTAGCAAAGCCTACAGAGTATTCAACTGTAAAACCCTAATTGTGGAAGAATCACCCCATGTCGTATTTGATGAATCTTCTTTAAGTCTTCCACAGGAACAGGCCCAAGCGAATGAAAAGGATCAAAGCAAGGAACCCTCAAATCAACTCACTTGGGACGTGCTTGATGAAGATGATGAGATCAAGGACTCAAGCGAGCAGGATCCCAAAGGAGAAGTCGAAGCTGCCCCCAAGATTCCTGAAGCTAGTGCAGGCCAAGCACCCAATCCAGTAGCTTCAGACGGTGAAGCGAGCGACAAGGAAGCGGATGAAGATGAAGCTGGCAGATCAAAGCGAGCGTGGCTCAAGGATCACTCACCTAGCCAAATCATTGGAGATCCATCCAAGGGTGTAGTGACCAGAAGTCAAGTATTTGGAGAAAGTGCCATGTTCAGTTGCTTTCTCTCAAACATTGAGCCATCAAGCGTGGAGGAAGCCCTAGCCGATTCTAACTGGGTGATCGCCATGCAAGAAGAGCTGAATCAGTTCACCAGGAACGACGTATGGTACCTCGTGGATCGTCCCAAGTTTCAGCATGTTATTGGCACCAAATGGGTGTTCAAGAACAAGACGGACGAGGACCACAACGTAGTGAGGAACAAGGCGCGACTTGTTGCCAAAGGCTACTGCCAAGAGGAAGGAATCGACTTTGACGAGACCTTCGCTCCAGTGGCACGGCTTGAAGCTATCAGATTGTTTCTAGCCTATGCAGCAGCCAAGAAATTCAAGGTCTATCAAATGGATGTGAAGAGCGCATTCCTCAACGGTGAACTCAAGGAAGAAGTGTATGTGGAGCAGCCACCGGGTTTCGAGCAGGGAAATAAAGTGTATCGCTTGAAGAAAGCCCTGTATGGGTTGAAGCAAGCTCCCAGAGCTTGGTATGATACATTATCTCAATTCCTAGTGGAAAATGGATTCCAAAAGGGAAAGATAGATCGGACTCTCTTCACCATCAATCATGGAGAAGATATGCTATGGGTCCAGATCTACGTGGACGACATCATATTTGGGTCACCAAACCAGTCGCTTAGCGAGAAGTTTGGATAGCTAATGAAGACCAAGTATGAGATGTCAATGATTGGCTTGATGAGCTGCTTCCTAGGTCTTCAAGTGAAGCAGCAGGATAATGGAAGTTTCATCAACCAAGCGAAGTACACTAGAGATATGCTTGCCAAGTTTGGTGTTCAACATGCTAAAGCTGTGAAGATTCCTATGAACACCAACTGGAAGATGGAGCCAGACGAAGGAGGAAAATCTGTAGATCCTACAGATTATCGTGCCCTAATTGGGTCACTTCTCTATCTCACTGCAAGCAGGCCAGATATTGCTTTTGCAGTCGGTGTCTGCGCTCGCTTCCAAAGCAATCCCAAACACAGCCATCTTGAAGCTGCCAAAAGGATTCTTCGATATTTGAAGGGCACTGTCAATATGGGGCTGTGGTATCCAGCAGAAGACAATTTGGAGCTCACTGGATATTCCGATGCTGACTATGGAGGTTGCCGAGTTGACAGGAAATCAACGTCGGGCACATGTCAGTTCTTGGGAAGCAAGCTAATCTCATGGTTCTCAAAGAAGCAAACAAGCGTAGCCACTTCAACAACTGAAGCTGAATATATGGCCGCAGGAAGCTGCTGTTCTCAAATCCTATGGCTTCGTCAACAGTTGAAGGACTACAAAGTTGAAGCGAATGAAATTCCGATCTTCTGCGACAACAACAGTGCCATATGTATCTCGCAGAATCCAGTGCTTCACACCAGATGCAAGCATGTGGAAATTCGACATCATTTCATTCGTGATCATGTCGAGAAAAAGGATATCAAGCTCGAGAAAATCCACACCGATCTCCAGCGAGCAGATATCCTCACCAAGCCTCTAGCTGAGTCTCGTTTCAACCAGCTATGCATGGAATTAGGGTTATTAGACCCTGGTGAAGAATGCTAGTTCCAGGATGCACGAAGGAGTGTTCGCTTGTTCTCATGAGCGTCACTCGCTTCGGATCTTCACCAACTCAAGCGAGCCACTTCAAAACTCACTCGCTTGAAGAAAATGAAGTTAGGTGGAGAAAGGTGGAGTATTGGAAGAAGTTCCCTACCAACTTATTGGAATTGTTAAGTATATGGTTAAGGGGGAACTAATGCTTCTCTCGGAGCAAGCTACTTCCAAAGCAAGCAAGAATGCTGCAATCTTGAATTCTGCATTGCTTCAATTTGCCCTAGCTTGGGTCAAAGCGAACCGACTGCAGATTCATTCTTTAGAATGTAGGAAAGCTTGAAGGTTTACCTTTTTATACAAAAGGTTGCAGGGCTGGTGACATGCTTCTGCGTAAAATACGAGATTGTCTTGTCAGAGCATTCTCATTGTCATCCTGTCCATTTCTGCTCTGAGATAAGGACTTGTACTCATCCCCCATTCGTCGTGAATAAGTACACTTACGTGATGCTCCCTTCGGGTTGTAGTAAGCTTGTGTACTTTATTCATTTTCTCCCTCATTCACTTCGATGGAGGACTCTCTAATTCGTAGAGGAAGATGAATGCCATGAAGATGAATGCCATGAAGATCTAACTCAACGTGTAGCATCCAACAAGTAGCATTCAACAGGTGGTATCTAATTCAAATGAAGTCTTCAATTTGTGGTATCAATCTCCTACGAAGTGAGATTGACTGGTAAGTGTTTCAATTTTAAGTACACTAAGTGAGCCGAAGCGTGCTAGAAACCTTCACTCACTACGTGGAAAATATGAAATGAATCTGACACAAATACAAAGAGGAAAACACTCTTGTTTATCCTCGAAGTATGTAAGTCAGAAGCATTTTAAATTAAGCAAAGAAATTCAATTTCTTATTCCAGTCGCTTCAGATGGCCAAGCGAGTGCTTCTTCACTCAAAGCTAGCCATCGCAAGCGAGTGCAGAACAGTCACTCAAGCGAATGCCTCTCAAGCGAGTCAAGGCGTAGCGGCCCAACTCGAAGCGAGCGGGCATGAAGCGAGTATGAGCTGTCTGCACTCGAGTGCAATTTTACTTTCTGCTGTGCATTTAATGCAGGAACACTTGGATCTCACACTTCAAGAAGAAACCAAGAAGATCACCAAAGCCATAGAAGCGGAGCTGGAGGCTCGCTTCAGAGAGGTGGAGCCTTTAGAGAGCATGATGGCGTCTGTTGTAGAACGAGAGAGGCAGTGCGAATATCTACTTGAAGAGATATCGATCAAGACTGCTGAAATTGTGGCGCCATCCATGGACAAAACCCAGCAGATGCTTCAGACTGTCCTCAACACAGTCAATTCACTACAACAATCCCTCTCTGGAAAATCTATAATCCTAACCCCTGGCTTTGATGATGCCAAAAAGGGGGAAGGACAAATGAGGGAAGGGCTAGTAGAGCAAGGTGAAGCTGGAGGTTCAGAAGGAAGGAGAGTCGGTGTGGAGTTAATGTTGGAAGGAGGAAGTGGAGATGGAGGAGATAAGGAGGGAGTGGATGATGAAGCGAGGAAGGGGAAGAAAAAACTCTCGAAGGAGGAATTACTGAAACAACTTGAAGAGCCCAGTAGGCCGCTTCAAGAAAAAGTGCTGAGTGCTTCTATTGCACGACATCCTCCAGTCACTGTGATCACGAAGGAGGAAAAGAGGGTGCAGGAGGAGAAGGATGCTGCCTTGGCGTGGGAGTTGGAGCAAGTGTTTAAGCTAACAAAAAATTCTATTGCTGCAGGTGCTTCATCTAGCTCCCAAGTGGCCGCTACTCCCAAGCTGCCCACTTCAGACGCCGCGCCAACTTCGACAGCCGCACTCACTACGACCACTGCTGCACTCACCTCGTCAGCAGTGGTCCCTCCAAGTGCTGCCAAGAAGGACATGCCACCTCCCCCACCACCGAAGCAGCCATTGAAGCGAGCTGCCCCACATTCTAAGCAAGATGACCCCGAGGCCAAGCGCCAAAAGGTCAAGCAAGCAGTCGCTTCAAAAGCTGGAAGAGAGGAGAGAAAGAGGAAGGAAAGAGAAGAGGGAAGGAGCAAAGGCGAGAGGAAGGAGAGGAGTAATGAAAGGCGACTCCAAGTGATCAACGCACGGATCGAGGAACACTTCAGTGAAGTGTTACTCATCCAGTCCTCATTAGTGCGCAGCGCCTTCATCCCTCTCATGCCAGAAGAGTCCGAAGCATGTGAAGCTCAAGCCATAATTGATGCATGTGACGTGACTACGAAGGAGATGGTTGAGTCTGGTCGATATCCTCTCAAAGAGGAGCAAGATTACATCCGCAAACGACTCAATGCGAAGCGTCCATCGTGGAACAGCGAGTCGGGAGCAAAATTCAAAAAGACTATGGCTCAACTGTCAAGCAGGTCAGAGGAGGAGTTGGCCAAACGGAGAGATGAGCACCTGGACGGAAGGGAAATCGAGGATTTCATTCCGAGAGATCTGCTCGAGCTGTGGCTGTACTACAAAGACCTATTCATCAAAGCCTATTATTTCTGGGAGGTAGTGCCGCTGCAGAATGAGTGTTCTCGAATAAGTGCACTCAACAACTTCCTTGCCGCCTATGACGACAGATTGCGCCGCAAAATCTTCACAATGCCTGAACAAGCAGAGCCCAAGCCAATCGTTGTCAAGGTACCAGCTTTAAAGGAATTCGCCATGCCTTATCATCCAGGCACGGACGTTCCTAACAGAGGAATTATTGATGAGGAAGTAACTGAAGCCTTCAGGCTGGAGAGTGCATGGAGAAGACCTAGTATCCACACAGTAGACTCTATGGAATCAAGAGTGCTATCAGCTTACGTGGATACTGCTGCTATTTAAGAAGAGAAGGAGAAGGAGGAAGAAGGGAAGTGACAAGAGAAGGAAAGGAGGATGACTGGGAAGGAACTGCAGGAAACCTCCGAGTTTCAAGTTCCTTACATATTTTTTGTGAACTTCTTGTTCATATATCCAAATTTCAATTTCTGTCTCTCTTCTGTGTCATTTACTCGCTTTGTGAATGACTTTATATTTTCTGCTACAAACTCATTAATTTAACCGAAAAAAGGGGAAGGAACTTAAAAGAAAATTACAAACGAAACTGCAAAGGAAGCAGTCGCTTGGAGTTCCCTTCACGGTTAGATAGACTAGATTTATTTTTATCTAAGTCGTATGGGTTTTGGCATCATCAAAAAGGGGGAAATTGTTGGGAATTGTTAAGGACTAAATTGTTAAGGGGGAACTTCATGGGACATTTGATAAATGAAGTCATTTGTTTTGATTAGATCCCAAAACCCCAAGCGTCCTTTTCCCAAGCGACCCATTTTGATGTAGTTAATAGGTTAGAATTTTTCTAAGCCTACACTGTTAGGATGGCTCTTTTATTTTGCTTAGATTAGGCTTCAAAAGTTCAAGTGAAGGCCACTCGCTTGAGTGTGTTTTCCAAAGCGAAGCAAGTCAAGCAAGCTGAAGTGAAGCGTGCCGAAGAACAGCGAAGCGAAGCGATCGCTACAGTAGATTCAAAGTGAGTCTGCCAAAGTGAAGCGAAGCGAGCGCTACAGTTCAAAGCAAAGCGAAGCGAAGCGAGCGCTACAGTGGAATCAAGTGAACCCACTAAAGCGAAGCGAAGCGTGCGCTACAAAGAAAAGCCGAAGCGAGTCAACACGTGTCAACACTTACTTAAGTAGTTTCTCGGGAAATTATTCTCAAGTGACTCACTACGAAAATGACCGTGAAGCGACTCACTTCAGAGCGGCCGCTACAACTTCAAAGCGAAGCGAGCCACTACCTACCAGAAAGCGACAGCACAAATTCCCGCTCCGAATTTGAATTCCAGTCAACAGGAGATCTCCGCATTAATTACGAGATCTCCACGTGTCGAAAGCGGAGAGGAGCAGAGGAGTTGACTGCCAGGCCGACAAAGACGCCGCAACAGTACTGGCTCGCTCCAGTTACTGTTAAACTTGGAAGTTAGCCAATTTTGGCAAAATGCCAAAACTGCGCGTCTGCAAAAGCTACTGCCTGCGCAAGTACTGTCGAGAGGAGGAGGGACAAGGCCACCAACCAAGCAACGGATCTTAGCCAACCCTCCGCCTATAAATAGTGAAGGATGAAGACATGAAGAAGTAGAACACTACTTGAGCATTCGAGCGCATACAGCAAACAAACACTCCCAGCTTTCATAGCAATCTTCGAGTCTTTGTTTTCAAGTGTTCTCCGAGTTTCCAGTCCATCGGAACTCGTCTTCACAGCCTTCACACTTAGATTTTAAGCCCACTTCATATATCCAAGCTTAGAAGAAGAACTCTAGCCAATCTTTGCATTGACTGTAAAGAGTTCTTCATAGTGTGTCGTCAACCAAAAACCCTAAACTTCGTCTGTTAGGTTTTGAGTGTTGTCGTTAGGTTGTCCAGATCCAAGGCCCTTCTTTCATCGATTGAAGAAGCCTCGATCGTAGAGTTGAGATCCAAGCTTACACTTACATCGTTTGTGTAAAGCTCGATCGAAGCTAGGTTGTAAGGAGAGCCCGTAATCTCCCTGTCTGTCTGACTGAAGCGAGTGAAGCTTCCAGTCTTTGTTAGGTTTGTGTAGTGAACCCGCAATCACTACGTCTGTCGTTTGATCTAGGCAAGTGAAGCCCGATCCCGACCAGGTTTTTGAAGGACCCGTAACCTTCAAGTTCTTGAGTGAAAAGAACAGTTGCCGTCGTGCAACAAAGTGGACGTAGGAGCGTTATCTCCGAACCACTATAAATCTCTGTGTCGTATCTCTCTTACCTTAATCTCTTTACAGTATTCGATTATCCATTGCACGTGCATATAAACAAACTTAACTTGGATTTTCAATTACTTAGGAAAGATTATAGCTCACCAAATTCCGCACAAAGAGTAAAGTCTCACTCTTGATCAAGCTCTAAGCTTAGGTCAAGAGATTCGTGATTGCTTTTGATCTAGCCCTCGGCTAGGTCTTAGTATTTCCAAAGAGCACTTTACTTTATACTCTGAGTTAAGGAATTGAAGTTGAAAAACTTCAAAATACGTATTCACCCCCCCCCCCCCCCCCTACGTATTTTTCCTATAGCAAACCGGGACCAACACAGATCCACCGCATGCAGCATTGACCCAAGCACGTTCTTGTGGTCGAAGTCCCATCATGAAGTATTGAACCAAGTTAGGTTCGGCGATTGCGTGCTGTGGGGACTTGGCCAAGAGCTGTTTGAAACTGCCCTAATACTAGTAAAAGTTCTCTCCCACACCCATCTTGATCGAGCTGATCCTTTTTCGCATGTTCTGAATGCGGGAAGCGGGGTAGTATCTTTCCAAGAACTTTTGTTGCAGCTGTGCCCAGGTGGTTACCGAGCCCTCTTCTAGAGTATACAACCATTCCCTTGCCCCATCGTGTAGCGAAAAGAGAATGCCAGCAGCCTTATATACTTTCCCATGTTGCCTTGAAATCTGATAGTGCAACACGTCATTTCAAAGTCCTGGAGATGACGTTGAGGGTCTCCAGGCATGTCACTGAACTTAGGCAATTGTTGTAAGAATGCATGCTTAAGTTCCCAATCTGCGGCCGAAGGCACGGGCAAAGTGATGCCCAATGGTCGCAGATTTGCATTGTTAGGGAATACTATTACCCTCATCGTCTGCTCAGCGTGATTAGGCGGTGCTCGCTAGCCATCTTGATCAGGCCATCTCACGTTGCCTTCTTTCCCGAGCTCGTTGTTCAAGCCTTCTCCTTTGTGCACGTATTTGACGGTTGGTCCTCTCAATTTCAGCGTCGTATCGAAACTCCTCACCTTGAGCACCACTCCTCAATTGTATGCACTAGTCCAGCACCTAAAAACAAAAATTGAAAAGATTACTTTTAGCGCAACTCCCCTGCAACGGCGCCAATTGACGCTAACGTTGTTTAGCCGCAATCAATAAATTTATAAAACATATGCCTTGACTTGTAAAACTAGTATAGCAATGGTAAACACAGAGTCAATCCCACGAGGAGTTGGAGTAACAATCTTTTCATAACCAAATTGTCACATTTTGGGGGTGGGCGTTGCCCAAGACAGAATATAAAAGAACAAGGAAAAGTAAAGGCAACGTAATTAAAAAGACTAGTAAGCAATAATTAAAGAAAGACCCATCCTGGGCAAGTACCCTTAATTATAACATAACTCCACTCGTTCATCGGTCTTAACATTTTCATACATGCATATGTCATCGGTTATAGGCAAGTCACTAGGCAAGACCCTTTACTGTCACGTGTCACGTGCCCTGCTAATGTGTGCCCAATCCACCCTTACAGATTAGAGATGTAAATCCCCCTAACCTAGGCAATCTACGCGCAAGGCTAGTTGTCACGCATCCTGCCCAAGCAGCATTATCGATTTGTGGTGAACACGAATAGCCTCAGCGGTAGGCCAAACGTCGTCCTATGACTACACTCTGTTGCTAGTTCACACTATATGGCGCGAGAGCTATCTACACATTTTCCCCATGTATTGTATGTAATCATGCTTGACTCGATTTGAACCGGCCGCATACCCGACCAAGACTAACATGAATTGTAGAACATAACCTAGCAAACTCGGAAACACATACATGCATTATTAAGCCCAACATTCTGACCTCACGAGTGTTAAGTTACATTATGACTATGGCATCTTGCCCAAGATGGGTTTAAACGACTACTCTAGCATGCTTGGAATTGAAATGATAGAATTAAGTAAAGAAGACATAATGAAAACGGAAGTACGCGAAATATTATAAACTAAAATCCAAAAGGGCGGACACCAACGTCGACCATGCAAATACTAAAAATAGAAATAAGTTTGCCAGTAGGACTTGTTCATTCCTGCCCACTCTCAATGAAAAGTAAAAGCATGAATGGTAAAGTATAAAAACAGCTCCGGTGAAATGTGTGGTGATCGAAGATAATTCTTGAAATGATGCTACTATTTATACTTGTAGATGGATTATGGACCAGGCCCATCACATCGGTTGCTATGGTTTGAGTTCGGGAGAACTTGCCTTGTTGCGTAGATTTCTTTCCTTGTTGATCACCGCGAGTGTTTGGAATGAATCTCAGCTGGGATTCTTACCTTCTTCGCTTCTCCTCATTTGTTCGGAACCCTCATCCTAGCCCGATGTGGTCGTCGTACAGCCCACGATCACGCCTTCAGCCCGACCCATTATGCTTCTACTCTGTCTTGCCCAGTCAGCTCCCCAATCCTGTCTTGCCCTCTCCAAATGTTGCCCAAGCTTCCCTGAAACTAAAATGTGTCCTCCCAAGCACAAGACTCATGCAAAAGACTCAACTAAACACCTACATCCAGACACAAAATGATACAAAATACGAGCATTAATTAGGCTCGAAAGTCAGCAACGCCTTTATTACTAAGGCGTGGATTCGTTCAAGTTGGGATGCGAAAAGAGAATGAAATCGAATTTAAGAGAGAAAGGTATATAACAAGTGTCCAACCATTTCTATAAACGACATTCACTAAAAATGTGCAATTCTTTTTCTTTTTTTTCTTTCTTTAATTCTTCCAATTACATTTCTCGATAATTTATGCTCATCTAGCTATCTCCTTTTAAAAAACAAAAGATTTAAAAAAAGAAAAAAGAAAAAGAAAAATTCACCATTAACTTAACTCTTTACCTTAAAAGTGATATTTTTTTTTTTTTTCCTACTAGCTACCTAGAATAACTATCTAACAATTTATTAAAATATATGTCAACAACACTATTACACACTTACGATAAACGAAGGGATTACAATACAAAAACAACAATTTAGTAGAGTTTTGTTTCATGTATATTAATTGAAAAGAATTCTTTTACACCGCGAGAACCACCTTCCTTTAATTTGTTTGCACTATGCCAAAAAAGTTCATACATAACGTAAAATTTGCGTTATCTATGTGCAAAAGGAAACTGTTAAGAATACTGGTGTTATAAAAAGTCCCACTCATACATAACGGTTCAGTACCGTTATCTATGTGAGTTTTTCATAACGGTTCAACATTTAATACATAACACTCATATACCGTTATGTATAGTTAAATTAAGCAAGGTTCTCCGAATGATCTCCTACCATCGTAAACATATTTAACGTGATCACGACTGATGACAGTAATATAACTAAGGTAAATTATTATAAATACATACCCAAATAAACCTTTAAAAAATCATACAAAAAATACTTGACCCTAAACAAAAATTTATTAATATAATATTGCATATTAAGAATGAAGCCCGAACCCAACGGACTGATTTGGATAGCTCGAAGAAAATAGTAGGTTAGGGTTAAAAAATAATATCTCGAAAGTAAAAAAGTCCGATAAGGCCGAACCCGTAAAAGCCTGAGCCCTATAGGTTTGGCCCCGAAAGCCCGGTGGTTTGGCCCTGTGGGTTTACCATAAATCATGAATTCTTGTTATATTTAATTACTATACTCATAAATTTGATAATTATGTCGTGTTTTTAATTATTATTGAGTATTTTTTTTTTTATAAAAAAACAATAAAAATGTAGCAATCATTTTAAATTCTATACAATTTTTTTCAACTTGGTAAAAATTAAAATAAAGATTAATATTTCAAAAATATGTTTGCTAAATACACAATATCTAATAAATTATTTATTTTATTTAATATTTATTTTAATATACTTTATACGATGTCAATTTTATTTTATAAACTTAATGGCCAAGTGGGCAAGCCCCAAACCTCTGGGTTAGGGTTAGAGCTAAAAAATATTAGCCCGAAAAAAAAAAATTTAAAAAGATCGATTAACTCGAAACGAATAGCCTGCAATCTGATAGGGCTAATCTGAAATTCTGTGGGATGGCCCGTATGACATCCATAATAACGATAGACATGAGAGCATTTCTCTACTTAGTACTTAAACACGCTCGTAATTAAACGTGCTTATTAACTGTGACGTGTAGTGACATGTAGGACTGGGAGCAATGATGTGGCAGAAAATTCACGTGACGGGGCCGTGGGGGACGATGAGCGCTGAATTGTAAAACACCACCGCACCATGTCAGACGTTCACGTGGAATGCTCGTGATTTACTATTTTATATTTTATGCAATTATGCCTTTTGATGCTCATTTATTTATTCATATTTCGTACACCCTCCGTCCCCTAATAAGTGTCCCGAGCCGTCAAAATGCAATAACCAAGAAATTGTATAAATTTACCATATTAACCCCTAATCATTACATTGAAAGTTGAAAAAGTGAAAAAAGTGTAATGATAATAGGGGTAAAATTGGTAGTTTAGCAAAAATTTTACATTGAAATATGTGATAGGACACTTATTAGGGGACAAAAATTTTGGCAGCTCGGGACACTTATTAGGGGACGGAGGGTGTAGTAATTAAGAATTTTGGCTTTAATATTGTTGTCACCTCGCACGAGCACTTCTATCACTACACGCCCCTCCATGCCACCTAATTCACACAATCATTGCTACTACTCCCTCCGGACTTTTACAGTTGAGTCGAAACTTTTCGACGCGAGAATTAAGAAGAGTTGTTTAGTACTTTAAGTATGTTTGATAATTGAGAAGAGAATGAGATTATGTTTATAATTGAGAAGAGTTGTTTTAATTAATATAAAAAATGTTTTTTATTAATTAATATTTTGTTTTTCAGTTTATTTTAAATTAATTTAAAATTTTCTGGATTTTTTTTTTATAAAATTATTGTTGATGTTTAAAATTAAAATAAAAAACTTTTCTGGATTTTTTTTTTTATAAAATTAAAACTTTTCTGGATTTATTTTAAATTAATTTAAAATTTTCTGGAATTTTTTTTTATAAAATTATTGTTGATGTTTAAAATTAAAATAAAAAACTTTTCTGGATTTTTTTTTTATATAAAATTAAAACTTTTCTTGATTTATTTTAAATTAATTTAAATTTTCTGGATTTTTTTTAATAAAATTATTGTTGATGTTTAAAATTAAAATAAAAAACTTTTCTGGATTTTTTTTTATAAAATTAAAACTTTTCTGGATTTATTTTAAATTAATTTAAAATTTTCTGGATTTTTTTTTATAAAATTATTGTTGATGTTTAAAATTAAAATATTTTAAATTAATTTAAAATTTTCTGGATTTTTTTTTATAAAATTATTGTTGATGTTTAAAATTAAAATAAAAAACTTTTCTGGATTTTTTTTTTTATAAAATTAAAACTTTTCTGGATTTATTTTAAATTACTTTAAAATTTTCTGGAATTTTTTTTTTATAAAATTATTGTTGATGTTTAAAATTAAAATAAAAAACTTTTCTGGATTTTTTTTTTTTATAAAATTAAAACTTTTCTGGATTTATTTTAAATTAATTTAAAATTATTTCGAGAGAGACGGCAATGGCGATAATGGAGAAATTGAGAAATTGTGGCGTAATTAGTATGTTAATTAAGTAAAATAAGGGGTACAATTAGTTTTGTGTTTAGTACTTAATTTTTACCCAAAAAGGAAACGACTCAACTAGGAGAGACCGGCCCAATCGGGAAAGTGACTCAACTGTAAAAGACCGGAGGGAGTATTATTCTACCAATCAATTAAATATTTTGTTTACTATAGTCATTGGTACCACCCACCCACTAGTTAATTATACCAAGGAAAAAATATACTTCCTCCATCTCATATAAGTAGTCTCATTTCAAAGTGGCACAATAGTCAATGAGGAGGGTAATATGTGGATGTAATTGATTCTGAGGAGAGAGAGTTAATTGTAGCCACATATTCTTTACCATTTTAGGAAATGAAACTAATAGATGAGATGGATAAAAATGGCAAATGGGACTACTTATATGAGATGGAGGTAGTATATATATATATATATATATACTAGCTAGATAGACGACGGAATCGACGATAGAGAATTTTCCGACGTATTTTAAACATGTTGTATATCGTTAAGTCTTGGTATTGTTCAAAAAATTATATTATCACAAGGTTGGTATTTTCATAATACCATTCAAATTCATTTTTGCATATAATATATATATATCCGTCCCGCCAAAGACGTTACATTTTTTTTGTCAATTTCTGACACGTTTTTCTACGCTTCTTGATGAAGTGTTTTAAAATAGATTTTTGAAGAATTTTTTCTTTTGCAGGATAATACAACTATCATAGTATCCCGTAAAAGAAAAAATTCTTCAAAAATCTATATTAAAACGCATCATCAAGAAGCGTGGAAAAACGTGCCAGAAATTGACAAAAATAAATGTAACGTCTTTGGCGGGACGGAGGTAGTAGCATTTTACCCCGCGATGCAGGGATTTAATCGATAAATAATAGTGTATGACAAATGTTAGTTATAAAATATTTAAATTATTCATAATTTCACTTCGTTTCACAATGAAAAACTTTTTTTTTTTTAGAGAGTAGTACACTCAAAAAATATGCTTGTGTAGCCCTATGTACATTTTATATACATATATGTATGAGTTGGTTTGCATGTCGATCTCATTTTTATAGATACTTAATATAATTCATTAATTTATTAAGATTAACCTGATTTATCCATACAATAGGAATAACCCATATTTAACTATAAACATTCATGTATGCATGAATTTTTATAGAATTTATAACATTATCAATTGAGTTTACCAATGCTTTATCAATTGTAGAAAAATGAACATGCAAAGAAAGAATATTAATGTGTACAATAACATATTGAATATTATTAGTCAAGGGAATAAATAAAATCAATAATAAAATATTATAAAGTAGGACATCAATTATATTGAAGCTTGAATTTCAATTTATATGTTAAAATTTTAATGAATTAAAAAAGGTATTCATAATATTTTAAAAGAAGAAGAAGAAGAAGAAGAAGAAGAAGAAGAAGAAGAAGAAGAAGAAGGAGGAGGAGGAGGTTTTCATAGAAATAATGCATTAAGTGTTTGTATAGGAAATAACAAAATGTCTAATTTAATTAGAGGAAACTAATAACCTTATTAAATAAAAAAAAATAAAGTTCAATTACCAAGAAAATTGGAGGGAAATGTATTTTACTTTAGTATACACACACACTACTGGATAAGGAGTGAGTCGGTATGGTATATTAATATTTTTTTTACTGTTACAAAAACTTTTGTCATAACAGTATTGAACCTTGGACTCAAACATACAAAAAGAATTTGTTAGAAAAATCTATCACCGGAGATTAATATTCCATCGTTATTCCTTTTTATTGACGGCTTGGTGACGGACATAATCAACCTCTAAAGCAAACTTAGTTAGATCTTTATTAAAGAATACATTCCGTCACTAGAATTTAATGATGGGCTAATGACGTATAGTCCGTCATTATCTGTACAAGAAAATTGGTATAGTGAAACTTCAGTATGATCATGTCGATATCAAACTCACGTTTCTTCAATTTATCATATTTCGAAGTATACAGTACTAGTTTTTGCATAATATTTCGGGTATATAAATATATGTTGCATTTTTGCAATATTGATTCACATCGATATAGTTAGAAATTTTGAAATTTCGAACTCTTTATATCATACTCCCTCCGTCCCATAGCAGTGGACTCATTTGTTTTTGGACTTTCCGGCACGCATTTCCACCGAGATGTAGTACGGGTTTTACGATATAATTTTGAAATATTATTTCTTTTACGGGATACTACGATTTAATTAATATCATAAACGTATTTAGTTTCGCTCAAATCGACTCAACTTAGGTTTCTTAATTGAGCAAATTATAATGTAATACGGAGTATTATAATAATTGGTGGTCAACTCTGTTCCACTGCAATATTATACCCAAATTAATTGGGCATATACCGTACTTAGTTGTATACTTTAATAAGTAATTACGAGTTTGCCACTTGCATGTTCCTAATGTATTTGACATATGATTTTTTTTTTTTAAACAATAACAGTTTGTGGACTGCGTATAAGAGGAGGTGGAGCATAATTTAAATGTGTACTACCCAATAATTAGTTAGGTGCTAACTTTTCTTCCGAAATTAAATTAACGTGTCTGTAGATTTGAATTATTAATCATGCATGCTATTTTTACCACGGTTATTGAACTAGAATGTGTTTCTCGATATGCGTGTATTAGCTTTGCACAAAGTCCATACTAATCTTTCTCGTATCATTTTAATTTTATGGATATTCCCGAAGTGACTACTATTACAAACTATATAGAAAATGAATCTAAAGATTTATATAATTGTTGTAATTAATACACGTAAAATCAATTGATGACTTGAGTCTGTTATAAGGAATATACAGAGTCACGTATATCTTCTCTATTAAAATCTACCTGCATCTACCCTATGTGAGAGTCTGCAATCGAAGAGGAATGTTAGTGAACCGTGTATATTATGTGTTGTGTTGATTCTTTTACATCTTTTGCGCATATGTTACAAAAACACATAAAGATTAATTAATTATGAATCAGAGACTTAACATGTTACACATTGTGAAATATATAATAGACAAATACAATGCGTGAGAATTGCTCAAATAGTCATCGCCACATTGAACATGCCCACATGGACATTGAAACGTTTCAAATTGCCGCTATTATCGTCATTTGCTTAATAGACGATGACGATTATTCACAATTGTCTATATATATCGTGTGTTTTCAAAATAAACAATATCGAAACCCTTGTTGTTGATACGTCAAACGGACAACGAGGAATCCTTATTGTCTAAGAGATTGGCGTTCCTCATAATAGACTATACATCAAATAAATAACAACATACACTTCTTTATGGACAATAGATACTTGTATACTATATAAAGTTATAACGATGTTTATAGAACAATCCAATAAAAAAAAAATTAGACATCGATGGAACGTAGGTAACACTAGCAAGAGGACCTACAAGTCAGCAGTTTAAGGAGCATATGCTTTCCTTACCTAGTTGACGTTTTTTTTCTGCATTGCAAATCCTCCCAACCCAAGTTCTACACTGGTCCCTCTTCTCATCTCTTGCATCATTGCTCTCTCTCTCTCTCTAGCTAGCTAGATTTTTCCTTACGTGACAAACAATACTGCTTGGAGATAGTTTGCACATGGGGCTGTAACTGTTATCCCAGCCTAATAATCAGTGTTGATTCCTTTCCACTTAAACATCATAACTTCACTGAAATTCACATTCTTTACTTAACTACCTCCTTTTCTTGATCGATTTTCAATATCACCTTATCTATCTACCTACATACTATAATTTAATCCATCTCACAACCATTATTTTTAGAGAGAGAGAGAGAGAGAGAGAGGGAAGCGTAGATCGATGCCAAAGATTGCAGTATTATTTCGCAGAAAATACACATGCATGAGTACATAATTTGGCAATGATAATTAATTAGCCAACATATTACTTAACATTCTTTCTTCAAATTAATAATTAAACTCAAATTAATATTCATAATCATATATATATATATATATATATATATATATAATTATTCCGCCATATGTTGAACGTTCGCCGCCGCATGGTGGTGGTAGCCCTTTCCGGCGACGACCGGGAAGTAATTCCCACTCGTCATGGGCACGGGGAACCCCATCCCGGCCGAGGCCGCGGCGGTGGCGGCCATGGCCGCCACCCTCTCTAGCGACTGCACCTGGCTCTTCAAGAACTTGACGTAGTGGATGGCCTCGTCGAGCATCGACGCCGTGTCCATCTTCGTCCCGCCGGGGACCAGCCGCTGCAGGATCCGGATCCTCTCGCTGATCCTCTCCCGGCGGTGGCGCGCCGCCACGCTCTGGGGGTCCGTCGATATCCGCACGTTTCGCCGCTTCGGCGGCTTCACCGACTCCGGGTCGATGTGGATCGGCTGCATCGCCGCTATCCGGAATATCATCTCCCGCATCGCCGCCATCGAGCTCCGCTTCTGCGCCGCTGCCGCCTCGAAACCTTGCCCAGCCGGGTACCCCCCCGCTCCCGCCTCGCCGCCGTCGAATGACAGAGACGACGTCGTCTGATGATGCATTCCCATCATCGGCGGCGGGTGGAGCGCGGCTGCATTGGCCGCGAAGTCCATTATGGGGAGTTCGGTGACGTCGGCGTAGGCTCCCGATAATTCTGGAAGCTTCTCCATCTCCATCAGCATCATCTCCATTTGATCTTCGCCTCCACTTTTCATGAAATCAATGTCCATCTCTCTCTATATATATGTATGTTAGTATATATTTGAATAGTTCCGAGAAAAAATGAAATATTGTTGTGAATTATGGGAGGAGGGATGGAAAAAATGAGTAGAGAGAGAGAGAGAGAAAGAGTGAGAGTTTTATCAGAAATTTGCAGAAGAGAAGTAATGGAGAGGGAATTAGGTTTGAGAAATTTTTTGTGTAGAGAGGAATAAAATAGTGATATTGGGAACTGGCTAATTTAGCCACTGGGAAAGGTATATATAACGTACAAGTGGGTTTCACTATTGTGTGATATTTTATTGGGATGGATTAATTAAATAAATTCGGAAGTTATCTTATACACTGCTGGTACACAGATGGTATGACAATGTCTTGTTAATATTTTTTATAGAAGTTAATTTGTTTTAGTACAGTTTACTTTTCAAGCATGTATTTATAGAAAAAATTAATATATTATTATCACGTTACATGTAGACTTTAAGTATGCTTTCGATAGATATGAATGCATTCCTATAAATAAATTAATATTTTTTTCCACAATCTTTAGGGTGGTTTTTTTTCTTTTTTGTCCGTCAATAATCTTTAAAATCTTTCTATTTTAGGCAATAGACCCACATAAAAAAAATTACTCCATATCGACCCTAAAAATATTATTATAACATTATCGCCGGACATTTTAACATATCACTAAAATATATTAAACTCCGTATCGAACCTGAAAATCTAGGACCAGGGGAGTATATATAATATTGTGATGAAGAAATGCTCTGATTATATATGCATCATCGTCCCCTTTAGTTTTAAAATAATGTCAATTATCGTAAAGTTGGTGGGCTTTATCTTTTTCTTTTGTGCGAAATCAAGTTGTTTATTTTCTTCTCTTTTATACTTATTTTGGGGGAGAAATTAAATAATTGAAACGATCTTCTCTCCCTATGTGTCAGATATTCGAGTGTGGAATTATTTAATTGCCGCGTTGAAAGCATCATCGGGGATGATTTATTAAATTAAACTTTAAAATTAATAATTTATGTGGGCCCACTTCTTACATTACATGCAACATAATCTCCTAGGTTTAGCATGTTGATTCCGTTATAATCAACCTTGATATTCTTTAGATAAACCGAGAAATGTGAGTCTAATTACCACTCGTCTTCTCTTTATTATTACTATTATTATATTTTTTTTTAACATAAATTTTTAAAGTCGTGCCATTCAAAATTAAAATTCAAAACCTTTGACCTTAAAACTTAATACTCTACATACCGTTAGGTAAACATACATTCGTCCTAACTTTTGATGGCATATGCTGTCCCAATATAATGCTGACATTACCATTTACCAATCGTTTCTTTATTTGGTTATTTTACTATCTCACAACAATGTTATAGTAAAAATTAAAAAAAAAAATTATCAATAACATTTAAACTAATAAAATTGATTTACTTTCTTTTACTTTTTTTTTTTTTTTGATAATGTATACCTTAATTTTGAATTTATCAACATACACAAATAAAATATGAAATTGAATCCTACAAAATAATTATAAATATCAATGTTGTTAAAAAAACGCTAGCAAAATAATCGTAAAGTTAAACTAATTAATCAAAATACATTGAATTTAATGAAAAAATGTATACAAAATGAGGGGAAAAATTACATTTATGAGGCAATTGGGACACTAAACTTGATTTAGAAGATGCCAAGTACTTTTGCGAGCTTAAATTTTGAAGTAGTACTTTTTTTTATTATTATTTTTCAAAATTTTCATTCGTGTGAGCTTGGAATTGATGCTCGATTCCTCCCCACATATCAAAAAGTAGAAAATAGAGAATATGTATACATATACTACTCATATCTCATATAAGTAGTCTTATTTGTCATTTATGTCTATCTCATTTATTGGGGAATGATATGCTAGTCACCTTATGGTGAGCACCTTCGTGGGTATCTTCATCTTCGATATCATTTTGTTCGTTTTTTTAATTGTAATATATTCTAATATCTTATAAATTAATATTGAAATCACTAAATCCAAAAAAAATATAAATATAAAAGCTCAATTTATTTTATTATACACTTTTTGAACTTGTTGGGAACCCCTTGCAGTTTGATTTTGATGATGTTTATCGAAACCACACTTAGGCATATTTTACTTGTTTAGGGTTAAGGCCGATAGATCGACCTGCTACCTGTTAGTGCAGGTCGATGCTCTCTAAAGTTTTAAATGCAAGTTTGATCCACTCTGTAAGAGAAAGGTCGTTTATCGACCTGCCTCATTCGGATCGAGCTGGCATATCTAGCTGTCTATCGACCTTCCTTATCAAGCTTCCAGCCTGCTTTGACTTAGAAGATTTCAAGTGCTGGATTATCATATCAAGGTCGATGCTCCGCCTTCATGGAGCAACACGACCTGATCCTTGCCACGTGGTGTGCCAGCAAGGACGAACTTTCCCAACGGCTAGAAGTGAGTCAGCCTCCAACGGCTAGTGCCACGTCATCCTGATTCCAACGGCTAGTTTTTCAAAACTGCCTATAAATACTTCAGCCATTATCGGATTCAAGCACGGGAAACTCAAGCTATCAACGCAAAATCTCTGCCAAAATCTCTGCCAAAATCTCTCTCAAGTTCATATCCATTCAAGTGTTCGAAATCCCATTAGTTTCCCAAACACTTGACGAAGAGAGATTTTCTACTCCGATAAAAAGCCAACAACGACGAAGCGTTCACTGCTGCTTGTCGTTGATTCAAACATCTTCTTCTCCGACCCGTTCGAAGTTAGAAAGATTGTTTTGTGTTCTTCACCATTATAGAGTTAGTCAAGCTCTGTAATTCGTGAAAGGTTGTTTGTACGTTTTTGTACGAAAGGTTGTAAGGGTCACGACCCAAAACTCGTGTCTAGATATATTCAAGTTAGAGTGTATTTAGAACTGATACTCAGTCAGTATAAATAAGAGAGAGGTTGAATCCAAAGGTAAAGGGATTCTCAGGTCGAGTCGACCTGACGTGGACGTAGGAGGGTTTCTCCGAACCACGCTAAATCGCGGTGTCTCTCTCTCTCTCTTTACTTATCGCTCTTTCAATATCTTATCATACTGACGAGCATCAACCTGCGTTTCATGAAACAACCTGCATTGGCTTAAGGAAGATTTTTTCAAAGAGTAATCAACCTCCACCAACTTCCGCATAAACAGTTTGATAAATCAAGCTTGTTACCAAACGAGCTTGATAGATCAATCTGCCTCTGATAAGAGTCGACCTTGACAATCGACCTTCTGATCGACCTGATTTTATAAAACGTCAAAAACGGTTGGCATTGGTGTATTCCCCCCCCCCCCCCCATACACCAATTACTCTTTTCCGGGACCAACAAAACTTATAAGAATAAATGAACAAATCGAGCATTGATATTTATATATTTTTTTTTAGATTTAGTTATTTCAATATTAATTTATGAGGTAATAGAATATATTACAATTGAAAAAATTGAACAAAATGATGTCGAAATGAAAAAATGACGAAGGTGCCCACGGAGGTGCTCGCTATAAGGTGACTAGCATATCATTCATCCCCATTTATTAGTCTCATTTCCTAAAATCGCAAAGAATACTAGGCTACAATTAACTCTTTCTAGCTCCTCACAATCAATTATAACCACATATTTCTTTCCTCATTGGCTATTATGCCATTTTCAAATGGGACTACTTATATGAGATGGAGGTAGTATAATACATTTATTAGTTCTTTTATCCACGGTCCACCAATTCTTAATCAATTGTTTTGGACACAAAGTATAATTTATTTTGATGGTATATTAATAAATTATTGTTTATGGACCTATTTAATATTTTTAATAGTATTAATATGTAAAGTGTTAAAATAATAATACTCCCTCCATTTCATACTCCTATAAGTTATCTCATTTGTTTTTTTGACTTTTTTGGCACTCGTAGTATCCCGTAAAAGAAATAATAGTTCAATATTATATCGTAAAACCCGTACTAGGTTTCGGTGGAAATACGTACCGGAAATAAAGCAAATGGGACTACTTATATGAGGTGGAGGGAGTATAAGTGTATTGAGAAGCGTACGTTTAAAATAAAAATGTTTAAGAAATGGTAGACGTCCTGTCCTAATATAGTTTTAGTATAAAAAAAAAATGTTGGATGGTTAAGTATATTAGATTATTGATGTATCTTGTAAGAAAATATATTCAGAGTGTAACAAATGTGAATATATATGTTCTACAGATTGTGAAAAAATTGATAGTCAAGGTTGATTTTTTTTTTTTTTTTTTTTGACCATGCATTAATTATAAGTATTATTAATATAATGAATCGTTATAAATGTATGTATACGGCATATATACGGAGTATTTTTTTGTATGACCTTTCTCCTCTACATATACCAAATATCGGAGCATTATATCTGTATACATTTTACATTTTCGAATTAAAGGATAAACAAATAGTTTTTCTAATGATGATGATCTTGCATGCAAATATGCAATAAGTTTCTATTTGCTATTCATTGTCTAATTTTCGTGTTCCAATTGCCTTTAAAATTTATTTAATCTTATGAGTTTTTAGCGATTTTCATTTTTAATATTTTAATTTAATTTTACGATTATTTTCAAAGGTTTACTTATCAATACATAGTTTATAAGTATTTTTTACAATTAATTTTAATTTTTCTTAGTTTAAATATGGTTGATAAATAAAAAAAATATGCGAAATAATTGTTACTACATCCGCCCAACTGAAAAAAAGACCTTTTATTTTGGCATCGGATTTAAGACGAAATTGATGATAGTGTGTTTAAGTGACAGATGGTGGATTAAAGTCTTGTGTCTGAATTTTATTGGATTATAATTTTTTATTTTGGGAGAGGCCCCTATATCAATGGACGTCCCCAAAAAGAAAATGTCTATTTATCAATGGACAAAGGGAGTATTCAATTTTTATTTATACATATTAATTTATTAGATTTATAATATTATAAATATTTTATTTTTGCAATAAAAATTTTACTCCCTCCGCCTCCCATATAATTAGTGTAAGTATTTTCACTTTGGTTCGTCCCCCATATTACTTTGGTGGACTAAAATGGAAAACTTTCATTAGTAAAATGACCTTTTTACCCTTAATATCCCAAAATGCATGTCTTACTATTCATGTCATGTGACCCTTATTCTACTACTAATGCTACTACTACTTTTCTTCAGTTTTACTTACCACTATTTTCCCTTACTATGCACGGGCGGAAATATATGCCTTTGTTTTCCTGAAATATAGAATATAATGCCTTGTTTTACTGAAATATAGAGCATAATTATAACTCAGTGAATCATTGATACTAAACTAAAATATTATTTTCATTGTAAAGAAAATTTTTAAATGCCCTATATATACTGTGAGTTTAGTTAAAATTTTTATGATATAATATTCTATTAAAAAATGTACTCCTCCAGTGCTATTATATTATTCTTATTTGAATATCTTATACCACTTATTAATATAAATGAGATGGAGGGAGAAATTTATTTGACTATGAATATTAGTACTTCTTATGTTCAACTTTACTTGGCTTGTTTTGTTTCGGCATGAAATTTTATGTGTAATAAAAGTCTAATTAATTCCTTTCACTTTAAGAAATGACCAATTAAAATGAGACATCATGATTAGTAAAAGAAGTCAAGTGAAGTGGGACGGAGGGAGTAGTATTTAATCACATAATATCACAAAATGTTTATTAGTTTAAATAAACCATTTCACTTATAATATTAATTGGTTAAATACAATTTTTATTTTCCAAATTAAAATTATTTACAATAGTAATTCGTAATATTTGGTCAAAATTAGATTTAAAATCATATTTTTCATAATTCAAGCTTGGACACAATTTATAAGTTGCCAAAATAAATATACATGAAATTTTGCTATTACTCCATAAATAGTTAACAAAATTCAATCAGGATATATGTTGTATGATCGTCAAATGTGATCTTTTATTTTGGATTTGGTGTTCAACAGTCTCCCAAATCTGAAATTCATTAATATTAAAATATGTTTACATCAATCTTGATTATAATTTAGTTTATTTTTATAATTAATTTATAGGTTCACTAATCATATTTAAGATCTATAATTATTGTTCAACGTACCTTTTTTTTTGCATTGATCTTTTGAAAAGAGGATAAATATTGAAACTTATACATAATCATCACATAATATCCATCATATACATATGTTATAGTTAAGAAATATATGATAATTATTGATTTTATTCATAGTATTTCTTAATTAGGTACATAGATCGGAAGTTTTACTACTGATATATTTTCTTGGTAATTTTAATTAAAGAGATTAAAATGACTAAATATTTAAACATAGCATATGTCATGTATTTAGTCTTTTCCAAAAAAACGCAAGTTATTTTCTTATTAAACAATAACATAAAATATAATATCAGTCTATAAACATATAGCCATACAGACCCAAACATAAAAGGATGTTGCATACCAAGTCTTATTATCAATGTAAAATAATATTTAATTCATCATAATTCATTCAAAATGCTCTTAAAAGTGAAACTTAAAAAGGGGATAAATACAACAATGGAAGAAAAATGTTTTTGAACATGAACGCAAACTTATTATAATCTTCTTCGCTTTCTTCTCATGTTTTGTCCCATTGCTTCAAAATGGCCAAAATGCATTGAAGATGCATACCACAATTGCCTGCCATGAAGATAACTGAATAATGATTATGAAAAATGAATAAATTGATCGAAGATTTTTAGATAAATTTAAACAATACACAAAGGAACTATATGAGGGCACTTAATAACTTAATTATGGACGATCATCTTTGTTGAAAATGATTAAAAAAAAAAAAGATGTATTTATAGAATTCAACGTGTTCTTTCAAACAATTGTGTCTATTGATAATATACATGTGCAGAAAAATATTTATTAAAATTGATTTGAACTAATAAAGATAATTCGTTTTTGTAATCTATTATTTTTAATTTGCCAAAAAAAAAAAAGGAAAAGCAAACCGATTGTTTTGAAAGATTATATCTGTTAAAAAAAATCGTAATTAACTCCTTCGCAGCAGTTATAAATTTTTTTTTAAAAAATGAAAATATATGGATGGAAAATTAAAAGGTGAAAAATACAAAAATGCCCTTTGTACTTTCTTTTTATATAGTATATAGATTTTCATAAAACTTGTGTCGTTTCTCTCTCCACGCTAATATAGGAAACGGAGAAGTATAAAACTAATCCAAATAAATATTTGATATGAAATATATAGAAATTGGTACACAGAATACAACTCGTTGATTTTCTCCCGATTACATTTTCACTTGTAAATATGCAACATATGCGTGTACATAAAATAGAAATATAGTATAGTATAGAGGGTAGAGATGATGTTTGCATTATCGGTAGAAATAGGCCCACAGTACCAATGGCAGAGATCTAATCTACCAACTGTTCCAGGGTTGCCATAAGTGCTTTTGGTATTCAAATATTACTATACTATATATTATAATTATTATTCATACAAAAATCTAGTGCAATAATACTAATATTTTGACTCCCAAACTTATTTAACTTTGCAATAGATTTTACCATCTTTAAGAACCCTAAAACCCCACACTCACATGAAGCGTCAGAATCCCCCACCACCCTACCTATTATTACTTCACTATTTATTTATTCAAATGTTTGTGTAATTAAAATGTAAAATGCATGCATGATGAAATTAATTTGTGAATTTTCATGAGCTTGGATTTTGGGCGATACTTAAAATTAAAATGGAACTCCTTTTCTTTTAAAAGAAAATGGATTGCATGAAGTCAAATATGGGCGAAGTCCAACCATAATCAAAGATGGATACAAGGATTAACGACGCAACCATCTACTCACTACAGACGCGCGTGCGCACATGTGTATATATATATATATATATGAGATGGATCAAATGAAAACCTTACTTTTGGTGAAATCGTGAAAACCATATGTTTTTGTGCATAGCATGAATGCACTTTTATACATAACATGTTGCATAAAAAAAATATATTATTTTATTAAAAAAAAACCGCATATAATCCCTATATATTTTTGGTGCAACATGTTATGCATGAAAGTGCATCATGTTATGCACAAAAATGCATGGTTTTCACGTTTTCACCAAAAGTAAGGTTTTCACCATATCCCAACCCTATATATATATATATATATATATATATAGGGAGTGGTTCGTGTGCAAATAAATCTTTGCGTGCTAAAATGCGAAAGATGCTTAAAACTATACAAAATCATGCTTAAATCAGTATATATTTATGCTTACAACACCATTATGCTTTTTAATATACAAATCCATGCTTAAACCTAGTCATGCTTATGATACCTTATAATCTTGCTTAAATCAATTACAACCACAGATCAAATCAAGATCAATGGTCCAAATCTATTCTTATTTCTCACACCAGGACTTATATATATATATATATATATATATATATATATATATATAGGATAAATCAGGTGAAAACTAATGTTAAGTTGAAACTTAGAAACCGTCCACATCCGTTGATTTTGAAGATCTAATGAATCAGATTTGATTTCATATTAATGATTAAATAATCATTTTCGATTTTTTTAATGCATTTTAGGAATTATTTAGGGATATAATTGTAATTTTAATTCTGAAAAACTGAAACTTCCTAAATTAATGGATATGCATTAATATTTTTTTATTTTCAGTTATTTGATAATTATGTTAATAAATCTTAAGATCATATCTTCTCCGCTATTCCTTCTCATCGTATCTTCTTCTTCTCAGAATTCATCTGCGAATCCATTTTACGCAAGTTTTTTGCAGAATTTCTCCGCATCGTATATTATTCAGAAATCTTCTGCTTCGTATATTCATACAATTTTCTGAAATTTCGTTTTAGCGGAGGTCGATTTGCAGAATTCCTTCTGCATCGCATATTATTCAGTTCTTTTTGTTTTTGCAGAATTCCTCCGAGTATGATTCCAAAGTGCAGTTTTCCGGCGAGGAGCTGGAATAACCCGAATGCCATGAGGAACAGGAACGGGCCGGAGAGATCGGCGTCTTCGTGGAAGTAGTGATTGATCCGGAACGGATTCAAAATCGACAGGGTTTTCTGCTAGATTTGCTTGGTGGTGATCCCGAGTTCCTTAAGCAGCGGCGGCTCGTCGAGAGAACATTACTGAAGTTCTCAAAAATCTTCTCCTCCCTCCCCTCCTCCAATTCTGAAATATCGAGAGATCGTTGCTGCTGTGGATGATCAATCGTCGCCGTTGCCGCCTTCTATTTGGACTTCGCCCTTTGTTGTTACGTCGGAGGGTAATTCACCGTTGAAGTGGTGTCTCGCCCCGGGTGTGCGTTCGCTGTCGAGATGGATCTGGGTGGCTGCGCGCGGAGACGTGTCATCGGCTGCTCGCTCAAGTTCTGCTGGACATAATGCATATTGTGTCAATTTTGTTGCATTTTATAGATCATTCTAATGCATTTTCAATTTATTTAATTAGAGACTTCAGTTTTTCGTATTATGGTTAGTTTTCCATACAAGTTAGGGTTTAACTTTTCCTACACGTTAGGGTATAGTTTCCCTTACAAGTTAGGGTATAACTTTCCCAAATAGGGTTTTCGATTTCCCTAATGGGTTAGGGTTTTAGTTTGGTTTTTTGATACATATTAAACAAATTTTATGTATTATATTTTGTTGTACATATTTTTGAATGCATAATAAACACATTTTAATGCATTTTATATTAGATTTTGCTGCATTGTATCTGGTATTATCCTCCTTTTTCAACTCGTCGACAATCTTGTTTTTTTTCAATTTTCTTCTCTCTTTTTTTTTTTTTTTAATGCATAATCAATACATTTTACTGCATTTATAATAGATTTTGATGCATTGTATCTGACGTATTAATTGTTGTGTTTTCTTCACCGTTCTATCGATTTTTCTCGCAGATTTTTACTGGTTTTCTCCCCTCTTTTCCGACGGCCGTTTATTTCTTGAATGAAGATGTCGAAGGTAGTTTTGTTGGTAGGTGAATTTACTCCCTCAAATTCCGGCTGGAGAGAGAGAGGTGGGATAGTGTAGGTGGTTATGGAAATATCCTAATATTATGGAAGGTGGATTTGTTGCTATATTTTTCAAAATTTATGGACAGATTTGTCTTTAATAGTAGACGTTTTTTTATTTTAAATGCAATATTTTGGATTAATCTCAACCCTTGATCTATCCCTAATCAATGGATATGGTCGGTTTCTAAGTTGCAACTTAAGTTTAGTTTCCACCAGAGTGCTACCATATATATATTCTATTGCTAAAGTTGCCAACGTATTATCTACATTTAACAATTTCCCATTCTGCAACCACAAATTTCTATTTAATTATGTAGGTAAAATCATCAAAATTTGTTAGGATTTTCGTGGTGTCCCATTAATATTTTTTTTTAAGGTTTGTTCCTCACCATAATAGATGGAAAAACTTGCACACTATATAATTTCAACAAAATGGGTTCATAAATCTTGACTATTACTCTCATACTCTGGACATGACTAAAATAGACTTATTTAATATAGTTGTGATAATTCAATACTTATGTATTTGTCAATTTGGACCTACATCATATCATACAATATTTCTACGGTTGATATTGGTTAAAATTGCTACTCTTAAGGTTCATTATATTAGTGTTATTATTTTTTTATCAGGACGTTCCTTAAATTAATGTCACTTTAAAAAATTAAAAATTATTATCTCGCGCTACTTTAACATAAGAAACTTTCCTTAAATTAATGTCACTTTAAAAAATTAAAATTTATTATCTCGCACTACTTTAACATAAGAAACTTAGGGAGTATTACATTATAAGCATTTTATTTTAAAACAATTAACATAAGAAACTTAGGGAGTATTACATTATAAGCATTTTATTTTGAAACAATTAATAGAAATTTTAAAGGTTGCGTTATGGAGGATTCGAACTCGAGACCCTTTGATTCCGAAACTCAACACGCTACTGCTTGTCCAACACATGCACATATTATAAGCATTTTGTTACAGTATAGATCTATAGGTACATAGAAAATGTAAACGGTCTATTTATGGTAAGAAGAAACGGTACACATAGGATTTAGGGCGTTATATTAATAGCCAAATAATTGAATAAATGCATATGAACTATTATACTAGCATACTACTCTCTCTGTCCCATTTATAAAGATATAATTTATATTTTTGTCCGTCCCACTAATATATGGATATTACCTTAAATAGCAAAATTTAACCCACTAAAACTCATTCACACTACTTTATTCACCACTACCACTCTCGTATTGGTTCTCATACGGTAAAAAAGTTATCCTTTTATAAGTGAGATGAAGGGAGTATGATCCTAGAGAATTAAAATAAAATAATTGTTGTATGAATTTGATTCTGGAAGGTTCAGAGGAACAATTGAAGCACCTACATGAAAATAAATACTCCTTCTGTCCCGTGGCATTAGTCTCGCTTTCCTTTTTTGTCTGTCCCATTTATTAGTCTCATTTCCTTAAAAGGAAATAATTTAACACACAAAAACACTTTTTAAAACCCCTTTACCTTTGCATGCCTTGGTTACTGTGCCATATCCAAATGGGACTAATGTCACGGGACGGAGGGAGTATACGTTTCTCAAACAAATTGGGGTCGAGTTGGCACACTAGTCGAGGCAGGTCAGATTATGACTGCAACTACTATTTCATGTGCTGATTAAATATATCATGTTTTTTACTCTCAAATAAATTTGAACTTAATTAATGTTTCATGTCTTCACCGGACTTACCAGGCCACCACCGTCGGTGAATTATAAAATATATATACACACGAGATCGTGTATAAAATTGATTTATCGTAAACAAAATGATACATTTTCTAGATAATTGTAATACAGTGCTATTATGATGCATCGTCATCCTAATGCTTCAGCAGTATAATTTTAATGCATCATTTAATTTTAACTGTAGATCACGCAAAATCGCAAATAGCAATAATCCAAATCATTTCTCAATTCTTTGTTAATTATTTGTCTTTTTTTATGTGACATCTTCCTTATATACATATATTTTCATATCCATATTCAATACACTATACGTAGGTTCTCAAAAACTTTACCTCACTTTTCAATCCCACGAGTTTAAAAAATTATGTTATGATTTGTTTGTGGAAATTATTAAGTAGTATTCGTAAATGATTAATAATAATAATAATAATAATAATAATAATAATAATAATAATAATAATAATAATAATAATAATAATAATAATAATAATAATAATATAAAAACGATATAAAAGGTATTGGTAGTGAATTCCTGTCCAAAATTACAAAGTACATAATTTAAACGGACGATTTGAAATGAAATTACAAAGTACATAATAAAATTAGTTCTCCCTCCATTCCATTCAATTTGAGTACTTTTTTTTTTACACGAGAATTAAGGGTAAGTTGTTTTGTTTAAAATGTGTAGTTATTAATTCATGTATTATTCATAAAAAACAAACATGCCAAGTTGAGTGAGACGACCCAAAAAAATACCGCTCAAGCTAAACAGGACGAAACGAGGGAGCATATTTTCTCAATGGCGGGGGAGCCCTCCTAGAGAACTTCCAAGGCAAAATTATATACATTATTTAATTGAGTACATTGACAACGACTTCTTAGGATTATTAGAATAAATACGTAGATGATCAAATAATTCATATAGACAACCTTTGGCTATGCGACAATGATTATTAATTGTATCCGGATACATTTCCCGTATAAATACAATCAATCGTATAATAACTGTGACACGTTACTTGTCCTATCTAATCTTATATTAGATCACAAAACAATAAAAAAAAATTAACTATCCGTAAGAAAGTTTAAACAATCGAAGAATTTTGCGTTTGTTTGGCCGAAAGGTAACACCATTAATATTAAAAAATAAAATCTTATTTCTTGCCGAATGTTTAGAGTAAAAGAAGTTGGTGAACTAACTAAAAATGTTAATTTTTCTTATTCGTAGTTATTTTGGTCGAGATGCTCTCTCAAGTTGTGTGATCGATTGGCTGTTGGTTTGTCTTCTCTCTTTATTGGATAGATCTCTCTTTAGTAGGGGTGTTCATAGTCTGGTTTAAACCGTAAACCAAATCGGATCAAACCGTATTTTGCGGTTTGATTTGGTTTATGGTTTGAAAAAATATGGTTTGGTTTTTTATTTTCACAAATTATGGTTTACGGTTTAGGTTTGGTTTTTGAAAATATATAAACCAAACCAAACCAAACCAAACCGTAAACCATAAAACTGCAATTAAACTATAATAAAAATAATATTAATTATTAATTTCGGCATAAGTTACTTTTAATTTTAATACATCTCTGTTGAAAGTTAATAAAAAAATAAATAAAAGATAACTAACTAATATGGAGTACAATTTAATATAATACTTTTTATATAAACATTATATTAAACTCTAAAGATATTCGTTTTAAATTATCTACTATATTTATTACTCAATATTTATTGAAATTTTAAATTATTTCCTTTGGAATGTATCTCATACTTTTCGTTATCTTATGAAAAAAATTTCATAAATGATTTAGATAAAAGATTGTTGTTACTATTTATACTTAAATACAAACAAATAGTACTAAAACCGCAAACCGAACCGCACCAAACCGCATTAATATGATTTGGTTCGGTTCGGTTTTAGTATTAATGTGGTTTGGTTCGGTTTCAAAATTTTAACAAACCGTATTATGTGGTTTGGTTTGGTTTTTATATTAAACCGAACCAAAATTTGATACTCTTTAGAAATAAAAACTACAACTGTAGTATTAGAAAATATAAATTATTTTTAATTTGATTAATAAACTATATTTATTATTATAAAATCAAATCAAATTATCATATATTAAAATTGAAGAAAAATGCTTAAAAATGAAGAATTTAAAACACGATTAATACACCAACTTAAAAAAAAAAAAAAAAAAAAAAAAAAAAAAAAAAAAACATACGAAATACTCCCTTTGTGCCTTATATTAGTGTCAGTAGTTTACATTGGGACGTCCCCATGCTAGTGTGATTAACTAAAATAGAAAGATTCCCTCAGCAAAATGATCCTTTTACCCTTATTATTCCAAAAAAACTTTATTGTTGTTTATGGATTAAGGCCCTTACAACAACCTATTTTTATATCACAACAACTTGGGTGCGGCCAGCCGCACCATGCGGCTGGACCCACCAACCCGACCCCGACCCGACTCGGTTTGACTTGGGTCAACCCGACCCGGTTGACCCAATTTCGGTTCGGGTCAACCCGACCCGGTATGTGTTGACCCGACCCGTTTAGGTAAAGTGTCAATCTTTGTTAATAAAAATGCCAATCTTTATGAACAAAAGTGCCAATCTTATAAATAAAAATTTATACGTAATTTTATGTATGTAGTAATTTTAAAATTACTTTATAGGGTTCATATATCAATTTAGGGTTTTATAATTATTGTTTAGTATTTAACTTCAATTTTATAAGGTTGAATATGGATTATAAATTGAAACTTAGGATATATAATTCTCTAGCAAAAGTGCCAATCTTCATGAATAAAAGTGTCAATTGTTCTGAATGAAAGTGTCAATCTATTTGATATCGAAAATTTTATATTTTTTTATCGATTTGTTATTATAATGTTTTGATATTATGATTTATATTATATATATATATATATATATATATATATATATATATATATATATATATATATATACATATTATTTATTTCCATAACATGAAATTAATATTCATTATTTATGTATTTTCGTAAAAGTGCCAATTATTATGAATAAAAGTGCCAATGTTTCAAAGTGCCAATCTTTGTAAACAAAAGTGCCAATGTTTTAAAGTGCCAATCTTTATAAACAAAAGTGTCAATCTTAATCCGGCCTCACGGTGAGGCCGGCCTCACAGGAGTGTGCCCCTTTTTATATTTATTTTCTTCAATTTCACTTATCATTTTTCTTAAAATCTATACCGTTTCTCTCTCTATGCTAGTATGGGGGACGGGGGATTATATGTATAGCTATAAATATTAGGATTCTTTTTTTTTATATTTTATTTAAAAAATATGCAGAAAACGGATAGATTTTGAAAATTTATGGTTATGGACGATGAATCTGCACCATATGACTAGTTCAATCAAGTAGTTCAATTCCGAGCTATATATAAATATAACTAATGTAGACTATCAATTCGAACATTCTAGAAATCTCATAAACATAAGGAACGACGTAACTCTACATATTATCTAATCTGATAAGGAACGACGTAACTCAACATATTTGTAATTGAATACCAATAAAGGTTTTAGTCTAATTTTTATATATTTCTTAATTATTTATTTTATAGTCTAATATATATCTATTCTCTATATATATATATATATATATATATATATATATATATATATATATATATATATATATCTTTATTATTATTTTTTAAGTTGGGTGGAGAGGAGCGATGATTCATTGAACCTGAGACATCTCTTTTTTCACTTGAAAGATAGTTAAATGATTTATTTTAATTAACACAATTAAGGAGTATTAGTATATTAGCTTAGTAGTTTTATTTCTTAAATAAAATGTACAAAATTCCGATCCAAACTTAATTGAGCAGGAGGGGGTTAAGATATGGGCTAAAGGTCCCAAATTCGAGTCCATCGTGGTACGACCTTTATATATTTTTTTTTGTTAATTGTTACAAATAAAAAAAGATTATAAAACACTACTGTAGGAGTACACATTCGAACAAATTTTTTCATCTGACTAGTTGTGTTACATATACTATTATTGCACAAGAAGAATATCGCAAATATTTTTTATTGTGAAGGAGCCTAGTGTCTAGTGCGAGACATTGTTACCACATGAGATCGCCAGGAATAATTAGACATCAAAAAATTAGAAGTATGAGAATATTGAAGATCATTGCCAAGATAAATTGATTTTGTATTATTTGAAGATGTATAATATCACTCTATTCATAATATGTAGAGACTCTTTCCTTTCTTTCCGATTATACGTCCACTATTTTTGGACCATTTCTTTTTTAGCTGGGAGACCCCGACAATAAAACTTGCATTATACAATACCAAAAGCAGTGTTTTAAAAGTTGCCACCTAGGTCTGCCTAGATGGTGCCTAGACGCTAGTCAGTTGCTCGCCGTCCGACTAATATGTAATCCGTCCAGGCTTTAAGCGATACCCCCAACATGTCGATCTTGAAGCTTAATCAATAATATACATGTATTAATTAATCGACGTTTAGGCGAACTATGCTACTCTATCCATGATTTTTTTATATATAATTACAAAATTAGTCTATCAGTTGTCATACTATTTGTATTTATTATAAATTTGACAATAATATTGTAAGAATAATAAAAATAAGCATTGTAGATCTAATCCACCTAGGTCCCGACTAACGTCCTAGGTGCTAGTCACCCCTCCACCGCCTAACTAGCGCCGAACGATTTTTAGAATATTGACCAAAAGTACCAAAAAAAATTAAAAAAGTACTACTGTCATTTTAACACATTAAAAATTAATTTAATACCATTTGAAATACCTAATCCGTTCTAATAAGTGGAACCAAGAGAATACCTTTAATTCTTCATCACACATAATTAAACTGCATGCCGCCGAAATTTTAAATCTATTAACTGAAGGGAGTTACGATTCACACGTATTAATATTTATTTTAGCTAGTGAGTTCTGTCCGAGACTTTATGAAGAAAATTGTGTTGAGAAAACTTTGAATTATATACACGAATATGATCATTATAAGTATGCTGATTAAACGCAATCTGAAACAAAAATTAATTTTTGTTCCTATCTTAACTGATTTCTTGTCATTAATTTTGATTTAATTAGATCGCACAAGATTAAAAGTGGGTTCTGAATAAAATACAGGAAACTTCTTATTTTGACACAAGTACAAACGGTGTTTGATTAATTCTTTTTTTCTATCGTAAGTCGCATTTTTCATGTAAAAATAGATGAAATTATTTTGGAAGAAGAGATAAACATTAATTGTGATAATGAAAATAATGAAAACAAGAGAAAAATTGAAAAATAGTGAGTTGAAAATTAAAAAATTTACCTAGAAAATATAAAAACACCTTATAAAAAACAAGATTAAGAGGGTGTTTGGCTAAGCTTATAAGCTAGCTTATAAGATGTTTGACTGCTTATAGGTTGTTTGACTGCTTATAAGCAATCTAAATATGTTTGGCAAAATAAGCTCCTTAAGAGCTTATAAGATGCAAAAATAAGCAAAAAGTGCTTATAAGCACTCCAAAAAAATAAGCTCCTCCACCCCAACTTATTTTTTTAAAATTTTGCTTATTTACCACTATAATTCTATTTTATTTTTATATTTATATTATATACACTTCCATTTGATGTTACAACATTATGATTTAAAAAAAATTATTATTATTTAATTTTCAGTTTTTTTTTTAATTATCTTTTCAAACTTATAAGCTTTTTTATCCAAACACTTCAACAACTTATAAGCACTTACCCTCATGCATCTTATAACCTCTTAAACAGCTTATAAGCACTTAGAGCTTATAAGCATTTTGAAATAAGCTTAGCCAAACGGGCAAATGTCTAAAACTTGTTATAAGAAATACCGAGGGAGTAACTAATCATCTTGTGAAGGGAAAAGAAGCATGTGTTGCCTAGGGATGTCAATTGAGCCCGAAACCCGTGGGTTGGCCCGAGTAACCCGAGCAAAAGGCGGGTTAGGGTCGAATATTTTTAGCCCGAATTTATTTTTCAACCCGAATGGCCCGAACCGAATAACCCGACACCCGATAGGGTTGGCCCGACAAGTTGGCGGGTTGACCCGATAACCCGAAAAACTTTCATTGCCTAGTTGTTGAAGTTCATTACTTTTGTTTAAATATTATAGTTAATGTCTTAATTTGAATACTTGTGAAAAATATTATAAATTTCTATGCTATGTTGTACACATAATTGAAAAAAATGGTTATTACAATCATGAAATGAAAAATATCTTCACATTTTTATATTTCAAGTAATTATTTATTGTATATTATGTAAGTTGGACTCAAATAATACAAGACAAAATTTCTTAGAGCTTATAACATGACTTATTTATTTATTTTAAAATTAAGACCTGTAAAAATATACATTTATTTTTCTATTTTCGTCAACCTTTTGGCCCGACGGGCTAGCCCGAGCCCCGGAAGTTTAGGGTTAGGGTCAAGATTTTCTAGCCCGAAAAAAAACCAACCCGATTGAACCCGAACCGATTAACCCGCAGCCCGAAAGGGCCAACCCGAACCCGCTCGGGTTGGCCCGATTGACATCCCTATGTGTTGGTATTGAGGGGCTGCCTGCCTGTTGTCCAGCAGCACCTCGGCACCCTCATTTTGAGCACCGTCCAAATTTCTTTACAAAACCTACCACCAATATTTCCACATTTATTTATTAGAACATCTCAACCACTGCAGTTAGAGCAAAATACTATATAAATTTAATTTATTAAAAGCATAAATTGAATTTATTCGACCCAACTTACTTTCTCTCTCTCCCCTTTATCCTTACTTAAAATAACAATTATGTGACTGATGTCTATTGCCTGCTTTGTGTCTCATACTCTCCAACCAAATATTGTTACTCACTTCATGTTTGGTTTGAATTTTCGTTTCAATTTATTCAAAGTATGATATGATTTGAAATGGCCTTGTTTTAGGGTCATTCGATTTGAGGGAAAAAAAAATCAATATAAATTCAGAATGACATTATAAAAATTTCGATTAAAAAGTATGAAAAAAACGTCGTTTGAGATTTATTTGGCCATCACTCGTCTCATAAAAAAGATATACTATTAGCTACGACATAATATTGGATTTTGTCAATGCTTACCCATTTAAACAAGATTGTTGTCCTTTTGAATATATATAAGACGTAAAATAAAGAAACGTAACAACTTAGTTGCGACAAATGAAATATTAATTAGATGCAAATTTCTCATTATTTAACGAAGAAGACATGAATAAAGGGACATGTTCTCTGCAGCAAGAGGTTCGATCGGATAAAAGAATCCAGAGGGGAGAGAGAGATTTTGTTGTTGGTCTCTTTTTTTATTTTTCACTTTGCATTATCCCCTTATCTTATCTCACCCCACCTTATGTATTTTATATTGAATATACTCATTATTTAATTACAGTGGAGTATAATATATTCCTACAAATACACTAATTTAATCAATATTTTTAGATTTCCACAGCCTTCCTTTGTCATTGGAAATTGCAGGAAGAATTTAATATGATTGGAGCTATCAGAAGTGGTCCCCATTATTACCACTGTGTTTTTTTGCAAGAATTATCAAAAATGTAAATTACTTGTTGCTTCTTCACCACTATTGTTTTCCCATTTTCAGAAACTACATACCCTTTTATGCAAATAATGGAATTTTCTTTTCCTCAAATGTAGGGTGAATTTTTTGTTTACAATTGTCAAAGTAATATTTTTCTTTGCAACGCAATGATGGGACGTTTGTATGGGATATGATTTTTGAAAAAATAAAATAAAACTAAGATATTATTAAAATAATGACATGCTAGACAATAGCTATTCATCTTGTGCACCTTCGTTTTATTTTTTTAAATATTATATTTGGTAGGATATGGCTCAACCACTAGGTCCAACTATTGGACCCAATATAAATAAGCCCAACAATAAGCTCGGCCCACGCAATTTGGTCCAGGAAACGCAGTCCGACCCAAGAGAAGCAGTTCGGCCCATGAGGAACTCCTTCAACAAATTCAATTCAAGTCCTAAGAGACGTAGAAGACTCGGATGCTTATCACAAAAAGGAGATTGACTAGAAGAATCCTTATTAAAGTAAAACTCCACATATACTTGTATATAATAGAGGCTAGGTTAGAGTTAGAAGATTCATTCACACTTTTCATACTCCTTGTATTTGATACCTACACATCAATAAAGATCACCCCTACGCCCCGTGGACGTAGATCTATGCCGGTAGATCGAACCACGTAAATTCCCTTGTGTCCTTTATATTTCCGTTCATACATTATTTGCTCATGAAAACTAGATTGATCACTGGCGCCGTCTGTGAGAATCTAGAATTTTGTGCATCTGTTCAACATTTTCCGACGCAACTAATTGTTATGGCAAAGAAAAACACGCGGGCTGCTGCTTCAAGGTTTGCTTCCGACGCCCACAACGCTGACGAGACTCCCCAGGAGCAACCCGAGAGGAGGCGATATTCCTGACGGACATGTTCAGACCGTGGATGAGCAGGAAAACCCTAACCTGCAGGAAGACGAAGTTCGTCAAGAAGAAGGAGATCTTCGTGGAGAAGAAGATCGCAACAGTAGGAGAGAGGAACCCCGTGCTGCCCTGTCGAACCTCGACAAATTAGTAAAGGAGTTCCTCAAGACCAACGAAGCCGCCGAACTCTTCCTCTGGTTCATTGAACAAAGGCAAGGTCAACATCAGCAAGGGGAAGAAGAAGCCGAAGCTTCGTCCAAGCATGGAGCACCTCGGCAACAGGAGGCCGCCAGTGTCCAGATATTGAACTAGCCACCCCGGAACAACCCACGAGGAAACCCTCGATCTAATCGGGTGTGGGACGACCGTAACGACCTCAGCCATCAAGATGGCGACCGACGCAACTTCGGTCGACCCGAAGTTGTCCAGCCATCACCTCGGCACCGTCCCTCAAGAGGGGTGTTCAGCGAATACGTGAATATTGTTACCCCGTTGAAGAGGTACTTAATACTTGTCTTCCAGAGAAATACAGGGTGCCGAATATTGCGCTCTATGACGGACTGAGGATCCACAAAACTTCCTCTCCCAATTCTAGTACAACATGATAAACCAGTGCCTCAACTCGGTCCACATGTGCAAACTGTTCCCGGAGCTGCTAGTCGACAACGCTCGCCAGTGGTTCGACAGCTTACCTCCGGGAAGCATTGGGCCGATACGAAGACTTGATGGAAGCTTTAAGCGAAGATTCTTCCAGAGGATCGTGTCAAAATTCACCTCGGCTCATCTTCTCACCATAAGGCAAGGCCGAAGTGAATCCATCAGCGACTTCATGACAAGGGTTCAACAAGGAGAGTCTACGAGTTCGGGATGTCAACGATCTTCTCGTCATATCGGCGTTCCAAAATGGCATCTTGCTCGGTGCGTTATATAAGGAGATCGTTAGAAAGGAACCCCAAACGACAGCGGAGCTATGGGAGATCGCAGATCGGTTCGCTAAGGCCGACGAAGCTGATAGGAGGAAGCGTGAGGCCGACAAGGGCGAGACCTCGAACAAAAAGAAGAGAGAAGATGATCGGGGAGACCAAGGTCGAGGTCGGCGAAGTGCCCTCGACTGGATACAACACGGTCCCTTGGAATCTAGACTAGGACCGCGTCGTGATTTAGAACCACCTCGTCCTCAGTACACACCTTTGACGAAGCTAAGGGTAGAAATCTACGAACTCCATACTGATTTGTTCGAAAAACCCCGGCCCATGACCAAAGGATCGAAGTGCCGATCCAAGGATAAATATTGTTGCTTCCATGAAGATTATGGACACGATACTGAGGAGTGCAAAAACCTCATGGCGGACATCGAAGAATTGTTGCGTGATGGAGCTCTAAAGAAATACCAAGATCGCGGCGGACGAGCTGGTCAATACGAAGCCCCCAACCGAAGTCAACGAAAGTGAAAACAGAACAATGAGAGAGAGAACTGTTGTTCTTGTATTGACAAGAAAATAAAGCATAACGATGATGACGAGGGAGACGATGAGCACCAGTTTAACGGGGTTATATCAGCAATTTTCGGACTCCCTCATGGCAAAACGATGTTGTCCCTCAAGGATGAGGCCCGAAGTCCCCAAGCCAACGAGCCCGCTAACAAAAGGCTCAAGAAGGACGAAGCCGTCGTCTTCTCTGACAAGGACCCCATGCCAGCCATTGTCCCTCACCATGATGCGGTCATAAACCAAGCTATGGTCGCCAACAATCTAGTTCGCGCATATATGTTTGGCGTCATTTTGTTAGGTTTTAATCGTTATTCGTAGTTCGTTTTTGTGTCATTGTTGTCTTGTTTCTTTTGTGTGTCTCTATGATTTGGGTGTTTTATTATTTTGATTATTAGGAGTCGAGGAAGTCGAAGAAGGAAGAAGAACAAAGAAAAGAGCAAATTTTGGATCAAATGGACGTGAAATGGACGTGGAATAGCGTGGAGCAGGCCGAGCGCCCGCTATGGTGAAGCCAGTAAGCGCTGGCTAGGCAGAATCATGGAGAATTTTCGAAGCAATTTGTGAGCGCCCGCTCGGGAGAAGCGAGCGCCTGCTGGTAACTAAACTAACGCGAGCGCCTGCTCGCAATGGCGATCCCCTACTCGCATAGTGGCGTGTTTTTCACAATTGTTTCCTTATTTCACCGAAACTCTATCATATATATATATAGAGCCATTAGGGCACGAGATTAGAAACAATTTTACTCTAGTTTTCAATTTCTAATACTCTAGTTTTTAGATTTTATTGCTTTGAATTTATTTTGGATCGAGTTCTTCAAGTTATTCAAGTTTCGTTTGTTTATTCCAGTTCTTCGTTTCCGCCTTTAATTCATAAGTTTAATTCTTGCTTTTAATTTCGTTTATTTTATTGTGTTCTTGATTCATAGATTTAATTATTTGGTTCTGTAGAGGTAGAATCTACAATTATGGTTGTCCGGACAATTCGGTCGATCCGATCGATTAGGGCACTAGCAACCTGTAACCAATACAACGGACACGTTAGAGCCCTACGAACAACACCAGAGGGGGTGTCGGCGGTAGGACCTCCGACGCTCAAGTTAGTACGGTATTCGAGTAATAGAACGTAGAAACAAATAATAATGAAAGTAAATAGTAAAGCAATGGTGGTGGTCGCGGACGACTGTGAGCGTTCGGTCGGAGGGGGGTGACGTGAGAGATGGATCGAAGGCGGAGAGAGCTTGTACGGCTAACTCCGGCGGTGGTGGACGCGAGGTGATTGCAAAGTATGCGGTGAGTGCTAGTGGAGAGAGTATGAGCGTGTGATTGGCTGTGTTGTTTGCCCTAGTCGGCCGATTTTATATGACGACCTTAGGGTTTACGGTTTTTGATCATGCAACAGTATTGTCTGTTGCCACCTTTCACGTTCGTTCCTATTTTTTCGGCCATCACCCTTATCTTTGACTCAATCTTTCAACAGAGTGGTAAGTCAAGTTGTTGGCCACGTCGGCCGTATGGGCCGTGACGACCGATTTTGCTAACACCTTCATATGGACAAGGTTTGTGGCCCAACACCATTGTTGGGCTATTTCAACAGTATTGGCTATTTTCGGATGTATCGGTTGTTTTGCCTTTACTGTTGGGTTGTTTCAACCATATTGGGCTGATTTCGGCCGTATGGGCTGTTTTGCCTTTACTGTTAGGCTGTTTCGGCCGTATGGGTTGTTTTGCCTCTACTGTTGGGCTATTTCGGCCATATTGGGTTGTTTTCAGTCGCATTGGCTGTCTTGCCTTTACTGTTAGGCTGTTTCGGCCGACTTAACCCGGCTTATTAGGCTATTGGGCTAAGGTAACAAACGTTTGCTCATCCAATCATTTTGGTCGATTTTGGTGGAGCGGTGGAAATAGGACAATGTCTGCTGATTCTATTTCAGCCGGAAACTTCAACCAATTTGGTTGACTTCTTGTTCTGTCAATGCAACAATTTTCTCCTCCTCTTTGTATTTTTTTATTTGTTGTTTTTGTTAAGGATGAGCGGTTGCGTCTATCCGCGTTTCCATTCACTTTTTCCTTGTTCATTTTGCGAATAGCCAATTGCAATATGAAGTGGTTGATTCCGCCGAATTAATTTTGGTGGTGATTTTTGAAGTTGGACCGGTGGGTCTCTGTTATCTGGTCGCTTTCGGCAGTAATTGAGAAGATGATTCTGAACGCTACGCGTACGAGCGATCGATTTAAAAATGATGTTGGGTGAGTCAATTTACTCTCATCCTCCTCTTCATCTATTCATTTCTATTGCTTGTCACTTTGTTTTGTTGTATAATCATTTATCATTGAATTTTGGCTAGTTGGAACAAATGATTGTTGTCGGGATGGATGATGGGCTGCACTCCGGAGAGCTGCCTACATACCCTTTAAAAGGGATCAAACCCGAATGTAGAATTGACAGTTCCTGCATAAAAACTGTCAGAACGATTGTGGATAAAATCTTTAACTTGTCGCATGAGAGAGATTAGAGTGGAAAAGGTTTTTACTGTCCGTAGTTAGCTTTTGACGATATCTCTTTTCGTCCACTTTGTCTCGGGCAAGTGTAGGCGGTGAGAAGCGAAATCTGGACTCCGGAGAGTTTTTCGCATGTTGCGTTTGTTTGGCGAACAATTGGCCAGAATTGTGCTCCGTGGAGTTGTTATGGGTCGTTTCCTGAATGGATAGATTCGACAGTCAACATATAAAGTTGGCTGGGCTCCGGAGAGCTGCCTACATACCCGAGATTGGGATCAAGCCAAGATGTAGTTCTAAAATTATTCTTGGTAGAATAGTTAGTATCGGTGTAGCAAACAATTTCGAGTATGGGAAGGAAAACAAATTGAAACGAGAGATTAAGTTTAGAAATGATACTGTCTAAGGTGGATGGCGTTCCAGCTGTCGGAAATGTCAAGTCCATCTTTCGCTTGGAGTTTGTACGCTCCATGTCCAACCACCTTGGTGATTAGGTATGGCCGTTCCCACTTAGGGGCAAGTTTTCCGGCTTTGCTTTCCCTAGTGTTCTGAAAGACTCGTCGGAGTACCCAGTCGCCCACTCTGAAACTCTGCGTTCGTATGTGATTGTTGTACTGGTCTTCTTCCCACTTGATTTGTGCCCATGCCTTTTCCAAAACATCTTCCATCGTCTTGCACGGGTACTTGGTGATATCCTTGTAGAGATCAGAGTCGTGGAGGAGGCCTTTGTGGAAGGCACTGATGGCAGTTTGCTAGTTGCAGTTGGTTATCAATAACTTTTCTTTGTTGAAACTTCCAACGTAGTCGTGGAGGGGCTCTCCTCTGTGTTGGACTATCACGTTCAAGTCTTCCGAAAATTTCTCCAACTTCCTGCTACTGGCATATTGCTGCACAAACATATCGTTAGTTGAGCAAAAGAAGAGTTAGAGTTATTCGGAAGATTGGTATACCACTGAAGGGCCGGTCCTGTCAAACTAGAACCGAACCCCTTACACATGCAGGCTTTCCTTGACTGACGAGGGATAGCCACAGTAAACATCCTCTCTCAATATTGAGCGATGTGGTCGTCTGGATCGCTTGTCCCGTCGAGCGACTTCATATTGGGGAAGCTGAATTTAGGAGGCATCTCCACCAATGCAATATCATCCACGAACGGCGAGTCGGCATAGCAGCTCGCGACACTCTTTTTGATTGGTGTCGGTACTCCAGTAATACGCTGGATCATCGCCTCCATTTCGGCCAACTTGAAAGACAAAATTCCATCCTGGTTCACGTAGGGTCCGGTCGCGGCAAACCGTATCGGGTTGGGAATGAAAATTCGCTCCTGGTGGTTGAAGTCAAAGTTCTGTTCGGCTTGCGTGGTTCCAGCTATCGGGACCGCAGTAACGATTGTAGCATGAATTGGTTTTGAACGCCCGTATGTGCCGTCTGACCCGTGCCTCCAACGATTGCATGGCTTAAACCTATTCTGGGTGTTGTGTGAACCGGCCCGGGAGTCACATGCTAAAGGCTGATGGCATGATGGATTGATTCGGCGACCCTAACTTTCCGGACATTCGGGCCAACTCCAATAGATCGTATTGGCCGTGTCACGGTTGGATGAGGTTCGAGGTTAAAGGATACTCGGTTGCCTGTAAGGAAAGACACACGAGTACGATTGGTATTAGGCTGATGAAAACTTTGATTCCTTACCAGTCCGGATGACTCTCCGGGGTTGACATGTCGGTCTCGTTGTCATCAGTTACATGGACGTAATCTCCACTCTACAGGGATTGCATCGGGTCAATCGAAGCCTTCAACCGAGAGGTCGGAGTCCTTTGCGTTTAATTTGCGGCCGCTTCGAGACACTTGAGTAAATCGACATTCTTCTTTTCAAGCTTCTCCCTAGCCCCCCGCTCTCAGTTCATCTGTTCAGTTAGGGCCGCAAGTTGGGCGGCGAAATCGGTCTCCACAGGTGCATCGGACATGTTGTACTCGTCACCCATAGTCGAACATTCACAAGCTTTCGGATCTTGCTGATTCATTTGATTGCTAGGGCCCCATGGTGGGCGCCAATTGTAGAGGTAGAATCTACAATAATGGTTGCCCGGACGATTCGGTCGATCCGGTCGATTAGGGCACTTGCAACCTGTAACCAACACAATGGACACGTTAGAGCCCTATGAAGTACACCGGAGGGGGTGTCGATGGTAGGACCTCTGACGCTCAAGTTAGTACGGTATTTGAGTAATAGAACGTAAAAACAAATAATAACGAAAGTAAATAGTAAAGCAATGGTGGTGGTTGCAGACGACTGTGAGCGTTCGGTCGGGTCGGATGGGGGTGACGTGAGAGATGGATCGACGGCGGAGAGAGCTTGTACGGCTAACTCCGGCGGCGGTGGATGCGAGGTGATTTCAAAGTATGCGGTGAGTGCTAGAGAGCAGTTGAGAGCGTAGTGGAGAGAGTATGAGCGTGTGATTGGCTGTGTTGTTTGACCTAGTCGGCCGATTTTATATGACGGCCTTAGGGTTTAGGGTTTTTCATCACGCGGCCGTATTGACTGTTGCCACCTTTCACGTTCGTTCCTATTTTTCGGCCGTCGCCCTTATCTTTGACTCAGACTTTCAACAGAGTGGTGAGTCAAGTTGTTGGCCATGTCGGCCGTATGGGCCGTGACGGCCGATTTTGCTAACACCTTCATATGGACAAGGTTTGTGGCCCAACACCATTGTTGGGCTATTCCAGCAGTATTGGCTATTTTTGGCCGTATCGGCTGTTTTGCCTTTACTGTTGGACTGTTTCAACTGTATTGGGCTATTTTCGGCCGTATCGGGCTATTTTCGGCCGTATGGGTTGTTTTGCCTTTACTGTTTTTGCTGTTTCGGCCGTATGGGCTGTTTTGCCTCTACTGTTGGGCTATTTTGGCCGTATTGGGTTGTTTTCGGCCGAATTGGCTGTTTTGCCTTTACTATTGGGCTGTTTCGGCTGACTTAACCCGGCTTATTAGGCTATTGGGCTAAGTTTATTGGGCTTACAAAATTTACGCACTACAGGTTCGTTGTTTTATTCGATTGTACGTTCTTGAGTTCGTAGTTTAGATCTGTTTTCCAAAGTTCGTTTTTTTTTTCAAGTTCTAGAGTTGGATTTATTTTCTTAGATTTTTAGATTTAAATTCATTCATGTCAAGATTCGTTTTTGTATTCGTATTTGTTATTGCTTTCTCTACGATTTACCCACCTAGGTATATTTATTACCTTTTTTATTTATTTAATTAGTTTAGATAGTTAGATTTATTTCTTGTTTATTATATTAGATTTATTTTAGTTGCTGTTTCATTCTTGCATATTTTTTTAATTTCCTAGGATTTAAAATCAAAAACCAAAATAAATTCTTTTACTTGCTTTCTTAGATCAGTCTAGATTAGGATTTTATTTATTTGTTTTTACTACAGAATTATTTGCATTGTTAAGTTTTCCTTGAGAATCGACTTTGGGTTTGACATGCTAGTGCTTCAGTAGATTTCGTTCTATTGCGAACACTTTTAGGTGAAACAAATTTGGCGCCGTTGCCGGGGAAAACTTTACGCTATTTAATTGTGTAGTATTTTGTTTAGTTATTTTTATTTTTATTTTGTCGATTTATTTTTCTTTCCATTGGTGCGTTTAATCCGTTTGTTGAGTGTTGTGCATGCTTGGTCACCGAAGTCTATTGAGGAAACTAGCACCGCACATCGACAACATCAATCGGAGGAAGGCGATTTTAGCCGTGAAGAAGGAGGAAGAAGTTGAGTTTAAAGACTACGGGCTAGTCTTACTGTTTGCTGACTGAAGCAATGACACGAGTCATGGGAGATTTTGCTCGCCCTACCTTTACTGCCACTACTTCGGCGATTGTCCTGAACGACCAGGTCAGTAATCATTAGCTGAAACCTCACCACATGGCATTGCGCCCAACCTACCATGGGCTGCCCAACGAGGACGCGCTGACCTTCATTCGAGAGTATTGCACGATGGTGCAGTCTTTTCCACTAATAGGCGTCACGGAGGACAACCTGTAGATGAAGTGTTTCCCTAACACTCTGAAGGATCGAGCGAAGTCATGGTTCATGTCGCTCCCGGCCATCTCTCTCGACACATGGAATGCGGTGTGCAAGAAATTTATGCTGAAGTACTATCCAAACCGCAACTCAGGAGGTGCGGTCAAAGATCATGAACTTCTGTCAGGATCATGATGAGCCTTTTCATGAGGCTTGGGAGAGGTTCCAGGAGCTGCTTCAACAATGCCCTCACCATCAGATGGCGTCTGAGTTGCTCTGGCAATACTTCTACGACGCTCTGAACCAGACTTGCCAGATCATGGTGGAAAGCTCGACCGGAGGCAATATTGGAGTCAAGATAGCTGATGAGATGAAGACTATCTATGAGACGCTTGCTGCAAGCTCTCAACAGAAATCAGTTAGGACAAGGAAAGTGGAGGCGAGTGCAATAGCTATGAGCCCTGACATGAAGAAGCAGATGGCCGACATGTTGAGAGATCTCAAAAATCTCAAGATGAAGCAGAGCGCACCGGAACCTCAGGTGAAGATAGGAAGTCGGACCAGTGCAAAGTTTGTGGAGAGCTTGGACATATCAAGGAGGTATGCCACAACATGGGGGCATTCACTTACGAAGGAGGAGACGATGTTAATGTTGCCCAAGGTAACATACCACAAGGACCACCACCTCAAGGCTATCATGAAGGTTGGAATGTAAGGAATCAGAATTCTGGTGTTAGGCCACCTCAAGGGCAAGGTACGAACCCAAATTTCTCAAATCGTCGTCCTCCTCAATATAGCCACCCCTATCCTCCTCAAATCCATACTACCCCTCTCCACCACCGTACTATCCACTTCCACAATACCCACCAAATCCATACTACCCTCCACCACCTCCATATTATCCTCCATCATCCTACCCTCCACATTCTCAATAAAATCTTTGTCCTCAAGGGCCACCACAAAAGCCTCCAGTTGATGACAACCTTGCCACCTTCCTTCATGAAGCCAAATTGGACCATGAAGCTCAAGATGCTACTATAAAGAGGCTCGAGAGGGCTATGTGGCAAATTTCTGTGACCATGAACCTGATGCAGCAAAGCCATCAAACGGGGAGGATTCCTTGTCCAGGAATTCAACCTCAACAAGCCCACGAGGTTCAACAGTTTCCACCACCTCAGTTTCCACCACCTCAATTTCCACCCCACCAAGTTCAAGCTATATGTGTGTTGAGGAATGGCAAGACGGTGGATAATGGACTCGTCATGTCAGAAGTTCGAGGAACAGGTCCTGCTAATGCACAATATGGTCCAAGCAATTGCTAGACCCCTTCGAGGAGTCAATTCGATGTAGCAGCTTCCGAGCACCCGCTCACACCAACCATGCGCTTGCTGGCAGCGTCATCAGATTCCCAGCGCGCGTCGAACCGAGCGCCCGCTCACCATTCCCGAGCGCCCGCTCGCTGCCAACTCGCCCAGCAAAACAGAAAGCCAGAGCCCGCTCGTAGACGGCCAGCACCCGCTCGCATGTGATGCACCAAGCGCGCCCAGCGAGACACAAAGCGAGCGCTCGCTCGTCGTACCTGTCACGCTTCAGATTTTCGAGACAAAGGAGAAAGAGAAGGAGGAGCTCAATCCTAATCTTCAAAAGGCACCCAATACAAAATGTCCCTCCTATTCCATACCCGAGCAGAGTGAAGAACAAGAAGCAGAATCAACAGTTCATAAGGTGGATGTGAATCTTCCCTTTTTCGATGTGATTCACAATGTGTTGGTCCCAGATTAACAAGCAGGAACACCCGTAGGGGGGGAGGGGGGGGGGATACGTGTGTTAGAAGTTTTCAACTTCTTTTTCAAGCTTGTCTCAGAGTATGCGAAGTGAGCAGCTTGAAACTTAAGACCAAAGCCGAAGCTAGATCACAGTCAAACTTTCCAGAGACCGAAGCCAGAGCTTGATCTCTAGAGTTGCTAACTTGCTCGAATGTGGAATTTAGTGAGCTATGTCTTTCATAAGTAATTAAAAATCCAAGTTTAGTTTGTTTACATGCTTGTGCGAATATGATATAATCAAAGCGAGTAAACTGAAATGAAAAGAGTTGAGGGAGAGAGATACTATGCAAGAGTTTATAGTGCTTGATCGATTTCATCATCAATGACCTTGCGGTCAAGGATTTTGGAGTTTGGCACTGTGGGCCTAGGAAATTGCATACACTCGGGCACTTTGATAATCTTCTTCTTCGGTTGCGCGAGCTCAGCTTCCATAAAGATCCTCCTCCGAAGCAGTTCATAGTAGAGTACCATGAAGTTGTTCAAAGAGTCCAGCTTGGAGAAAGACTCTTGGCCGGGAACAACCTTCCAGTGATAGTAGGCTTTGATGAACTTGACTCGGCATTCATTCCAGGCCTCCTTCAACTCTTCAGATATAAAATCTTCTATGAAGCAAGCGTTGGGATGAATGGCTATCCTTTTCTCAATTTCATCAAAGGGCATGCTGGTCATCTCTTTTATTAAGCGTCTGAACCTCTCACTCTGTTCGGAGTTGAATAGTGGAGCTTTATCATTTACAAGCTTCCTGATGAAGTCTTGTTCTTCCTTCATGTATCTGTTCGACTCTACCATCTCTTTGATAGTTATTCTGCACGCGTTCAGATCTGCTTCTACACTGCATACCTCAGACTCGTCGGGGTTGAATGGGATGTATCCACATCACATAAGGCATGTTTCGATTAGCATATTTTCGTTAAGCAGACTTATGGCTCTTTCTTCTACTTTTCTCAGTCGAGCCTGCCTAACTACTTCTCTCCTCTCAGCATCCTTCTTCTTTTCCTCCTCCTCCCTTTTCTTCTCTGCCAAGCGAGACGCTTTGGTGGTAAGACTCTCTTGAATTCTCTGGCGCTTGGCCGCGGGATCCGCTTCTTTATTAGCTAGAGCGGGCCGCTTTGATTGAGTCTTGGCCTGGGTAGATTTCGGTGGTGTTGATTTCTTCTTGGCGGCGGTAGGAGGTGCAGTGATAGCGGGCACCTTGGTAGGAGCTGCAGGGGCAGCTTGAGTTGAAACAATCTTGAGTGGCTGAACAAATGGAATTTCAGTAACTTCCGTCTTCATCAATTCACTAGACTGCATCTTTTCTAGAGTAGTTGCGAGAGCGGCATCGAATTCAATCTGCTAGATCACTGCAGATGATGTCCTCGCTTTGTGAGATGCGACAACAGACATTGAGGAAGCGAACAACTTCTGTTGTTTTGGCTTTTCTTGATAAACAACAATGTCCTTGCCATTTGCCTTCTCCTCCTCCTCCTCTTCCTCCTCCTCCTCCTCTCCTTCCTTCACATCCTTCTTCCCTTCCTTCTCATCCTTTTTCCCTTCCCTCTTTTTGCATCATCAATTTTGCCAGAGGGAACATGAACAACAGCTTTTTCATCAATATCCCGGCGGAGACTGGCGAACTCGAGAATGATGGCCTTGAGCGTCCCATCAGTTCGCTCAGCAAATAACCCTTCCTTGGCGAGCACAAGCTCCGCAGTTTTCTCCGACACTTCCTCCAGCAAATACGAGCACTGCTTCTCGCGCTCCGCAAGGGCAAATTCCCTTCAAGGGACTTCTGCCATCATGCTTTCAAGCGGCTCGACCGCTTTGAAGCGAGCGTCAATCTCCGCTTCCACTTCCGCACGAATGTGCTTAGTTTTCTCCTGCACAAGAAGATCAGAGAAATTAAGTGAAGCGGCGAGCTCCGCTTCACGGGTGGCAAGAGCTTTCTCGCGGGCATTGAGATTGGTATGGAGGATGGTAGATGCAGCGATACGCTGAGTAAGTTTGTCGGCTCGATCATTTGTTTCGGCAATTGTTTGATCAAGCTTAGCATGTTTCAAATAAAATGCCTTAGCGTCCCTTCTGCGGCTCTCTAGCTCGCTCAGATCTTCCTCGTGCTTGCTCTGAATAATGGTTTTTTCATTCTCAGCTGCTGTTTGGGCAAGCTTGGCACGGGTGAGCTTGTTCTGCAGCGACTTGAGTTCAATTGCCTTCTTCTCACTGGTTGTCTTAGCCTTCTCCATCTCCTCCTTGTGCCTCTACACAAACAAGGCCAACTCCTTTTCCTTCTTTTTCAAGGCTTCCTCCGAAGCGATTAGCTTGGAGTTTAGAGATTTTAGCATGTTCCTTTCTTCCTCAAGCTTGAGCTTGGCATCCTCAACCTTCTTCTTCTCTCCTTCAAGCTTGTCCTCAAGCTTTCCCTTTATTTCAGTCAGGTTTCTCTTCCGACTCTCTACTTCTTCCTTTTGCTGTAGGATCTCCTCATCTTTTCTCCTTATAGCTCCCTTGAGATCGAGGATTTCCTGCTCTTTCTTTGACACCTCCTCCTCGTGCCTCTCGACAAGCTTCTGCTCAAATTCAGAGAGCTTCCTCTCTGGCAGCTCAGCGTTTGGGTAGGCACGCTTTACCACAGCGTCTAGCAGCTCCCAGTATTTTTCCTTATTGATAAGGGCTTTGAAGCCGTCGACTCCAACGAACTGCAGTTGTGCAGCTTCTTTCTCCATGATGGTCTCCTCCGAGAAGGCTTGACGGAGGTTGAAAATTTTATAATACTCTGTCCCACGATAGGCAACATAGGTGAGGAAGTCGGCTGCTTTGGTTATGAATGCTTCGTCCATAGGCGCGAGCGGGTACCTTCGCTTGATTTTTAGAGCGGCCTACTCCCAGTCATCCTTGTACCGCTTCAGTGCCTTTTCTGCGGGGTTTATGGGTGGTGGTTGAATGGCTGTATGTGAAGGGATGTTGGTGTTGAGGGTATTGGTGGGTGAGTTTGGATTGGTGGTTTGAATGGGGGCTTGGGTGGAGGCTTGTGTAGGCTCATAGATTTGAGCGGCATCAATTGGGTCGGGATGAAGGAATGGTAGGTCTGGTAGAGTGTGGGTGCTTACAGACTCCTCGTCCTCAAAGACGGTTTGCCTGTGCACAAATATCCCCTGGGTATTTCTAGGGTGAGGGGGTCGTGGTTGAAATTGTGGTTGGGAAGCTTGGATTTGTGCGGTTTTGAACTGTTTGGGTTTAGGGTGCTTGAGTGGCTTGGGGTTGATTTGTAGTGGTGGTAGAGGCTTGAGGTTGGGGCTGGTTTACTTCATCTCCCACCGGAGAACGGGCATTCTCATCCTCCGTCGTCTCCGGCAGAGTGTCTTCAAGCGGAGTCTCCTCCTCCTCACTTGGTTCAGGTGTAGCGACTCGCTTCACCTTCTTGGGAGCCGCTCACTTCACGACGGGTGAAGCGGCTCGCTTGGTTCCCTTCCTTTTCCTCTCTGCAGCGGGCACTTCAGGACGTACATTCTTTTGTAAGATACCATGATCGATAAGTTGCTTTCCTGGCTTGACTAGATCATGGAAGACGCTTGATTTTTTGTATTCAAGCGTCCCAGTCCAATCTCTTCTCGGGAACAGTTGTTCCAATGCGTAAGATAGCTTCCCAAAGAGGCGAAGCTTCCCTTTCCTGATTATGTTGACGGTGCTGCCTTCTTCAAACTCGAAGTCCTTGGCAGCCTCTTGCACGTTCCTGATGAACCAGTTGAACTAATTGAATTTGGTTCCCGTCAAGCTGTCGACGATGGCCGTCACAACGAACAATTTGTTGTCGGAGACTTGCCCTAAGCCTCCAATGTTGCACACCACAGATAAAATTGTATGGTTTCTCCAGGTCCGTCCTCATATTCTTGCCTCGGTACCTCCACGCAACGTTCTGCTTTGCAGCAAAACGTGGGTACTCCACATCCACAGATAGTTCCATCTTCGAGAAGGAATCCACACCTTGTCTTGGCAGATCCAAGATTTCTGCAATCTTGAGCAGATTCACTTTCCCGTTGCTTGGGTCGGTGATGCACGATCTCATCTGGTTTTCTTTCAAATTCAGCAGGAACTCCGCCACTGGTTTGACTAGAATTTGAGTAGGCCTAACGGTGACCAGCTTCCACAACCTGGCTGTGGTCACTACCCTACGGAAGAATTCGGAGGGTTCGATAATTTCTTTGTCGAGGTGCGGCTCGACATTGATGTTCTCCTCCGCTTTGGAGAGAAACTCCTCCATGGTCTGAGTGAGTATTTTCTTCACCATTGTGAAATATTGAGAGAGATTGGTGAAAATTTGTAACGGCCCGCATTTTCGTTAGTATAAAAAAAAAAACTAATTATTGATAATTGGTTGCGAGTGATACTCATATTAATGTACGAAATCGAATTAATTAAATTCGATCTAACAATCGGATTTCATTTTAGAACGATAAATAGATCCAGTTCAAGTGATTAGATATGTATCGTATTGATAAGCCATTATTAAGTCGAGCCTCATACGCTCACCTAAGAAGATTAAAATGAAGATAACTTCGTTAAATAATATGAGGATATTTATACCTATGCTAAGCATGAAAGATGCTAGTAATAAAAACATACCAATGCACGCATTATATAGATGTATGTAGAAATACGTATGATACATGATACACACTTATTCAAGTGTAGTATATTCAATACATAAGATATGTCACAAATTAGACATCACAATAAAGCCTAGCTATTACACTTTGAGTAATGCTAAGTAACTAAGAAAGTACAAGGGGTTTTAACCAATAGAACTACTCTAAAAACCAAAGGATAAAAGGGCCCTTCACTTCACTTCAAGTCACCAAATGACCCCATCAAAGAACCATTTTCAGCCTTCCAAGAAGCATATGTGAGCATCGATAATCAGCTCCCAACAGGCAACAGCCCCTAAAACCTGCCAAAAATCAGCCACCAATTGGCCTTAAGATTGGTACATGCTTGTGCACAAAGGACCATAAGTTGCACACTAGTAGGTATCATTAAAGAACACTATATTAGACATAAATGGAATGGAAATCAGCCCCTTTAATGGCTAAACATGAGCTGATAGTGTGAAAGGAAAAGGAAGGAGATTGAGTGAAGAAATGTGCACAATATCTTGAGGAATCTCTGCAAATTTCTTGAGCCTCAAAAACCTCCATCAACCCTCACACTCAACCATCAAAAATCACATCCAAGAGAGTGCTATAAGAACCCCTCTTCTTTCCCTAAATCAGTTTGCAAATCAAACACATACAACACTCAAAAAGTAGAATTTGAGAAGGAGGAGGTGAATAAGGAAGAGGAAGGGGAAGGACTAGCAAATTCAGCCCTCTTAAAGCATAAGTAAGTTCTCAACACCACTTCTTTTAAGTAAGTTCTAGTAAGCAAGATAAGTAGTTAAGTTTCACAACAAGTATACAAGCATAGACTCACAATATGACTTAGTTAAATGTCCTCAAGCATGCTTATTAGTTATAAAACATCAAGCATGAGATTCTAAGAAGCCGAACATGTCTAGAAATAATGCATAAGCTTAAACCATAGCATATCAAGTACCTAAGCTATAAGACTTGTTCATAAACGAACCCCTAGATAATCGAAACCACAAGTGTGTTAAAGCACGAATTATGTTACATGATAGAAAGAGACAAGACATTCATAATCTGAGATTTAACCCCATAAGAATCGAACCTAATGAAACACCTAAAATAAGTTTCTGTATTCGAAATGAGAGAGGGAGGGTTTAGGATGAACCACCGTCAAGGCACGAGGCCCGACGGGATGGAGGGGCTGGACTCGGTCCAGGAGCACCGACGGGGCAGCAGAGGTGGCCCCGAGACGAACGGCAGCGGCGGACTCCGTCGGCGTTCGGCCGGCTGTTTCACGGCAGTCGTGCTCTGCCTCCCTAAATCAGAAAGAGAGATAGAGTCAGAGAGAGATTGAGATGATATAGATGGTGATAGAGAGGGAGAGGTTAGAGAGAGAGAGAGAGTCCGGCCGGGGCCCCTCGCCGCCCGCGAGTGCGGCGTCGGCAGCAGTCGAGGGTGAGAGAGATGGGAGAGGGGGGGAATGTAGTGTGTGTACGCGTTGTGTGTGTGTGTGTGTCAGAGAGTTTAGGGATTTGGTTTGGGGGTTGGGTCTGGGTTGGGTCGAGTCCGGGTTTGGGTCTGGGTACTGGGTCCGGGTTTGGGCTGGGGTTCTGGGCTATCTTCTTGGGCCGGGTTATTTAATTATTCGGCCCAACTGCATTTATTTAATTCGTTCGTTTATTTATTAATTTTTACGAAACGAGAGACGGTAAGTTAAAGCGATTAATTCGATTAACTCGAATCATTAATCAAAGTTCGTTTACTATCGAACTTATATTATTTGCGGTTATAATTAACCTTAGATTATTAATCCTCCAGGATTTTATTTAACAATTATACCTCAATTAAAAATAATTAATTGAAGTATATACGAGAATAATTTATGACTATCCTTAGCCGTATAAGTTATTAATTCCGATTAATAGTCTCATGACTTATCAACGGAACGTTAGTCGATCGAGGAAATAGGAACTAAGAATAGGAATATTCTTAATAGGATTTATGTAGTTTATAAGAATGGAAATTCTTATAATTTATCTTCTAAATAGGCGGAGGTCGACCGGAAGGCGAACGACGCGAAATCCCTAATATCAATTCTTGTTCGGTATTCGAGGTGGGCTTTCTTATACAAGTAAAGTTATAGAATGTTTAGATGAACATGTTTATTTTCGAGTATTTTCATGCCATAAATGTTTTGATTTATGTATGACGCCTATCTGCATTGGCTACGCCAATTTAAGTTAATCGAATTCGGGTCCTCGTTAAGACTTGCTATCTTACTTGGACTAGTGTACACAGGACCGTGAGTCATCCTTAGGGTTGACAGGTCGGGTGTCGTGTGAGGTGGCCACCTCCTCGACACCATAGTATCAGATATGGTAGATTACTAAAGAACTTAGTCGCGCGAATACTTTTAGATCACAAGAACTATTTTAGTAAGCATAGGCTCTTTTCAACAAAACTCCTATGTCTTACTCTTGAATGGCTTGACAATTATTATGTATAGTTTTCGGCACGTGTCCACTGAGTACTTTCGTACTCAGCCCTGCATGTATTTCTAAATGTGCAGGTTGAGCAAGATGATGTGAAGTGGCGAGTAGAGCTTTTGTCGTTATAGATTAGGACTCTCGGTAATACGTCTTCATACATGTATTCAAGTAGTCTTCCACTGTGTATACAAGTATTCTTCCGCTGTGTAAACTCTTATGCTTTCAAGCATTGTTCGAGTCATGTAATAGATTAGGACAAGTATCCTCGTACTCTCATTTGAGATCCCGAGTCGAGACGTATAATGATATAAAGTGTTGTTCAAATAGTCATACGAGTCAAATTCTACATACAATCTTATACCCCCTTTCTTTCCCCTATTCTTAATTCCCATCCCTAGTCATGGTTTCCTGGCTTAGCTATCCTTAGCAAAGTCCGGTCGTGACAAAGGGATTTATTAAAGCAACCATATATATGGATCTAAAACTCTCTTATGGTTCTAAAACTCCTAGTGGATCTAAAACTCTCTAGTGGATCTAAAACTCCTAGATGATTAAGTCCATGAAAGAAAATTTTGAAAAATATTGGGGTCGTGTCAATCTTTTGATGGCTATAGGAGCAATACTTGACCCTAGATTCAAGATGAGATTAGTGGATTTCACTTTTCATAAAATGTACAGTGAGACTGAAGCTCGTAACAATATGAGGAAGGTTCGAGAATCATTGCATAACTTGTTCTATGAGTATGTTGAAGATGATCTTGCAAAATTTCTAAAGGATACCACTTCACAAAAGTGTTCTTCTACATTTGCAACCTCGAAATCTAATGGAAAGTTTGTGCCTTCTGGATTATCTATGTATGGTGAGTATTTGAATACTGTTGAGGTTGGTAGTCCTTTCAAATCGGAGCTGGATATTTATTTGGAGGAGGGGGTTTTGAGAAATAAAGATGGGGATATAAGCACTACTGTAACGACTGAGTTTGATGCCTTAAATTGGTGGAGAGGTCAAGAATTGAAGTTTCGTGTGTTATCCAAGTTGGCTCGTGATATATTAGCTATTCCCATCAGTACAGTGGCATCTGAGGCCACATTTAGTGCAGGAACTCGATTGTTAGATCCAACTCGTTCAAGGTTATTACCCGATACAATAGAAGCTTTGATTTGTGGAGGAGATTGGATTCGTCAACTTCATGGGATCAAGAAGCCCCTTATGACACATGTAAGGTTTACTATTGTTATTTTTCTATTCATTTGATATATTGTTCTTTTATGTATAAATTTTAATCTCTATTTGGTTTTTATTCTTATTTAGGAGGAAGTAAAACCTATTGAAGTCATGCTGCGAATTACTTGATTTGCAAATTTAGTTGAAGATTGGAACTTTTGGCAGTGCTCGTGAAGTGTAATTTATTGTCTTTTGATGTATTTAACAAATTTTTGAATTTGTGGTTTAGGCTTGTGTTGAGTTTTACATACTGTGGGATTATGGTTGGAATTATGGTTGCTTTATTTATTTATGTTTGTTTAGGTGTTTTATGCTAAATATTGAATTTGAATCGAATCGACGAATCGGATAAACGAATCGAATCTTCGAACCGAATCGAATATTTTCGAATATCATTTCGAATCGAATACGAAGCAAATATAGTATTCGGAAAAAATTCGAATCCGAATTCGAATCTTCGAATAAATAAACGAATCCGAATCGAATCGAGTGATATTCGACTGGATTCGATTCATTTACATGCCTAGTCATATGCGATAATAAAGTAAGAAATTGGGTATTTCTAACTGGTGGACATAATCAGTTGTAATGCTAAATGTTGGGTTAGAATAAATTTTAACAGGTTACATGCGATGATAACGTAATAAAGTTGGTTTTTCTAACTGGTGGACAGAACCTGTTAGAATGTCACAGCATTGGTTAGAATGTACAAAATTCTTACCGGTAACATTCGATATTTACGTAAGAAAGTTGATATTTATAACTGGTGGACATAACCAGATAGAATGTCGCAGGTTTGGTTAGAATCTTAAATATTCTTACTTATTACAGCGGAAGGATGGTTAAAATTTATTAAATTCGTATGCATCGCATTTCTTCATTTTGCTCTTTAAATGAAACAAGCATCGATTATTTCGAATGAAACAACAATTATTCTGAAAATTATAGATCTATTACACTACGAAATTAAAAAAAAATCAAGAGTGCAAGAAACAATACAAAAAAATTACAAAAGAAAAAAAGAAAATTAAAATAAAATAATTTTTGATGCAAGATCTTCTTCCTCCCCTTCTTCCTCCTTCACTTCTTCCTCCCCTTTTTTGATGCAAGGAAAATTAAGAAAGATCCAATTTTCGCAGTCGGCAGCCCCATCGCCGCTGCTCATCCGCCGCTGCCCAGCGTCGCCGTCGCCGTCACCGCCTTCTCCATCCCACGGCGGAACCCTAAACCCCCACCGGAGATTCATTACTGCGCATAACCATCTTCCACCGCCTTCAACAGCCCGTCCACCACCATCTCGGCCTTCATCGTCATCTTGGAGAGGGGAAGTCGCCGCCAGAAAATGGGAGAGAGAAAGAGAGAGAGGCGGAGGAGATACCTCCTCCCTGTCGAGAAGAGAGAGAGAGAGAGAGAAGATAGAGGGGATATAGAGGAGAGAGAGAAGAGAATGAGAGGGGATGCGGGTGTGGGGAGATTGGAGTGATAAAAAATTGATGGGACATAAAGTAAAAGTGGGTGGGGGTATTTTAGTCTACTCACCCCAAAGTTGTCTACAATTTGGGGTTTCTTATAATTTTGCTAAAATTTAATAAACACTATTGTGTTTTAACAAAGGACTACATTTCCTCAATAAATTGTTTCATTCTCCTTTACAAATTCAAACTTTTAAATGAAACAAAATATTATTATTGATGTATTCAAAAAATTGTCCAATATAACCTTACGTTAAAGAGAGACTTCGTAAGATTCTAACACTAAAAATTTAATTGTTTCACCATGCATGTTTCAAAAAGTTAACACTGAAAAAAAAAATGAAAGACACATATATATAAATATATATAGCGGAGAGATCACATACAAAAGACAAGTTCTGTAAGAAATGAGAAATGATATGGACCATTGACATGTGTGATCTACGGTGTAGATTAACTGGTGCATTATGATTTTACTAAAATGCATTATAATTGTATAGATAATGCATTATAATGCATTGTGCATTATAATTAGATGCATAAAATGCATCATTTTTTTATTTTTTACGATAATCCTATTTTGTACAGGATCTCACCCCTATATAGCGGAGAGATCACATACAAAAGACAGGTTCTGTAAGAAATGAGAAATGATCTGTACCATTGATCTGTGTGATCGACGGTGTAGATTAACTTGTGCATTATGATTTTACTAAAATGCATTATGATTGTATATATAATGCATTATAATGCACTGTGTATTATAATTATGTGCATCATGCATTATAATTATATGCATAAAATGCATCATTTTTTATTTTTTACGATAATCCTATTTTGTACAGGATATATATATATATATATATATATATATATATATATATATATATATATATATATATAGGGGTGGGTTCCTATGAGAGATGGTATCAATCTTGAGAACTAGGAACCAATCCTATCCACTCATTTTATAGAATCTAATGGTGCATATTAAATCTCAAATTATCTGTTTTACTTATTTAATGATTTAATTCTAATTTTAAAGGATAGTTTTGGAAAAAAAGAAAGAAAAGATTATGCGTTCCAAGATTGTCGCTACTTCCTATAACTAATTATCCTATTAATTAACATAAATATTCGATGCAACTGAGACCTGTTTCTATGCTTAAATAATTATATTTATATGCTATCTTCTTATTTATTTATGCTTAATAACTTGTATATGAAAATTACATGCTTTTTTTAGTTTATTTTTTATATCAATTCAAGTTTAAATATCGTGAATGACGATGACATATCGTGAATGACAATGAATATTCGAATGCAACTAAGACCTATTCATATGCTTAAATAATCATATTTATATGTTATCTTCCTAATTATTTATGCTTAATAACTTGTATATGAAAATTACAAAAAAAAATAGAATTAAAAAAAAAAACATAGATGAATATTCGAGTGCAACTAAGACCTATTCCTATGCTTAAATAATCATATTTATATGCTATCTTCCTAATTATTTATGCTTAATAACTTATATATGAGAATTACAAAAAAAAAAAAAAAAAAATAGAATAAAAAACATTGATGAATATTCGAATGCAACTAAGACCTATTTCTATGCTTAAATAATCATATTTATATGCTATCTTCCTATTTATTTATGCTTTAATAACTTGTATATGAAAATTACAAAAAAAAAAATAATAATAATAATAATAAAAGAACATAAATGAATATTCGAATACAACTAAGACATATTTCTATGCTAAATAATCATGTTTATATGCTATCTTCCTATTTATTCATGCTTAATAACCTTTATATGAAAATTACAAAAAAATAAAAATAAAAATAAATAAATAACAGAGAGTACAACTCGGAAATTAAAGTACACGGTAAGAAGAAGAAGAAGAAGAAGAAGAAGAAGAAGAAGAAGATTACGGCAGACTAAACGTAGGAGAGAAAAATAAATGAGGAATTAATCCCTTGAAACAAGGAACAAATAAATGAAGATTACACTAATACCCTTTTCCTAAACAAAATATGTCTTTTTTAATTAATTTCCACGAATAAATTCTAACCACTAATCTATTAAGATGGAAGGTCTAGATTGGTTCCTAGTTCTCACTAACTAATATGGTTAGCATATGAACCAATCCATATATATATATATATATATATATATATATATATAGCGGAGAGATCACATACAAAAGACAAGTTCTGTAAGAAATGAGAAATGATCTGGACCATTGATCTGTGTGATCTACGGTGTAGATTAACTGGTGCATTATGATTTTACTAAAATGCATTATGATTGTATAGATAATGCATTATAATGCATTGTGCATTATAATTATGTGCATCATGCATTATAATTATATGCATAAAATGCATCATTTTTTATTTTTTACGATAATCCTATTATATATATATATATATATATATATATATATATATATATATATATATATATATATATATATATATAATTACTTAGCGCACCTGGCCACCGGGCTCCTCCTTTGAGTGAGTGATCCGGGTTCGATCCCCTTTGGGATCGAATTGTGGGAGATATAAGGTGGCTTGGAGAATTTCTTGGAGTTATTAGAAACTTGGCGTACTAACATCTAATCTAACAACTAACATTTGTCCGATAAAAAAAAAATTACTTGCATATGATTATCATAGATTAAATTAAATTATGGGTGCTAATTTTGTTTCCTTATATGAAATAAATTCTTTTACTATGCATATTTATTTTAAAACAATTTAATTTAGAATTAATTTCATTCGTCTGATCATCAAATTTTATTCTACATTATTATATTTTTTTTAGGATAGCTAAATATTTAAGAATTAAGCAGTTGCAAAACATAGCAATTAATTATTAAATGATAAATAAATTTCACATTCAATTAAAAAATTAACCATTTGGGTTATACCAACACAAGCAAAAATTAAAAAGATAGATATTGCAATATAAAAACCTGATTGATTCTCCTCCTTTATTTTGGGCTTGTGGCCTCTTCATGGGTGTGCGTGTGAAGTTCCATTGGAGGCACAACAATTTTCTTATATATTACACAGAATTTTCTTGTCAATAGATTCGTCTGTTTACAAAATTTATTTTTTACGAAAAGGTTTGCTATTTTCTTGTAAATAGACACATCTGTTTACAAAAATTATTTCTTATAAAAAGGTGCAAACGTGAGTTTTGGAAGGATGCGTCTATTTACAATTACAATGAAAACAAGAATTCAATTATTATAGTTTTAACTGCAGAAAAATAGATTTAAAAAATATAAATAAAAGTGTAATTACGAAAATACCCTCCGTACTTGGCTTTTATATACTCCCTCCGTTTCGCTCCATTTGGCCTATAGAGTAAATAGATGTGTGGTATAAAATAATAGAGCATGCCAAATGGAGCGGAACGGAGGGAGTAGTATATAGATGAGACTAATAACTGAGAAATCCCAAAATGAAATACGAGACTGATGAACATGGATTGAGGTAGTACTAGTTAATTGAAGGAAATCAGGTGTATTGAGACTTGAGAGCAACAAGAAGTGAAGAAAATTGAACTATGTCCCTATTTAAAAGGGAAAAGTATTATAAACCACCAATCGAATAATTATTTTAAAACATGTTGATGATTGATTAAAGATTGTATTCGAACTTTTAATTTTGTATAAAATTTGTAGGAATCGAGAACGAATGAGTTAAGTACGATGATTTTAAATTTCCTTATTTAAATTATACTCCTTTCATCTATGAAATCAAGGATACGGGTACCATCCATATCTTCTTCAACTAAACTATAGTGTTGATTTTATTTTTTATTTATTTTATTTTTGTGATAACAAAACTCGACTTTATTTGTGTCATTCATTTCATTTACTTAAGGGACTATGCTAAAGGGTAATAACACCACAAGAATAGCATTACATGTTTAAGAATTGGTGAAGTTATGGGACCTTGCATATTTCATAGGTTCGGCTACCTATTTTGCATGAAATTCCACCAAACTCACAGGTAAAAATGCGTCTGCGCAAAACTCCGACATGTCTCTTCGTTTCCTTTTCGATCACACTCCTCAAAGAATCGCTAATATCACCGACTGCCCAAGCTACAGATATGTGCGGGCGTGGATCCTGCAAAGGTCAAAGGTAAAGAAAGATGTAATTTTGATGAATTAGAAACACTTCCATCTTAAATCGACGGATTTGCAGCTGGATGTGAGACCAACCTGATAAAACTCTGGTAGATTATGAAGCTTGTAGACTCCGTTCACTAATTCAATTTGCTTCCTGATCTGAAACGAAAAAAATATAACCCTACATATAAGCTTCAATTCCATTTCATGCTAGCAGTGGTAGAATTCAACCACATGATACTAAAGAGTGTATTATTGCTGATGGAAATTGAAATGGAGGCATAAGAAAACAAACGGAAAATTTTATCCCGTAATGTAGTCCTACAATTGTTTTAACATATGTTTTCTAATGTGGAAAAGAGATTTGACATGAGACAGAATATTATTACTCCAAATGAGTAGGAAAATATTATCAAGGATACAAGTGAAAAGGGGGGGACAAACTGTCGGAAGAAAGTTTTCCATCCCAACCGAGAAAAATTATCCATCACAGAAAACAGAGAGGAAAATAGTAGAAAACATTCCGTTTACATCATTTTCCATCAAAGGGAATACACCCTGTGATAAATCTACCAACATTACTGATCATCTTTTCTCTAAGGAGTCTTTCTCAGTTGGACTCAAAAAGTTTGAAAGAACCATGCATTTAACATCAAATACCATTAAGAAAGAAACTGCACTTGCCCTACATTGGAAAAATAATAATTTTCCTTGCCAATACCTTGTTCATCAGGCCACCAGCCAAGAAAAGAAAATTTAGCTAACATTTAGTAACTCATTAGTAAGCATAAAGAGGTTGCAAGGAAACTTTATTTCATGGTTATCGATAAGTCATTATTAGTGTATACAAATTTATGCTATTATTGATCAGAGGAAACAATAAGTTATCCAGGTTAAAAATTAAGATTAGATGAATTAGAAAATATGGATTGCCTCGTCCACCTAGCCAACACCCACTTCTATTGATATTCAACCAAAACGTATCCATTCCCTAGACTGATAGATAAGCCAACAATGAGGTCGGAGAAAGGTAGTTGGAGCTTAAAACTACAATCGCTAAATTGATTACGCATTAAGCATGACTTTATCCCAATTTTTTTTTCCTTAGGCATAATGTAATTTCAGGCTAATCAATAAATCAAATGTTATATCACTACAAGAAAAACGCTCATAGATAACGGCGAAATGCCGTTATCTATGAACAAAAATAAGTGTGAAGTATAGTGGTGTTATCTATGCTCTGCGCTCATAGATAACGCTTGTAAACCGTTATCTATAGTGATCATAGTTAACGATATAAAATTGCATACATAACGATAAAAAAACTGTTATGTTTAGTTATTTTACATTACACTTTTAAACCGTTATCTATTTTTAAGTTCACGTAGTCTATTGTTGATATATATTACGTTTCTCTAAAACATTTATAACGGTTTCATATCGTTATCTTTTTTGTAATATATAGATAACAGTTTTTAGCGTTATAAATGATTGTGTTATATTTTTGTTCACCATTTGTAGAAATCATGACATAGATAACGGTTGTATTGTGTTATGTATTCCTGCTCACATTTCAGTATTTTGAGTTTCTAAAAATGAAATGTAAAATGATAAATGGAATTCAAACACAAAATGATAACTACCATTACCCATTCAAAAATTGTCTACAATCCAACGTTCCACGATAGTTACTAGTATCAAATCATAGTCAAGCCATAATTAAGGTAAATGTGTTCAAAAGGTTTTTTAAAACATCCATACGCAAACTACGATTTCATAAAACGATAACTACCATTACCCATTCAAAAACTACCATGGCTCCTTCCAATGTGATACCATCAACCTGCATAAATTTAATATGAAGATCAATAAGTGAAAGGAAAAGTTATATATGCAATCACATTACCAAAAATCGATTATATATCATAATAACTTAATATGCTACAAAATCACAATAAAGTTAATAACCAAAGCATGTTAACAAACTGATTTTCACACAACATGCAGAAAATCAGGAAATTAAACCGAACAGACTTAAACCGAGAGAGATAGAGAACTCACCTAGGCGACGAGAGAGTGAACCGATAGTTGCTGATTCGGGAGACTGGACCGACTGGTGGCAAAACAAGAGCAGATAAGCAGCAGGTCGAACAAGAGGGGAAGATTCTGAATCATACAAACTAGTAGATTTATGAACTTGCTTGAATTATGATTGGGAGATGAATAGGTAGTATTCGAAATAATGAGGTTACTGGGCAATTTCTGAAACAAACACCAAATACAATGGATGCTAGATAGGTATGTATGGATTCTCACCAAATACAAGAAGAAGTATAAGATTGAATACGAAAGCAACAAGTGCCCTTAATCAGTAAACATAATTCCTATGATACAAACAAATTGTAATAATACAATATTAAGGAGATATAGCCACTCATGATAGCTCCAAGTTTTTTAAAACTGAGACAATTCAACATCTTAGATGGACAACGAATGACATAACTCGTCTTCACAGAAATATGAAACAGACAATGCATAGATAATGCAATTCCTTGACTAGAAGAATGAACTGCATAGAGCAAGCAACATGCAGATTCCCAGTACACTAAGCAATAACAAACAGAAACTCAAACATTCAAACGAATTTCACTCAGGTTTTGTTTCATCCCATGTAAATATATTTTCAAATTAAACACTATTGCCCCTGTTCTTGAATTTTTCATTCTTGCATTCATATTCATGTGTGTGTTTCTTCATATTTTCATTTCTTGAAAGAAGCCAGGAAAAATGCATTCAAAGTGAATCAATCAACAGTCACTAAAGAGCAAAAACAGTTAAATTGGAAGGGACAAGAAATCATGGAAAACACCTCTACTTTCATGGCTGAAGAATGACAGCAAAAGTAAATCACAGAAACAACCATCCATCACCACTAATCAAGTATCCAAATTCATGCAAAAATCAACAACCAAAGTGAAGAAACTACTAAATTGAATATATAATTTGAAGTTACTTTATCATCCAATTGAACACATGAAGCAAGAATGAAACATGTCATCTAAGACACTGCCCTATCCTGCGGTAATCTTGTCCAAAAAAGTTAAAGATCAAAGATAAGATTGTGGACAACTTTGTAATGATAATTAAGATTTATTAATTTCAGCAGAATGTTTTAACTTCTCGCATCCAATGATAATCCAAAATCATGCAAAAATAAACAACCAAACTGGAGACACTACTAAATTGGAGAGGAAACCTAAGCAACTGAGAAGTCGAACAGGAACCGAGAGAGATGGAGAACTCACCTGGGCGACGAGAGAGTGAACCGATAGTTGCTGATTCGGGAGACTGGACCGACTGGTGGCAAAACAAGAGCAGATAAGCAGCAGTTCGAACAAGAGGGGAAGATTTTCCCAGAGCAAGAGGGTGAGAAATAAAACAAACCTGCTTTCAAAGGGTGTAGAGACGACGCCGAGTTAATGTCGTCAGCTCCGGGGTGTCTCACACCTAGAATGAGCATGAAAAATCAAAAATTAGGGCTCCTACCGAGATGGAGATGGACGGAGAGGGAACGACAGAGAGTGAAACGCAGACGAGAACAGAATGCCTTCGTCGAGCAGAAACGCAAACGAGAACAGAAAAGGGGGAATTGCCTTCTAACCCATCCCAGCAATAACTCTAAGGCGAAAATGAAGAGAGTCGAGAGTCGAGAGTTTCGTCGCCGGATTTCTCGCCGGATTCGATGAAGAGAGTCGAGAGTTTCGTCGGAGATACCGAGAGGGAGGGTTGCTGGTTCGAGAAGGAGGAGGGTTCGAGAAGAAGGGTTTAGCGTAGTTGAGACATTTAATTTAATTTATTTTTATTTTTTATTTAAGACATTTAATTTATTTATTTTTTAATACTTTTAATAACGAAAAATTATAACACTACTTCTAAGCGTTATTAAAAATATAAATAACACTACATTTAGATAACGGTCAGTAAAAAAGTGTTAACTATCTGAGTATTTTACATTACAGTGTAGTATAAACAGTAATCTTTGTTAAAAGCGATTCTTTCATACATTACACTTTTTCTTTTAAACCGTTATCTATGAAAAAAACGCGCTCATACATAACGCTTTTCAAAAAATACCGTTATCTATGTCGTGTTATCTATAACTAAATTTCTTGTAGTGTATATCATTCATATTGAAGTCAAGTTCTACTCTTTTCCAGCACCAACCTCCATCAGCCGCACGACCTCTCTTATCCAGATTCAATAGACAGTATGATATAAAACCTTGGCTCGCAAATAAACCAAACATTATATAGAAGAGCCTATTTAACTTCACAACATAAAGCTTAAGGAGGCACACCCACGGTCAATTAATAATATAATTATCCAATTGTCAGAGATCATATGCTTGTCCGTAACATACTAAAAATTTTGGTAAGATTTTCCATCTCTAGAACAGAAGGGTCAGCCAAAAAATTGAAACATATGAGGACTTTGCCACATTATAATAAGGCAGATAGAATAACATAAATAAGCATAAACGAAAACATATGAAATTAGAGGCATATATATGCACATGCTTACTATACCTCAGCCAGGCCTGCCCCGGTAACTTCTAATGACAGAAAGGTCCGCGTACAATCATCATTGACAAAAACTTCCCAATGGTCGAATTCAATCCAAAACCTATTCCATTTCATGAATATTAATAAAAATTGACTGCAATAAAAATGTAAGTCCTAAAAGGAGAGGATGGTCATCACCTCTTATGCGACTGAAGTTTTTGCCGAAGCATAGCTACTAGTGAGTCTCGTTGATGCACTCGAATTGGAACAGTCCTTCCCAAACTCACATGAAATTCCCTCCCAAGTACAACTAGATCCAACTTCTGCTCGTCTTTAGTTAAATTGCTTAAGGGGATGTCTACATCAACCACATGAAGCTCATTTACAGCAGCTGCAACCCTTTTCAAGAACAGTGCTATGTCCTTTCTTGATGAAACAGGAAAATACACTAATGCCCATAAAAGGATAAAATAAAAATCTTGAAGATGAAGAATGAAATGTAGAGCAAAACAGTAGACTAAACCACAAATAAAAATAAATGTGAAATGATATTAACCTGGGATATAAACATGCACAGCGTAATTACCCTCAACATGAGGGAAGCTACGGACTCGACTTGGATTGTTGTTATACAGCGATAGATCAGATACGCCTATACCAAGCAAACATTAAATGATCAGCATAAGTGTAAGACAATATAAAAATGCACCAAAGTGTGGGGGAAAAAAAAAAAGCAAAGAGCTCACTCGCTGAATTTGGGGGATGAAGAAGGGACAGTGGTGGTGGAGGAAGAGGGGTCGGCAACTGGGTAGGGTTGGAGATAAGGGTGGGGGTTGGATCCGAATCGGAGTCAGATGATGTATCTCCATACGATGCTCTCAAAGCATCCATTCACTGCCAACTTTGATAGGACTTCAGCTGCTTCACCCTTGCAATCAATTCTAAAATTTTAGATTGTTTCTCAGTGCAGCTCACAACAAAAAAAAGTGAAGTGGGCTCTTATTCCTCTCCCAATAACTTTCAATTTGCAGATGTGTTTCAGTTACTTATTTTGATTTATTTAAAAGCTCAACTTGGTGAATTTCATGGATATTTGTTGTCAAACTCATTGTAGTCGAACTTACACTGCTAGTTAAAAGCCAGAATTTTAAAATTAAACTGGCCATTAAGTGATACAATGAATCGATAAGTGAACTGGACTTTATGCTATAGTAGTGGATCATTAACTCAAGAATGAGTTGTAAGAGGTTTGGATTGAAATGGTAGCATTCAAATTTATAGGATTCACACATTCAGATTTAAATATAATAAAAAACTGAGGCTGCAAGTTTGGTAAGTGAAAAATCTACAAATTAGAATCAAATCGCAAACACATTTTTATTCTCAAGAGCTCAAAACCTCTACATAAAGTTATAATGAGCATAAGCAGCGATCACATGTTTAGAAACTTCGGTTAGTATTCATCAGGTTTTATGCCACTATATTTTTATGATATTTGCTATTAGACCTACAGAACAGATATAGAAGTTCAGCATCATCTTATTAGAACTCTTACATCCATAAATTTGTGCTATTGAAACCCCTCTTGCATGAGGTTTCTACTCAACCATCTTCACAAATTCCAAAATCAAAGATCCGTCTGAAACACTAAACAAGCCAACTTAAGACAAGATATAACAGCAGTCTAAAATTCATTAATTTTATTCCAATTAGGTGACGAATTTTGTCAAATAAATTAGGCATAATCCATCATAATATATATATATATATATATATATATATATATATATATATATATATATATATATATATATATATATATTAAAGTTAACATACTTTTATAGCAAGACTAAAGGAAAACATGAATCTTCGTTGGTTTATTTTTAATCCCCGGCAACGGCGCCAAAATTTGATCGCACTATTTTCTACCACACAAAACAGGTATAGTATAGAATAAGCGAGTATCGTATCCACAGGGTTTGACAAGTCGAAAACGCACACAATACCTCTACTAAAGAACTAACGTGATGTTTAGACTTTCGGGAATTTAGGTGTTGTGGTATTTATAGACTAGGCGAATAATAAAAAGACTCAATAAATCAAATAAGGACATAAATGAACAAGTTAAATAACTAGTCAAATAAAACAACTTAGCAAGCAAACAATTAAACAAATAAGGTAAGTAAACAATTAAGGAAAAGTGTTGATTCTAGGGAAGCCTACCTAATCAAATATATGCAAGCAATTAATGAATACAATTAACCAATTTAATTCAATCTAAATGTGATACATGAAAAATAACCTACACCCCGATGAAAGCAATGCAAGTCGTCACCTAATATGATCCTAATATCCTTTCGGACGTATAGATATCAAATTAAGTGTAAAATAGAACAAGTATCAATAATATAATCAACTAGGTTCAACTATGACACCTAAATCGACTATATGCGAACATATGATAATTCAAACTCAATTAAGACAAATCAAATTATCAAACCATGTATTCATGAGATCTATTATGCAATATCCTATCAAGGCATAAACACATAATTAAGCATACATAATTAGTGATCAAGTAATCATGCATGAAAATAAGCACCATGAAACATGCATCTAGATTGGAAAGGCTAATTGTAAACAAAAACACTTACATAAATTCAATTAGGCATTCAATCCCTAAAATTAACTAAGAAATTTAGCTAGACATAATTAAAGCAAACATAAACACAAAGAATTGAAAGAACATAATTAAGGAGTAGAAGTAAGAAAAACTTTGACACAAACGAAGAACTTCGAATCTTGAATCTTGCATAAACTTGAATAATCTTCAATGTCGAATACAAGAATAAAAACTCTAAAGGAAAATATAAAAGTGCTAGAAAAGTATGAAGAATGTTAGGGTTTACAATGCTAGGCTAAGAATATATATAGGAGAAATTTACATAAGGAAACCTAAACCAAAAAGGAGTCTAATTAATTAAGGAGAAAATCCCGCCTGGAACCCTCTCGACACATTACCTCTCGACAGACCTCTCGATCGAGAGAGGTATCGAGAGGTGGTGAAATATGCTCTCGATCGATAACTGCGGCAGAATGTTCCTCTCGATAGGCCTCTCGATCGAGAGAGGTATAGAGAGGTCTTCTCTCGAACTCAAATCTTGAACTTCAAGCTACGATCTTCACGCCTTATCTCATCTCGGGGTTTTATCATCAAAATATACATAAAAACAAAGAAAAACACCCACAAGCATAATATTGTCTAATATAATGAAAACCATATAAACTATAGACAATACTACACAATCGAGACACAAAATCGACTATTTTTTGGTTATAAAAACAAGGTAAATTTCACCTATATCAAATCCCCCAAACTTATTCCTTAATCTTTGATTTCGAAATAAGTTTGGGGGAGGGGGAAGAGTCACTAAATTTAACAATCTTTTTGAGTATTTTTAATTGCTTTATTTTTAATCCCCGGCAACGGCGCCAAAATTTGATCGCACTATTTTCTACCACACAAAACAGGTTTAGTATAGAATAAGCGAGTATCGTATCCACAGGGATTGACAAGTCGAAAACGCACACAATACCTCTACTAAAGAACTAACGTGATGTTTAGACTTTCGGGAATTTAGGTGTTGTGGTATTTATAGACTAGGCAAATAATAAAAAGACTCAATAAATCAAGTAAGGACATAAATAAACAAGGAAAATAACTAGTCAAAAAAACAACTTAGCAAGCAAGCAATTAAACAAATAAGGTAAGTAAACAATTAAGGAAAAGTGTTGATTCTAGGGAAGCCTACCTAATCAAATATATGCAAGCAATTAATGAATACAATTAACCAATTTAATCCAATCTAAATGTGATACATGAAAAATAACCTACACCCCGATGAAAGCAATGCAAGTTGTCACCTAATATGATCCTAATATCCTTTCGGACGCATAGATATCAAATTAAGTGCAAAATAGAACAAGTATCAATGATATAATCAAATAGGTTCAATTATGACACCCAAATCAATTATATGCAAACATATGATAATTCAAACTCAATTAAGACAAATCAAATTATCATACCATGTATTCATGAGATCTATTATGCAATATCCTATCAAGGCATAAACACATAATTAAGCATACATAATTAGTGATCAAGTAATCATGCATGAAAATAAGCACCATGAAACATGCATCTAGATTGGAAGGCTAATTGTAAACAAAAACACTTACATAAATTCAATTAGGCATTCAATCCCTAAAATCAACTAAGAAATTTAGCTAGACATAATTAAAGCAAACATAAACACAAAGAATTGAAAGAACATAATTAAGGAGTAGAAGTAAGAAAAACTTTGACACAAACGAAGAACTTCGAATCTTGAATCTTGCATAAACTTGAATAATCTTCAATGTCGAATAAAAGAATAAAAACTCTAAAGGAAAATATAAAAGTGCTAGAAAAGTATGAAGAATGTTAGGGTTTACAATGCTAGGCTAGGAATATATATAGGAGAAATTTACATAAGGAAACCTAAACCAAAAAGGAGTCTAATTAATTAAGGAGAAAATCCCGGCTGGAACCCTCTCGACACCCTACCTCTCGACAGACCTCTCGATCGAGAGAGGTATCAAGAGGTGGTGAAATATGCTCTCGATCGATAACTGCGGCAGAATGTTCCTCTCGATAGGCCTCTCGATCGAGAGAGGTATAGAGAGGTCTTCTCTCGAACTCAAATCTTGAACTTCAAGCTACGATCTTCACGCCTTATCTCATCTCGGGGTTTTATCATCAAATATACCTAAAAACATAGAAAAACACCAACAAGCATAATATTGTCTAATATAATGAAAACCATATAAACTATAGACAATACTACACAATCGAGACACAAAATCGACTCTTTTTTTTGTTATAAAAACAAGGTAAATTCCACCTATATCAAATCCCCCAAACTTATTCCTTAATCTTTGATTACGAAATAAGTTTGGGGGAGGGGGAAGAGTAACTAAAGTTAACAATCTTTTTAAGTATTTTTAATTGCTTTATTTTTAATCCCCGGCAACGGCGCCAAAATTTGATCGCACTATTTTCTACCACACAAAACAGGTATAGTATAGAATAAGCGAGTATCGTATCCACAAGGATTGACAAGTCGAAAACGCACACAATACCTCTACTAAAGAACTAACGTGATGTTTAGACTTTCGTGAATTTAGGTGTTGTGGTATTTATAGACTAGGCAAATAATAAAAAGACTCAATAAATCAAATAAGGACTTAAATGAACAACTTAAATAACTAGTCAAATAAAACAACTTAGCAAGCAAGCAATTAAACAAATAAGGTAAGTAAACAATTAAGGAAAAGTGTTGATTCTAGGGAAGCCTACCTAATCAAATATATGCAAGCAATTAATGAATACAATTAACCAATTTAATCCAATCTAAATGTGATACATGAAAAATAACCTACACCCCGATGAATGCAATGCAAGTCGTCACCTAATATGATCCTAATATCCTTTCGGACGCATAGATATCAAATTAAGTGCAAAATAGAACAAGTATCAATAATATAATCAACTAGGTTCAACTATGACACCTAAATCGACTATATGCGAACATATGATAATTCAAACTCAATTAAGACAAATCAAATTATCATACCATGTATTCATGAGATCTATTATGTAATATCCTATCAAGGCATAAACACATAATTAAGCATACATAATTAGTGATCAAGTAATCATGCATGAAAATAAGCACCATGAAACATGCATCTAGATTGGAAGGTTAATTGTAAACAAAAACACTTACATAAATTCAATTAGGCATTCACTCCCTAACATCAACTAAGAAATTTAGCTAGACATAATTAAAGCAAACATAAACACAAAGAATTGAAAGAACATAATTAAGGAGTAGAAGTAAGAAAAACTTGGACACAAACGAAGAACTTCGAATTTTGAATCTTGCATAAACTTGAATAATCTTCAATGTCGAATACAAGAATAAAAACTCTAAAGAAAAATATAAAAGTGCTAGAAAAGTATGAAGAATGTTAGGGTTTACAATGCTAGGCTAGGAATATATATAGGAGAAATTTACATAAGGAAACCTAAACCAAAAAGGAGTCTAATTAATTAAGGAGAAAATCCCGGCTGGAACCCTCTCGACACATTACCTCTCGACAGACCTCTCGATCGAGAGAGGTATCGAGAGGTGGTGAAATATGCTCTCGATCGATAACTGCGGCAGAATGTTCCTCTCGATAGGCCTCTCGATCGAGAGAGGTATAGAGAGGTCTTCTCTCGAACTCAAATCTTGAACTTCAAGCTACGATCTTCACGCCTTATCTCATCTCGGGGTTTTATCATCAAAATATGCCTAAAAACATAGAAAAACACCCACAAGCATAATATTGTCTAATATAATGAAAATCATATAAACTATAGACAATACTACACAATCGAGACACAAAATCGACTATTTTTTGGTTATAAAAACAAGGTAAATTTCACCTATATCAAATCCCCCAAACTTATTCCTTAATCTTTGATTTCGAAATAAGTTTGGGGGAGGGGGAAGAGTAACTAAAGTTAACAATCTTTTTGAGTATTTTTAATTGCTTTATTTTTAATCCCCGGCAACGGCGCCAAAATTTGATCGCACTATTTTCTACTACACAAAACAGGTATAGTATAGAATAAGCGAGTATCGTATCCACAGGGATTGACAAGTCGAAAACGCACACAATACCTCTACTAAAGAACTAACGTGATGTTTAGACTTTCGGGAATTTAGGTGTTGTGGTATTTATAGACTAGGCAAATAATAAAAAGACTCAATAAATCAAGTAAGGACATAAATAAACAAGGAAAATAACTAGTCAAAAAAACAACTTAGCAAGCAAGCAATTAAACAAATAAGGTAAGAAACAATTAAGGAAAAGTGTTGATTCTAGGGAAGCCTACCTAATCAAATATATGCAAGCAATTAATGAATACCATTAACCAATTTAATCCAATCTAAATGTGATACATGAAAAATAACCTACACCCCGATGAAAGCAATGCAAGTCGTCACCTAATATGATCCTAATATCCTTTCGGACGCATAGATATCAAATTAAGTGCAAAATAGAACAAGTATCAATGATATAATCAAATAGGTTCAATTATGACACCCAAATCAATTATATGCAAACATATGATAATTCAAACTCAATTAAGACAAATCAAATTATCATACCATGTATTCATGAGATCTATTATGCAATATCCTATCAAGGCATAAACACATAATTAAGCATACATAATTAGTGATCAATTAATCATGTATGAAAATAAGCACCATGAAACATGCATCTAGATTGGAAGGCTAATTGTAAACAAAAACACTTACATACACTACAACAAAAAATGCCTTTAACAACGGTTATTACCCGTTGTTAAACTGAATACACGACTGTGGTTGTAGCCAGTGTTGTTATAAGTTCTCGCTCATAGACAACGGTTATTTACCGTTGTTGTTTACCCTTACAACAACGGTTTTCTCTCATAGACAACGGTTATTGACCGTTGTTGTATATCTGAACAACAACGGTTTTCGTTCATAGACAACGGTTATTGACCGTTGTTGTATATCTGAACAACAACGCTTTTCGCTCATAGACAACGGTTATTGACCGTTGTTGTATATCTTAACAACAACGGTTTTTTTCTCACAGACAACGGTTATTGACCGTTGTTATATATCTGAACAACAACGCTTTTTTCTGTTAGACAACGGTTTATACCCCTTGTTGTATATATGAACAACAACAGTATTAGCAACATATGTTAAAACCGTTGTCTATTTGTATTATTCGAATTTATATTCAATTTTTTAATAATATGCATTTTTATATTTATTTTTCGACCTGTTTCGTTAGTAATAACGTACAATATATATTGTGGACAACAAATGCTATAAAATAAAACAAATCTTAAAACCAATATCATTTAGAAAATTATCACATTCTAAAGGTAAATATAAGTATTATGTTGTAGGTAAAGTGAATAGTCTGCTTATAAAATCATACATGCTATTGCTAGTTACCAACAAAAATCTCCAACTTCATGAAATGATTCTCCTACCATCTTTGCGAAACGACGACCTGTGTGACATAAGTAACGAAGAAGATTAAAATAATTTCTAATCACTACATAACATTAATTTTTAAATAACTATTACATACCTTTTACTCTCCAATATATTCTTGTACAAATGTAGCCCACTCATGTCGAACCTCATCAATGTCATGAACCGAATACTCTTTATTTTTAAACTACAAACATAGAAAATTTAAAATTTAAAATAACGCTTTTAACTAAACGCTGATATAGAAACCGTTATTTATACGAATTTAAAACATGAAGATCGCTTACCCATTGCTTCAGTGAAGAGATCGTCGATATAGAGTCTGATTCAATTATATCCTTCATATATCTCATGACATAAAATCCACATTGTTCGTAATCCGGTTGCTTCGGAGCCTACATTGAAGTTCAACAAAAGCTCATGAATAATATAAGCATTCTAAAAATTATAGACAAGATAATATAATACTTATACAACAAATAAATCATGTTACATAAAAATTAAAGCTTATCCTTACAGTGATTGATGGCCAATATGAGTTCTTTCCACTCTTGCTTGGTGCATCCCCAAGTGTAGAATGAAATGTTTGCAAAGCTCTTATAATAGATATCAACAAAATAAATTAATTACTCATTTTAGTGTATAGCTTTTAAATGTAAATTACTTCATATTCAAACCTATAGTTAAAAAACTTACGTTTCAACAATTCGTTGCCAATCACCATTTGGTTTTTCCATTTGCAAAGGGTCCATAAGTCCTACCTCTAACTTGTGAGGGTCAATGACGGTAAGAATCCAATGGTACCTACACAAATATTAAACAAATGTAGATGTTGTGCTATATATATATACATGTAAATAATATGGTTTCTCTCAAAATATAGCACTTACCCCACATTACACGGAACCAAGACAAGCTGAGACGCTTTTGTACCCAGAAGCCCTTCAATTAATGCCTTTTCTCGTCTTGCAATGCTCTTATTCAACTCCTTCTTATCTTTCTTTTTGGTTGCCATGTACCCCACAAAATATGGATTAACAAATCTAAATCGGTCAACCATTTGCAATCTCTTGTGTAAGTGCCTGTATTTTTTAAAAGAAACATAAATTTCATATTCAATTGTAAGACATAATTACAAACAACACATCAAATTTACAAATAAAAAATTTACTCAAATTGGATGTAATAAGAAGGGAAAATATAAATAAAATTCCAACGTAACTTACCACATGTAGACTACTATGCATGTATAGTCAATTGGCTTCAGTAGGTAGAACGGCTCAACATCTTCAAAGTTGATATAAACGGTGATGTCTTCCCCAAAGATGTCTTTTTGAATGTTTATCGCTATTGATTGTGCACCGGCAGCCTTGCAAAATTGGTAGACAACACGCAATGGTACAGGAACCTTTGAAGAATTAGATGACTCTTGTTTCTCTTTTTGCTTCCTTTTCCGACTCTACACATTTACAATAAAAAATAAACCAATTAATATGTATATAAAAACATAAATCACATTATATTGTACTAATAAATTATACCTCATCTTTCAATTTTAGCAAATGTATTGGCCATGCAATGTGAGATCCCACTGCATCTCCCAAATTTTTACACTCAATTGTTGGAACGGGTAAAAGTGCATTTTCATCCACTACTTCATCAATGGCTACACACATACAATTCTTTGGCAATGTATTATGTGGCACGTCCATGACCATTCCATATCCAGCAATATTCGTTCCAGATCCCAAGCTTAAAGCCACACATTGACCCTTTATTGATGTGTGTATTTAAATAAGATTAGATATTAATAATGAAATGCTAACAAAAGCCTAAATATAGTTTTCGATTATAGTAAGTACCTGTAAATGAGCATTATCTTCAAGAATTTTCAGATCAGGTTCGGCCTTGACAGCATTGTCTTCAATCTCTTCCAACTTAACCGTGCAACTACCCTTATCAGTGGTAACTTCATCCCGTTGACTCAATTTATACACAGCAGCTTCTAGCTTGGCGATTCGTTCATTCTGTGCAATCAACTCTTTTTGTTGGCGCTGACAAATCTCTGAGTATGGATCTTTCCCTCCGCTAACTTTGTAGTACATGGTAGGAGTGACATCGCTACCAACACCTCTTAAACGTCCAGAATGTTCCGGTTTCCCAAGAACACTTTCAAGGATAGTTTCTTCACTGTCTTCCAGTAATCCCTCCTTTTTCTTGGAAATAATCTCACTCTGCACACATGTGGAATATGCATATATAGGTGCACAACAAAATATATAAGTAAATAAAATAATTCTATATATAAATATGCTTACTATCTCATTCAATTTTTCAGCTAGTGCCTTTCCATCAGCCTTTCCATCAGCTTTTGCAGCTAACATTTTTCTAGCTTCAGCCCACATAACAGCTTGATTGGTATCCGGATCGTTACATAATAAATGCGGCTGCCATTCAATGAAAATCAACAATTGATACCAATCACGTATACATACATACATAAATGAAGTAGTAATAATAATGCAATATGCAATATTACATACATTTCTCCTTGCAAATCGTCCGTACCCTTCTCGAGCTAGGCCATGCGGATACTTGTTTTGAGACCTGCGCTCTTGTTGTTCTTCTCTTTGTGCCTTAAAATATTATATAAATTAGAAAGAACTAAAATAAATTGCTGCGTAAATAAAATATTTTATTACCTTGAAGTTTTCGGTCAAACGACTAATAACAAAAGCGCTCCAGTCAGAAGGTGTTATCTGAGGATATAGATCAGGTGGCCTATTCACCTCATTGTCCACCCTATTAAAAATGTATTTCCTTGTGAGATGTGACTTAAATTGCCGCCATTTGCTATTTGCCGAATGAAAGCACCCCATTTTCCACTTCGGATCCACGTTAAAATGGAGCTGCAAATGAAAATTTAATTAATGCAAATAACATGTTCAATTATAAATAAAATAAGTAATACAAAATTATAATAAGTACTTACATTTACGGACTCCCAAATACGTTCCTTTACTTGTGAAGGAACATCCTTCCATGCATCATAACATATGTTCACCTTTTCTCTAACCAAAACTCCTATGTAACTCTGCATCTGCGGTGATGCTCCTGCAACGGGCTGTCCATGGTTATTAAATATAACGTCTTGTTTGATACCTTGTGCTCTGTTCACAGCCAAGCAGTGCATTATCGTTTTTCCTCTCTTAGCCCTTTCAATTTTAGTGCTCTTACAATCTTCTTCCAATTCCCCATCTTCGGTATCCACATCATTCTCATTTTCTGATGGTGATGGTAGCGATTTTTCTTCCATTCTCAATTTTTTGTTCAATTCATGTGAGACACCGGTAGTTTCCTCCTTCTTTGCACTTTCATCATTATTTGTAGTTTCCCCCTTCTTTGCACTTTCTTCCTTATTTGTAGTTTCCCCCTTCTTCGAGACTTGTTTCCTCCGACCCATTATTTTTCCTGTAAGAAAATACATTGAAACTATAAGAAACAATGAAAATCCAAATCTAATTAAGTAATGAATTTAATGGATTTTTCATACAAAACAATTAGTCTCTCTATTATTCCCAGTATGAAGAAGTAAGTAACTGTTAGTTTTTTCCCTTCTTTTATCTTGTACCTCAAGTTCCTGCAAGCAGAGAAGGCATGCATGTGAAGAGAGGGAAACGAATGAAAGCAGATTCAGAAATTTACCTGAATTAACCGTACTCATCATCCAGTAATTAAGGTAATTAATTTCTACTCTATTCATTTCATTTTATTTAAATAAAATACTACTGTATATAATAGTATAAGTATATGTGCATGGTGCAGCAACAGCTGTAAACATCTCAGAAATTGTGTTTGCAATTAAGCTGACTCTACTAAATTATAGGGCCATTGACTTTTGTGGCAACTTATTGTATTTTTGTTGTATTTATACTCTGTATGTATGTATTCAAGATTTAATAGTATTTATAAATAATAGGCACAAAATATGAACATCTATAAACAGGCAAGAGCTTCATAGCATTGAACCTAAAATCCAAAGGTTGAAATTTTCCCACAATATTAAAACACAAAACAGCAAAACAAACTAATGTTCAATCCACGTCCCATCGCAATCTGAACGAACGTATGATTCATCTTCGTCAAAAATATCATCTGAATTTGTAGACAACTTCTTCGGGCCGTGGTGCAGTACTTGTTCCTCAAAATCACCTTCACTTAAGTTGTCAAAAAAATCTCGAGGCGGTGTTGCAAGTACCACTGACCATGCATCATTTTTAGGGTCATCGACATAAAAAACTTGCTTTGCTTGGCTTGCCAAAATGAAGGAATCATCTTTAAAACCAATTTTAGCAAGATTTACGATGGTGAACCCATAATCATCCATTTTGACAACACTTTTATTATCTACCCAATTGCATTTGAACATTAGAACTCGTTCTTTTGTGTAATCCAGCTCTAAAATATCCTCAATAACTCCATAAAAGACCATGTCCGACACAATCGGATTTTTATCCTTCGCACTAGCAATTTGCATGGTCTTTGCAACAATGCTTACTCCTGAATTTTGAACAGTACGCCCCTCATCAAGCTCCCTAGTGTAAAAAGTAACTCCGTTCACCTTGTAACTGTCGTACTTCAACACTTGGATACTAGGACCCTCCGCAATCAATTTCAACCGTTCTGATGCTTTGGAATCATTTTGAACCTGCTTATACAAATTATTATTATTATAATTTTAGCAGCTGATAATATTGGTTTAAATTTTATGTAAGATAGGCAAAGATTTGAACATACTCGTTCACGGAGCCAATCGGGAAATAATCGGTTGTGTTGCCATTGTAACCAAGTATGTGACTTTGCTTTACTCAATGATGTAGTCTTCAAATACCTCATATGCTCCCTAACAGTAAATTATCTAATGTATAAGCTACTACACTATAGTTATAAACAAAATAAGTTAAGGTTGAATAAATTACTCTGTATAGGGATCAATGTCAGCTTCATTGGCGAGTACGTAAAGATGTGCTTGCTCCAACTCTTCTTTAGTTATCACCGCTCTTTTAGCACTTGATAAGTGTCTAGTTGGTTGGTCAGAACGTTGATGAGTTGGGATACCACATGTTTGCACATCCGACAAGTAGTCTGAGCAATACTCCATAGCCTCTTCAGCAATATAACATTCAGCAATGCACCCCTCTGGCCTATTTCGATTTCTCACGTAACCCTTTAATACTCGCATGTTCTCTTTTCCTCTACAACCGGAGTCAATTCACTCCTTATGTTCATATCTGCAAGATCTTTTCTCGATGCTATACCATCCTTTGTTTTTCCTGGGATGTCGAGTAATGTACCGATGGGACTTTCACATATATTTTTCTCAATGTGCATAACATCAAGTATATGTCGAACATGTAAATGTTCCCAATACTCGAGTTCGAAAAATATTGACTTCTTCTTCCACATGGCTTTGTCCCCAACCTTCTTTGACTGACGCAACTTTCCCCAAATACACTTTATATCACTCACTTTGTTGAGGACGTCATGACCATTCAATGGTTTTGGTGCGGTATTAAACTCTTGTGTCCCATCGAATGCTTTCTTTTGCCTTCTATAAGGATGTCCGTCGGGAAGAAACCTTCTATGCCCTGTATATGACATCTTCCGACTATGCTTCAATCGTCTTGCATATGTGCATTCACAACATATAGGACAACCACAATAGCCTTTCACTTTGCAACCCGAGAGGTTTCCATAAGCTGGGAAGTCATTTATTGTCCACAATAAAACAGCTTTAAGCTGAAAGTGTTCTTTCATATAAGCATCGTAAGATGGGATGCCTAACCATAAAAGCTTTAAGTCATCAATGAGAGGTGCCAAATAGACATCTATGTCATTTCCCGGCTGTTTCGGACCAGATATCAGCAATGTAAGCATCATAAATTTTCTTTTCATGCAGACCCAGGGAGGGAGATTGTAAGTCACTAGCAAAACAGGCCAACAACTATAATTGGAAGCCATCAAACTATGTGGATTAATACCATCAGCAGATAAAGCAAGGCGAAGATTTCGTGAATCAGAAGCAAAATCTGGCCACTTATGGTCTATAATTCTCCAAGAAGGCGAATCTGCAGGATGGCGCAAAAGACCATCTTTCAGCCTCTTATTATGATGCCAAGTTAAGTCCCTAGCGAGGTCTTTGTTTCTAAACATTCTCTGAAATCTTGGAATGGGTGGAAAATACCATAACACCTTTGCCGGAATTGAATTTTTCGACTTAGACTTATTGCTCTCTTTCCATCTCGAGGCACCACAAGTGGGGCAAGTATGTAAGTCCTCGTATTCCTTTCGGTAGAGAATACAGTCATTTGGACATGCATGGATCTTTTCATAAGTCATACCCAAAGAAACTAGACTTTTTCTAGCCTCATACAAGGATAAGGGCAATTCATTAGCTTGAGGCAGCATTTCTCCTAACAAAGCAAGAAGATCAGTGAAGCTTCGATCGCTCCAACTATGCTTTGCTTTCAAGTTGTATAGTTTCACAATGGCAGATAATTTACTAAACTTCAAGCATCCTGAATATAATGGCTTCTCTGCATCCTCGACTAATTGTATGAAGTCGGCTGGGTTGTCAGATCCTTTCTCATAGGCAGCATGCACCATTTCAACTAAATCTTCTGAGCCAAACTCATGCTGCATCTGATCCGGATATTCCATCGAATGACTGGATACATCTACTTCACCATGCCATATCCACCTATGGTACGTTTGATCTATACCATTCATCAACAGATGCAATCTTATATTGAGGACAGTTTGCCTCACTAAATTCCCACACTCCGTGCATGGGCAGGATATTTTGTCTTGAGTAGGAGAATCTTTAGTTGCATATGCTATAAAAGATTCTACCCCGACCAAATACTCCCTAGACAACCTATTTTTTGACATCCAAGACTTGTCCATCGTGATATTAAATATATATATTCACCTATAAAAAAATCCATCATAATTATTCTATAAGCAAAAATTCACATATCAAACTATAGGCCGAAATACCAACTCCATTAAAAAGAACTTTCCTAAACCTCTAATTTCAGCAGAAACAAACTCCTTTAGAAGTGATGGCAACAGCAGCAAAATGATATCATAACCCGAAACCATAAAAAGCAGCAGCAAAATATGCAGCAACAACATCTCATCAAGTCAGCATCAACAAAAAAAGTAACATTACAGCAATATCCAGTAGCCAAATATCATATGCAGAATTAAAGTCGAAATCTAAGTAGAATGGCAATCAACTAAAGCTTCCATCTCAACGCAATCACCGAATTGTCAAAGAATCATTCATCTACCAAAATCAACCAATTTTGAAATCACAGCAGCAACAAGCAAGGCTAATTATTTAAACGAAACACGACGGAACGCAAAAGAATTGGAGGAGTGAATTACCTCTGCGACAGAAAGAGCAGCGAATGCGGTGGGAGACGGCGACAAGACTAATCTGTTGTTGGCAATGATCCACCACAGAGGGTGAAATCTGGAAAGCTAGAAGTAGAAAGATGTATAAATTTCAAAGGCATAAATTACGATGCCTTTGAAATTTTCAAAAGGAAAGAGAAAAGAAATTCGTGAGTAAAATTATGTTTTAATTTTATTAAAACTCAAATAACAACAATGCAGTTTCACTAGGATAAGGTTATGCAATAATTTGGTGATTAAATAAATTACATGTAAATTTGAAGCACATTTATAGACGGTTTGGATCTCTATTGTCTACCGGTGTTGCATCGTCTACTATATTCATAGGCATATAACATGTTGCATAATCAATTATTTAAATTTAAGATTTAAATAAATAAAATATATACTCCAACCCTTTTAAATATCTAAATCATATGATTTGTTGCATGTCATTAATCTATATAGTATATATATATAATAGGATATGCAATATAATTTGGCAACAGAGTATCTCATTTCGACTCGGAAAAAAAACTAATAACGATTGGGCAGAAGTTAAGAATTAATTTGATTTGGGTCTAGTAATACTTTTAGCTCTTAATTTTTGGAGAGCAAATTCTCCTATAAAATGTATATACTCCCTCCATCCCGTCTAAGATATTACACTTCTTAATATACGTGGATATTAAATAATAGTATAAGTGTAATACCTTAAACCGGATAGAACGGGACAGAGGGAGTATGCTATTTTCCTCAAACCATTTCCTCTTTCCACACAAGTAACCATAGTAACATCTAAACCCGAGAATGTGTAATCAAAATCCAAATTGCCATAAAAAATTCAAACTGACTGCAAAAAGATTACCAGAAATGGCAATATGTAAAATTTTCATACAAAGCTCCATCTCAATCTTATAAGCCAATCAGAATTCAGAAGTATTCTCCCATCATCAACAACAAATAATTAACAATCAAAGAAACAGTTCTGGTCAGGGATGAAAGGAGAGGATAAGATAACCTTAAAACTCTAGCTAGCTATGATAATCATTTTGCGATAATCATTTTGCTAGAATTGGAACCATATATGCCCATTATAGTAGGAAAAATCATTGCTGAATTCTAGAAGAGAAGATTAAAGCATTAGAAATCTAATATGATGAGAGTGTGAGCATACGCACCGGATAAATGAAGATCCAAATAGGGAACAGAATCCAAGTTTCCAGATAGCTAGGCCTTTACAAAAGAAGATCATCTAATTAATCCACAGAATCAACCCATCATCATCCTATACGAAACAACGAAGCCTCAAAACTATGAATCAACCTTTTTCCGTGATTTCTCTCCCTTCAATTTTCTTTTGTTGATTATATTCTTAAACCAAACACCCGAACCCATACTCGATGCTCAATCTGGTAACTGAAAGAACCTACAGAAATCATAGGACCAATTAACAACGTGCATTATATCTATATATGAAACGTTTAACTTGCATTTGCTCACTCCTCGACTAAATACTGATCAACTGCTGATAGGTAAAAGGCAGAAGCCACATACTTTAATAGAGAACAGATCTTTAAATGATAAGAATTAGATTCATTAGCTAAGTATTAAAATTTTCCTCTAGTGAACTCGAAAACCAGCATCCAGAGAGGACTAGCAAGAAACTCGAATGGAATCCAACACCATCTCAAACAAAACTCACGGTACATCACTTCATATGAGGCTAAGACAGTACCAGGAACGAAAGAACGAAGAAATCTGACAGCAGATCATAATTGGAACTAGTCAAGTTCTCGAACCAATGAAACAGGGATTTCGATTTTCGAAGATCTATTCACAAACGAAGGTTTAAGACTTTAAGGGATTAAGACTAACACAAGGGACGTGATAACACACAGATTATCACTAATTCGAAAAATCAGCAGAATTCGATCCAATCTAACACCCAAGTTTCAGCAGAAAGTAAAATGCAGTAAACTAAACCGAATCGAATTCACATCAAGAATCAACAGCTACCTATTTCTTTCAACAAATCATCTAATTAAGCCCCAGTTGAACTAGTAGTGCCACCTGACCAGTTAAGTAACTTTCATGCCTCGATTGATGACTAGGCACTCGTTCCATGGAAACAAACAATTGTTCTTGAGCAATCTACTTTCATATTTTAAAGGTATACACAACAAAAATCAAAAGAGTTGGAATCGAATCTGTCACATTGTTCCACCCTATCTATTATGCATTCAAAAAATCTCGAGTAATTTGAACAGAAACTCACTCTTTTCCTCATGAGCTCAGGGTTACCAATACTATCTCCAAGAACAGCTCTAAGCTCGGAATCGTTCCTAAGAAGAAAACTCACCGGCGACAACGACCCAGCGACGGTGCTGTGATGGGAGACGGCGACGTCGACAGCACTGCAGTGCGTGACGGCTACAATTACAGAGCGCACGAGAGAGAGAAAGAGAAGATAACTTAATGGAGAACTTACCGGCGACGAGAACTTACCGGCGAAGAGACCGGCGACGACGAGACCCGGTGACGGCGATGGTGGTGGTGACCAGAATGGCGCTAGTTAGCTCACTCCCCGTCGCAGAAATCAGCGCGCGAAGAGAAGAATGATTGGGGATTTTTGATTTTGGGGGTTTTTTTAAAGTATTAGTTAAATAGGTAAAGTCAATATATTATCCACTACTCCAAAAATTTTCTAAGTTAGAAAATTTTCTTAGTTAGAAAATAGGCAACATAAAGACGACAACTGGTGCAGCGTATGCGTGACAGGAAGAACGAAACTCGTAAAACGAGAGAAATCAAACCCTAATCGCCAAAGTCTGAGAAATAACAAAACGACCCCAAACAAAAATGCGAAAATTACGAAATAACCCTAAAACTATAAAATTAATTGCAGTTTTGACCCTCTAAATGATGGAATTTGCCCGAAATCCGTCAACGCTCATGGCATGAGTTTTGCTCAGAATGTCGTTTCCACCCGAAAAATACTAGGATTTCGCCAAATTCTGAAACTTGCTCGAATTCTTCGGGTGATCGAGATAATAAAACAACATACATTTAACAACGGTATTGAAGACCGTTGTCTAAAATTAATAAAACAACATACATTTAACAACGGTATTGAAGACCGTTGTCTAAAATTAATAAAACAACATACATTTAACAACGGTATTGAAGACCGTTGTCTAAAATTAATAAAACAACATACATTTAACAACGGTATTGAAGACCGTTGTCTAAAATTAATAAAACAACACACATTTAACAACGGTACATAAAAACCGTTGTCTATGAGCGCATGTTTTCGCACATAGACAACGCTGTAAGAAACAACAACGGTTTTTTTCAAAATAACAACGGTATTTTTGAAAACCGTTGTAGTATGTGTGTTGTTAAAGCCAATTTTTGTTGTAGTGATAAATTCAATTAGGCATTCAATCCCTAAAATCAACTAAGAAATTTAGCTAGACATAATTAAAGCAAACATAAACACAAAGAATTGAAAGAACATAATTAAGGAGTAGAAGTAAGAAAAACATTGACACAAACGAAGAACTTCGAATCTTGAATCTTGCATAAACTTGAATAATCTTCAATGTCGAATACAAGAATAAAAACTCTAAAGGAAAATATAAAAGTGCTAGAAAAGTATGAAGAATGTTAGGGTTTACAATGCTAGGCTAGGAATATATATAGTAGAAATTTACATAAGGAAACCTAAACAAAAAAGGAGTCTAATTAATTAAGGAGAAAATCCCGGCTGGAACCCTCTCGACACCCTACCTCTCGACAGACCTCTCGATCGAGAGAGGTATCAAGAGGTGGTGAAATATGCTCTCGATCGATAACTGCGGCAAAATGTTCCTCTCGATAGGCCTCTCGATCGAGAGAGGTATAGAGAGGTCTTCTCTCGAACTCAAATCTTGAACTTCAAGCTACGATCTTCACGCCTTATCTCATCTCGGGGTTTTATCATCAAAATATACCTAAAAACATAGAAAAACACCAACAAGCATAATATTGTCTAATATAATGAAAACCATATAAACTATAGACAATACTACACAATCGAGACACAAAATCGACTCTTTTTTTGTTATAAAAACAAGGTAAATTTCACCTATATCAAATCCCCCAAACTTATTCCTTAATCTTTGATTTCGAAATAAGTTTGGGGGAGGGGGAAGAGTAACTAAAGTTAACAATCTTTTTGAGTATTTTTAATTGCTTTATTTTTAATCCCCGGCAACGGCGCCAAAATTTGATCGCACTAATTTCTACCACACAAAACAGGTATAGTATAGAATAAGCGAGTATCTTATCCACAGGGATTGACAAGTCGAAAACGCACACAATACCCCTACTAAAGAACTAACGTGATGTTTAGACTTTCGGGAATTTAGGTGTTGTGGTATTTATAGACTAGGCAAATAATAAAAAGACTCAATAAATCAAGTAAGGACATAAATAAACAAGGAAAATAACTAGTCAAATAAAACAACTTAGCAAGCAAACAATTAAACAAATAAGGTAAGTAAACAATTAAGGAAAAGTGTTGATTCTAGGGAAGCCTACCTAATCAAATATATGCAAGCAATTAATGAATACAATTAACCAATTTAATCCAATCTAAATGTGATACATGAAAAATAACCTACACCCCGATGAAAGCAATGCAAGTCGTCACCTAATATGATCCTAATATCCTTTCGGACTCATAGATATCAAATTAAGTGCAAAATAGAACAAGTATCAATAATATAATCAACTAGGTTCAACTATGACACCTAAATCGACTATATGCGAACATATGATAATTCAAACTCAATTAAGACAAATCAAATTATCATACCATGTATTCATGAGATCTATTATGCAATATCCTATCAAGGCATAAACACATAATTAAGCATACATAATTAGCGATCAAGTAATCATGCATGAAAATAAGCACCATGAAACATGCATCTAGATTGGAAGGCTAATTGTAAACAAAAACACTTACATAAATTCAATTAGGCATTCAATCCCTAAAATCAACTAAGAAATTTAGCTAGACATAATTAAAGCAAACATAAACACAAAGAATTGAAAGAACATAATTAAGGAGTAGAAGTAAGAAAAACTTTGACACAAACGAAGAACTTCGAATCTTGAATCTTGCATAAACTTAAATAATCTTCAATGTCGAATACAAGAATAAAAACTCTAAAGGAAAATATAAAAGTGCTAGAAAAGTATGAAGAATGTTAGGGTTTACAATGCTAGGCTAGGAATATATATAGGAGAAATTTACATAAGGAAACCTAAACCAAAAAGGAGTCTAATTAATTAAGGAGAAAATACCGGCTGGAACCCTCTCGACACCCTACCTCTCGACAGACCTCTCGATCGAGAGAGGTGGTGAAATATGCTCTCGATCGATAACTGCGGCAGAATGTTCCTCTCGATAGGCCTCTCGATCGAGAGAGGTATCGAGAGGTCTTCTCTCGAACTCAAATCTTGAACTTCAAGCTACGATCTTCACGCCTTATCTCATCTCGGGGTTTTATCATCAAAATATACCTAAAAACATAGAAAAACACCCACAAGCATAATATTGTCTAATATAATGAAAACCATATAAACTATAGACAATACTACACAATCGAGACACAAAATCGACTCTTTTTGGTTATAAAAACAAGGTAAATTTCACCAATATCAAATCCCGCAAACTTAAACATTGTTCGTCCCGAACAATACCAAAACATAAACAATAGACTCTAGCATTGTGAACTATATAGGCCTCAAAGTTTTTCAAAAAAATAAACTCATGATCATGATCATGATCATGATCAAAACTATGCACACAACCTTAGCATTAATAACACAATCTATTCAATAAATTCAACTCATGCCAATCCATCAAAGAACACTCTCCAACATGTGAGATATTTATATGTAAGTGAACACTCAACTCTCTCAAAGAAAAGATGTATGAAATAATGCACATCATATGGGTTCACTCAACATCAATGTAATGCAACATGTTTACCATAGGCTTGCCCCTAATCTCAACATCTCCACCTAATGTAATATCCACAAACTAAGATCAAAAAGGTCTTTATACAAGCTTGTAATGTAGGGACATTGGTTAAGGTAGGAAATGTATAGGCTAAGTGACTCAAATAAATTCAAACCATCAACCTCTTTTCAACTCCAACCAAAGTATGAATTTTTATCTCCATCTTCTACCATCCAACACACTAAATACAAACTCAAAATCTTATAGATGCAAAGTATATAATTCAAGCTAACTATCCCCTTATGCTTTTATTTTTTTTTTTTCTCTTAGAGCTCATCTAATGAATGTTCTTTTTAATGTTGAACAAAGGCTCTATTTTTTTTTTTTTTTCTTTTCACAACTATTTTTTTTCCAAGCTTATAGGGATAGCTTACTATTCTTAAACAAGCATCTAAAATTCTTTTCTTTTTCTTCTCCATACCACAACAAATATTCTTTTCAACACCTCCCACATCACCAACTAAATCCACTAAAGGATACCCTTATCCATCCAAACCTCCTACCATCCAAGCTTAAGAATGAAAGGCTCATAAAAAGGCTCAAAGGGGGTAAACAAAGATTATGATCAAGGTTAGTGTATAGGAATCATGTGGCTAAAGAAAGATGGCCTAAAATCATCTCCTAGTTCGTAAATATACCAAGGTCTTGATGGAAAAATAGGGCAAGTTCTAGTAACAATGAAGCATACATGATCACTCAATCAAAGAATAGGCATAAACATGCACAAATAGCTCAAATTCTCACGGGTTCAAACTAACTAATTCCCGATATTAAAAACATGTTTCAAATTCATCAAATAACATGCGTCGCTTCGCCAAGGTTCTATGCATAATAAAGATCATGAAATTTTCTCCAAAAATCCATCAAAAATTTTCTATCATCGGCCAAATTCACAATACTATCATCACATGCTTATTCGACTCGATTTAACCTAAGACTCTAACAATTCAACGCAATAAACGACTCAACATACTCCAAAATAAACCAACTACTAAAGCAATTAAAAATACTCAAAAAGATTGTTAACTTTAGTTACTCTTCCCCCTCCCCCAAACTTATTTCGAAATCAAAGATTAAGGAATAAGTTTGCAAAAAGAAGAAGGAACTAAGTTAACAAACTTACCTCATTGATATGGCGGAGGGAAGGGAGGGTTGTCGGGGTTATTGGGGTCGAATCGTTGATGGTGAGCCGGGTAGTGAGGATAGAAGTAGTGCATCTCATGCACCATCCTATTGTAGTTCTCCATGTAAGCTCTCTCATCCTCACGCCTCTTCGCCTCATCCTCTCTACTTTTCGCTTCGTTCTCAAAATAAGTGTTGAGAGTATCGAAACGACCTCCAATGTATGTACGAAGGTCACCCACCTCGGTTCTCAAAGTTTGCACCTCTTCCCGAACTCCTCGCACTTGAGATTCAACGAACTCTCTACCATCCCAATGGTAGTTGTCCATCGCCTCCATCGTTTCCGTGTGCCAATCTTGCATTGTAGAAAAATCCGGAGCTCTCATGTAGAAACCGGGCTGTGGAACACCTTCATACCCTTGTGCATAAGCATCCTCCTCTTGATCATATCCTTGCTCATATTGCTCGGCCTCTTCTTCATCGTCTTCCTCCTCATCATCATCGCCTCTTTCATCGGGCCTTGGACCTCCCTCGGCCCACATAAGCTCCTTGTGTTGGGGAGAATTCATCTTCCCATTCCCTCTACGTAGCTTCTCATTACCAATCACCTCGGTCAAATAGTTGATCGGCAGCGGAAAGAGATGAACACCACTTCTCCCATGTAGCTTCAAGAACCACCCGGACGTGTCGAATGAGATCATCCTCACAAGCTCCAAAGTCCTCCTATCCACAAAGATGGATGTGGACACCGGCTGCTCCCGAATTTGCACGTTGAAGTGTCTAGCAATCGGGGTGACGAATGCTCCTATCCCAATCTTTTGTCCTCCGAACAAATAAGTTTGATTCTCCATGTGATCGATGATGTAAAGGGCTGCATTTTGGGAATGGCCTCGATAGGAAGTCCAAATGAGATGAGCATCGGTGGCAAGGAAGGTGCCGGAGTCGTGGCGGGAATGGATTGTAGACGAAATCAGTCTATGGAAGTAGCGAATCGTGGGATTGCGAATCGAGGTGGCCTTTGCCGGGTTGTAGGACCTCTTCCTCTCCTCCTCGTAATCCACGAATTGGCCCCACAAGTCTTGTTGCCAATGTACTCGCCATTCTTGTTTCCTCCAATAACATCATTGAGTTGATCCATGTCAAGCTCCCTTGGTTGACCATCGAGTTGGAAACGAATGATGTGGGGCACTTGATTGACTCGCTCCACCACCAAAGTCGAGAGAAACTCCACCGTTAGAATGTGATAGGTCGAGTGATTGCCTTGGAAGATGTTGGTGAAACCTCCTCTTTGCATCATTTGGGTGATCTCGTCGGCTATCCCCATCGCCACTATCGTCTCTTGATGGAGGAAACGACAATGCTTGTGCTTGAGTTGCACAAGATGGGACCATCTCCTTTTGGACTCCGCTGTGGTGAGCTTGAACTTGAACGCCTTGGGCTCCAAATTTGTGGGCATCGACCTTGCCGGCGGCATTCGGTTCTCCGGAATGATCTTGTCGTTTTTCCACGTCTCCTTGTCTTTGCTTGAAGAAGTGGCCTTTTCCTTCCCCTTTCCTTTGCTTGAAGAGGTCGAAGCAACATTCTTCCCCTTGTCTCTTGCCATCTTAGTACCTAAAAAATTTCACAAATTAATCCAAGAGATGCAAGAATATAGCAATATGAATCATCCTCCCCCAAACTTTAACCAAATTCAATCCTCCCCCAATTATCAACTCAATTTTTACATAAAAAATCCACACATTCAACACCACAAATCTCCAAACATAGTGCTCTTCATAGCACAATTCAATTCAATGCATATAAATCAATGAGTTTCATCAAATTCAAATACCCATTCAAAATTCACATGCATCCCTCTTTTCAATCCTCAATGAATCCAATTTATACAAATAATGCAAAATAAATCATAGATTCAATCTAAAATTCTCAATCTAATACCCAATCCATTAATCTATAAATTTAACCAACAAAAACGAATTTCAATCGGTCAAAACATGCGTATTCATGTAGAGAATCAAGAATTAATAAGAGAGGGGCGAGAAATTGAGTACCTTGAGACGAATCGAAGAGAGAAAATTGAAGAGTGCTCTTGTGTTCTTGAGATAATTTGTGTTTGTGTGTGAATGGTATGTGAATTGTGTGTATATTGTATATATATATGAAAGATAAAACCTGGTCAAAGTCGGCTAGGGCTCCGTCAACGACCCTCTCGATACACCTCTCGATCGAGAGAGGTGTCGAGAGGTACGTACTGGACTCCGAAATTTGACCTCTCGACAGGCCTCTCGATCGAGAGAGGTGTCGATCCCTAGCCGACTTTGACCAGGTTTTATCTTTCTTATATATATACCATATACACACAATTCACATACCATTCACACACAAACACAAATTCTCTCAAGAACACAAGAGCACTCTTCAATTTTCTCTCTTCTATTCGTCTCAAGGTACTCGATTTCTCGCCCCTCTATTATTAATTCTTGATTCTCTACATGAATACGCATGTTTTGACCGATTGAAATTCGTTTTTATTGGTTAAATTTGTGGATTAATGGATTGGGTATTAGATTGAGAATTTTAGATTGAATATATGATTTATTTTGCATTATTTGTATAAATTGGATTCATTGAGGATTGAAAAGAGGGATGCATGTGAATTTTGGATGGGTATTTGAATTTGTCTATGAATTTGATGAAACTCATTGATTTATATGCATTGAATTGAATTGTGCTCTGAAAAGTATTATGTTTGGAGATTTGTGGTGTTGAATGTGTGGATTTTTTATGTAAAAAAAATTGAGTTGATAATGGGGGAGGATTGAATTTGGTTGAAGTTTGGGGGAGGATGATTCATATTGCTATATTCTTGCATCTCTTGGATTAATTTGTGAAATTTTTTTTAGGTACTAAGATGGCAAGAGACAAGGGGAAGAATGTTGCTTCGACCTCTTCAAGCAAGGGCAAGGGGAAGGAAAAGGCCACTTCTTCAAGCAAAGGCAAGGAGACGTGGAAAAACGACAAGACCATTCCGGAGAACCGAATGCCGCCGGCAAGGTCGATGCCCACAAATTTGGAGACCGAGGCGTTCAAGTTCAAGCTCACCACAGCGGAGTCCAAAAGGAGATGGTCCCATCTTGTGCAACTCAAGCACAAGCATTGTCGTTTCCTCCATCAAGAGACGATAGTGGCGATGGGGATAGCTGACGAGATCACCCAAATGATGCAAAGAGGAGGTTTCACCAACACCTTCCAAGGCAATCACTTGACCTATCACATTCTAACGGTGGAGTTTCTCTCGACTTTGGTGGTGGAGCGAGTCAATCAAGTGCCCCACATCATTCGTTTCCAACTCGGTGGTCAACCAAGGGAGCTTGACATGGATCAACTCAATGATGTTATTGGAGGAAACAAGAATGACGAGTACATTGGCAACAACCATCCAAATCTTCAAGACTTGTGGGGCCAATTCGTGGATTACGAGGAGGAGAGGAAGAGGTCCTACAACCCGGCAAAGGCCACCTCGATTCGCAATCCCACGATTCGCTACTTCCATAGACTGATTTCGTCTACCATCCATTCCCGCCACGACTCCGGCACCTTCCTTGCCACCGATGCTCATCTCATTTGGACTTCCTATCGAGGCCATTCCCAAAATGCAGCCCTTTACATCGTCGATCACATGGAGAATCAAGCTTATTTGTTCGGAGGACAAAAGATTGGGATAGGAGCATTCGTCACCCCGATTGCTAGACACTTCAACGTGCAAATTCGGGAGCAGCCGGTGTCCACATCCATCTTTGTGGATAGGAGGACTTTGGAGCTTGTGAGGATGATCTCATTCGACACGTCCGGGTGGTTCTTGAAGCTACATGGGAGAAGTGGTGTTCATCTCTTTCCGCTGCCGATCAACTATTTGACCGAGGTGATTGGGAATGAGAAGCTACGTAGAGGGAATGGGAAGATGAATTCTCCCCAACACAAGGAGCTTATGTGGGCCGAGGGAGGTCCAAGGCCCGATGAAAGAGGCGATGATGATGAGGAGGAAGACGATGAAGAAGAGGCCGAGCAATATGAGCAAGGATATGATCAAGAGGAGGATGCTTATGCACAAGGGTATGAAGGTGTTCCACAGCCCGGTTTCTACATGAGAGCTCCGGATTTTTCTACAATGCAAGATTGGCACACGGAAACGATGGAGGCGATGGACAACTACCATTGGGATGGTAGAGAGTTCGTTGAATCTCAAGTGCGAGGAGTTCGGGAAGAGGTGCAAACTTTGAGAACCGAGGTGGGTGACCTTCGTACATACATTGGAGGTCGTTTCGATACTCTCAACACTTATTTTGAGAACGAAGCGAAAAGTAGAGAGGATGAGGCGAAGAGGCGTGAGGATGAGAGAGCTTACATGGAGAACTACAATAGGATGGTGCATGAGATGCACTACTTCTATCCTCACTACCCGGCTCACCATCAACGATTCGACCCCAATAACTCCGACAACCCTCCCTTCCCTTCGCCATATCAATGAGGTAAGTTTGTTAACTTAGTTCCTTCTTCTTTTTGCAAACTTATTCCTTAATCTTTGATTTCGAAATAAGTTTGGGGGAGGGGGAAGAGTAACTAAAGTTAACAATCTTTTTGAGTATTTTTAATTGCTTTAGTAGTTGGTTTATTTTGGGGTATGTTGAGTCTTTTATGTTGAGTCGTTTATTGCGTTGAATTGTTAGAGTCTTAGGTTAAATCGAGTCGAATAAGCATGTGATGATAGTATTGTGAATTTGGCCGATGATAGAAAATTTTTGATGGATTTTTGGAGAAAATTTCATGATCTTTATTATGCATAGAACCTTGGCGAAGCGACGCATGTTATTTGATGAATTTGAAGCATGTTTTTAATATCGGGAATTAATTAGTTTGAACCCGTGAGAATTTGAGCTATTTGTGCATGTTTATGCCTATTCTTTGATTGAGTGATCATGTATGCTTCATTGTTACTAGAACTTGCCCTATTTTTCCATCAAGACCTTGGTATATTTACGAACTAGGAGATGATTTTAGGCCATCTTTCTTTAGCCACATGATTACCATACACTAACCTTGATCATAATCTTTGTTTACCCCCTTTGAGCCTTTTTATGAGCCTTTCTTTTTTAAGTTTGGATGGTAGAAGGTTTGGATGGATAAGGGTATCCTTTAGTGGATTTAGTTGGTGATGTGGGAGGTGTTGAAAAGAATATTTGTTGTGGTATGGAGAAGAAAAAGAAAAGAATTTTAGATGCTTGTTTAAGTATAGTTAGCTATCCCTATAAGCTTGGAAAAAAAAATAGTTGTGAAAAGAAAAAAAAAAATAGAGCATTTGTTCAACATTAGAAAGAACATTCATTAGATGAGCTCTAAGAGAAAAAAATAAAATAAAAAAAAGAATAAAAGCATAAGGGGATAGTTAGCTTGAATTACATACTTTGCATCTATAAGATTTTGAGTTTGTATTTAGTGTGTTGGATGGTAGAAGATGGAAATAAAAATTCATACTTTAGTTGGAGTTGAAAAGAGGTTGATGGTTTGAATTTATTTGAGTCACTTAGCCTATACATTCCCGACCTTAACCAATGTCCCTACATTACAAGCTTGTATAAAGACCTTTTTTATCTTAGTTTGTGGATATTACATTAGGTGGAGATGTTGAGATTAGGGGCAAACCTATGGTAAACATGTTGCATTACATTGATGTTGAGTGAACCCATATGATGTGCATTATTTCATACATCTTTTCTTTGAGAGAGTTGAGTGTTCACTTACATATAAATATCTCACATGTTGGAGAGTGTTCTTTGATGGATTGGCATGAGTTGAATTTATTGAATAGATTGTGTTATTAATGCTAAGGTTGTGTGCATAGTTTTGATCATGATCATGATCATGAGTTTATTTTTTTGAAAAACTTTGAGGCCTATATAGTTCACAATGCTAGAGTCTATTGTTTATGTTTTGGTATTGTTCGGGACGAACAATGTTTAAGTTTGCGGGATTTGATATTGGTGAAATTTACCTTGTTTTTATAACAAAAAAGAGTCGATTTTGTGTCTCGATTGTGTAGTATTGTCTATAGTTTATATAGTTTTCATTATATTAGACAATATTATGTTTGTGGGTGTTTTTCTATGTTTTTAGGTATATTTTGATGATAAAACCCCGAGATGAGATAAGGCGTGAAGATCGTAGCTTGAAGTTCAAGATTTGAGTTCGAGAGAAGACCTCTCGATACCTCTCTCGATCGAGAGGCCTATCGAGAGGAACATTCTGCCGCAGTTATCGATCGAGAGCATATTTCACCACCTCTCGATACCTCTCTCGATCGAGAGGTCTGTCGAGAGGTAGGGTGTCGAGAAGGTTCCAGTCGGGATTTTCTCCTTAATTAATTAGACTCCTTTTTGGTTTAGGTTTCCTTATGTAAATTTCTCCTATATATATTCCTAGCCTAGCATTGTAAACCCTAACATTCTTCATACTTTTCTAGCACTTTTATATTTTCCTTTAGAGTTTTTATTCTTTTATTCGACATTGAAGATTATTCAAGTCTATGCAAGATTCAAGAATCGAAGTTCTTCGTTTGTATCCAAATTTTTCTTACTTCTACTCCTTAATTATGTTCTTTCAATTATTTGTGTTTATGTTTTCTTTAATTATGTCTAGCTAAATTTCTTAGTTGATTTTAGAGTTTGAATGCCTAATTGAATTTATGTAAGTGTTTTTGTTTACAATTAGCCTTCCAATCTAGATGCATGTTTCATGGTGCTTATTTTCATGCATGATTATTTGATCACTAATTATGTATGCTTAATTATGTGTTTATGCCTTGATAGGATATTGCATAATAGATCTCATGAATACATGGTATGATAATTTGATTTGTCTTAATTGAGTTTGAATTATCATATGTTCGCATATAGTCGATTTAGGTGTCATAGTTGAACCTAGTTGATTATATTATTGATACTTGTTCTATTTTGCACTTAATTTGATATCTATGCGTCCGAAAGGATATTAGGATCATATTAGGTGACGACTTGCATTGCTTTCATCGGGGTGTAGGTTATTTTTCATGTATCACATTTAGATTGGATTAAATTGGTTAATTGCATTCATTAATTGCTTGCATATATTTGATTAGGTAAGCTTCCCTAGAATTAACACTTTTCCGTAATTGTTTACTTACCTTATTTGTGTAATGCTTGCTAAGTTGTTTTATTTGACTAGTTATTTTCCTTGTTTATTTATGTCCTTACTTGATTTATTGAGTCTTTTTATTATTTGTCTAGTCTATAAATACCACAACACCTATATTCCCGAAAGTCTAAATATCACGTTAGTTCTTTAGTAGAGGTATTGTGTGCGTTTTCGACTTGTCAATCCCTATGGATACGATACTCGCTTATTCTATACTATACCTGTTTTGTGCTTATATATATATATATATATATAAATATAAAACTGTCCTGCACCCAATAATTTACAAGCTAAATCGGAACCTGAGAGTAATTATGCTAGGATGAGCCAGTAGAGTCGGTGAGAAGATGGAGTAACTGGGGCAGCAGTGCCGTTGCAAATGTGGCGGGGAGGTAATTTGGCTGTTGTCCTTTGGGTTGGGGTGAGAGACGGGGGTTGAGGGCAGCGGCCTAACTGCTGGGAGTCATGGCAGCAGCAGCGATGGTATAGCCGGAATTAGAGAAAAGAATGGGAAGATAGAATTAGGGCTTTAAATTGGGGGATAATATTGTTGTATAAATTTAGGTGTATGCCATTTTCACTATGGCTAAATGCAATGCGGATCAAACCCCTTGTGGGACGCATTAGTTCGCAAGTATTGCAAAACATCACCATATTAATATCAATTAAATTAATTCATTTTCCAAATTAAAGTAAACCCCACCTCAAATGATGCAATTGGAATGAACCTCTTCAAGTTGTCCGTCCTTGAGCCTCGATTGCGCCACTCCTAGCATTTTAAAATATTTAAGCTTAAGTTGATTTTTCAAGCACCATATATTGAGTTCAAGGACTTTCTAGTCAATTATCTCATAACTATAATGAGAAACTAAGATTCTTTAAAAAGGTTTATGTAATACCTCTATTAAACATCATCTAATGTAAAATTAGAAATGAAAGGTTTAATCTTAAAATAGTAGAGTCGATTAGACTAATTAAAGGTAACTGGAACCATATAAGTCAATTAACTAAGGTAAATTCATGGTGTAGAACCTCTATCACTATTACTAGAGTTCTTATGTCAAGTACCTTTTTACGGTCTATGTAATCTAATAAGTGTCCATCGAACTCACAATATAATTTAAACAAAAGTCAAGGACTTAATATAATAAATCGATGAAATAAGGATTATCTAGACCAACACCTCAAGTTATAACTTAAAATACCTATGACAAGATCTTGCTCCCTGTGCCAACAACTTAAAATACCTCTTTATCATATACCCTAATGCTTAATTAAATACATGAACAAGATTATCATATAGTACATGTACACCTCAAAATCCCTTTATTGTTTCCAGAATTTTAAGTGAAACAAGCATCAGAATCGTAACAACAAGGTTGAGCTAAAGTTCCCGCAGGCAGATTGTGCAGTCTGACTTTGGAGACTCATAACTCTCTCATGTGATGTCGGATTAGAAATCCGAAGATACCGTTGGAAAGCTAATTAAAAGAGGTTTCTAATGGTACCTAGTATGCTATATTTTGTCTCAGAATAACACCCAGAATCGGGACCTAAAGAGGCTGTCCTGCTGCTGTAAAAACAGAGGCTCAAGAAGCAAAATCAATACTACCCTACGACCATAGCCCCATCAATTACAATTTACACAAATCCCATATAAGCACACAAGTTAATCCCAAAACAACTAAACTTCAAGAAAGTTTCAACTCTAAAGTTGCTTACACCTACTTCCACACATATTTATCTATTAATTCACATAAATAGTGTAGAGGTTAGGCAATTCATTCTACAATTTAAAGCTTTGACAACAACTTATGACATTGATTTCAGCCTATCCGATCATCGTATTTTGAGAATACAACAAAGTATGGACCTCCTATGACTTATACTACATATCCCCTAAAGAAATCATGTGATTCAACAATGATTTGGTGTCAAAGTTTTTAACTCAAACTCGCGCTAACACAGCAGCGAGCAGACCTGCCACTCTGACTTCGATAGCCTATAACTTTTTTGTTTGAACTCCAAATGAAAATCCGAAAATGGGTATTGAAAGCCAACAAACAGAGGTTTCCAATGATACCTAATTTGTTAGGTTTTGACTTGACGAAATGCCCAGAATCGGATCTGAAAGGGACTGCTATGACAGATACGAAAACATGGACCATTAGACTTGTTTTCACTATCACCCGTGCAACAACGATGATATAGCTGGCATGAAACGAAGCTAGATATAAATCAAAACGTGAATAATTAAACTAAAAGATATTTTTCGACCCATGGCTGACAAACCCCCAACGAATTCATGAATTTCTACTTTACCCATACTCACCCCCAAACACAAAAGACTCCACAAAACTAGAGATAAGTCAGATAACTAAGTGATTAGAGTGAAATTTCTTGCCTTAATTCTCGAAGAGCTTGCGGAGAGGGAGAGAAGAAGATAGCAGAAGTGAGAGAGAGCGATGGGGTTTCAAGAGAGATTAGAGAAAGAGCAAGAGTGACAGAAAACTACGTCTTTCTCCTTTTATTCTTATTTCTTTTTCTTTTTTCTTTTTTTTCTTTTATTCGGTTCCCCTTATATGGTTTAATTCATTTTTAAGATAATATCTAATTTAGATATTTCAATATAGCTATTTTAATAGAACTATATAATATCCATCTAATTCAAACTTCAAATTCTTACATTTATTTTCCCTTTTTCGTATCCTAAATTCGTCTTATTAAATCTTTTAGTTTTTACTAGTGGCGCATCGTAACTTCAAGTATCGGACAACCTGCAAATATAATATCAACTCCACAATAATTAGAGTCATATAAGGAAATAATTTTAACAACTAGATGAAATAAAAACAACTAAATAATAATTTTCTTTTAAAAAAATATTAATTCAAAATTTTAAAAATTGTGTGGGATATTACAGTTCCTACCTTGGCTTCTAATCCATAATCTTAAATAGCAACTTCAAGCTTTTTTGCTGAAATCTCGTGTCCAGCAACAACTGTCGAAGGGAGAGCGAGCAAGGGTGAGGGAGATAGAGAAAGAGATAGGGAGGGAGAGAGAGAGAGAGAGAGAGCTGATTATATCATTTAATTAGTATATTAGCATTTCAATCAATTATATCATGAATTAGGTCAAACATGATTCCATGCATGTTCTCGAGAAGTGCTACCTACACATGTTCTAATAGAATAATAAACTAAACATACTACTTTAATAAAATTCATGTGATGCTGAATAAGAATGAAATGAAAATTGCATTTGAGCATATTTAAGTTCTGTATTTTTTTGTGTTTGATCATGTTGTATTTGTTTTGTGTATCTAGGAATTACCTCAGTTTGAGAAACACCGAAAATTAAGTCTATTCCTAAGGTGTTGCAATCTGATCCAACTATCTGCTCAAAGGTCAATATGAATTTGGAGGTTCCAATCCTATAAAATCAGAAATACATATATTAGGTGACCAAAAACTCTATACTTTTATTTCAAAAATATAAAGGAAGTCAGCATTAAAAAAAATGAGATATAAGAAACTTGGAATCTACTATCACCATTCAACAATGAGTTTTTAAGTTTAATATCTTCCCGAATTTTGGATTGAAAGGGCATACATAAAAAGATATATACTCAATGCAGTAGGCAAAAAGAAAACTCCTAAAACCAACCTAAAACGGAATAGGGGGTGAGGAAATAGGCAAACAACAAAAGAGAGAAAAAGCATTACAACAAAACAAATAATTGGAATATGTACCTACACTTATAAATTTAAAGTTATAAATTGTCTAAATTGTCAATTGTTTTAAACATACTCATAGTACTACATTAGAGTGGGACCGATTCAATTAGAGTGCTTCATATATTGAATTGATAATTGCCTCTGATAATTACCTCCATTACTTAAAAAAAATATATGAATTAACACAAAGTGTTGACCCAATCACTTAAATAATACTCCAAAACGCAGTGGCTATACAAATCCAAGACTGTCAAGCAAAGATAAATCAATGTTATACAATTCTAAACCCAATCAGTTAGTATGACAAAGAAAACAGACAGAATTGAAGAAAGAAGAAAACAGACATAATTGAGGGAAAACAGACAATAATATGCAAAATCCAAGTCTTCTCCCTAGTGACAAGTAAAAAAGTATATAAGCTTGAGGATAGAAAACCAACATACAAAAAGTTAGGTCAGTTAATCAAGACCATAATCTAACTAATCGATGCCCACCATAAACCCATTGTCTTGTTGTCACCAGCTCTATGTATTATCAATTCAAGTTGAACTCACCGGACATTATTTTGATGAACACAAGGCTGCTGCTATTGATAAAGGAATCAACCAAAAGAACTTACATTTTATACTCAAAACCAGCAGCAAATCTAGGAACAGATCTTACTGAAAGAAGTATTACTTCACTCCTAGCTCTTAAGCACAGGCAAATGTCATATAGTTAGCTTAACCTCACATATCAGATAAACAATCTAACACTGACACCAAAAAGTTCAGCAGTCGAACTCACTCCATGACAGATGTCAGTTATCAGTGACTACATCCCCCAAATTGTCCTTAAATGTGAAAAATATATAGGATCAGCATGAGAAAAGGAACATTTTCAACAAGACCCATTATTTAGCTAAGAATTGTCACAGAATACATAAAAAACTGAGAGTTTCAGGGTAGAAGCCAATAATTCAAGTTAGAGTTCAAGTCCAAAAGACCCAAGCAAGATTATTAATCCTCGAGTAAATAACAAGTGTTTGCTATGAGGGAAAGCAGTGCATTAAAGTGTTTGAATTACAATAGTCAATGAGATACAAGCCTAAGATCATAATGCACAGGAGGAAGTTACAAGCCCAATTCACTAAGAGATGCAGGAAATTTTTGGTACAAGTTATAACAGGAAATCAGTTCCGGTGACGACGAGAAAATTAGCTCGCTCTAACAGTCTAGCTAAAATCAGTATTAGAGAGCGAGAACGAGAGCGAGAGAGAGGGGGAGAGAGGGCGAGAGAGAGAGAGAGAGAGCCAGACCCAGAGAGTAACTTGCTGTGTCGCCCAACTCGCCGGGTCGGAGGTGACAGAGAGAAAATTAGGGCTCACGAATTGCAGAATGAGGGGGGAAATTTCATTAATTGGTGGTCAATATTAAGGAATGGTGTATTCAATCTAGATTTGATTTTATTTAAAAAGATTTTAATTGATTTTTTATAATATATGGATTCTATCAATTTCATAGGGTTTAATAGATGAGGGGAAAAAAACCCAAAATAAGATAAAATAAAAATAAAAATTAGGCTAGGGATATAATTTACAATAATAATACCCAATTTTCGTCCATTTTCGAAAATACCTTCAGCTATCCTCAGCTCACGCCATTCACACACGAGCTAAAATTTTATTAACTCGACTCGAAACTCTCTCTCCCAAACCTCCAACACCCAAAGATAACGACTACGATTTCACCGCCGATCTCGTCAACCGGCGACAAAACTGTACCAATTTCCACCTTATCAAGTTGGAATCTTACATCCGCGGCATTGAAACCCTAGAAAATGACGAGGAAGAGAACTCGCTCACAAATTTCTTCAAGCTCGACAAAGAAACAGAAGAAACAAAGGAAAAGGGCCAGACATCGGATTGATTCGAAGAATTAACGCCGTTTACCACTATACTGGTACAATTTTAAGAGTATTTGCTGATTTTTTACACATCATTTACAATTTTACCGATAAATGTTAAGTTTGAATGAGTTATAGAAATCTGTCATAAGCATCTTGTGATATTACTGCTGAAATCTGTTTAGGATGTAGTTACGGTATACTGATAATGATTGCATTCAAATATTACTGTAATCATCAGATTCATGGATTACTTTTGCTTCGAACTGGAATGCCAATTTTTTCTACATAAGTTCCAGTTTACTGATCATTTTTGAGGTTAAATGTGATGATTTAACTGTTGTGATATTATCTTACTGCTTATTTGAATTCAAATGCTGCAAGGCTTCTGATATGCATTTCGAAGCTTGAAAGAATTTAATGATTACATTGTAGTACATTACAGTTTCTTTGATTTATAGTAGTTATAGTACTAATAATCTTACTGCAAAATTCCAGTTTCTTATGTTTCAATATATTTGGAACAATATAGAATGCTGCTAAAATGTTAGTACATGTGTAAATGTTGGTGTTAAATGCTGCTCAATATAAGTCATTCAATCTTACTGAAAATTATGCTTAGAACGAATTTTTGGAAAGCCATTACCATGACTTGTAGTTGGGACATTCTGCTTATACAAGAACTACTGCTCAACTAGAAATATCAAACATAAAATAATACTGCAATCTTAAATGTTAAGGTAATCACATTATAACAAATTTTCTTTTAAATTTAGATTAAATGGAAATACAAGAGACATCATCTCATACAATATGAAAATAAGACAATGCTCACAGGGTATGAATCATTGCCTAACATCAAGAAGCACACTTACAAAGCCTGCACGCAAAGCAATACGAAAATCATGCTTCAGGTAGCTTCATCATGCCTTACTGCTTACTTGAATTACTTAGAGATACATTCTGCAAAATTCACTAATTACTGCTTAATATTATTACTTAGGTACTACTTTAAATTGCCTAACAATAATCCAAGATCAGGCAAACTCCTACACTATGTTGTTTTTCGAGAGATCACTCCCGCCCCGAACCCTGACACCACAGCGTTGTGGTTCAGAATTGGTAACAAATTACTAAGTTTTTCAAGAGCAGAGTATGCACTAATGAGCGGACTGAAGTTTGGAAAAGCAAACTTTGATCCATACAAGAATGATGAAGTCAGTGAAGATTCTGTATTTGCCTGGCTGTTCGGATGTAACAAACAGCTCTCAACAAGACAAATCACAGACATGTTTAAGAAGAAACATTTCAGCTATTGGCAGGGGAAAGTACCAGATCGCAGAAAAAAAAAAAAAAAAAAAAAAGTTGTTGATGCAACGAAAAGTGATAAAATCAAGGTTGCAAAGCTATTGCTTGCTTTGACGTATGCAGTAGGATTGGAGCAGTCAAGGAAGTCAATCCCAATGTGGTTATGGATACTGTTGAAAGGCATGGATGCTTGGGAGCAGTTCCCATGGGGCAGTTACTCGTACCGGCTACCCACTCACTCAATAACAAACATAAAGAAGGATGTAGTACCTGACTCTGGGATAATAAGTTACCATATATTAGGCAACACAATTGCCTTCTCTGTAAGTACCCTAAATTTCAAAAATAAAAATGTATGAATGGCATGTTTACTTGAACCTCTTACACTAACAAAAGTGCATTATGCAGGCTCGGATATATGAAGCGGTACCAGCATTTGCAAGTACAGTTGCAAAGAAGATAAGTGATGTGAAGATGCCACGGTTCCTTCGATATGCATGTGTTGCACCAAGAAAAATCCCAAAATTCAATGACATCAAAAAGGTAAATATTTTATTCAACCACATGAATCTGATTGTACTTATTACAGTAAGTAGTACACAAAGTAATATCATTATACTTTGTACCTGAAATATTGTCTATGTATATCTGTGTGTGTAGGACACTAAACAAATCCTAACTCCACTGATAAAGAACTAAAAAAAGCATACTGGAAATCACTTGAATATGATCCAGAAGGGATGCCTTTTACCTTCATATACGAACCAAGCAATGAAAGAAAAAAGAAGCCTAGGGATGAGCCTCTGCCTGATGTAAATGATGCCTCCAGAAACACAACAACTGCAAACATGGATATTGACGAAGCCACAATGAAAAGAATCGGCGAATATGCAGGTCAAGCTGTTGCCAAAAGAATGAAGGAATACATTGAAGAACTTAAAGACACAATTGTGCAGGAGATTCTCAAGTATCTCACTAATAAAGTACAGCCTCAGAATGGTGAAAATACAGACCAGTTCCAGCACGACGGCTACATGAATTCTCCGGAGATATCTGATTACCATGAGGATACATATGAACCAGAACAGACACATGCCCATGAAGAAAGCCTCATTCTAGACCAAGAAGCATCCAAAGCACAAGAATATAAAGCTCAAGAAGAAGCACAGGAAAAGGAGGATGTGGATAGAGTAAAAAAAGAATCAGCAAAAAAACAAGACGAGCAAGAAGAGAATGCACTGAAGGAAAGTGAAGTAGTAGTCCAGAAAGAAGCAGCCCAGAAAGAAGCAACATCAAAGTTTGCAGAGAAGGAAGCATCAACACAAAAACAACAGCACGAGATGGCAGACGGAGATGCAAACAAAAAACAATCATCTGCATCTACATCTCAGGACCCATCAGAATGTTTGAATGGGAAGGGAAAGGAAGCACCTGATACAACAAGAGAACAAACACCAGAACCAAGTAATCGAGACAAGGTACAAATATATTTTATGTCAAACTTACCTAATCTCCACTTTAATTATATGTTTCAGTTAAAATGCTAAAACATACTTTATTAATATTTTTCATCTACAGGAAACCGAAGAAGATCAAATATCTGATACATAGGCATTAGAAGATTTTGAAAAATGTAAAGATATTATACTTGTGTCATACCCGTAAAGGAAGTTGCACTGCAAATACAAGTGCCTGGGCAAACAAGACCAATGAGGATAAGGTTCCCAGCAAGACCCTGCAAAAGTCCATACAAGCAGGACGATGTGAGAGGTGGATTTGACATGTATGATGCATTCATCAAATCAAACAAAGAAAGGTAAAATTTCAAGTATATAAATAAGAATAACAAACATTCAAATTGATCTCTTACCACTCAATGTATACAGCTACAGGGACGTGGGATTGATGTACCCAGTCAACAAGTACTTCTTCAAAAAAAAATAGAGGACACACGAGAGTTGATTGAAGACTGTGCAATACATACGTACCTATCAGGTTTCACAGCACGACCATATATTGCTGGAGTGGGATCTACTCAAGACAACATTGCTAGCACAACGTGCTACTTCATGGTAAATATTAGCATAAAATTGTACAAGTTAAAATTTTAAACATAATATCACTTACTTAAATGATTCATTTAAACAGGACCAGGTCCAAGAGGCTTATGTAGCAACACAGCCCAAACGAAGAACACAGATACACTCCGACATCCAGGGCAAAATTTCAGCTGATGATGGAAAAATTGAAGAAATATGCTGAAGCAGAATGTCCAGCTTGGGGTGATAATATGAAGCCTTCGATTTACTGTGAAAAGGTAATATTCAGTTCTTCATTGATCAACAACATGCACCTTAAAAGATAACTATTTATTAAAGATAAATACTTATTTCCACATATAGGTTGTGACAACATGTAGTATTGAACACCATTGGGTAGTCGTTGTGATTAATCTAAAGAAACAAAAGATATTCATCCATCATGCCAAGCCAGATGCTGTCAAAGTAACTGAGCAACGATTCATACCAATGGCAAAGATCTTACCTGAACTGATAGAGGAGATTGGGTACTATGATCATAACAAAATCAATACCCCACAACAAAAACAGTGGGAAATATTATTCGGAGTCCCAAAAGGAAAGTACTTCTACAAGCAAGTAGGCAACAATACTATCGGACTGTACTGTAGATAATTGAGAGTATGATTGCAAGAATCCCAGCTGATTTTTAAAGGATTAAAAACAGGGCCCGACATCTGTTCTTACAGATGCCACATTGCACGTGTAATATATACTTTTAGCACCGCTGAACCACCTTGTCCATTTGACATAGGAGAACTTTAGAATATGTTATTGGATATTGATGTTAAGTGACTTTAGACTGTTTGTACTCTTTTTGTTGGATAACATGTCAAAATATTTTTATGTTACTCTTTTTGTTGGATACTTTAGAGTGTTTGTACTCTTTTTGTTGGATAACATGTCAGAATATCTTTATGTATCTTTTTAATGCTTGTTGCATATGGATCAAAAACAAATTACTTTATGAAATTGACTTATGCGATCATTACAGTTCAATAGACATATTACTGGTAACAAGTACTAAAAGACAATGACATGTACCGAGTACTGTAATTAATGCATAAGACAATGATAATAATGTGTACTATAGGTAATCAGTAATATAAGCCAATGATATTACTGTGTACTACAGGTAATAAGTACTGATAGATCCGGGTTGGAGATCCACAAAAATTTAGGGTATTATTTTTAATGTTTTGCAAAGAGCATTTATGAGTAAAGCGTTAAAGCAGTAAAGAGCAAGAGATTCATGCGCGTATAGAGCCATAGATGAGTATTTTATACAGAGCATGATTCTCGTAGTGATGACATATAATATTTGAGCTATGAGTGAAAATCAAGCTGTGTGCTGTGTGTAAAGGGCATATTTAGCCATAAACTAGTAAGATCCATGGAGTTTTATACTTGTATAAGCAGATAACGAAGAAACGAGGTAGGAAAAAGAGAGAAACGAGGAGTGCGGGGCTCCGTTGAGCCTCATTCCCCTTTAGGTGATGAGGGTTTTACCTTAAGCTCAAAGTAGTATGTGTAAGAGAGAGACTCTTCCCGACGTCGAGGAGAAAGGATGGAGGTGAAGGGAGACTAGAGCTTCCCAGAAGAAGGCTTTGAACGCCTTGACTGCTTGAGCTCGGAGGAGCTCGTAAGAGAGAGTATGGAATTGAATGGAACAGTACGCCAAGGAGCGTGTTGTTCGTGGAGAGTGATGTTGTGATGATCGAAATATAATGTGCATTCACTTAGTATTTATAGGCGTGAGGAGGGTGAAAAGTGAACATCCGTGTGAAGGAAGGACAGAAAAGGAATTCCAACGGAGGCAAAGTATCCTCTGTCATGAATGCAGTGGTCCTCACTCTATAGTACATAGAGTCACGCGGACCGTATGCTGCGCAGAACCTCGAGCTCTGCTAAACGTTTATGGGGTCTAATCAGATCCTCGCACCATTCCAGATGCTTACAAATTCCACATAGCTTCTGGGAAGGGTAAGAACCTCACTGCTTCTGCGTAGAATATGACGCTTAATTGTGTTGAGCGTCTGATGCTCATGAAATTTCTTTGATCATATGTTACGCAGAACATCTTCTATTGATCCCTATCGGAATGAATATCAATTCCCCTTAATAACGATGAGAAGGCTTGTCTCACCCAGAGCCCATCATTCCACTCCTTTTCAGCAAGATTTCTGTATTTATCGTGGCGTCTAGTATACTATCTTTTCTAGAGACTATATTCTAAGGTTAAGGAAGGTGCGACTCCCCATTAATTTGGTTTATTTATGGAATATAGCTGATATTAGTCCCTATCAGCTACTCCCCCCCAGGTCCAGAAGCGTTCGTGTGTTGGCTTCTGGCAGGTGTCTTAGCGGGGAAATTATTTTCACTTTGTCTTATCGAGGCTTTTCTTCGAATAGATAAATATTATAATGGATATATTTTGTAGGAAAAAAGGCGCATTGCTTTTTGGGGAGTAGGGAGGTGTTTCCTATACCCTTACAGGCCGACGTGGAGTAACAAGTGGGGCATCGCTCCACTCTCCTTTGGCCTTTTTAACTTCCTTCATTCTCTTCTTCTCCACTTTTATGTCATACACCTGAGAAAAGTGGGAACATTCGCGTTTTTCCACTCAACGTTTCCGGTGATTGCTTCGTCTTCCTTGCTTACAGGTAGTTTATCTAGTGTTTATCGTCTTCGTATATCTCTCCCTTGTGTTAGCGCAGGCTTTACCTATGAGGGGCTTTTCTTCCCCTGCCTTCCTTTTTCTCTTTTTCTTCTTCTTTTCTTTTTTGAAGGAATCGTTAATACCAATTCTTGTTTTTGCAAACCTGGTTTAAGGGCGAGTATAATGAGCATTTTTACATGAGAATCTCAAGATTTCTTAGAAGATTGAGTTTTATTTGCATTTGTTCTCAGCCATGAATGCTGATGAGGGGGAATTGCTACGAAAGATTCAAATGAAGTTAGAGCAGAGAATGGTTGAGGCCAGAATCCTCAACCCTGAGCCTATTTCCTCTTTAGACGACGCCTCTGCATTACCCTCTACGGGCACTAGGGTTTCGGAATCTGACCACGAAGACCTACAGGAGACGATAATAATGAAACCTCGTTCAGGGCTCTGCTTTCCTGAACCGCCATTAGTTGGCCATGGTAAAGTCCTACTTCCTTTTTCCCCTTTGATACCTTTTTTTTTCTGAAAAGCGGGTGATTTTCATTCCTTTGTGTTTACAAAAGTGAATCAGTTTTCAATACCCTCCTTCGGCGCTCAGGCTTTGGCTTTTGATCAATTCTTGGAGATTCTATTTGAGGTTGAACAAAGTAGGGACCGTGCCCAAATCGAGGCTCGCGATCTTCAAGACCGTCTTCATGCTAAGGAGAAATATTGCTCTACTCTTGAGCTACGGCTGGCTTCATTATTAGAGCGAGTAAGGGAATTAGATGGGGCTCTGGAGGCTTCATTAGAACGAGCATTGGAAATGAAGGCAGACTTTGCTATGCAAGCGGAACAACTAACTCTTACTCATGAACAAGAGTTGGAACATTCCCGGACTGCTTCTCTCATGGAAGGGATGAAGAAAGGCTCTAACGAAGGCATTTCCAGGGGGATACAAGTTTGCCGATCTAACTTCTTGATGTCCCCCTATGGCCAAGCTTTCATAGACTCTTTGGTGAAGCAATTGCCCGAAGCGTTTATCAATTCTCCTTATTTTTGGGCCAGAATGATAGACCCTCTCACCAGCTGGGCTGGCGATGTTGTTTTCGAATGCTGTAACCAGCTGGGCGTCCCGGAGCGTGCTAACTCTATCAATCTGGTGCCCATAATACATTTGTTCGAAACAAAGCCTGAGTCCCTCAAGAGGAACTGCTTCATTCCTACTGGGGAACCTTGGTTCATGCCAGTGTTAAGAAAGGCTTCGAAGGCGCTTCGCCAACCGATTGATCCTTCTGAGGACCTTCCTACTTGGGAGGCTCCCCCCTTTCCCCTTTTTTCTATTGATACCACTGTCATGCAACTTATGAAAAAAGCTTTTGATGAGGTGCCCTTCTTTTCTTTGCTAGAGCTTTGTCTGTTGAAGCAGTTGTTTGGCTGGGTCCTGGGATATCATTAGCTCTCCAGGAGGGTTATTGCTGGTGATCAGCAAGTGCTCCATTGAAACGGAAAGGTTCTGGCCTTCTTCTGCTGGGGTTGGGATTTTAAGCCTTTTCCCTTCGAGTTTCATCTCATCCCTTTCGGTGGTGGGTTCTGCCATCGGCCTTTTCTTGGCCTCTCCCGCTCGCACCGATTGGATATAGCATTTTTGCGAGACCTCTTGATCTGCCGATACTTGCCCCACCTGATTTCCTACGGGGAATTTCATCATCAGATAATAAGTGGAAACCACTGCCTGGAATGGATTTAAGGCAGTTCTTCCTATAATGATGTTGTAGGAAGATGGCTGCTGTACCACCAAAAAGGTGACTGGTTTTCACACTCGTGTAGGCCCTTCGCCCAGAGTGAGCATTAAATCAATTGATCCTAGCGACATCACAGGGTCTCCTGAGAAACCGTGTAGAGCCGTAGCTACCCCATTCAATGGCTTCTGGAGGCTCATTTGGTTGAAACAACTTTCAAATATAACATTGACTGCGGCTCCTGTGTCCACAAAGACTCTTTGGACCTGATATCTTTCTATTTCCACTGCGATAACCAACGCATCATCATGCGGATGAATCACTTTCTGGTTATCTTCTGGCCCGAATGAGATTTTTGGTCGGGGTAGGCCTGCTTCGACCTTCCAGACCCCATGCCTTTCATGCATATGTAATTCTCTGGCAGATGCTTTTCTGCTTCTATTGGAGTCTCCCATGGTTGGTCCTCCATATATCATTTTAATAACGCCTCTGGGCTCTGACCCTTGGCTAGCATCAGTTGCTTTTTCAGGAGCTTCTTTACGCTTTTTGTTTTGCTCTGTCTCTCTTTTGACATACTCCAAGAGTTCTCCTTCCTGGATTAGCTTTTCGATGGCAATTCTTAAGTTTCTGCAATCGTTGGTCATGTGACCAAAGTCATTGTGGAACTTACAGAACCTTTCAGAAGGCGGATTTCTTGGTGGTTGTCTATGTCCAGCAGGGATCTGAACCCCGGGTTTTCTCAAGACCACCTCAAGCAGGTCAACTGGTTGCTTGATTAGCGGAGTAAAAGATCTTAAAAATCTTTCATTCTTATCAGTCTTTTTGGCATCTGGGGCCGGCCTTTTCTTTTCTTCCGGCTTCTTTTCCTTTTGAGAGGCCAACTCGGCCCTCTTGCTGCTCAGAGCCTCTTCCATATGGATATATTTTTGGACTCTTGTCAGTAGCTCTTCAAAAGAGGTAGCTTCTTTCTTAATCAGAGAAGCAAAGAACTGTCCCGGCTTCAAGCCATCCACACAGGCATGCACCTTTAGCTTTGGCTCCACTAACGGGATTTCCAGGACGGCCTCGTTGAAACGTGTCATGTAGTCTCTCAGACTTTCGTTGGCACCTTGTTTTATGGTCGTCAGATGCAAGGAGTTCCGAGTGGTCCTTTTAGCACTGACGAATTGTTGTAGAAAAACTTCTTTCAGATCCATGAAGGAGTGTATGGAGGCTTTTGGTAACTGCTTGAACCAATGTTGAGCAGTTCCTGACAGGGTTGTGAGGAACACTCGACACTTAACCCCCTCTGAATATTGATGAAGTAGACATAAGCTTTCGAACTTCATCAGGTGCTCTTCGGGGTCTCCTTTCCCCTTACTCGCAAGAGATTGTTTTGAAATTGCTTGGAACAGGATCAGTTTGGATGTCTACTGAGAATGGGCTGTTCTCATCAATATATAAGGGAAAGAGTTCTGGTTTGCCTCTTCCACTCCTATTGTTTGAGGAAGGTTTTGGGTTTCCTTCTTCGTTTGGGTTGCGAACTTCTTTGTCACTCGTCTCTGTTTCTTTTGGGACCCTTTCTTTGGCCTGTTTTTGTTCCTTCAGTCTTTTGACCTCTTTTGCCAAGAGCTTCATCTGCTCTTGTTGCTGGGCATATTTCTTGGCCCATGCATTTTCAGTGTTCTCATTGAGATTTCCTTCGAGTTCCTCAGGACCTTCTTCCTGTGGGGATTCTCAGTCAGTGCAAAATCCCTCTTCCTCTTCGGCCAGTATCGGGGGCAGCCTTGAGACTAGCTCTTGAGTTATGCCTTGATGCATAGGCTTCTGTTTATGCATTGCAGGAGTGCTCTTACTTCCCCCTCCTTCCTGGGTCTCGCCCAAGGGATCTGTGTTTTGGGGATTTACTCCCAAGGTATGAAGTCTTTTCTCAACAGCCCCCTCTACTGCTCCTTCGACAAGGGCTCTCATTTGTTGAAGCATAGCTGGAGAAAACTGAGCCTCCATGTTGACACTAGTCTCTGTCAGCATAGTGCCTTTTCCTTTGTTTCCAATTACAGAATCTTCTGGATTTCCAATGGCTTGACCAGCCTCCTTGGAAGCAGCATCTGATGCGGCATTCATCCTTATAAGATTCTGCAAAGATTTGAGGATGTTTAGAGGATTAATTCCAGATGCTCTTTGAAAGAGACTTGAGATATATGTAATTTGTTATTAGCAAATTTTCGGCGTTTGAGCATTATTTATGGTGGCTTTAGCGAGTATAGCCTATTTGTTATAAGACTCTTAAAGGGGGTGGCTTCTGCCAATATATGATGAAGGTAAGTGACGACTTAGGGATGGAAAGCTGATTATGACGAAGGGTTTTGACACAATCTCCTCCTCTTGACATGAGGCATCTGATCATGTGAGATTTAGTTGTAATATGCCGCTGATTTAGCAGATCCTTTTATAACCGCCAACCATTTATGGCGGCTCCAACAAGCGTTGTTTACTTAATATAAGGCGTTTCAAGGGTGGCTTTTGCCGGAATGAAGCTGAGGTAGGTGACATTTGTCTTTACGAAACCTACTTTATTAGATTGTTTGCTTTCCTAAGGCTTTCTTTGTGAAGCCTCTGGAAGGGATCTGATCAGGAGGAGAGGTTATTAAGAATTTGTGCGGCATCTTATTTTATTAAGCTTAATACGAGGTGCCTCGGCCATATAGGCCCTTCTTATATTTAGCGCCTATTATTATAGGACTTTCTTATAAGATATTCCCTGTTAGCCAAGGACTATGAGAGTGATATCCTTTATGAGGGATTTATGAGAGCATTACTTATTGAACCGAGCTTACGAGAGCTTGGTCTATTTTATAAAGCTTACAGAAGCGCTAATTATCAGATTGGGCTTATGAAAGTAATATCCTCCTTAGAGGTTTATAAAGGTATTGTCTATCAAAAAGAGTTTTTCGAGAATACCACTTATGAGGCGGGATTAAGGTGAGGTTTTACCCATCGGAATGCGATGGGTAAAGCTTGTGGGAGTGATATATAAAAATGTCGCCTTTAAAACACGACTTGGGGGTGCACTGCCCATTCGATGGGGCTTATAAGGAGTTTTGTCCATTATATGGAGCTTGTGAGGATGCTGCCTACTGAGTAGGGCTTAGGAAAGGTTCTGCCCATTGCATGGGGCTTACGAAAGAGTTGCTTATTGGATAGGGCTTTGTAGAAGGTTCTGCCCATTGAATGGGGCTTACGAAAGAGGTGCCTATTAGATAGGGCTTTGTGAGAGGGTTGCCTATTAAATAGGGCTTATGAAGTGTTCTGCCCATTATATGGGGCTTACGATGATGCTGCCTGTTAAACAGGGCTCTTTGGGAGAAAGTTCTGCCCGTTATACGGGGCTTACGAGGGTGTTGCCTACTGTGTAGGGCTTCTGGGGGTTCTGCCCGTTATACGGGGCTTATGAGAGAGTTGCCTGTTAGACATGGCTTCTGAGAGAAGGTTCTGCCCGTTACACGGGGCTTACGAGGGAATTGCCTGTCAGACAGGGCTTATGGGAGGAGGTTCTGCTTTCAGATGCGGGCTCCCTTCATCAAAGTGAATAGGGTAACCTCATCATCTTTCAGCTCTCCATTTTTTAATGTTTTTATTATTTCGTGGGTTTTCAAGTCATGGCGATTCAGGGGCATTCGACTAGCTTTAGCAGTGATGCTTCCTCTGTAATCACCAATCCTTTACAACTCATAGATGGATTTATATTTGACAGATAATAGACAGAATCGTATGCTCACCAAGTATACAAGGTGAATCAAATGCGTTTTGAGATTGCTGCAGTTTTTTGACTCGGCTTTCCTCCGGATCCTTCACAACCTTAAGATTTTGGCAAAACAACAACAGATTAGCCATCACAATTCATGTCATGAAAGAGATATGGCCTTGAGATCGTTTCTAATTACTGGATTGATTTGTTATGAGCAATGTAGCTAAAACAAATTCATGGTATACATACTAAAGTTCTCCAGGAATAATATAAATCTCTCATTCAATACATATTCCTTCTATTAGATAGCCACCATTCTAGGTGATCATCGCGTCAGAGTAAATGACAGGACAAATTTATGCACATATCATCAGAATCAGTTAGAGCTTCAAAGATAAACAGGGGATTAGCCCTCTGAACCCATGGGTTTTGACAATACTTACAGATATCAACTCTTAATTCACATTCAAGGAGAGAAAATCAGCCTCTCAAACATGAGTTTCCTTTCAATCAAAGTATTTTTCACAATTTCCATTTCAAAGGGAGCATAATCTTAGAATCACATCACATTCAACAGCTCATAACCGTGGAGAGCTTAGCAAATATCAAACAACAGTATCCCCATCTGGGTTTCCGCTAGTTGGACCACAAACAGGGCGTTCCCAATCAATGTAACATCAGATCTCCTCATATTCTCCACATAAGGACATAATAAAGGGAAATCGCAAACAACATTATAACAACGAGCTGGAATTTTGCATAAAAACAGGGGAAATCGACATCTCAACTCAAGGATTCCCACAGACGGTGCCAGTTGATAGATCCGGGTTGGAGATCCACAACAATTTAGGGTATTATTTGTAATGTTTTGCAAATAGCATTTATGAGTAAAGTGTTAAAGCAGTAAAGAGCAAGAGATTCATGCGCGTATAGAGCCATAGATGAGTATTTTATACAGAGCATGATTCTCATAGTGATGACAAATAATAGTTGAGCTATGAGTGAAAATCAAGTTGTGTGCTGTGTGTAAAGGGCATATTTAGCCATAAACTAAGATCCATGGAGTTTTATACTTGTATAAGCAGATAACGAAGAAATGAGGTAGGAAAAAGAGAGAAACGAGGAGTGCGGGGCTCCGTTGAGCCTCATTCCCCTTTAGGTGATGAGGGTTTTACCTTAAGCTCAAGGTAGTATGTGTAAGAGAGAGACTCTTCCCGACGTCGAGGAGAAAGGATGGAGGTGAAGGGAGACTAGAGCTTCCCGGAAAAAGGCTTTGAACGCCTTGACTGCTTGAGCTCGGAGGAGCTCGTAAGAGAGAGTATGGAATTGAATGGAACAGTACGCCAAGGATCGTGTTGTTCGTGGAGAGTGATGTTGTGATGATCGAAATATAATGTGCATTCACTTAGTATTTATAGGCGTGAGGAGGGTGAAAAGTGAGCATCCGTGTGAAGGAAGGACAGAAAAGGAATTCCAACGGAGGCAAAGTATCCTCTGTCATGAATGCAGTGGTCCTCACTCTATAGTACATAGAGTCACGCGGACCGTATGCTGCGCAGAACCTCGAGCTCTGCTAAACGCTTATGGGATCTAATCAGATCCTCGCACCATTCCAGATGCTTACGAATTCCACATAGCTTCTGGGAAGGGTAAGAACCTCACTGCTTCTGCGTAGAATATGACGCTTAATTGTGTTGAGCGTATGATGCTCATGAAATTTCTTTGATCATATGTTGTTACGCAGAACATCTTCTATTGATCCCTATCAAAATGAATATCAATTCCCCTTAATAACGATGAGAAGGCTTGTCTCACCCAGAGCCCATCATTCCACTCCTTTTCAGCAAGATTTCTGTATTTATCGTGGCGTCTAGTATACTATCTTTTCTAGAGACTATATTCTAAGGTTAAGGAAGGTGCGACTCCCCATTAATTTGGTTTATTTATGGAATATAACTGATATTAGTCCCTATCAAGTACTAAAATCACATAAAATGTATTGTGTACTATGTACATACTACAATTAAACTTATAAATTGAACTCAAGTCATTCATTATTCAGACATACTAGTTATTCAAAAACATAAAACATATTCTCTAAGTCTACTAAGTCTGCCAAAGTACACAAATCCAATGAAAAATAATCAAAACATATTCGGATCAACACAAGTTCTCCGAGTATGCCCTACTACACCACATATGCCACATGACTTTGACTTCCGAGCACGCTTAACATCAGCTTCATCACGATTAATCTCCAAAAATGCATTGCATGTTGACAGGTAATGGCCCTTCTCATGACATCTTGAACACTGGCGAGACTCCTTAACAGTAACAAGTTCTCCAGCAGACCCAATAGACTCCTTAATAGCTTCAACACCTTCAACTACTCCAGCAGAACCAGAACCTTCAACTACAACTAATCCAACAGAACCAGCACGATCTCCAACCTGAAACCTCTTCCTTCGTGGTCTACCTGCTTGTTTCGGATTAGATGGTGTTCCAATAACCAATGACTCGACTTCATCTGGTACATGCCACTCGCTAGGATCAGACACCGGCATAACATCAGAAGCATATATTTCATGCCATGTACGAGTTGTATAACACGAATTCACGTATCCAAAGAACACCTGATTTATATGACTATAACAAGAAAACATATGCCATCTGAAAAAAAAAATAAACAGTACTTGACAGTAAAAATGTTATATCAAATTATCATAAACATCAAACCTTAAAGCGCGTGTAGCATGTGAGCATGGTGTTGGTCCCAATTTGTAAAGAGGATCACACGTGGGGAGGGGAGGGGGGGGGGGGGGGGGGGGGTGAATACGTGTGATAGAAGTTTTTCAACTTTACTCAGAGTAGCAAGAAATCGGGTCGCTTTAAAACTTAAGACCTTGCCGAAGCTTGATCTACAGTATAAGCTTAATTCTGGACCTAAGCGTACGCTTGATCACAGAGCGACTCGCTTGCAAGTGCGGAATTAGGTGAGCTAGTCTTTCCTAGGTATTTAAAAGGTTTGTTCGAGTTTGTTTAGATGCACATGAGATATGATAATCAAAGCAGTAACAATATGGAAAGCTAAAGTAAAGAGATACGACACCAGTGTTTAGAGTGGTTCGGTGATGAAACACCTACGTCCACTTTGTTGCACGAGGCAACAAATTCTTCTCACTAAGAATCTTGAGGATTACGGGTTCCCCAAAAACCTGACTTGGATCGAGCTTCACTCGCTTGGATCCGAAACACAACGACTGGGAGATTACGGGTTCTTCACAAAAACCTACCTAAGATTGAGCTTCACATAATCGAGGAAAGTGCTAGCTTGGATCTACACTCTATGATCGAAGTTTCTATTGTCGAGGAAAGTAGAACCTTAGATCTTTACAGGAAATGTTTGTTGGAACGGCTACTTGAAAGCCGCCCGAATCCCAGATCTTAGATTGGGTGCGGTGATTCGATCGTGCACACAAGTTCATGCAAGGGCTCGAGTACATACCTTATGATTAATGAAGACGGAGGATCTAAGTCGAGTCTGATCGATCTACGGTTCTGATCTTCTAGAATGTGATCCCACACCTCTAGATCTGAGACTTGGTGGGCGTCTCGAGATCACTGGAACCTCGATCTCCTCTCTCAGTATTGGCGGCACTCTCTCTCTCGTCTCCTAGGTTTTTGCGTGAAATCAAAAAGTGACAACAACTGGAGAACTAGGGTTTTAGATGAGAGACTTAGAGTATTTATATAGTACATAAATAAGAAGATATAATTCCTTATTTATCTCTAACCATATCTGTGCCAATCCCTTATTTATTCTTTTTTCATAACTACAAATCTTATTCCCATAATTAATACAAGATTAATTAGGAATTAATTTGTTCCGTTATGCAACTGTATATCCGGAATTAATTCTACCAAATAGAATTAATCCTAATACAAGTAGAAGAATAAATAAATAAATATATATTAAATATATTTATTTATATGATATTTATCCCCATAAGATTCAAATAAATCTTATCCTATTAGATTTAATCTTATCATTGAATAATTAAATAATAACTAATTAGATTTAATCTTATCCCACAGGATATAAATCTAAATTAATTATATTTAATATCCATTCACCGGATATAAATCCAATATATATCATATACTGGGCCTGAGTACAATTATTGAGTCCAAACTCAATAATACAATTTAGATCGATTCCCAAGGTCTGTTTGGGCCATCCTAGGGATCGGATACCAGACAGAGTTGGGCCTTATCTAATTCGATATTTCCATGTCCACCCCTGAACATGTATCTCATTAGAGCTATGACGCACTCCACTAAAGTGTCATAACTGATTCACCGCTCTGTCCCAATTATGTAGATTGGGGCTGGTATTTTGTTTAGTTCGACCCCCGTGTTTAAGACCTTCCATATCCATTAATTAATTAGAGCTACCATGACTGCTCCTAATTAATTAATCTCTTATTCCTCAGGTAGTACCCGTTCACACCTTATTATTATACCTGAACTTAATCAGCATGCATGACTTGGTATAACAAACCTTGTGAACTCCCAGAGGGGATAATGTCAGCCTATACTCGATAGGACGCGGCTTATAGATAACACTCATTAGACATAGTATGCATCTCCGTGTTACCTAAAGTAGTGGATCTAAAACTCTCTTATGGTTTCTTATCTAGGGATCTCCTAGTGGATCTAAAACTCTCTAGTATATATATGTGATCAACGCAAAAGAGTCGCTGCGCATTGGAGATAGTTTTTACGTGATTAATTCAGTTTTCATCATCTACGTTTTTCTCTTCAAGAACGTAGATTTGTTTTCTTCTTTCTTGGGTAGATTAGTTTGGTGAGTGAACTTGTAATCATGAGCATTCTATAACTCGAGTGGGGATAAACATCATAATCGTGGTTTTGAAGTTTGGGTAGACTAAAGTGAGTCTATCTTCAAGTTCGTTGTTGGTGAGTGTAGACGAGTGAGGAGTGAATATGTAGTGGTGGCTAGTATTCGAATACTTGTATCTCTGAAGCTCACATATACTGGATTGGTCCTTTGGGATAAATCCCCTCAGACGTAGGTGTGTTGATCACCGAACTGGGTTAACAACTGCTGTGCGTTCGTCGTTTTCTGTTTCTGTTACTATTTTTGTTACGCTCGCTGTTACACGCGCTGTTACATATTCTGTGCGACAAATAATACGGACAACACAATTTCACAAAGTTCTAAGTGTGGGGGTTTTGTTTGGTGTCTAGATGTTAGGTTTTTAGTTGTCTTTTCGTGTCCGTTTTTGCATTGTTTTTGTGTCTTTTCGTTTGGTTATAGCTATGATTGGGTTGTTTGGAGTGGTTGGTACTTGTAGGTGAAAAGGGCACGAATGAGAAGGAAAATAGGATGAAAAGGTCAAGAATTGAAGAAGAGTCGAGAAGGGGATAGAAGAGGAGTTGGACGACCGGCCAACACATGGCCGGTCTACCAAAGAGGAGGAGAATGAAGTGAAGGCAGAAATCGTTTTGGACGATCGGCCAGATACTTGGCCGATCGGCCAAGTCAGGAAGCTCGTGAATATCCAGAAGCTGATCTGGACGATCGGCCAGATCTGGCCGATCGGCCAAACCCCCATCTTTTCCTTTTAGTTTCCTTGTTTAACTTGATTTTTATACCTAGTATAAATACTATTGCTTTAGGTCGAATTTGAGACACACTTTATCATTGTTTAGCTTTTTGTTTCCTCATTCCATACTTTAGATTTATTTTCCTTTGTTCGATCTTGATCGCGATTTTGTTCTTCGTTTTAATTCAAAACAATTTAGTTCATGTTCTCTCGTTTCCGCATTCAATTCTTAAGTTGTTTATTGCTATCTTTTGGCTTGATTAATTGATTTCTAGATTCTTAGATTTAATTCGTAATTGCTTCGTTTAATTTGTTCGTTCATTTTTAAGTTCTTAGATTAGATTCATTTTCCATGTTTTTGTTTCTTCGTATTCCAAGTTTTCAAAGTTTAATTCGTTTTCTTAGATTTTCAGATTTAAAGTTTTACATGTCTAGATTTGTTTTCTTCGTTGCTTTCGTTATTGCTTTCTCTACAATTTTTGTCTAGGTAGATTAATTACTTTTGCTTAATTTCTCTAGATTAATTAGTTAGATTTATTCTTTGCTTTCTAGATTAGATTTATTTACCTTATTTTGTTTATTGCTTATTTACTTTCTTGCCTAGGATCTAAAAACAAAAACCAAACCAAATTCATTTTACTAACTTTCTTAGATTTAGGCTAGTTTAGGATTATTTTGCTACATGATTATTTGTCCTGCAAAGTTTTCCTTGAGATTCGACATTGGGTTTTTACTCACTAAGTGCTAAGATAGATTTCGTTTTATTGCAAACACTTTTCGGTGAAACAATTGTTCGCAACAGAACGAAATCTATCCTATCACTTAGTAAGTAAAAACCCAATGTCGAATCTCAAGGAAAACATTGCAAGGCAAATAATCGTGTAGCAAAACAATCCTAAACTAGCCTAAATCTAAGAAAGCAAGTAAAATGAATTTGGTTTGGTTTTTGTTTTTAAATCCTAGGCAAGAAAATAAATAAGCAATAAATTGAAAGCAAGTAAATAAATCTAATCTAGAAAGCATGGAATAAATGTAAGCTAATTAATCTAGAGAAATTAAGCAAAAGCGATTAATCTACCTAGGCAAAAATCGTAGAGAAAGCAATAATGAAAGTAACAAAGAAAACGAATGGTGTTTGTACTTGACTTGTTTTGTTATTATGTTTCTTTTCGTAGTGTCTTTTATGTGTTTTTGGTATGATCGAGTCTTTTGTTATCCCCACTTTAGAATGGTGTTTGTAATTGAGTAAACAAGATTGACATGATTCCTTTGAGTTTGAATAACTTAACGACGTGTTATTGGAATTGTCGAAATTAGATTATCGAAACTATGATTGCTCTACGATTTTTGCCTAGGTAGATTAATCCATTTTGCTTAATTTCTCTAGATTAATTAGCTTAGATTTATTCCTTGCTTTCTAAATTAGATTTATTTACTTGCTTTTGATTTATTTCTTATTTATTTTCTTGCCTAGGAATTAAACATTCTTTTTACTTGTTTTCTTAGATTTAGGCTAGTTTAGGACTGTTTTGCTACACAGTTATTTGCCCTGCAAAGTTTTCCTTGAGATTCGACATTGGGTTTTACTTACAAAGTGTTATGATAGATTTCGTTCTATTGCGAACACTTTTTAGTTAAACAAAAGTCACATAGGGTGGGATTCACACAACCGGATAAGTAGCAACAGAGCAGGATTCGCATATCCACATAAATTAAAATCTAGGACAGAAATAGAAGTCACCGGCGGAATTTCAATCGGAGCTAAGTCCATTGCATCGACATTGCACGGAACCGCCTCGGAGCTCTCAGCTGCTTCAACTCCGCCGCACACGGTGGCCCAAGATGGGAGAATGCGGTACCTATAGAAGTAAGGGAGGCGCCTCCATTTCTTTGGGTCAGATATGTCCGAAGATGGAGGAGTTATTGGGATGGGCAACGCCGACGCCGAAGAAACCCCCAAATCTAGGGTTTTTCCTGGTCAAGGGGGGCGGGGGCGGCGGCGGCGCAGAGTCGTCGGATTCTTCTAGCTTCGCCCCTCTTTGTCAGCGAGGGCGGCGGCGGCGCATATGACTCAGAGGATCAGATCTGAGGTTAGGGATGGCGTGAGTAAGGCGGCGGCCGCTTTTACGTTTTTGTTCAGCGGGGGGAGACAACGGCGAGGGAGGGCTAGGGTTTTGTGGGATGATATCATCATTAGAATGGGTGCTTAGTTTTGCTCCCACCATCGAGAAGTCGACGGAGAGTCAACATAGATGGAGGGGAGAGAGAGAGGGAGAGTGGACGGGGGAGAGAGAGGGAGATTTAGGGTTTTCACAGAGAGGGGAAAGTGAGAGTTCGAGAGAGTGAGAGGAAATGAGGGGAAGTAGATGGTTTTAGGGTTTGACCCCTAAATTGGTCTCAAGTTTATTTTTTTATGGGTTTGGGCAAGAGTAATTAGGGCCTTGATTTTTGTTGATGGGATGGGCTTTTAAGAGTAATTTCTATCTATATATGGAAATGTTGCTATTAGTTGAGATGGACCGATTTGGCAAATGTTGCTAATATAATGAGATGGAGGTAGTATTCATTAAGACTTAATTATAGATTCTTTAATTAATCGTTTTAGTCGTTATATATAATAATCACAATAAAATACGAAAGTTTGATTGTTTTATTACGCGATTTAGTATCACGAGAGATAATATATTATCTCCAATTTGCAAATAAAAATTGCAATTTCACATAATTTAAACAAGTAGTCCTTTTATTTATTCAACTAAAGATTGAAATGATGAATGTTTCAAATTTTCTTGCATAATATATATTACGAAAGTCGGGGTATTACAATATATGAATAGATGCAAGCTACTAGGTTTCTTGCAAACGACTAGGTTTCTACTTCGAGGAGGGTAAAACAACTTTCAAATAAAATTATTTATGATGCATTGTGGATTTAACGAAAATATGTTTTAATGTTTTAATTCAATGTGTGATATTTGTTTGGAATGTGATACATGTGATGTGAATGATGCATATAGTTATATGCTTTATATGACCCGTGCACGGTTGACTGTTGTTGATAACCTTGACACCTAGAGTCTTATGTGTCACAATAATTATGATCTATTCCAGCCTTGACGCCTAGAGTCTTGTGTGGTTAGATAATTACATGTTATCTTTATTCCTGCAATATTACATGTTTGGACAAAAGTATGAACGATCCATCTCCCAAACAACTGAGTGCATTTTTCTGTATTCACCCCCACTTTAACAATGTTTTCAGGTCAGTAGTGGAGTTGAAATCGCATGGAGGAGGCGATGGTGCTTAGGGTTTTCTTTGTTATCTTAATGAACAATGCTCTTTTCAGTAGAGAATGTTATCTTCTTCAGTTGTTGAATCATGATATATCTTTTATGTTTTGAACTTGACTAGTTTCTTTAGTAATTAGTTTATTTCCCTTAAACTTTGAGTTGCTTTGGTTTAAAACTTTAAATAAAATTTCTCGCTTATTTTATATTGTTTTTCGCATTTTTTTGAAAGATGATGAGTAACATTTTAAATTAGACTTGTTAAAATGAATTGTATTTCTTAGGTTTAAATTTTTTGTAAAAGTACTGCACCACTTCATTTCCTACACACTCTCCAACTCAAGGTACTTTAACTATTCATTTGAGACTTTATATTGTTTTGAGTTTTGTGAATGTCGTTGTGAATGATGTTTCTTATATGATAACGATATTATGAAAGATGAGATGAAGTTTGTTTAAATGAAAAAGAGATTGACGCGACCGTCGTTTAGCCGCAATCAATAAATTTATAAAGCCTATGCCTTGACTACTAAAACTAGTATAGCAATGGTAAACACAGGGTCGATCCCACGAGGAGTTGGAGTAGCAATCTTTTCAGAAACAATTTGTCACATTTGGGGTGGGCGTTGCCCAAGACAAAACAGAAAATAACAAGGGAAAGTAAAGGTAGCGTAATTAAAAAGACTTGTAAACAATAATTAAAGACAAACCCATCATGGGCAAGTACCCTTAACTACAACATAACTTCACTCGTTCATTGGTCTTAACATTTTCACACATACACATGTCATCGGTTATAGGCAAGTCACTAGGCAGGAACCCATATTGTCACGCGTCACATGCCCCACCAATGTGTGCCCAATCCACCCTTACAGTTTAGAAACATAAATCTCCCTAACTTGAACAATCTACATGCAAGGACCAGTTGTCACGAATTTTGCCCAAGCAGCATTACCAATCTATGGCGGACCCGAATAGCCTCAGCTGTAGGCCTAACGTCGTCCTACGACTACACTCTGTTGTTAGTTCATACTATATGGCGTGCGGAGCCATCCGACACATTTTGCCCATGTACTATTTGTCATCATGCTTGACTCGATATGATACTAGCCACATACCCGACCAAGACTAACATGAATTGTAGAACAGAACCTAGCAAACTCGGGAACACATGCATGCATTATTAAGCCCAACATTCTGACCTCACGAGTATTAAATTACATTGTAATTATGGCATCTTGCCCAAGTTGGGTTTAAACGACTACTCTAACATGCTGGAAAAGTAAACAACAAAAATATATATGAAAGACATAATATAAAAGAAGTACGAGAAATATTATAAACTAAAATCCAAAATGGCGGACAACAACGTCAGCCATGCAAATACTAAAAACGCAAATAAGTTTGCGGACTTGTTCATTCCTCCCCACTCTCGAATGAAAAGTTAAAGCATAAATGGTAAAGTATGAAAGCGGCTCCGGTGAAACGCTCCATGATCGAAGATCCCCTTCTTCTTGAAATGATGCTGCTTTTATACTTGTAAAAGCATAAATGTTGCTCCCCACTTTCCTTGTTGATCATCGCGAGAATTTGGAAAGAATCTAGGCCGGGATTCTTTCCTTCTTCACTTCTCCTCCTCTGTTTGGAACCCTCATCCTAGCTCGATCTGGTCGTCGTACAACCCATGATCTCTCCTTCAGCTCGGCCCATTATGCTTCCACTCCATTTTGCCCGGTCAGCTCCCCAAACTACCTTGTTTGCTCCAGATCTTGCCCAAGCTTCCCTGAAACCAAATGTGCCCTCCTAAGCACAAGACTCGTGCAAAAGACTCGACTAAACACCTAAATGCAGACACAATATGATACAAAATACGAGCATAATTTGGGCTCGTCAGAGATCGTTATGTGTGCTTTCGAAAATTTATGTGGTTTATGAGATTATGTTACTTTCTTATTTCTTTGTTTGAGACTTAGAAAGAACATAGATATGTACTGATTAGTTTTACGTGTAGGATATATGGCGAACCTAAACATACCCCGCACTTTCTTCACACCCATGTTGTAGCTTAGTTTTGGGATTTTAGGTGGGAGAATGGAGTACGGGTGACTGCGAACCTGACCACTATGCGAGATATTTGGCGTCGGACTGGGGATCACGGACCCCACGTGCCAAACTATGGAGCCGTCTGGAGCGTGTTGACCCGCGTGGCTTGGGAGCTGCAGACGATGGCAAATAGTGTGCTCACTGTGGCCTTCACCTATTTACCATTGGGGAGCCACAAGTGAACTTCGACGACTTTGTTGGGGCTTGCATCCGAATGGCTAATGATCATTTCAGAGGCATCAAAGTGATAACAGACGATGAACAACTGCAGCCACAGCAGCCTGCTCAGCAAGAAGTTCAGGGAGATAACCTGAATGGAGAGGACCCAGAGGAGGAGGATCCGTAGGAGAAAGAGTTTGATGAGGAAATCGAAATGGAACCACAAGTTGAACCTGAGCCAATGGACGTGATTTACATTAGCAGCGACGACGAGGGGGATGACTAGGATAGTTGTAGTTTGGAATAGTTTCTCTTTTTTGTAGTAAAGTTAGGATATCATCACTAGGACTTGATGCTCATTGTTGTTCTTTTAGGTTCGGATATTGTTTTTCTTTAGTTCTCACTACTTTTTTATTTTTTTTATTTTAGCTGGTTGGTTTACTTTGGATGATTATTTTGTTGATACTGGATTTCGTTTATGGAAGTATTGTTCTCTATTTATTATGTTATGTTTGACTTTACGATCTCAAAGTTTAGATAACTTTGTTCTATTTAGAAGTTGATTGTTATAGTATTAGAACGAACTTCAACTTACTAAATGAGTGCATATGGGTTTAGACGTTGGCAGGTAGACCACGAAACAACTGTAACACTGCTAATGATGATATGATGCAAGTTTTCGTTGCGGCAATCCAAGGGCTAGCGCAAGCAAACTAAAACCCCCAACAAAGATCTGTGACGAGTTAAGTCATTAGACAATTTCGTGAGTACGCACCCCCTAAGTTCAATGGTAGGACTGGACCTCTAGCATTAGAGGAATGGTTGGAGATGGAGAGGATCTTCGAGCATATCGAGTGTTATGATGCTCACCGTGTGTCTTGTGCGGTGTTTCAACTTACAAAGGATGCAGGGCAGTGGTGGAAGTCACACCGTAATGGGATGACGGAAGAGGAGAGACAGAACCTTACTTGGGAAAGGTTCAAAGAGCTGGCAATGGAGAAATATTTTTCCCGTTCATACCGTAACCATAAACAGACCGAATTCATGGGACTCAAATAAGGGACTATGAGTGTGTCGGAATACGAGCAAAAGTTTATCCAATTAACTTATTTTGCTACTAGTTTGGCAGCTACTGAGGCAAATAAGGACGACTACTTCTTGAGGGGTCTGCGATATGAGATACGAGGGATCTTAGCCATGCATGAGACTGCGAACTATGGATTAGTTGTTGAGCGTGCCCTCGAGGTCGAAGCTGCTTTGGAGGTAGATAGGGTAGTCCCTAGGAATGATGTCCACCAGGGGAAGAGAAAGTGGGATAACTGAGGAAAGGGAAACATGAACTTTGCAAACAAGGAGAGAAACTATCCTCGTCCTGCAACTTCGGCGCCGGTGGATAAACCTATGTATCAGCAATGCAAGAAGCATCAATTTGGAAAATGTTTCTGGGGAACAAGAGTCTGCAACAATTGTCATGAGCCTGATCACTTTGCTAACAATTGTCCCAAGAGAGGTTGAAACGAGCCAAAGAAAGGTGGCAATGCTCGATTGTTTGCCTTCACTCAGCAAAACGCAGGCGAAGGGAATGGCAATATGAAAGGTATGATCAGTATTTCTGAAATACCGATTTTGGCGTTGTTTGATTCCGATGCATCGCATTCCATCATTTCTCTTGACCTTTATAAGAAAATAGATGCAAGGATAGAAGTAGAGAACTTAGATCTTGATGTAAAAATTACTTAAGTTTAAGAACAAACATGCTAGCTAAGGATGTTAGCTTGGATTTCAGAGGAATTGAATTTGTTGCAGATGTATATACCTTGGAAATGTGTGATTTGATCTAATTTTGGGAATGGACTGGTTAGGCAAATTTTTTGCAACCATTCGATGCCAAGATAGAGAGATAGTGTTCTAGAAGCCTCAAGAAGAGGAGTTCATTTTCTATGGAGCAAGGATTGGAAGGCGACCACAAGTGATTTCAGCAATGAAGGTAATGAAGATGCTAAGGAAAGAAGGATATCAGGGTTATTTGTTGAACCTAGTGGGATCATAGTCGTCGGAGCCGACAGTTGAGGATGTGCCTGCTGTTTGGGATTTTGAGGACGTCTTTCTCGAGGAGATATCGGGATTACCACCTACTAGACAAGTAGAATTCACTATTGGCCTTATCCCCGGAGTTACAAGAATCGAAGGTGCAAATTCAGGAGTTGTTGGATAAGGGACATATTCGACCTAGTCTGTCTGCGTGGGAAGCACCAATCCTGTTTGTGAAGAAGAAGGATGGTAGCATGAAGATGTGCATAGATTATGGTGACCTGAACTAGCTCACGATAAAGAATAAGTACCCTTTACACAGGATAGAAGACTTACTTGATCAAATGAAAGGTGCTGGAGTGTTCTCGAAGATATATTTAAGATAAGGATACCATCAACTCAGGGTTATGGATTGTGTTGTTCCGAACACTGCTTTCAGGACAAGGTATGGACATTATGAGTTTGTGGTGATGCCGTTCAGACTGACAAATGCACCAGCAGTCTTTATGGACTTGATGAACGGGGTATTCCATCAATTCTTTGACAAGTTCGTTATCGTCTTCATTGATGATATTTTAGTGTATTCAAAGGATCGAGAGGAGCATGATTCTCATCTACGGACTGTCTTGGAGGTTTTAAGGAAAGAAAAGTTATATGCCAAGTTCAAGAAGTGTAAATTTTGGTTGAGTATGATTGCTTTCCTCGGACATGTAGTAATCTCAGAAGGGATTGAGGTAGACCCAGCGATGGTTGAGGCAATGAGTAATTGGAAGGTGCCGATGACTGCTGCAGAGATTCAAAGTTTTCTTGGACTTGCCGGATATTATCGAAGTTTATAGAGGGTAAACGACCACTCACATGGCTCACGCAAAAGGGAATACCATTTGAGTGACAGAGAAGTGTGAGAAAAACATTCAAACCCTAAAGGAAAGATTAGTGACGGCACCAGTATTTTTGACCATTTCGGACAGTACGAAGAGTTATGTCATTTATAGTGACGCGTCCAAGCAAGGACTGGGATGTGTGTTGATGCAAGAAGGCAAAGTAGTTGCCTACGCCTCTAGACAACTCAAGACCCATGAGCTAAATTACCTTAAACATGATTAGGAGTTGGCCGCAATAGTGCATGCCTTGAAGATATGGAGACATTACCTTTACGGTGGGAAGTGTGAGATCTATATGGATCACAAGAGTCTTAAGTATTTCTTTACTCAGAAAGAACTCAATATGAGGCAACATAGGTGGCTGGAGTTGGTTAAGGAGTACGATTGCAAGATTTTCTACCATGTAAGAAAAATGAACGTTGTGGCAGATGCTCTAAGTCGAAAGATGGGATGAAGTTATAAGGGGGTGTTAACACAACAAGAGGATATTGTGAAAGACTTTGAAAAGTTGAGTCTCGAGGTTACAGCTACTACTCAAGAAGCCAAAGCTATTATTGCTGCCTTAGTGATCCAACCCACCCTTCAAGATGAAATCAGGATAGCACAAAGAAAAGATGGATTTCTAGAGAAGATGAGGGATAAGATGACTACAGGAGATGCACATAACTTCTCAGTGTTGGGCGATGGGGACATTTGTATTTAACAAGAGAATATGCGTGCCGAAGATGAGAATTTGAGGAAAGAAATTTGGATGAAGCACATAGAACGGTGTATACCGCACACCTAGGTAGTACTAAGATTTATCAGGATCTCAAGAAGAATTTTTGGTGGACAGCTATGAAGAGGTCGATAGCGTAGTATGTAAAACGATGTTTGGCTTGTCAACAAGTGAAGGCTGAACACCAAAGACCATTGGGATTAGTGAAACCTTTGGAGATACCGGAGTGGAAATGGGAGCAAACTCACAGTTAGTGAGTAGAGATTTAAAATTTTATTATTATTTATTTCTTTTATTTACATCAAGTAGAGTTCAACCAAAATTCCTATTTTGTTGCTAGGAAATCTCATGTCTATCTCTTTTCAACCCACGTTCCATTATATTTCAGAACTCTTCTCATCAAAAACTTCATATACCTTATTCTTCCGTGCAACCGCTGAACACAGAATCCCCTAATGTTTCTCGATTCTGCGTAGTTTTCTTACGACGGCAGCAAGGTTAAGGTCTTAAAGAACTTATTTATTCATACTTCTCTCTCAATCGAATCCCTCATTTAATTTGAATTTAAAATTTTCAGGAAGTAGAAACCATTCAAATTTCCATTTAACTGAAGATACCGTCGATAGAGAGTCAAACGGTAATGGACGTTCTATATCTAGTGTTTCCTCTACTCCTTTCTCGGTCTGTAGTTAATAGTAGTAGCGGGAATTTTTTCGTACATAAAGTCAATCAAGTTTCGTGTAATGAGTTACTTTTAAACATTCAAATCGTAAAGAGTATTACTCGCATGAATAATTGGAGAGGGCTTAGAGTAGTTTCATGTTATTTAATTATTATTTCTCCATATATTTCCTTCTCCTGTTTTCGGCTTATCTCGGTGACGTTAATAGAATATAGAATTGAGAACTTATTCATAGGAATTAGAAGTTGGACGCCTCATTATCATTCTTCAAACAATGGCGTAAATGATGATAAATTAGTAAATAAGATGGCGTAAATGTGTGTGTGTGTATACGAGTATATATTATGTAATTAGTGTACATATATTAGTATCCTTAGGTGGTGATTAGGTAGAAGTTATTGCATTCAAGAATTTTACTTGTTCTGATGCTGGTTTGAATAATAAAATTTGTCGAGTCACTAAAATAATAAGTTTGGGGTAAGAGCTTAAAACTATAGAAATTCATTAACTGAAACATTCACTAGTTCAAAAAATTAGTAAATCATTAGTACATGTATATTATTCATTGGTAAATATATAGAAGGTGTTACTTATTTACTTATCATAGTAAATTATATGTGAATAGGTGCAAACGACTAGGTTTCTCGATCATGGTTATATTCTCGTGTTACTTGAGCTGTACTTCGAGGTGGGTAAAACTTCTTTCAAATAAAATTATTTATGATGCATTGTGGATTTGAGGAAAATGTATTTTAATTTTTTAAGTCCCAACATGTGATATTTGTTTGGAATGTGATACATGTGATGTGAATGATGCATATGCTATATGCTTTATATGTCCTGTGCACGTTTGATTGTTGTTGATAGTGTAAACACAAATTTAAATACAATAAATGTGTACAAATATAAATTTGGAGGATTTGAGTAGAATGCGGGTTGCGATCTCTATTGATAGGGATAAATATCAGCTTTGCCGACGTGGCATCTTCAGTGCTGGTTAGACCCTCCCTACAGAAGCCTCACAGGACCTACTCGTTGAAGATACTTAGGTCACGGACGCTACAAGGTCTTGCGCAGATTCCGGTCCATACCGAGGCTCCTGCGCAGATTCCGACTTATACAGAAGCTGTTCTAGGCTCGCGAGCATCTGCTGGGACCTAGGGATCTGCCTAACACACAGTCGTCGTGACTCTACCTACCTTAGAGTGAGGACCACAAAATTGATGACGGAGAGAATCTTGTCTCCATGGAAATTCCTTTCTTGTCCTCCCTCCGCGCGGACATTCACCTTTTCGTCCTTTCCACCCCTATAAATATCGAGTGATTACACCACTTAACTCAACTCTACACACACGCACTCTGCGTACTATTACATTCACTTTCACGTTCCCCCTCGAGCTCTCTTGAGCTAGAGCAACCGTAGCACTTGAGGCCTTCTCCTGAGAAACCTCGCCCATCATCATCTTCACCTCCATTCTCATCGCTGGAAGAAACATCCCCACCGTTTTGAGCCCAAGGTATAACTCTCGTCGCCGAAAGAGGACGAAGGAGGAAGGCTGTTTCACTAAAAAGTGTTCGCAATAGAACAAAATCTATCCTAGCACTTAGTAAGTAAAAACCCAATGTCGAATCTCAAGGAAAACTTTGCAGGGCAAATAATCGTGTAGCAAAAATCCTAATCTAGCCTAAAACTAAGAAAGCAAGTAAAGAGAATTTGGTTTTGTTTTTATTTTAAATCCTAGGCAATAAAGTTTATCAAAGCAATAAATAAAAGCAAGTAAATAACTAATCTAGAATAAAGTAAATCAAAGCAATAAATAAAAGCAAGTAAATAACTAATCTAGAAAGCAAGAAATAAATCTACGAATTAAACTAAAATAAAACGATTAAACTACCTAGGCAAGAATTGAAAAGAAAGCAAATAAGAAAGCAACGAAAGAAACGAAAATGAAACTAGACATGAATTAAACTAAATCTGAAAATCTGGAAATTAAATAAATAAATCTAACTCTAAGAACTTGAAAACAAAGTAATCAAAAACTAGGAAAAACAAATCTAACCTAAAAACTTGAAATCGAACGAACGGAATTAAATAAACGAAATTAAACGAAGCAATTACGAAAGTAAATCTAAAACTAAGGAAAGCAATTAAATCAAATTAAAGAAAGCAATAAAGAACTTACGAGATTAAACGAAGACCGAAGAACTAAGTAAAAACTTGAATTAATTGAAGAACGAAGTAGCGATCCAGATCGAACAAAGGAAAACTAAACTAGAATGTAATGTGCTGAAAACTAGAGCTAAAACTAAGGCAAAAGGTTGTAGAATTCGTGTACAAGGGGTAGTATTTATAATAGGTATGAAAACCTAGTTATAGAAGGAAAGGAAAGCTGGCCGCCGGAGTTGGACGGGCGTCCAAAACGAGTTGGACGTACGTCCAACTCTTCATTCTGGACGACTACGCGCATCTTTCTTCTTTTGGCCGTATCTTCCTCGTCCGAACTCCAAATTGACCTCCGTTTTCGCCTACGTGCTCCTATCGAACCCCTCTTCGATATAATGCTTCTTTCTTCTTGTTTTCTTCTCGTTTCCGCCCTTTTCATCCTACAATACCAAAGACTCCAAAACAACCAAATCATAGCCACAAACAACGAAAACACACAAAAACTAAGGGAAAACGGACATGAAAACACTACGAAAAATCCTAACATTTAAACACCAATCAAAATCCCCCACACTTAGAACTTTGCTTGCCCTCAAGCAATATAAACATACAACTTAGACTCAATTCAAACAATCCAAATCATAGAACATTTAATCACCGGAATCGACAAACTCAAACGAGGTCACTTTAATCCCAAGTTACGAACAATCATCATCAACAAACTATGTGGCTTATAAATCAATCCAAGCAAGAGGAAAAGCAATGATACACACATCTCACAAATATCTAGATCATCACAACTTAGACGTCTAGCCTACTTCCCCTTTTTATTCAACACATAAACAACTCTTTTTTTTTTTTTACACAAGTGAACGTTTTTGACACATAATTCACTAGGTTTAATAATCGATTGGTCACATCGAGCCTCCTAGTGCGGTTTCCCGTACCCATTGTCAAGAGGGGTAGAGTACCTACGAACAAATCATTCTAACATACACGAGTATCATTTAGGACATAATTTATGAAATTTAATCATTCGAGGGTCTCTCGAAGTCTTTTCATGTGGTTTCATATGCTCATTACTCTAGTATTTAAAATACGTTACAAGTAATAGGAGCAGAATCCTATCAACTCTTTTATTCAAATAAAACACAACTCTTTTTTTTTTTTTTTTTTTTTTTTTTTTTTTTTTTTTTTTTTTTAACATAAGGGGAAAGTAAACTTGCAATCCAAGTTGCAACAATCTAAATTTATCACTCAACCAAAAATCATTAATCAATTTCCTCAATACTCAAATCAATTCATGCCCCACAATTCACCGAATCATAATCAATCACAACTCAAGATTAAGCCAACCTAATTTATGCTCAAATCATTCACGTCGATCCTAAGTCACATGCTTATAGGCTCAAATTCAAACAAATTCCTAAGTGAGGGAACATGAAGACTCAATCACAAACTAAACAAGACTCAATCAAGACACAAAAAACAAACACTTCATGCCAAAAGTTTCAAAGACCCCCCCCCCCCCCCCCACACACACACACACACACACACTTAAAATCAAGCAATGCCCTCATTGTGAGAAATAGAGAAGGGATAGAAAAAACTTATCGCAAGAAGATAACCAAAACACTTGCAATCCCGAGAGACTCCAAGTAACACCTACAAAACAAACACGAAAGCAAAACACAAAAGCGTAAAAGTGCACAAAATAAAGAAAACAAAATAAAAGACTCAAAACAAAAATGAAAAGACACAAAACAAGGCTATTTAGTTGAAAGGACCTTGGAACCGGGGATCATTCCAACGGGGATCGAGAGGAGACCAAAAACGAGGATCGTTCGGGTCCGGTGGAGCGGAGGGTGGAGTTGGACGCCCGTCCAACTCGAGTTGGACGTACGTCCAGCCCCCGATTCTGCCCAACTTGATTTCTTTCATCCCGTCTCAGCTCTCTTCATCATACCATCCTTGTAGACTACTCCCTGTACGAAAATCAAAAAGAAAACAAACGAAAACAAAAATAAAGAAAATAAATCCTATTCTACATTTTTATTTAATTTTTTTTACTTGGGTTTCCTCCCACCAAGCGCTTGTTTATCGTCATTAGCTTGACGTATGATGCGATCAACCAAAGCCTGTGGCACCAAGCGACGATTATGACATTTCCACACTTCTTTTTGGAACAATCTCGACGAACTCGGTCATCATCAACTCTCGGCTCCCCCACACTTAGTTCGAACTCTCCCTCAAACATCTTCGAAGTAAACTCTGCAAGAAAAGATGTTTCACAATTGGTGAGGTTAGAAAGAAAAGAGTTAATGACAACTTCCTCATTCGATGCATGTTTCGAGTTTTCCTCTTCTACTTCTTCAACCTCCTCTAAATTCCGTAGAAATTGCTCGATTATGTCCTCTTCTTCATCCACACAACTAAAGAATTCTTCATCTTCAATGGACTCTTCATCTTAAATGAATTCTTCAAGAGCTGCTACCCTGTTAGAAATCTCACAAACATTTTCCTCAACACGAGGGTTAGCAAGCTTAACAAAAGAGCATGAATGAAGAGAGGAACTAGGAATAGAAGGTGAATTTCCAAATACCGAGAATGTTACCGAACCTCCTTCACCGGCCATGCTCAATGTGCCGGATCCAACGTCGATTCGCGCTCGAGTAGTGGCCATAAACGGTCGTCCCAACAAGAGTAGATGTCCGGTTGCACTCTTATCTCCCTTGGAATCCCACCAACGAGGATAGTGACATCTTCCACAACTCCCAATGGACTACTCACGGTGCCATCCCCTAGCTCAACGAGAATGTCGGTGGCTTGAAGGACTCTTGAGTTCATCTTCTCGAAGACAGAATACGGCATTAAATTCACCGCAGCTCCTAAATCCATCAATCCCGAGACGGTCTCTCCGCTATCCAAAATAATACTCAAGTCGAAACCTCCCGGATTCCCTCTTTGAGGAAATGAGTTGATAGGCTCGAGATCCCTTTTCTCCTTCTTCACAATAAGGGTTGAGCGTCTTGTGAAGAGATTTGGCCTCCTTCTCGGCTTCCTCGAACTCCGTGCGCGGCTCATCGGGACGGTCGTAGGGTTGGACGGACGTCCAACTTCGTGTACTGTTGGACGCTGGAAAATAGGGTTGGACGTACGTCCAGAAATGTTGGACGGTCATCCAGATCCTGCTCCTGTTAGATGTTGGGAATGCACGTTGGCCGCACGTCCAGAAGGGGTGGACGGCCGTCCAGAAAAGTTGGACGTCCGTCCAACTCCGGATTTTGCCGGATTTCTGGCGTTGCTCCAATGCTTGCTCGGGCTCCATCTATCACTCGAACGGCCTTGAGGCGACATCGTAGCTCCATTGCGTTGTAACACCGAGATTGCGTGAGCTTGATGAGGTGGAACGGGAGGAACGTATGGAGGATATGGGGCTTGCACCTCGTGAGCTTGTTGTGGCTGGATCCCTTGGCTCGGAATTTGCCCCAGTTGTTGCATCAAGTGCTTAGAACCAGAAATTTGACCAATAGCCGTCTCGAGCCTCTTAATAGTAGCATCTTGGGCCTCTCGGGCCAATTTTGCTTCATGGAGGAATGTGGAAAGGCTCTCATTGATGGGAGGCTTTTGAGGAGGTCCTTGGGGACGAGAATTTAGGTATGTAGGTGGTGTAGGAGTAGGTTGAGGTGGGTAGTATGGAGGTGGTGGATAATATGGATTGGGAGGATATTGTGGAGGTGGATAATATGGTGGAGGAGGGGAGTAGTATGAATTTGGAGGAGGGTAGGGATTGTTATATGAAGGGGGGCGACGATATTGAAAATTTGGGTTCGTACCTTGCCCTTGAGGTGGTGGTCCTTGTGGCATGTAACCTTGGGCAGCATAGACATCGGCTCCTCCTTCATGAGTGAATGCTCCCATGTTGTGGCAAACCTCCTTGATGTGTCCCAACTCTCCACAAATTTCGCATTGGTCCGGCTTCCTCTCTTCCTCCTTCGGGGCCGGTGCACTTTGCTTCATCTTCAAGCTCTCGAGATCCCTATACATGTCAGCAATTTGCTTCTTCAAATCGGGGCTCATCGAAATTGCACTCGCCTCCACTTTCCTCGGCCTAGCTGATTTTTGTTGAGAACTCGCAGTGAGCGTCTCGAAAATAATCCTCATCTCATCAGCTGTCTTGACCGCTATGTTGCCTCCAGCCGAACTATCCACCATGAATTGACAAGTTTGATTGAGGGCGTCGTAGAAATATTGCCAAAGCAACTCCGATGCGATTTGATGATGAGGGCATTGTTGAAGTAGCTCTTGGAACCTCTCCCATGCTTCGTGAAACGGCTCATCGTGTCTTGGGAAAAGTTCATAATCTTCGACCGCACCTCTTGAGTCTTGCGGTTCGGGTAGTACTTGAGCATGAATTTCTCGCACACCGCATTCCATGTGGTGAGAGAGTTGGCCGGGAGCGCCAAATACCACGACTTTGCTCGATCCTTGAGGGTGTACGGGAACCACTTCATCTTCAAGTTGTCTTCCGTGAGTCCCGAGAGTGGGAAAGTTTGCACCACCATGCAATACTCTCGAATGAACGTCAATGCATCCTCGTTGGGTAGCCCGTGGTAGGATGGGAGCAACACCATGTGGTGAGGTTTAAGATCATGATTCCTGACCGCTTCCGTCAGGACAATCGCCGAAGTGGTGGCTGTGAATGTGGGGCGAGCAAAATTGCCCATGACTCTAGCTGCCATGGCTTCGGACTCTGCAAATAACAAGACCAAAGAAAAGTCTTGTGAATCGATCTCCTCCTTCTCCTTAGCGGCAAGAATCGCTTTCCTTTGATGGATGTTGTCGAAGTAGGGCGCTAAATTCCTTTGAAGACTTCGGCGACCATGCATACACAACACTCAACAAAAGGGTTAAACGCACCGAGTGGGAGAAACAAGAAATCGAATAAACACAAATTAAATTAAAACAAATAAAATACTACACAATTAAACACAAATAATCGTGAAGCAAAAATCCTAATCTAGCCTAAAATAAGAAAGCAAGTAAAGAGAATTTGGTTTGGTTTTTATTTTAAATCCTAGGCAATAAAGTAAATCAAAGCAATAAATAAAAGCAAGTAAGTAACTAATCTAGAATAAAGTAAATCAAAGAAATAAATAAAAGCAAGTAAATAACTAATCTAGAAAGCAAGAAATAAATCTAAGAATTAAACTAAAATAAAACGATTAAACTACCTAGTCAAGAATTGAAAAGAAAGCAAATAAGAAAGCAACGAAAGAAACTAAAACGAATCTAGACATGAATTAAACTAAATCTGAAAATCTGGAAATTAAATAAATAAATCTAACTCTAAAAACTTGAAAACAAAGTAATCGAAAACTAGGAAAAACAAATCTAACCTAAAAACTTGAAATCGAACGAACGGAATTAAATAAACGAAATTAAACGAAGCAATTACGAAAGTAAATCTAAAACTAAGGAAAGCAATTAAATCAAATTAAAGAAAGCAATAAAGAACTTACGAGATTAAACGAAGAACGAAGAACTAAGTAAAAACTTGAATTAATTGAAGAACGAAGTAGCGATCCGGATCGAACAGAGGAAAACTAAACTAGAATGTAATGTGCTGAAAACTAGAGCTAAAACTAAGGTAAAAGGTTGTAGAATTCGTGTACAAGGGGTAGTATTTATAATAGGTATGAAAACCTAGTTATAGAAGGATAGGAAAGCTGGCCGCCGGAGTTGGACGGGCGTCCAAAACGAGTTGGACGTACGTCCAACTTTTCATTCTGGACGACTACGCGCATCTTTCTTCTTTTGGCCGTATCTTCCTCGTCCGAACTCCAAATTGACCTCCGTTTTCGTCTACGTGCTCCTATCGAACCCCTCTTCGATATAATGCCTCTTTTTTCTCATTTTCTTCTTGTTTCAGCCATTTTCATCCTACAATACCAAAGACTCCAAAACAACCAAATCATAGCCACAAACAACGAAAACACACGAAAACTAAGGGAAAACGGACACGAAAACACTACGAAAAATCCTAACATCTAAATACCAATCAAAGGCACCTCGTGCTCTTCACTTCATCCTCTTCTTTACTCTTCATTTTTCTGCCCGAATGGGCCATAGGTTCCGTGGATTTGGTTGATTCTTTTGTTATAAACACTCTTTGCTTAACATTTAGCTCGATCCTCTCTTTTATCTATAAAGGGAGATGCTCTGTATAAAATGAGTGGTTACGGCTAATAAATCATACGAATCTCTTGATCTTTAACCATTATAATCCTTTATCTATGAATGCTCTTTATAAACACGATGAATAATCACACAATTGTTGTAGATCTTCTACCCGGATCTATCATCTATAATTCCTCTGATTCTCTCTCCAATTTGATGCTTGAACGATGTTAGGACAACTTTCCGAGATTTGCGGCGAATATAGCTCCCCTTGATCTCGTTGAACTTGATGTTTGGATTTGTAGTACTAAGCCGAGGGTCTTCTGACTTGTTCCCGGATTGAGTGCTGATTTGAGTAGATTGACGGTGACGATCGCGAGGGCGGAAGACGTCGGGATCGAGCATAGACTTGAGCAGACGTTGGCGAAGAGCGCGACGAATCCACGAAGAACGTGATGAATCCACGAAGAACGCGATGAATCCTCGAAGAATGCTTTGAATATTAGAGAACTCGTAGAAGGAATTTGTATTCTTCTCTTAGAGCTCTCTAAATATTTCTTGTGGTGTTCTATGAATGCTCTAGGCACTCTTATTTATAGGTGTAAAGAAATTCAATTTAGGTAACTTAGGGTTGGGCTTTCAGGCTTGAACCCGTAAATAACGGGCCTAGGGCTGACGTGGCATGATTTGATTGGCTCCTTCAGATTTATTTCTTTATTAGACATATTTATTCCTTTACTGCATAGATTTGACACATGGCAACTCCTTATTGGACAGAAATTCCACGTATTTAAATATCAATTATATACCTATTTAATTTTGGAATATTATTTAATTTAATCCCAAAATATAAATAGAACATATAATTAAATATTTAATTCTTTATTTCCACATGGCATCATATGATAGGCTATTAATTTTAATTGCCTACAAATTGCCCCATCGAGACTTGTTCATGGACGAGTTGTCTTGGGAATGGATGAGTCGCGAAACATAAATTTAAATTTATAAATAGTTTATACTCGTATATAGGAGTTCTTGAATTTGAATTTATAAACAGTTTATACTCGTATTTAGGAGTTCTTGAATTTGAATTTGAATTTGAATTTGAATTTGAATTTGAATTTGAGACCTTCAAAGGGAAAATCGATATAAATTGACCTTATTTCTCTTAGTCATCCATAAAACCTTCTAATCTTAAAGGAGCTCCAACTCCATCAAGTCCAGTAGCCCAATTTCTGCTTTCAAATTACTTAACTTGGTTAGATGTCTAAGAGTCCAAGTCAATTAACCACGTCAAAGAAGACAGACGAGGCCCAAAAAATAAAATAAAAATTAGACAACGCTCATAAGGCAAAAATCGCATAGATTCATACATGCTCCTTTCTTGATTGTCAAGAATCAGTAATATTAGGCAATGAAAAAAAATTCCTTTTCAAATCATTTTTTCCTTATTCCCCCAGCGATAGAAAAGGCAATTTCCATTGAAAAGGTGACGCCACGCCTATATAAAGCTCAGTATATTTTATTTTCACGTCAACTGAATTTCTGCGACGCACATTCGTATTGAGATTCTTCTCTTTATAATTTCTGGGCAAGCTTCTTCATCTACAACTTATAGCTTTCATCTCTCTTCTCTCTTGCACTTCATCTGTTTGACGAATTTCCTCAAATTATATATCCTTCTTGATTTCAAGTGATTTATCAACTAAATCGAATTCTTTGTTGTTGCAGGTCTTGTACCAGTTCAGTCCAGCAGCGGAAGAGAGCATCGTAAGAATTTTTGACTGTTTCGAAGTGTCGCGAACGTCAAAATCGTTGAGGTATGTTTTTCCTCCCTTTTCAAAGCTTTGTGTGCTCCTTAAGAACTTGACGCCTGCCACTTGAATTTGAATTCGGCCGTCCAGCATGCTCTTAAAAATTTTTGCATGTTCCTTTTGAATTTGCTATCTTCCAACACCAACTTCCTCTTCTTTCCTCTTATTTGCCTTTTTTTTTTTTTTTTTTTTTATTTACATGCACGAGTATATCCTAAGTTACATGCATGCATACTTCTTGCTACCGCCATGCATGATCAATCTACTTTTTCTCTTTTCGGCTTTTCTCCTCTCCTTTTCTCTCTCTCTCTTTTTTTTTTTTTTTTTTTTAACTCTTGCATGCTTCTTGCTTATGAGAACTGTACCTTGCATTTATATTTTGCATGTTTTCTGCATGCATCCCTGTTGGTCCCGGTATGCAATAGGAAAAATACGTAGAGGGGGGGGGTGAATACGTATTTTGAAGTTTTTCAACTTCAATTCCTTAACTCAGAGTATAAAGTAAAGTGCTCTTGAAAATACTAAGACCTAGCCGAGAGCTAGATCTACAGCAATCACGAATCTCTTGACCTAAGCTTAGAGCTTGATCAAGAGTGAGACTTTACTCTTTGTGCGGAATTTGGTGAGCTAAAATCTTTCCTAAGTAATTGAAAATCCAAGTTAAGTTTGTTTATATGCACGTGCAATGGATAATCGAATACTGTAAAAGATTAAGGTAAGAGAGATACGACACAGAGATGTATAGTGGTTCGGAGATAACGCTCCTACGTCCACTTTGTTGCACGACGGCAACTGTTCTTTTCACTCAAGAACTTGAAGGTTACGGGTCCTTCAAAAACCTGGTCGGGATCGGGCTTCACTTGCCTAGATCAAACGACAGACGTAGTGATTGCGGGTTCACTACACAAACCTAACAAAGACTGGAAGCTTCACTTGCTTCAGTCAGACAGACAGGGAGATTACGGGCTCTCCTTACAGCCTAGCTTCGATCGAGCTTTACACAAACGATGTAAGTGTAAGCTTGGATCTCAACTCTACGATCGAGGCTTCTTCAATCGATGAAAGAAGGGCCTTAGATCTGAACAACCTAACGACGACTCAAAAACCTAACAGACAACAGTTTAGGGTTTTTGGTTGACGAACACACTAATGAAGAACTCTTTACAGTGAATGCAAAGATTGGCTAGAGTTCTTCTTCTAAGCTCGGATATATGAAGTGGGCTTAGAATCTAAGTGTGAAGGTTGTGAAAACGAGTTCCGATGGACTGGAAACTCGGAGAACACTTGAAACAAAAACTCGAAGATTTGCTCGAAGGCTTGGGAGTGTTTGTTTGCAGTAGGCTCGAATGCGCAAGTAGTGTTCTACTTCTTCACGTCTTCATCCTTCACTATTTATAGGCGGAGGGTTGGCTAAGATCCGTTGCTTGGTTGGTGGCCTTGCCCCTCCTCCTCTCGACAGTACTTGCGCAGGCAGTAGCTTTTGCAGACGCGCAGTTTTGGCATTTTGCCAAAATTGGCTAACTTCCAAGTTTAACAGTAACTGGAGCGACCCAGTACTGTAGCGGCGTCTTTGTCGGCCTGGCAGTCAACTCCGCTGCTCCTCTCCTCGTTCGACACGTGGAGATCTCGCAATTAATGCAAAGATCTCTAGTTGACTGAAATTCAAATTCGGAGCGGGAATTTGTGCTGTCGCTTTCTGGTAGGTATTGGCTCGCTTCGCTTTGAAGTTGTAGCGGACGTTCCAAAGTGAGTCGCTTTAGGATCATATTATAGCGGGTCGCTTTGCTTTGCTTGCAGCGTTTGCTTCGCTTCGCTTTACAGCATTCGCTTCGCTTTGCTTAGCTTCGCTTCGGTAGACTCGCTTCGCTTGTAGCGCTCGCTTCGCTTCACTTTGCTTCGGTAGACTCGCTTCGCTTGCTTGACTTGCTTCGCTTTGGAAAACACACTCAAGCGAGTGGCCTTCACTTGAACTTTTGAAGCCTAATATAAGCAAAATAAAAGAGCCATCCTAACAGTGTAGGCTTAGAAAAATTCTAACCTATTAACTACATCAAAATGGGTCGCTGGGAAAAGGACGCTTGGGGTTTTGGGATCTAATCAAAACAAGTGACTTTATTTAACAAATGTCCCATATAGTTCCCCCTTAACTTTTTAGTCCTTAACAATTCCCAACAATTTCCCCCTTTTTGATGATGCCAAAACCCATACGACTTAGATAAAAATAAATCTAGTCTATCTAACCGTGAAGGGAACTCCAAGCGGCTGCTTCCTTTGCAGTTTCGTTTGTAATTTTCTTTTAAGTTCCTTCCCCCTTTTTTTTCGGTTAAATAAATGAGTTTGTAGCAAAAGGTAAAGTCATTCACAAAGTGAGTAAATGACACAAGAAGAGACAGAAATTTAAAAATAGGATATATGAACAAGATGTTCACACAAAATGAAACATGTAATTTCAATGTTTTCCTGCCGCTTTATCCTATTCCTGTTTCTCCTCCTCCTTCTTCTCTTCTTCTACATCTGCCTCCAAATCCTTTTCAATCATGTCTTCAGGTATGATGTATGCACTGAAAATCCTTTCTTCCATCGACTCAGCACTGTGGATACTTGGCCTCCTCCAAGTCTCTTCCAATTGGAAGGCTTCATCCACCTCAGCGTCGATGATGCTGCGATTGAGGATGCTGGTGCCAGGTAGGAATGGCATGATGAATTCTTCCTTGGCTGGTACCTTGATGATTAACGGTGCAGGCTCTGCAAACTGTGCAAGAGCGAAGACTTCTTGTCTAAACTTCTCATCATAGATACTAAGGAAGTTGTTGAGCGCAGTGACCCTTGAGCATTCAGTCTGCAATGGCACTACCTCCCAATAGTAGTAAGCTTTGATAAACTTCTCCTTGTAGTATAGCCATTGCTCGAGTAGTTCGTCAGGAATGAACTGCTCAATCTCACGGGCATCAGGGTGCTCATTTCTGCGTACAGCCAACTCCTCCTCCGACCAGCTGGACATCTGAGCTATGATTGTTTTGAACTTCTTTCCTGACTCGCTGCTCCAGAGAGGAAGCTTCTTGTTGAGTTGCTTGCGAATGTAGTTGCGTTCTTCTCTGAGAGGGTAGCGGCCAGAGTCAATCATTTCTTTCGCAGTTTTGTGACATGTGTCGATCGTAGCCTGATCTATGCATGCATCGGATTCTTCTGGCGTGATTGGAGCAAAAATGCTCCTGACCAAAACGGACTGGATGACTTTCATTTCATTGAAATTTTTCTCAATTCGTTCGTCAATGACTTCCAGTCGTTTTGTCCTTGTCCTCTTTTCCTTTTCTGCCCTTGGAACAACTGCCTTCTCAACTTTTTGGCGCTTGGTCCCTGATTCATCTCTCTCAGTTTCTGGATCTGTTCGCTTCAGTATTGATGATGGGGCAGATGAAGTGGGTGCTTCGTCTGAAGTGGGCGCTTGAGAACTCGAAGTACCTGCAAGAGTTTTCGAGTTAGACTGGCGCTCGCTCTCCCAAGCCATAGTCTCGCTCGCTTCTGCTAGCTTCCGCCTTTCCTCCTTTGTTAGCACAGTAACTGGAGGATGTCGAGCAATGGAAGAGGCAAGCACTTTATCTCCAAGTGGCTTGCGGGATTCTTCAGGCTTAGTGAGCTTTTCTTTGCCTTTCTTTGCAGACTTCGCCTCTCTCTCCTCTTCTCCAGCACCACTACTCTCCTTCAACGATCTCTCTGTTTCAACAGCTCCAATTCCTCCACCTTGTGGCTCCAACAGATTGACATTTTTCAGTACCATCCCTTCCCCCTTTTTGGCATCATCAAAACCAGGGGTTGGGACGCTTGTCTTTCCAGTAAGAGATTTGTGAAGAACCTCAATCTTGTCAAGTACAATATGAAACATTTCTTCCGTTCGAGACTCGAGGACTTGCTTTTCCGACAATCCAGCATTTTTCCTTAGATTTTCAAGCTCGCGCTTGTCAATTTCACTCTCCTCTTTGACTTTCTTCAATTGGGTTCGAAGTAAGTCAAGAGTCTTCTTGGTGCTGAGGAGTTCGCTTTCTTTCACCACCAACTCTCCCTCCTTATTCTCCAGTTTCTTTTTCAACTCCTTCACCTCCTTTTCCAACGTGTCCTTCTCTTTACCAACTGTGACCAGATTGGTATTTACCACTCTCAAGCGGCTCCGTTCTGCGTCACGCGAGTCCTTGAGATCATTCACCAGATTTACTTGTGCCTGCAACACTTTCTCCTTCTCCTTCAGCTCCATCTTCTGTTTAGAGATCTCGTCTTGTAAACTTGCGATCTCTGCATTCTTAACCTCCATTTCTTCTGCATGATCCCTCATTAGCTTCTTCTCATGCATGGTTGGGGTGTGCTCAGGGATATGGGTAGTTTCAGTAGGTGAGGATTGAGATTTGTCCTCAAGCGGCTTCTCCACCGCCTCGCTTTCTTGGGCAGATGGAGTGCTTTGCTTCAATTTCTTCTTCTTCCCTTGCTTTGCAGCCGCTTGCTTCAAGGGTGAAGCGGCTCGCTTCGTTCGGGGAGCTTCAGCTGCGGACACTTCTACAACTAGAAGTCCCTTATCCATTGGAATTTTTGTTGACTTCCACTGTTCATAGAAGACTGTCTTCTTGCTGTATATAGCCATGTCTGAATCCGGCCATCTTATCTCCGGATACTTTAGCTCCAACGCGACTGACAGTCTTGAAAAGAATTTCAACTTTCCCTTGCGTAGAATCTTATCTGGAGTTCCTGGTACGAATGCAAAGTCTTCTGCAGCTTCGTGAATTTGCTTGAGAAGCCACCCATGCCAGTTGAATTTCGTTCCTGTGAGGCTGTCGACGATCATGGTAGTGCCGATCATCTTCGTTTCTGACAGCGTGTCGAGGGAACCGACATAGCATGCAATGCTTCTCGTAAAGAGTTCGCAGATGAGATTGAACGGTTCCTTCAAATTTTTGCGAAAATTTGCCTCCTTGAAGTTCGGCTCTGCTCCGTCGACTTTAAATCGATCATACTGAACTTCGGCAGAAAGGCCTAGATCTAGCAGAGAATCTCCTCCTTCTCTTGGTAGATCGAAGACCTCGATGAGTTCACTCATATCAACTTCCACCGGCTTCCTGGTTCGTGGATTGGTGAAGGAAGATGTATTCTGTTCCTTCTTCAGATTCAGCAGAATCTCTCCGATGGCTTTCGCCAGAATCTTCGTCGGAACCAAGGTTACGAACTTCCATAGACCGGCCGTGGTCACGGCTCTACGGAAGAAACCACTCTTCTCTATGACGATCGGGTCGAGATGGGGCTCGACGTTGATGTGATCGCCAATATTTGACATGAACTTCTCCATCGTTTCTGTACTCTTCTTCTTGCCCATGGTGGATTTGAAGAAGTTTGAAGAAAGATTTTAACAATGAAATAGAAGGGGTTGAGACTCGTGAGTTGCAGAGTAATTGCAGATCTAACACGAGAATGGCAAATTTAGAAGGCTGTGAAGGGTTTGCAGTTCTGCCTCGTCCCATATATATAGAAATAGGTTATGGCTGACGTGGTAGGGGTAGAATGGTAATAACGCCGAAAATCCTGTAGGTAGGCGGCGGACGTGCGGTGATGGATTCTGACGTGTCCGGCGTCATCACAGTAAAAGTGAACCGCCACTTGCTCGGCGTCGCCACGTGGCCTTCTATGGTTGGCTTGTTGTATACGGCGTTGATCGAACGGTTCCAGATTGGGGCCTGTTGAGATTCGACGGCTGGATCTTCTCCGCCTATTCCCGCTTCAAATTCAAGCGTGTGAACACGCGCCCGTTATTTCCGTCGTTCCTGCACCTGCATTAAATGCACAGCAGAAAGTAAAATTGCACTCGAGTGCAGACAGCTCATACTCGCTTCATGCCCGCTCGCTTCGAGTTGGGCCGCTACGCCTTGACTCGCTTGAGAGGCATTCGCTTGAGTGACTGTTCTGCACTCGCTTGCGATGGCTAGCTTTGAGTGACGAAGCACTCGCTTGGCCATCTGAAGCGACTGGAATAAGAAATTGAATTTTTTTGCTTAATTTAAAATGTTTCTGACTTACATACTTCGAGGATAAACAAGAGTGTTTTCCTCTTTGTATTTGTGTCAGATTCATTTCATATATTCCACGTAGTGAGTGAAGGTTTCTAGCACGCTTCGGCTCACTTAGTGTACTTAAAATTGAAACACTTACCAGTCAATCTCACTTCGTAGGAGATTGATACCACAAATTGAAGACTTCATTTGAATTAGATACCACATGTTGAATGCTACACGTTGAGTTAGATCTTCATGGCATTCATCTTCATGGCATTCATCTTCATGGCATTCATCTTCCTCTACGAATTAGAGAGTCCTCCATCGAAGTGAATGAGGGAGAAAATGAATAAAGTACACAAGCTTACTGCAACCCGAAGGGAGCATCACGTAAGTGTACTTATTCACGACGAATGGGGGATGAGTACAAGTCCTTATCTCAGAGCAGAAATGGACAGGATGACAATGAGAATGCTCTGACAAGACAATCTCGTATTTTACGCAGAAACATGTCACCAGTCCTGCAACCTTTTGTATAAAAAGGTAAACCTTCAAGCTTTCCTACATTCTAGAGAATGAATCTGCTGTTGGTTCGCTTTGACCCAAGTTAGGGCAAATTGAAGCAACGCAGAATTCAAGATTGCTGCAATCTTGCTTGCTTTGGAAGTAGCTTGCTCCGAGAGAAGCATTAGTTCCCCCTTAACCATATACTTAACAATTCCAATAAGTTGGTAGGGAACTTCTTCCAATACTCCACCTTTCTCCACCTAACTTCAGTTTCTTCAAGCGAGTGAGATTTGAAGTGGCTCGCTTGAGTTGGTGAAGATCCGAAGCGAGTGATGCTCAAGAGAAAAAGCGAACACTCCTTCGTGCATCCTGGAACTAGCATTCTTCACCAGGGTCTAATAACCCTAATTCCATGCATAGCTGGTTGAATCGAGACTCAGCTAGAGGCTTGGTGAGAATATCTGCTCGCTGGAGATCGGTGTGAATCTTCTCGAGCTTGATATCCTTCTTCTCGACATGATCACGAATGAAGTGATGTCGAATTTCCACGTGCTTGCATCTGGTGTGAAGCACTGGATTCTGCGAGATACATATGGCACTGTTGTTGTCGCAGAAGATCGGAATTTCATTCGCTTCAACTTTGTAGTCCTTCAACTGTTGACGAAGCCATAGGATTTGAGAACAGCAGCTTCCTGCGGCCATATATTCAGCTTCCGTTGTTGAAGTGGCTACACTTGTTTGCTTCTTTGAGAACCACGAGATTAGCTTGCTCCCCAAGAACTGACATGTGCCCGACGTTGATTTCCTATCAACTCGGCAACCTCCATAGTCAGCATCGGAATATCCAGTGAGCTCCAAATTGTCCTCCGCTGGATACCACAGACCCATGTTGACAGTGCCCTTCAGATATCGAAGAATCCTTTTGGCAGCTTCAAGATGGCTGTGTTTGGGATTGCTTTGGAAGCGAGCGCAGACTCCGACTGCAAAAGCAATATCTGGCCTGCTTGCAGTGAGATAGAGAAGTGACCCAATTAGGGCACGATAATCTGTAGGATCTACAGATTTTCCTCCTTCGTCTGGCTCCATCTTCCAGTTGGTATTCATAGGAATCTTCATAGCTTTAGCATGTTGAACACCAAACTTCGCAAGCATATCTCGAGTGTACTTGGCCTGATTGATGAAAATTCCATTATCCTGCTGCTTCACTTGAAGACCTAGAAAGCAGCTCATCAAGCCAATCATTGACATCTCATACTTGGTCTTCATTAGCTCTCCAAACTTCTCGCTAAGCGACTGATTTGGTGACCCAAATATGATGTCGTCCACGTAGATCTGGACCCATAGCATATCTTCTCCATGATTGATGGTGAAGAGAGTCCGATCTATCTTTCCCTTTTGGAATCCATTTTCCACTAGGAATTGAGATAATGTATCATACCAAGCTCTGGGAGCTTGTTTCAACCCATACAGAGCTTTCTTCAAGCGATACACTTTATCTCCCTGCTCGAAACCCGGTGGCTGCTCCACATACACTTCTTCCTTGAGTTCACCGTTGAGGAATGCGCTCTTCACATCCATTTGGTACACTTTGAATTTCTTGGCCGCTGCATAGGCTAGAAATAAACGGATCGCTTCAAGCCGTGCCACTGGAGCGAAGGTTTCGTCAAAGTCGATTCCTTCCTCTTGGCAGTAACCTTTGGCAACGAGACGCGCCTTGTTCCTCACAACGTTGTGTTCCTCGTCCGTCTTGTTTTTGAACACCCACTTGGTGCCAATAACGTGCTGGAATTTGGGACGATCCACGAGGTACCATACGTCGTTCCTGGTGAATTGATTCAGCTCCTCTTGCATGGCGATCACCCAGTTAGAGTCGGCTAGGGCTTCCTCCATGCTTGATGGCTCAATGTTTGAGAGAAAGCAACTGAACATGGCACTTTCTTCAAACACTTGACTTCTGGTCACTACACCCTTGGATGGATCTCCAATGATTTGGCTAGGTGAGTGATCCTTGAGCCACGCTCGCTTTGATCCGCCAGCTTCATCTTCATCCGCTTCCTTGTCGCTCGCTTCACCGTCCGAAGCGACAGGATTGGGTGCTTGGCCAGCACTAGCTTCAGGAATCTTGGGGGCAGCTTCGACTTCTCCTTTGGGATCCTGCTCGCTTGATTCTTTGATCTCATCATCTTCATCGAGCACGTCCCAAGTGAGTTGATTTGAGGGTTCCTTGCTTTGATCCTTTTCATTCGCTTTGGCCTGTTCCTGTGGAAGATTTAAAGAAGATTCATCAAATACGACATGGGGTGATTCTTCCACAATTAGGGTTTTACAGTTGAATACTCTGTAGGCTTTGCTAGATGTAGAGTATCCTAAGAATACTCCTTCATCAGCTTTGCTTTCAAAGGCTTTCAACTGTGACTTCCCATTGTTGTGAATGAAGACCCTACAACCAAAAATATGGAAATAAGATATGTTAGGAATTCTCCCTGTCCATATTTCATATGGTGTTTTGTCATGCCGTTTGTTGAGAAGCGTCCGATTCTGTGTGTAGCATGCCGTGTTGGCAGCTTCAGCCCAATATTTCATCGGGAGCTTCGAGTCAGCAATCATGGTGCGAACGGCTTCTTTGATGATTCGATTCCTTCTTTCAGCAACTCCATTCTGCTGAGGAGTGCGTGCTGAAGAGGTTTGATGTGCTATGCCATGCTCCGTGCAGTATGCTTCAATTGTAGAGTTCAGGAACTCTGTGCCTTTGTCGGAGCGAATGGTCACGATAGCTTGATTCTTTTCCACCGCCAATCGCTTGAGTAGTTGTGGCAGTTTGGTCAGTGTTTCCTTCTTGCTGAATAGAAATACAACCCAAGTGTAGCGAGAGAAATCGTCGACTACAACTAGAGTGTACTTTCTTCCATTTACACTAACTGGAGTAACTGGACCAAACAGATCCATGTGAAGCAGCTCGAGCACTCGCTTTGATGAGGCTTCTTCGAGACTGGCGAAGTGCTTCTTCGTCTGCTTCCCTCGTTGGCATGGTGAGCATGGATGGTCTTTGATGAAGACTTCATTCGGTATGCCTTGCACCAAACCTTTTCGAGCTAAGCGATTGATGGCTTTGAAATTGAGGTGGTTCAAGCGTCTGTGCCATAGCCATCCAATTTTTGTAGCACTTCTTGCAACTAGACAAGTTTCCTCCTTGCAGCTGTCCCATTGTGCTATGTAGACATTCCTTTGTCTAACTCCAGTGAGCACAATCTGGGATGTGAGTTTGCTCTTCACAATGCACTTGTTGGAGATGAACTCCACCCTGTACCCTTTATCACAAAACTGTGAAATAGATAACAGGTTGTGCTTGAGTCCTTCCACGTAGGAAACTTCTTCAATTTTGAGCTTTCCAACTTTCAGTGCGCCGTATCCCCTGGTGCTTCCTCGAGAGTTGTCACCAAAGGTTACGTGTGGACCCTTCTTCTCTATGTAGTTGTGAAGTAGAGCTTTCATGCCGGTCATGTGTCTTGAACATCCACTGTCCAAGTACCAAACTGGTTGACCCTCACTTGGCATGGGATCCACGGCGCTCACCTGCAATTAGACAGATTTTGGTACCCAAATCAGTTTGGGTCCTTGCAGGTTAGTTCCCTTAGGTACCCACACTTGCTTCACTCTCTTTTGAGATGAAGCTTGTGTCTTGGGCTTCTCGACCTTCGAAAACTTGGTGTACTGCCTATAGGCAGCTTTACACGTGCAACAGTGTGTGCAAGAGGGGTAGCGGCTCGCTTCAGACCTACCTACGCTCTTCCCATTTTGCTTATATCCTGAAGCGACTCGCTTCGGATTAGCTTTGGGTTTAGAGACTGACTTAGGGTTTCTAGTCTGTTGAAGCGGCTCGCTTGGTTTCCTCGAAGCGGTCCAACTAGGGTTTTCACCCCGACTCGCTTGAGTAACCTTGGAAGTTTGAAGCGGCCTCTTGGTTGCTTCATGTTTTTCCCCCTCAACGTTAGTCCGGTTGGACCATCTCCAGTCCGGATAACGTGACACATAGACATTACTCCTCTTTTTAGGAGGTAGATCCTTTGTCTCTCGTGTCTTGGCTTGAGACTTAGAAGCTTCAACAGTTCTTCCTTTACCCTTGGATTGGTAAGACTTAGCAGGTTGAGTGCTAGGGACTGTTGAACTTTGCTTGCCCTTAGGGTCTGCTCTTAAAGATATAGACATCTTCATAGGCTTCTTCTTAGGGTTCTCAGCCATTTTGCCTTTGTCCTTGTTGGTGATCGCTTTGGATGCAGTGGGCAGTTCCAAAGTGACTGATGGTAAAGTGTGTGATGCACCAACAAAGACAGTCGGCTTGGGAGGTCCACCCTCATATCCAAGTCCTCCCTTTCTACCAAAAGGTAGAAGAGAACTCTCTAGTGCCTGTCTAGCGTATGATGCTTTATTTAAGTTGGCAACTAGAGTGGATTGGGTTTCATACCTTCCCTCCAAGCTTTGATGTCTAGTGAAGAGATCCTCGAACTTACTAGTCATAGCCCTTAGATTAAGTTTGACTTGGTCAAGCTCAGTGGCTAGCTTTCGGTTCTCCTTCTCGCTTCGAGACAGAGCTTGTTTTACCACTTCGTGGTCGCTTGACAGTTTCTGGTGTTTGTCAAACAACTCACTCCATGTCGAGGATTGCTCTTCCTCATTGACAGTGTGTGCTAGTGTAATTGAAGTGATTGAAGGATAGAAGAATACCTCCCCAGTTTCTTCATCGGTGAGCGCCATGAGTCCCAGATCCTCTCCCTCGCTTGAGTTGGGATCTGTGAATGCATCTGAGTCGCTTGAGAGATCTTCAGTTGAAGCGACCGGCATTTCACTCGCTACGAGCGCTCGCCTTGGGGCATCCCTCTTGGCCTTCAATTCTTCGCGCTCTTTGGCACTTAGCTTTGGGCAATCGGATTTGTAGTGGCCCATTTTGTGGCAGTGGTAACACTCCACTTCCATCATGTCGCGCGGGATCGGCTTGGTCGTCTCTTCTCTCTTTCCTTTTCCTTCTCGAGCATCAGTGCTCCTCCCTTTGTACTGTTTGTAGAATCTTTTATACTTGCCCACTCGAGAGTTCATCTTGTTGAAGTTCTTTGATAAGAACGCAATGTGTTCTTCCAACTCTTCCCTTGTCATTTTGGCAAGCGACTGCTCGCTTGGCCCTTCGGCAGCTTTGAATGCTACTCCTTTTGACGTAGTGGGCGCTTCATCCTCGTCGTCGAGGCTCATTCGATTCAGATCAAACTCGTGAGCTTTGAGCTCGGAGAACAGCACTTCTGGCGTGAGCTTCGTTAGATCCTTGGTAGCTAGATATAGCTCCTTCATAGTCTGCCACTTCCTTGTGAGAGCACGGACTATTTTCAGATTTACTTCCTTGTCTGTGAGTTCCTTCCCAAGCGAGTTGAGAGTTGCAGTAATGTTGGTAACTCTCAGCTCGAAGGCGTCGATGGACTCTCCTGACTTCATCACCAAATTTTCAAACTCCCGCATCTGAACGGCGAGCTTGTTCTCCTTGATTTTGTCTGTGCCTTGAGAAATGAGGGCTAGGGTTTCCCACATTTCCTTTGCTGTTGCACATTTCCTTATTCGTGGTAGATAGGCGTCCGACACGGTGCTCTGCATCGTGTGGCGTGCAATCTTGTCGAGGTTGGCAATTTTGAAGTCATTTGGAGTATACTCGTCCTTATCCTTCTCCACGTACTGTTGTCGAACATGGGCTGGACGACCTTCAGCAGCTGGAACCTCCACAGATATGGCTTTCTTAATTTCGATTGGTCCGTCTTCAACGACTTCCCACATCCGGTCGTGGATTGAGCATAGGAAGCTCTCGACTCGGAAACTCCATATCTCGTATCCTTCGATCGAGAACTGTGGAAGATTTGATGCACTGTATGTAGACATAGCAAACTATCAGCAGTAAATGCAATATGCGTGGGTGAGGTTTTGATGCACTTAGGAAATAGGATCCGGTTCAGTGAGACAACGTGAAGTGAGTGGGGACTCACTTCGGATATGCAAAGCAGAGGCTCGAAAGAACCTGGCTCTGATACCACTTGTTGGTCCCGGTATGCAATAGGAAAAATACGTAGAGGGGGGGGGTGAATACGTATTTTGAAGTTTTTCAACTTCAATTCCTTAACTCAGAGTATAAAGTAAAGTGCTCTTGAAAATACTAAGACCTAGCCGAGAGCTAGATCTACAGCAATCACGAATCTCTTGACCTAAGCTTAGAGCTTGATCAAGAGTGAGACTTTACTCTTTGTGCGGAATTTGGTGAGCTAAAATCTTTCCTAAGTAATTGAAAATCCAAGTTAAGTTTGTTTATATGCACGTGCAATGGATAATCGAATACTGTAAAAGATTAAGGTAAGAGAGATACGACACAGAGATGTATAGTGGTTCGGAGATAACGCTCCTACGTCCACTTTGTTGCACGACGGCAACTGTTCTTTTCACTCAAGAACTTGAAGGTTACGGGTCCTTCAAAAACCTGGTCGGGATCGGGCTTCACTTGCCTAGATCAAACGACAGACGTAGTGATTGCGGGTTCACTACACAAACCTAACAAAGACTGGAAGCTTCACTTGCTTCAGTCAGACAGACAGGGAGATTACGGGCTCTCCTTACAGCCTAGCTTCGATCGAGCTTTACACAAACGATGTAAGTGTAAGCTTGGATCTCAACTCTACGATCGAGGCTTCTTCAATCGATGAAAGAAGGGCCTTAGATCTGAACAACCTAACGACGACTCAAAAACCTAACAGACAACAGTTTAGGGTTTTTGGTTGACGAACACACTAATGAAGAACTCTTTACAGTGAATGCAAAGATTGGCTAGAGTTCTTCTTCTAAGCTCGGATATATGAAGTGGGCTTAGAATCTAAGTGTGAAGGTTGTGAAAACGAGTTCCGATGGACTGGAAACTCGGAGAACACTTGAAACAAAAACTCGAAGATTTGCTCGAAGGCTTGGGAGTGTTTGTTTGCAGTAGGCTCGAATGCGCAAGTAGTGTTCTACTTCTTCACGTCTTCATCCTTCACTATTTATAGGCGGAGGGTTGGCTAAGATCCGTTGCTTGGTTGGTGGCCTTGCCCCTCCTCCTCTCGACAGTACTTGCGCAGGCAGTAGCTTTTGCAGACGCGCAGTTTTGGCATTTTGCCAAAATTGGCTAACTTCCAAGTTTAACAGTAACTGGAGCGACCCAGTACTGTAGCGGCGTCTTTGTCGGCCTGGCAGTCAACTCCGCTGCTCCTCTCCTCGTTCGACACGTGGAGATCTCGCAATTAATGCAAAGATCTCTAGTTGACTGAAATTCAAATTCGGAGCGGGAATTTGTGCTGTCGCTTTCTGGTAGGTATTGGCTCGCTTCGCTTTGAAGTTGTAGCGGACGTTCCAAAGTGAGTCGCTTTAGGATCATATTATAGCGGGTCGCTTTGCTTTGCTTGCAGCGTTTGCTTCGCTTCGCTTTACAGCATTCGCTTCGCTTTGCTTAGCTTCGCTTCGGTAGACTCGCTTCGCTTGTAGCGCTCGCTTCGCTTCACTTTGCTTCGGTAGACTCGCTTCGCTTGCTTGACTTGCTTCGCTTTGGAAAACACACTCAAGCGAGTGGCCTTCACTTGAACTTTTGAAGCCTAATATAAGCAAAATAAAAGAGCCATCCTAACAGTGTAGGCTTAGAAAAATTCTAACCTATTAACTACATCAAAATGGGTCGCTGGGAAAAGGACGCTTGGGGTTTTGGGATCTAATCAAAACAAGTGACTTTATTTAACAAATGTCCCATATAGTTCCCCCTTAACTTTTTAGTCCTTAACAATTCCCAACAATTTCCCCCTTTTTGATGATGCCAAAACCCATACGACTTAGATAAAAATAAATCTAGTCTATCTAACCGTGAAGGGAACTCCAAGCGGCTGCTTCCTTTGCAGTTTCGTTTGTAATTTTCTTTTAAGTTCCTTCCCCCTTTTTTTTCGGTTAAATAAATGAGTTTGTAGCAAAAGGTAAAGTCATTCACAAAGCGAGTAAATGACACAAGAAGAGACAGAAATTTAAAAATAGGATATATGAACAAGATGTTCACACAAAATGAAACATGTAATTTCAATGTTTTCCTGCCGCTTTATCCTATTCCTGTTTCTCCTCCTCCTTCTTCTCTTCTTCTACATCTGCCTCCAAATCCTTTTCAATCATGTCTTCAGGTATGATGTATGCACTGAAAATCCTTTCTTCCATCGACTCAGCACTGTGGATACTTGGCCTCCTCCAAGTCTCTTCCAATTGGAAGGCTTCATCCACCTCAGCGTCGATGATGCTGCGATTGAGGATGCTGGTGCCAGGTAGGAATGGCATGATGAATTCTTCCTTGGCTGGTACCTTGATGATTAACGGTGCAGGCTCTGCAAACTGTGCAAGAGCGAAGACTTCTTGTCTAAACTTCTCATCATAGATACTAAGGAAGTTGTTGAGCGCAGTGACCCTTGAGCATTCAGTCTGCAATGGCACTACCTCCCAATAGTAGTAAGCTTTGATAAACTTCTCCTTGTAGTATAGCCATTGCTCGAGTAGTTCGTCAGGAATGAACTGCTCAATCTCACGGGCATCAGGGTGCTCATTTCTGCGTACAGCCAACTCCTCCTCCGACCAGCTGGACATCTGAGCTATGATTGTTTTGAACTTCTTTCCTGACTCGCTGCTCCAGAGAGGAAGCTTCTTGTTGAGTTGCTTGCGAATGTAGTTGCGTTCTTCTCTGAGAGGGTAGCGGCCAGAGTCAATCATTTCTTTCGCAGTTTTGTGACATGTGTCGATCGTAGCCTGATCTATGCATGCATCGGATTCTTCTGGCGTGATTGGAGCAAAAATGCTCCTGACCAAAACGGACTGGATGACTTTCATTTCATTGAAATTTTTCTCAATTCGTTCGTCAATGACTTCCAGTCGTTTTGTCCTTGTCCTCTTTTCCTTTTCTGCCCTTGGAACAACTGCCTTCTCAACTTTTTGGCGCTTGGTCCCTGATTCATCTCTCTCAGTTTCTGGATCTGTTCGCTTCAGTATTGATGATGGGGCAGATGAAGTGGGTGCTTCGTCTGAAGTGGGCGCTTGAGAACTCGAAGTACCTGCAAGAGTTTTCGAGTTAGACTGGCGCTCGCTCTCCCAAGCCATAGTCTCGCTCGCTTCTGCTAGCTTCCGCCTTTCCTCCTTTGTTAGCACAGTAACTGGAGGATGTCGAGCAATGGAAGAGGCAAGCACTTTATCTCCAAGTGGCTTGCGGGATTCTTCAGGCTTAGTGAGCTTTTCTTTGCCTTTCTTTGCAGACTTCGCCTCTCTCTCCTCTTCTCCAGCACCACTACTCTCCTTCAACGATCTCTCTGTTTCAACAGCTCCAATTCCTCCACCTTGTGGCTCCAACAGATTGACATTTTTCAGTACCATCCCTTCCCCCTTTTTGGCATCATCAAAACCAGGGGTTGGGACGCTTGTCTTTCCAGTAAGAGATTTGTGAAGAACCTCAATCTTGTCAAGTACAATATGAAACATTTCTTCCGTTCGAGACTCGAGGACTTGCTTTTCCGACAATCCAGCATTTTTCCTTAGATTTTCAAGCTCGCGCTTGTCAATTTCACTCTCCTCTTTGACTTTCTTCAATTGGGTTCGAAGTAAGTCAAGAGTCTTCTTGGTGCTGAGGAGTTCGCTTTCTTTCACCACCAACTCTCCCTCCTTATTCTCCAGTTTCTTTTTCAACTCCTTCACCTCCTTTTCCAACGTGTCCTTCTCTTTACCAACTGTGACCAGATTGGTATTTACCACTCTCAAGCGGCTCCGTTCTGCGTCACGCGAGTCCTTGAGATCATTCACCAGATTTACTTGTGCCTGCAACACTTTCTCCTTCTCCTTCAGCTCCATCTTCTGTTTAGAGATCTCGTCTTGTAAACTTGCGATCTCTGCATTCTTAACCTCCATTTCTTCTGCATGATCCCTCATTAGCTTCTTCTCATGCATGGTTGGGGTGTGCTCAGGGATATGGGTAGTTTCAGTAGGTGAGGATTGAGATTTGTCCTCAAGCGGCTTCTCCACCGCCTCGCTTTCTTGGGCAGATGGAGTGCTTTGCTTCAATTTCTTCTTCTTCCCTTGCTTTGCAGCCGCTTGCTTCAAGGGTGAAGCGGCTCGCTTCGTTCGGGGAGCTTCAGCTGCGGACACTTCTACAACTAGAAGTCCCTTATCCATTGGAATTTTTGTTGACTTCCACTGTTCATAGAAGACTGTCTTCTTGCTGTATATAGCCATGTCTGAATCCGGCCATCTTATCTCCGGATACTTTAGCTCCAACGCGACTGACAGTCTTGAAAAGAATTTCAACTTTCCCTTGCGTAGAATCTTATCTGGAGTTCCTGGTACGAATGCAAAGTCTTCTGCAGCTTCGTGAATTTGCTTGAGAAGCCACCCATGCCAGTTGAATTTCGTTCCTGTGAGGCTGTCGACGATCATGGTAGTGCCGATCATCTTCGTTTCTGACAGCGTGTCGAGGGAACCGACATAGCATGCAATGCTTCTCGTAAAGAGTTCGCAGATGAGATTGAACGGTTCCTTCAAATTTTTGCGAAAATTTGCCTCCTTGAAGTTCGGCTCTGCTCCGTCGACTTTAAATCGATCATACTGAACTTCGGCAGAAAGGCCTAGATCTAGCAGAGAATCTCCTCCTTCTCTTGGTAGATCGAAGACCTCGATGAGTTCACTCATATCAACTTCCACCGGCTTCCTGGTTCGTGGATTGGTGAAGGAAGATGTATTCTGTTCCTTCTTCAGATTCAGCAGAATCTCTCCGATGGCTTTCGCCAGAATCTTCGTCGGAACCAAGGTTACGAACTTCCATAGACCGGCCGTGGTCACGGCTCTACGGAAGAAACCACTCTTCTCTATGACGATCGGGTCGAGATGGGGCTCGACGTTGATGTGATCGCCAATATTTGACATGAACTTCTCCATCGTTTCTGTACTCTTCTTCTTGCCCATGGTGGATTTGAAGAAGTTTGAAGAAAGATTTTAACAATGAAATAGAAGGGGTTGAGACTCGTGAGTTGCAGAGTAATTGCAGATCTAACACGAGAATGGCAAATTTAGAAGGCTGTGAAGGGTTTGCAGTTCTGCCTCGTCCCATATATATAGAAATAGGTTATGGCTGACGTGGTAGGGGTAGAATGGTAATAACGCCGAAAATCCTGTAGGTAGGCGGCGGACGTGCGGTGATGGATTCTGACGTGTCCGGCGTCATCACAGTAAAAGTGAACCGCCACTTGCTCGGCGTCGCCACGTGGCCTTCTATGGTTGGCTTGTTGTATACGGCGTTGATCGAACGGTTCCAGATTGGGGCCTGTTGAGATTCGACGGCTGGATCTTCTCCGCCTATTCCCGCTTCAAATTCAAGCGTGTGAACACGCGCCCGTTATTTCCGTCGTTCCTGCACCTGCATTAAATGCACAGCAGAAAGTAAAATTGCACTCGAGTGCAGACAGCTCATACTCGCTTCATGCCCGCTCGCTTCGAGTTGGGCCGCTACGCCTTGACTCGCTTGAGAGGCATTCGCTTGAGTGACTGTTCTGCACTCGCTTGCGATGGCTAGCTTTGAGTGACGAAGCACTCGCTTGGCCATCTGAAGCGACTGGAATAAGAAATTGAATTTTTTTGCTTAATTTAAAATGTTTCTGACTTACATACTTCGAGGATAAACAAGAGTGTTTTCCTCTTTGTATTTGTGTCAGATTCATTTCATATATTCCACGTAGTGAGTGAAGGTTTCTAGCACGCTTCGGCTCACTTAGTGTACTTAAAATTGAAACACTTACCAGTCAATCTCACTTCGTAGGAGATTGATACCACAAATTGAAGACTTCATTTGAATTAGATACCACATGTTGAATGCTACACGTTGAGTTAGATCTTCATGGCATTCATCTTCATGGCATTCATCTTCATGGCATTCATCTTCCTCTACGAATTAGAGAGTCCTCCATCGAAGTGAATGAGGGAGAAAATGAATAAAGTACACAAGCTTACTGCAACCCGAAGGGAGCATCACGTAAGTGTACTTATTCACGACGAATGGGGGATGAGTACAAGTCCTTATCTCAGAGCAGAAATGGACAGGATGACAATGAGAATGCTCTGACAAGACAATCTCGTATTTTACGCAGAAACATGTCACCAGTCCTGCAACCTTTTGTATAAAAAGGTAAACCTTCAAGCTTTCCTACATTCTAGAGAATGAATCTGCTGTTGGTTCGCTTTGACCCAAGTTAGGGCAAATTGAAGCAACGCAGAATTCAAGATTGCTGCAATCTTGCTTGCTTTGGAAGTAGCTTGCTCCGAGAGAAGCATTAGTTCCCCCTTAACCATATACTTAACAATTCCAATAAGTTGGTAGGGAACTTCTTCCAATACTCCACCTTTCTCCACCTAACTTCAGTTTCTTCAAGCGAGTGAGATTTGAAGTGGCTCGCTTGAGTTGGTGAAGATCCGAAGCGAGTGATGCTCAAGAGAAAAAGCGAACACTCCTTCGTGCATCCTGGAACTAGCATTCTTCACCAGGGTCTAATAACCCTAATTCCATGCATAGCTGGTTGAATCGAGACTCAGCTAGAGGCTTGGTGAGAATATCTGCTCGCTGGAGATCGGTGTGAATCTTCTCGAGCTTGATATCCTTCTTCTCGACATGATCACGAATGAAGTGATGTCGAATTTCCACGTGCTTGCATCTGGTGTGAAGCACTGGATTCTGCGAGATACATATGGCACTGTTGTTGTCGCAGAAGATCGGAATTTCATTCGCTTCAACTTTGTAGTCCTTCAACTGTTGACGAAGCCATAGGATTTGAGAACAGCAGCTTCCTGCGGCCATATATTCAGCTTCCGTTGTTGAAGTGGCTACACTTGTTTGCTTCTTTGAGAACCACGAGATTAGCTTGCTCCCCAAGAACTGACATGTGCCCGACGTTGATTTCCTATCAACTCGGCAACCTCCATAGTCAGCATCGGAATATCCAGTGAGCTCCAAATTGTCCTCCGCTGGATACCACAGACCCATGTTGACAGTGCCCTTCAGATATCGAAGAATCCTTTTGGCAGCTTCAAGATGGCTGTGTTTGGGATTGCTTTGGAAGCGAGCGCAGACTCCGACTGCAAAAGCAATATCTGGCCTGCTTGCAGTGAGATAGAGAAGTGACCCAATTAGGGCACGATAATCTGTAGGATCTACAGATTTTCCTCCTTCGTCTGGCTCCATCTTCCAGTTGGTATTCATAGGAATCTTCATAGCTTTAGCATGTTGAACACCAAACTTCGCAAGCATATCTCGAGTGTACTTGGCCTGATTGATGAAAATTCCATTATCCTGCTGCTTCACTTGAAGACCTAGAAAGCAGCTCATCAAGCCAATCATTGACATCTCATACTTGGTCTTCATTAGCTCTCCAAACTTCTCGCTAAGCGACTGATTTGGTGACCCAAATATGATGTCGTCCACGTAGATCTGGACCCATAGCATATCTTCTCCATGATTGATGGTGAAGAGAGTCCGATCTATCTTTCCCTTTTGGAATCCATTTTCCACTAGGAATTGAGATAATGTATCATACCAAGCTCTGGGAGCTTGTTTCAACCCATACAGAGCTTTCTTCAAGCGATACACTTTATCTCCCTGCTCGAAACCCGGTGGCTGCTCCACATACACTTCTTCCTTGAGTTCACCGTTGAGGAATGCGCTCTTCACATCCATTTGGTACACTTTGAATTTCTTGGCCGCTGCATAGGCTAGAAATAAACGGATCGCTTCAAGCCGTGCCACTGGAGCGAAGGTTTCGTCAAAGTCGATTCCTTCCTCTTGGCAGTAACCTTTGGCAACGAGACGCGCCTTGTTCCTCACAACGTTGTGTTCCTCGTCCGTCTTGTTTTTGAACACCCACTTGGTGCCAATAACGTGCTGGAATTTGGGACGATCCACGAGGTACCATACGTCGTTCCTGGTGAATTGATTCAGCTCCTCTTGCATGGCGATCACCCAGTTAGAGTCGGCTAGGGCTTCCTCCATGCTTGATGGCTCAATGTTTGAGAGAAAGCAACTGAACATGGCACTTTCTTCAAACACTTGACTTCTGGTCACTACACCCTTGGATGGATCTCCAATGATTTGGCTAGGTGAGTGATCCTTGAGCCACGCTCGCTTTGATCCGCCAGCTTCATCTTCATCCGCTTCCTTGTCGCTCGCTTCACCGTCCGAAGCGACAGGATTGGGTGCTTGGCCAGCACTAGCTTCAGGAATCTTGGGGGCAGCTTCGACTTCTCCTTTGGGATCCTGCTCGCTTGATTCTTTGATCTCATCATCTTCATCGAGCACGTCCCAAGTGAGTTGATTTGAGGGTTCCTTGCTTTGATCCTTTTCATTCGCTTTGGCCTGTTCCTGTGGAAGATTTAAAGAAGATTCATCAAATACGACATGGGGTGATTCTTCCACAATTAGGGTTTTACAGTTGAATACTCTGTAGGCTTTGCTAGATGTAGAGTATCCTAAGAATACTCCTTCATCAGCTTTGCTTTCAAAGGCTTTCAACTGTGACTTCCCATTGTTGTGAATGAAGACCCTACAACCAAAAATATGGAAATAAGATATGTTAGGAATTCTCCCTGTCCATATTTCATATGGTGTTTTGTCATGCCGTTTGTTGAGAAGCGTCCGATTCTGTGTGTAGCATGCCGTGTTGGCAGCTTCAGCCCAATATTTCATCGGGAGCTTCGAGTCAGCAATCATGGTGCGAACGGCTTCTTTGATGATTCGATTCCTTCTTTCAGCAACTCCATTCTGCTGAGGAGTGCGTGCTGAAGAGGTTTGATGTGCTATGCCATGCTCCGTGCAGTATGCTTCAATTGTAGAGTTCAGGAACTCTGTGCCTTTGTCGGAGCGAATGGTCACGATAGCTTGATTCTTTTCCACCGCCAATCGCTTGAGTAGTTGTGGCAGTTTGGTCAGTGTTTCCTTCTTGCTGAATAGAAATACAACCCAAGTGTAGCGAGAGAAATCGTCGACTACAACTAGAGTGTACTTTCTTCCATTTACACTAACTGGAGTAACTGGACCAAACAGATCCATGTGAAGCAGCTCGAGCACTCGCTTTGATGAGGCTTCTTCGAGACTGGCGAAGTGCTTCTTCGTCTGCTTCCCTCGTTGGCATGGTGAGCATGGATGGTCTTTGATGAAGACTTCATTCGGTATGCCTTGCACCAAACCTTTTCGAGCTAAGCGATTGATGGCTTTGAAATTGAGGTGGTTCAAGCGTCTGTGCCATAGCCATCCAATTTTTGTAGCACTTCTTGCAACTAGACAAGTTTCCTCCTTGCAGCTGTCCCATTGTGCTATGTAGACATTCCTTTGTCTAACTCCAGTGAGCACAATCTGGGATGTGAGTTTGCTCTTCACAATGCACTTGTTGGAGATGAACTCCACCCTGTACCCTTTATCACAAAACTGTGAAATAGATAACAGGTTGTGCTTGAGTCCTTCCACGTAGGAAACTTCTTCAATTTTGAGCTTTCCAACTTTCAGTGCGCCGTATCCCCTGGTGCTTCCTCGAGAGTTGTCACCAAAGGTTACGTGTGGACCCTTCTTCTCTATGTAGTTGTGAAGTAGAGCTTTCATGCCGGTCATGTGTCTTGAACATCCACTGTCCAAGTACCAAACTGGTTGACCCTCACTTGGCATGGGATCCACGGCGCTCACCTGCAATTAGACAGATTTTGGTACCCAAATCAGTTTGGGTCCTTGCAGGTTAGTTCCCTTAGGTACCCACACTTGCTTCACTCTCTTTTGAGATGAAGCTTGTGTCTTGGGCTTCTCGACCTTCGAAAACTTGGTGTACTGCCTATAGGCAGCTTTACACGTGCAACAGTGTGTGCAAGAGGGGTAGCGGCTCGCTTCAGACCTACCTACGCTCTTCCCATTTTGCTTATATCCTGAAGCGACTCGCTTCGGATTAGCTTTGGGTTTAGAGACTGACTTAGGGTTTCTAGTCTGTTGAAGCGGCTCGCTTGGTTTCCTCGAAGCGGTCCAACTAGGGTTTTCACCCCGACTCGCTTGAGTAACCTTGGAAGTTTGAAGCGGCCTCTTGGTTGCTTCATGTTTTTCCCCCTCAACGTTAGTCCGGTTGGACCATCTCCAGTCCGGATAACGTGACACATAGACATTACTCCTCTTTTTAGGAGGTAGATCCTTTGTCTCTCGTGTCTTGGCTTGAGACTTAGAAGCTTCAACAGTTCTTCCTTTACCCTTGGATTGGTAAGACTTAGCAGGTTGAGTGCTAGGGACTGTTGAACTTTGCTTGCCCTTAGGGTCTGCTCTTAAAGATATAGACATCTTCATAGGCTTCTTCTTAGGGTTCTCAGCCATTTTGCCTTTGTCCTTGTTGGTGATCGCTTTGGATGCAGTGGGCAGTTCCAAAGTGACTGATGGTAAAGTGTGTGATGCACCAACAAAGACAGTCGGCTTGGGAGGTCCACCCTCATATCCAAGTCCTCCCTTTCTACCAAAAGGTAGAAGAGAACTCTCTAGTGCCTGTCTAGCGTATGATGCTTTATTTAAGTTGGCAACTAGAGTGGATTGGGTTTCATACCTTCCCTCCAAGCTTTGATGTCTAGTGAAGAGATCCTCGAACTTACTAGTCATAGCCCTTAGATTAAGTTTGACTTGGTCAAGCTCAGTGGCTAGCTTTCGGTTCTCCTTCTCGCTTCGAGACAGAGCTTGTTTTACCACTTCGTGGTCGCTTGACAGTTTCTGGTGTTTGTCAAACAACTCACTCCATGTCGAGGATTGCTCTTCCTCATTGACAGTGTGTGCTAGTGTAATTGAAGTGATTGAAGGATAGAAGAATACCTCCCCAGTTTCTTCATCGGTGAGCGCCATGAGTCCCAGATCCTCTCCCTCGCTTGAGTTGGGATCTGTGAATGCATCTGAGTCGCTTGAGAGATCTTCAGTTGAAGCGACCGGCATTTCACTCGCTACGAGCGCTCGCCTTGGGGCATCCCTCTTGGCCTTCAATTCTTCGCGCTCTTTGGCACTTAGCTTTGGGCAATCGGATTTGTAGTGGCCCATTTTGTGGCAGTGGTAACACTCCACTTCCATCATGTCGCGCGGGATCGGCTTGGTCGTCTCTTCTCTCTTTCCTTTTCCTTCTCGAGCATCAGTGCTCCTCCCTTTGTACTGTTTGTAGAATCTTTTATACTTGCCCACTCGAGAGTTCATCTTGTTGAAGTTCTTTGATAAGAACGCAATGTGTTCTTCCAACTCTTCCCTTGTCATTTTGGCAAGCGACTGCTCGCTTGGCCCTTCGGCAGCTTTGAATGCTACTCCTTTTGACGTAGTGGGCGCTTCATCCTCGTCGTCGAGGCTCATTCGATTCAGATCAAACTCGTGAGCTTTGAGCTCGGAGAACAGCACTTCTGGCGTGAGCTTCGTTAGATCCTTGGTAGCTAGATATAGCTCCTTCATAGTCTGCCACTTCCTTGTGAGAGCACGGACTATTTTCAGATTTACTTCCTTGTCTGTGAGTTCCTTCCCAAGCGAGTTGAGAGTTGCAGTAATGTTGGTAACTCTCAGCTCGAAGGCGTCGATGGACTCTCCTGACTTCATCACCAAATTTTCAAACTCCCGCATCTGAACGGCGAGCTTGTTCTCCTTGATTTTGTCTGTGCCTTGAGAAATGAGGGCTAGGGTTTCCCACATTTCCTTTGCTGTTGCACATTTCCTTATTCGTGGTAGATAGGCGTCCGACACGGTGCTCTGCATCGTGTGGCGTGCAATCTTGTCGAGGTTGGCAATTTTGAAGTCATTTGGAGTATACTCGTCCTTATCCTTCTCCACGTACTGTTGTCGAACATGGGCTGGACGACCTTCAGCAGCTGGAACCTCCACAGATATGGCTTTCTTAATTTCGATTGGTCCGTCTTCAACGACTTCCCACATCCGGTCGTGGATTGAGCATAGGAAGCTCTCGACTCGGAAACTCCATATCTCGTATCCTTCGATCGAGAACTGTGGAAGATTTGATGCACTGTATGTAGACATAGCAAACTATCAGCAGTAAATGCAATATGCGTGGGTGAGGTTTTGATGCACTTAGGAAATAGGATCCGGTTCAGTGAGACAACGTGAAGTGAGTGGGGACTCACTTCGGATATGCAAAGCAGAGGCTCGAAAGAACCTGGCTCTGATACCACTTGTTGGTCCCGGTATGCAATAGGAAAAATACGTAGAGGGGGGGGGTGAATACGTATTTTGAAGTTTTTCAACTTCAATTCCTTAACTCAGAGTATAAAGTAAAGTGCTCTTGAAAATACTAAGACCTAGCCGAGAGCTAGATCTACAGCAATCACGAATCTCTTGACCTAAGCTTAGAGCTTGATCAAGAGTGAGACTTTACTCTTTGTGCGGAATTTGGTGAGCTAAAATCTTTCCTAAGTAATTGAAAATCCAAGTTAAGTTTGTTTATATGCACGTGCAATGGATAATCGAATACTGTAAAAGATTAAGGTAAGAGAGATACGACACAGAGATGTATAGTGGTTCGGAGATAACGCTCCTACGTCCACTTTGTTGCACGACGGCAACTGTTCTTTTCACTCAAGAACTTGAAGGTTACGGGTCCTTCAAAAACCTGGTCGGGATCGGGCTTCACTTGCCTAGATCAAACGACAGACGTAGTGATTGCGGGTTCACTACACAAACCTAACAAAGACTGGAAGCTTCACTTGCTTCAGTCAGACAGACAGGGAGATTACGGGCTCTCCTTACAGCCTAGCTTCGATCGAGCTTTACACAAACGATGTAAGTGTAAGCTTGGATCTCAACTCTACGATCGAGGCTTCTTCAATCGATGAAAGAAGGGCCTTAGATCTGAACAACCTAACGACGACTCAAAAACCTAACAGACAACAGTTTAGGGTTTTTGGTTGACGAACACACTAATGAAGAACTCTTTACAGTGAATGCAAAGATTGGCTAGAGTTCTTCTTCTAAGCTCGGATATATGAAGTGGGCTTAGAATCTAAGTGTGAAGGTTGTGAAAACGAGTTCCGATGGACTGGAAACTCGGAGAACACTTGAAACAAAAACTCGAAGATTTGCTCGAAGGCTTGGGAGTGTTTGTTTGCAGTAGGCTCGAATGCGCAAGTAGTGTTCTACTTCTTCACGTCTTCATCCTTCACTATTTATAGGCGGAGGGTTGGCTAAGATCCGTTGCTTGGTTGGTGGCCTTGCCCCTCCTCCTCTCGACAGTACTTGCGCAGGCAGTAGCTTTTGCAGACGCGCAGTTTTGGCATTTTGCCAAAATTGGCTAACTTCCAAGTTTAACAGTAACTGGAGCGACCCAGTACTGTAGCGGCGTCTTTGTCGGCCTGGCAGTCAACTCCGCTGCTCCTCTCCTCGTTCGACACGTGGAGATCTCGCAATTAATGCAAAGATCTCTAGTTGACTGAAATTCAAATTCGGAGCGGGAATTTGTGCTGTCGCTTTCTGGTAGGTATTGGCTCGCTTCGCTTTGAAGTTGTAGCGGACGTTCCAAAGTGAGTCGCTTTAGGATCATATTATAGCGGGTCGCTTTGCTTTGCTTGCAGCGTTTGCTTCGCTTCGCTTTACAGCATTCGCTTCGCTTTGCTTAGCTTCGCTTCGGTAGACTCGCTTCGCTTGTAGCGCTCGCTTCGCTTCACTTTGCTTCGGTAGACTCGCTTCGCTTGCTTGACTTGCTTCGCTTTGGAAAACACACTCAAGCGAGTGGCCTTCACTTGAACTTTTGAAGCCTAATATAAGCAAAATAAAAGAGCCATCCTAACAGTGTAGGCTTAGAAAAATTCTAACCTATTAACTACATCAAAATGGGTCGCTGGGAAAAGGACGCTTGGGGTTTTGGGATCTAATCAAAACAAGTGACTTTATTTAACAAATGTCCCATATAGTTCCCCCTTAACTTTTTAGTCCTTAACAATTCCCAACAATCCCTTTTATCAACGCTTGCATGTTCCTTGCTGTTTGTTGGTTGCTACGCGTCTTCATCTTCCTTTTGTCGACTTGCTTATCTTGTCCTTGTTGCATGTTAGTTTCGAGATGGTTTACTTCAAAGACGTCACCATCGTAGGGGTGCCTCACTTAGCCATTTTGGATGATGACAAGCAACGCATGGAGAAGGCAACACGCTTGAAGACCCACACATCGCTAATTGATGGACACACGGCGGGCTGGCCTAAGTTTATCAACCCTATTCACAAAGGTGGATGATCTCACTTGCACGAGCTACCCAAGGCGTCGGTTTGGGTTCTACAATCTACACATCATCAGTCGATAGGAGATACCAGCGTACTACCATCTTTGGGGAGGCGTATCGTCGACGGGAAGCTTTCATGGGGAGATGACATCGAATTCACCGGAGAAGCTCACTACATCAAGGGGTATTGGGAATGGACTAAGGACATCTTAAGCCGGTTTCGGGAGGTCCTTCGCGAGCTTGGCATCTACGACTCCGTCTACGCTTCTCTCTTCACCTATGATCGTAATACGGACATCATCAAAGCTTTCTACGAAACATGGTGTCCATCTACGAACACCCTTTTGACATCTGTCGGCGAGTTTTCAATTTTGTTATGGGATCTACATGTCCTTTCTGGACTCCCAACGGATGGTACACTCTATGACGAGAAGGTGCCACGTGCGAACGAGCTGATCGGCGATCGAAGAGGGAAACTACACCTTCCGGCGAGCTGCAAGCATCTATTTCATGCTTATCACTTCCTTCGAAGCAAAGGCGACAACTCTAACTCTACAGTTTCCGTCGAAGATTGGATCAAGTTTTGGGCAAGGAAAGTCGTGGGGTATACGCCACCTCCTCCTCGCAAGGAAAAGAAGTCTGCCCCGTGCAAGGAGAATAAGTCTACTTCTAACCCCACCGGTGAATTTCAGTGACATCTAGCAACATGGACGTCTGCGGAAAGGATTCCATTCTCCACACTTGCAGTTAGAGAGAAGCATTGGGACGAGATGCACTTGGCTGCCTACCTTGCATGCTGGCTCTGCACGTTTGTTCTTCCCGAGGGTGATGTCAGCTTAATTCGACCTAGTACCTTCATGGTGGCTAGTATGATGGCAAGTCGGATGAAAGTTGCTCTTACAGTTCCTGTTCTGGCAAGCATTTACAAGGGCCTAAACACGATCTCAAAACTCGCGGAGCTCTCTCGAGTTCAAGTTGCATTTCCGATCCACTTCGTTTATGCTTGGCTTGCACAATACTTTAAGACACATTATTCTCTTGCTCGAAAGTTCCACATTCCCAAGATGGTTCAGTTTGTAGGAGAAGGACACGCACGATATTACAATCCTATGGAGGCTCATAGACGTATTCATAAGTGGGATTAAATCTCATGGAACTGCATGATGTTTGACCCGGACAAATCCATCGAGTATGTTGACGAAGAAGAGGTGGATGAATCCAAATGGTCTTATTTTATGGCTATTCATTCCAATTATCTTGCTTGGAGACTTAATGAAGATTTCGTGATTGAGCCATACAGCCCGCATCGTTTCAGCCGTCAGTTCGGATATTATCAAGTTCCGCCGGGCGTCCTTTTGTTAGATATTCGTCGAGCTAGTTTGGAGGAAGGGCTTCAATATTGGCGTGCATCCTTACTTCGTAAATCGCTTGCTAAAGTCATTCTCCCCAAGTCGATTTCACATGCCAAGAAGTTTGCATCTGCCGGGTACATAAGCTGGTGGGATAAGGTTCATGGAAATTTCCTTGACATCCATAATGTGGATTTAATTCAACGCAAGCCAGCCAAGATCCTCAAAGATCAATTGCAAGATACAGTTGTTGCTCCTAAAATGAAACCTTCTCCGGTCCATGTAGAAGATTCTGTGAGTAGCAGTAAGGAACGCCATTGGAAGAAAAAACGTGTAGAACCCTCAAAGTCTGTCGATGGTCAAGAAGAAAACAATCATGCTTCAACAAGTGAAAGAGGTTTGTTCTCTCTCTCTCTCTCTTTTAATTTTTTTTTTAAACTTCTTTCTTACCGGTGGTGAAGGAGGTGTTTGGAGAGGATTCTGAAGATGAAGAGGATTCCGAAAATGATGATTCGTCGATTGAAGTTAATCCCTCAGGTAACCGTACTCCTCTTGCCAAAGTAAAGCCTCAACCTGGAGCTGTTTCTGTGTTTGATAGCCAGTCAAGATTCGATGATCGCCTTAAGAACTTTTTGAAGGGATGTTGTGAAGATCTTCTTGTAAAGATAGCAAAGACCTCGGCGGAGGACATGTCATCTATTGAGGACGAGATGCGCAAAGGCCTAACATACATCAAGGGTCTTAAGCACGACTTCGACGTCTCTTGTTTTGAGAGTGACATTGACGTGCTTTTCACTAGTGCTACCGAGTATGACAAAGCAAGGTCGGCGTCTCATGATAAAGGGGAAGTTGTGCAACGCCTAGAGAAAGAACTTCTTGGTGTGAAGGCAAAGATTACCCAAGAGGCTCAACAAATTGAATCGATCAAGAAGGAGATTTCTAAGTTGACGAAGGACTTGAAGTCTTTCCAATCTTCACATCAAGCTGCTCAAGACAAGGCAAGAAAACTTGAAGAAGAGATCGCGAATCCTCCCCTTGATGGTGCAACTTTGGAGAGTTTGAAGAACTCGAAGCTTCTTTTAGAGTCCGCGAAGAAGGCTTTGGAGGATCAAAACCCATTTACTTAGATAGTTATTTTATCTTCTTTTTTATTCTTAGACTTTGTCGTTGTTCCGCTTGACTTTCGTATTTTCCTTTATCGTTTCTTTTATAGTAATCATTTATTGAGTACAATGTTTAGAGTTTTCTCCTCTTTGTCTTCAAATATATGTTTTACCTTATTCTTGTATGAATGTTTGCATTCTTTAATTGCAATAATCCACACTCAAAGATAAACATAAATATCAAGCCATCATCTCACAACTTGAAAGGATAATTCTTGGCAACGACTTTCTTTAGCAAAATTGCACAAAGTTTTGTTGAATGCTTCCGCTAATCCGTTTGCAGGTGCATTGTACATCGACGACTTCCTTTGCTTGAATCCAAAGTTCTCGCAAAACTTGTCTATCAATTTATTATTGAAAGGAGTTCCATTGTCGGTGACGATGTATCGAGGAATCCCATAGCGAAAGATGATGTGGCTCTTGATAAAATCAGCAATTGTCTCTTTCTTTACTTCTTTTAGTGGTAACGCTTCGGCCCACTTTGAGAAGTAGTCAGTTGCGGCCAAGATATACAAGTGTCCCCCTAATGATTTTGTCAGTGGACCCACGAAATCCATGCCCCAAGCATCGAAAGGCCAAGAAGCCACGGTAGGGTGCAATGGCTCCGGTGGTTGGTGAATGAGGTTGGCATGAAATTGACAAGCTTGACATCTTTGTGCATAATCCATGCAATCTTTTACCATTGTCGGCCAATAATATCCCATTCTTTTTATTCGGAAGTGTAGTTTGGGATCAGATTGATGAGCACCACATATGCCAGAGTGCACTTCTTCCATAGCTTTGATAGCTTCTTCGTTACTTAAGCACCTTAAGAACACTCCATCAAATGACTGTCTATAAAGTGTACCTTTGAAGTAGATAAAACGAGTGGCTCGACGTCGGATATCAATTCTTCTATGTGAATCACTCGGCAGTTTTTCATACTTTAAATAATCGACAAACACTTGGCGCCAATCTTCTTCTTCAATCTCAAACACTTCGATGGAATTGCTTTCGTCACTTTCCCCCTCATCATTTTCAAGAATCGGAGGTACAACCCAACTTTGACAGATAGGAATGCGAACTTCCTCTTTTGACATGGCTATTGTTGAAGCGAGTTTGGCCAACACATCGGCTTGCTTATTTTCGCCTCTAGGGATGTGGTTGATTTCGACGTCTCCTAGCCATGCCATGATTTTCTGGGCATACTTGACATAAGGCAGCAAGTCTGGTTTCTTCACTTCATAAAGACCCATCAATTGATTCACCATTAACTTGGAATCTCCATAGATCCTTAGTTGTAGCCGCTTTGCATCCATCACCATTTCTAGACCGAGAATAAGCGCTTGGTATTCAGCCACATTATTCGAGCAATTTTCAGTCAATGTGAAAGAATATGGTAGAACTTCTCCTTCGGGTGTCACGAAAACAACTCCCGCTCCCGCTCCCGCTCCTTCTTTGTGAGATGCTCCGTCAAAGTACATAATCCAAGGTGGACAAACCTCAATTGTAATTGCATCTTCATCGGGAAGATCATCACTTAGCTCCCACTCGGCAGGCATTGGATGATCGGGTAAGAAGTCAGCCAATACTTGTCCTTTCACAGCTTTTTGGGGAACATAAATGATCTCGAACTGCTGCAACTGGAGGTACCATCTTGCAAGTCTGTCAGACATGACCGGCCTTGACATGACAAACTTCAAAGGATTTGCTTTTGAGATGAGACGGACTGTGTGAGCTTGGAAGTAGTGCTTTAACTTTTGGATCGAGAAAGCTCATTTGACGTCATTGTTCTACTTAAGTGGTATAACGCACTTTCCTTTCCATTATCTTTCTCTTGTGCAAGCAATGCACCCATGAAGCGTTCTTGAGCAGCAATATACAAAATCAAAGGCGGCCTGCAACCGGGGCGGTTAAGACTGGAGCTTTCGTTAAGTATGTTTTGATGCTCTCAAAAGCCTTGCTACATGATTCGTCCCACTCGAAAGGTGTACCCTTCTTCATTATTTGGCTGAATGGTTGACATCTTCCCGTAAGATTGGAAATGAATCTTCGTAAGTATGCCAATTTTCCTTGCAAACTTTTCAAGTCATGGATGTTTCGAGGTTCGGGCATTTTGAGAATGGCGTCAATCTTTGCTTGTTCAATCTCTATGCCTTGGTGACGGACGATGAATCCAAGAAATTTTCCCGACTTCACCCCAAATACGCATTTTAGGGGATTCATTTTTAGTTGATGTTTCCCTAGTCATTCGAACACCATTCTCAGGTCTTGCAGGTGGTCGCTGCGGCTCTTTGATTTTACCACCACGTAATCGACATAGCATTTGATATTTTTGTGGAGTATATCATCGAATATCTTTTGCATAGCTCTTTGGTAAGTAGCGCCCGCATTCTTTAACCTAAATGGCATCACCGTATAACAGTATATCCCCTTCGGTGTGCGAAATGCTGTCAATTCTTCATCTTGGGGTGACATGCGAATTTGATTATATCCCGAAGATCCATCCATGAAGGATAATGCTTCATGCCCGGTTGTGGCATCAATCATTAATTCGGCGATCGGGAGTGGAAAGTCATCCTTTGGGCATGCTTCGTTCAAGTCTCTAAAGTCCACACACACTCGGATTTGTCCATTTTTCTTTCTTACTGGCACAATACTGGATATCCATGTGGGATACTTGACTTCTCTGATGAAACCAACATCAATGAGTTTGTTTACTTCAGCCTCGATCAACGGGACTATCTCTGGTCGAAATTGACGTTGAGTCTATTTGATTGGCCTCGCCTCCTTTTTAACAGCTAGATGATGTACGGCTATCTTTGGGCTCAATCCAGGCATCTCTTTGTATGACCATGCGAATACATCCTTGAACTCTTTTAGAAGTTCAACATACGAGTGTTCTTCATTGGCAGTCAATAATGCACTTATGTAGGTGGGTCGAGGATCGTCTTCACTGCCCAAGTTGATTTCTCTCAGCTCATCAATCGTAGACTTAACACCTTCTTCGAATTGTTGAGGTGCTGCCTCTGCGTCTTCTTCCACCATTTCTTCTTCATTGAGCTCGACAATATGATAAGATGAGCCTGCACTCTCTCTATCTTCATCATCTTCGATATTCTTCGTGAAAATGATTGTTGTCATTTTAGCTTTTAGTTCTCTACCACAAGATATTGACAAAGTGGTGCATCTTCTCATGCGAGAGGGGATCTTGCTTCTCAACTTCTGAGTTTTTTGTAACTCTAGATAGCCTTTTGAGACATTCTTTTTGAAATTCTTGCCAAGTCTTTTGAAAACTGACACACGCCTAGATTATTTCTTTCCGAGTCTTTCAAAGACAGATGCCCTTTGCAAGTTCTTCTCGTCAAGATAACTTTCAGAAATTTCCCCTTCGAAGATATAGTTCGTAGCAGCTCTTTTGATAGCAATGCGGACAGGGTTTCTTGGAGTGAATCCCAAACCAACTTTGGTGTTTTGAGTTGCTATGTTACTCATGTTTGCTACCTTTCGGATGGTTTTAGCTTCTTGACCTTGCGTTATCTTGGTGGAGTTTTCTTGCAAACCGTATCCAGCTTTCGTAAGAAGATTATATGCTTTCGGGCCAAAGTGTCTTGCAATTTCTGGATCCGATAATTCTCCATGTTCAACTGCGGCACCTTCCTTCGGTCGAGTGAATCCCTCAATCGGCGAAGGAATTGGTTTTTTGGAGTTGATCTTTGTTAGAGGTATGGTAAGTCATTCGAAGGGTTCTATCTTACTCTTTTTATCTTGCTCAACTTGTACCTCTTTTGCAGCTTTTGATTTTATCATGAAGTATTTCGCCTCGGCAAAGTGTGACTCCGCTTCCGTGAAAGGCTTATGATCTCCCACTACCCTTTTGATCACACCATTTTGACTATATTTGAAGCATTGATGCCATGTTGAGAGGACAACACCGTTCTCATGTAGCCATGGTCGTCCAAGGAGCATGTTGTACGTAGGATGTCTTGGCATCAATCACTTGAAAGAGAGCAGTTGATTTCATATCTTCCATCAATAGTTCTAGCCTTATGGTACCAAGGGTTCTTTGTCCTTCATGATTGAATCCTTGGATCATCATTCAACTGCTTGAGAGCTCATTTTCTTGAATTCCCAATTCTTTAAAAGTTCTTAGCGGCAATATGTTGACTGCAGATCCTCCATCGATGAGTATCCTCTTGACCTTTTGCTCTTGAGTATAACAACTCACAAATAAGGGTCTGTTGTGAGGTTCTGATCCGAGCTGCAAATCTTCATCGGAAAATGTGATTTCGAGAACTTCATAATTGACTGCATTTGATTTAGGCGAGTCATATTCTGTGCTATATAATACTTCAATGCCCATCGTAGCCTCAGTAGTGATGACATTTGTAGTGGCATTGCCTTCGTCAAGCACTATCTTGCCTTGTCGAGCCAGTTGCATAATCTTGTCCTTGAAGATGAAGCAATCATGTATCGGATGTCCGACCAGGCGATGGTACTTGCAATATTTGGGATCGTCTGTTTGTCCCGACTCATTCGGCCGTTTCATCTCTGGCAATTGGATGAGCCCTTCCTTGAGTAGGTCGTCAAAAATTTCGGAGACGTCTGAATCTAGAAAAGGATACTGCTTTTCTTGCATCTCTTTTAAAGTCGATTTTCTTTGCCCCATGTTTTGGGCACTCTTTGGCTTCTCATTTTGGTTGTCATTCTGTCTCACAAACATCACAGAAGTTGCTTTCACAGCCATTGATTCCTTCTTGGGAGTTTTATCAAAGGGTTTGGTTCCTCTTTTGAAATCTTGTTTTTCTTTGAGCTTTTCATGAATTGGCAGCCCATTGATCCCGCTTGCTGCCATGCTCAGTTCCATATCATTAGCTCTTGCAGCCAACTTTTCAAACGTCCTTGGCTGAATTCCTCGCAGGATGTACTGTAAACCCCAATGCATTCCTTGGATGCACATTTCAATGGCGGATGATTTTGATAATCGATCTTTGCAGTTCAAATAGAGATTCCTCCATCTATTGATGTAATCGATTACGGGCTCTTTTTTGAATTGTCGTGAACTCGTGAGCTCCACCATGCTGACAGTTCTCCTGGTGCTGTAGAAGCGGTTGAGAAATTCATGCTCAAGTTGATCCCAACTATCAATTGAGTTTGATTCCAAGTCGGTGTACCAATCGAAGGCATTTCCTTTGAGAGATCGAACAAACTGTTTAACAAGATAATCTCCATAAGTACCGGCATTGTTGCAAGTCTCCACGAAGTGAGCTACGTGTTGTCGAGGATTGCCCTTTCCATCAAACTGTTGAAATTTAGGCGGTTGATAACCATGTGGCATCCTCAAGCAATCAATCCGTTGAGTGTAAGGTTTGGAGTAGACCAGAGATGACTTACCACTCCCATCAATTTTGCTTCTTATAACTCCTTCGATATATTCTTTAAGTCGGTCTGCTGGGATGAAGCCATCGGGAGACATGTGTAGGTCGTCACACGATTTATCTTCTCCACGTGCCTGCTTCTTTCCTGGCTTCTCTACATCCTCACTTTCTCCTTCTTCGTCATCGTGTATTTGACTTGATTCTCCATCTTTTTGTCAGAGCTTAGTAATTTCAGCATCTTGTTTCTCTATGTGTTTGCTCAAACCTTCGACCATCTTGGTTAAGGCAGCAATCTGTTCCTCCATGGTTGTACCATTAGCCATCATGACGGTTGCTTCAGGTGAGTGATTATCAACTTCAACTGATTCTTATTCGTTGACGAAGTTGTCATCATTATGGTGTTGATTAATTTCCACGACAGGAGTTGACATGGGATTCTCTCGCATCCTCCTAGCCATTTGTCGTGTAAGAACTCCAGCGGTTTGTGACGAAGCTTCACTTGCACTTGCAGTTTCCAATACATTGCAGGGATGAGAGATGAGAGGTAGAGAGGTCCCACTGGGCGTGCCAAAATTTGTAAACACAAATTTTATTGTACTTAATAAAATAAATACAATAAATGTGTACAAATATAAATTTGGAGGATTTGAGTAGAATGCGGGTTGCGATCTCTATAATTCCTCTGATTCTCTCTCCAATTTGATGCTTGAACGATGTTAGGACAACTTTCTAAGATTTGCGGCGAATTTAGCTCCCCTTGATCTCGTTGAACTTGATGTTTGGATTTGTAGTACTAAGCCGAGGGTCTTCTGACTAGTTCCCGAATTGAGTGCTAATTTGAGTAGATTGACGGCGACGATCGCGAGGGATCGAAAGACGTCGGGATCGAGCGTAGACTTGAGCAGACGTTGGCGAAGAGTGCAACGAATCCACGAAGAACGTGATGAATCCACGAAGAACGCGATGAATCCTCGAAGAATGCTTTGAATATTAGAGAATTCGTAGAAGGAATTTGTATTCTTCTCTTAGAGCTCTCTAAATATTTCTTGTGGTGTTCTATGAATGCTCTAGGCACCCTTATTTATAGGTGTAGAGAAATTCAGTTTAGGTAACTTAGGGTTGGGCTTTCAGGCTTGGGCCCGTAAATAACGGGCCTAGGGCTGACGTGGCATGATTTGATTGGCTCCTTCAGATTTATTTCTTTATTGCACATATTTATTCCTTTACTGCATAGATTTGACACATGACAACTCCTTATTGGACGGAAATTTCACGTAGTTAAATATCAATTATATACCTATTTAATTTTGGAATGTTATTTAATTTAATCCCATAAATATAAATAGAACATATAATTAAATATTTAATTCTTTATTTCCACATGGCATCATATGGTAGGCTATTAATTTTAATTGCCTACAGATAGCCTTGATGCCTAGAGTCTTGTGTATCACAATAATTATGATCTATTCCAGCCTTGATGCCTAGAGTCTTGTGTGGTTAGATAATTACATGTTATCTTTATTCATGCAATATTACATGTTTGGAAAAAATATGAACGATCCATATCTCAAACCAGTGAGTACGTTTTTGTGTACTCACTTCCACTTTTAAAAGATTTGGAATTGCACGGAGGAGGCGATGGTGCTTAGGGTTTTCTATATTATCTTAATGAACAATACTCTTTTCAGTAGAGTTATCTTCTTCAGTTGTTGAATCATGATATTTGTTTTATGCTTTGAACTTAACTAGTTTCTTTAGTAATTAGTTTATTTCCCTTAAACTTGGTGTTGCTTTGGTTTGAAACTTTAAATAGAATTTCTCACTTTTTTTTTTTTTTTCCGCATTTTTATAAAATATGAAGAGTAACATTTTAAATTAGAAATTTAGGGTGTTACATTGTAAAAGCTATATTTTTTTCGATCCGCCAAATTTAGGGTTTTTACATTGTAAAAGCTATTAACGGGTATGATATTTTTCTCGTTGCTTTATTCAATCTCAACTTGATTCTCATACTTCTATATGTAGTTAGCCATAATAGTTTAGGAATAAAAAATAGTAAATGTAGTTTGCCAAATAAATGTTTTACTTTTACATGGTTTCAAGGCAAATACTGTTCTTACTATGATTCGGACTGTTGTAATTTTATAGTTATTGTTATTGATAGATACATCGAAATATCATGGATCATCAACGGGTAAAGAACCCAAATCATATTTCTTCGGAATATATACAGGGGATTCATGAATTTATGGAGGCTGCTAAAAATAATTTGGATGCTACGGGATTGGCCTTGTTCCCTTGCAATATTTGTATAAATACAAGGTGGCATGTTGGTCCCGATTTCATAAGAGGAATACACGTAGCGGGGGGGGGGGGGGGGGGGGGGAAATACGTGTGTTAAATGTTTTTCAACTTCTTTTCAACTTATCTCAGAGTGACAAGATTCGGGTCGCTTTAAACTTAAGATCTAGCCGCAAGCTTGATCTACAGTGTAAAGCTTAACTCTGGACCTAAGCTTAAGCTTGATCACAGAGTGACTCGCTTGCAAATGCGGAATTTAATGAGCTATATCTTTCCTAAGTATTTAAAGCTTCGTTTTAAGTTTGTTTAGATGCTTGTGCAATGTGATAAACAAAACAAGTAAAGTATTGAAAGCTTAAGGACAGAATATACGACACCGGGATTATAGTGGTTCGGTGATAAAACACCTACGTCCACTTTGTTGCATGCTGCAACAGTTTCTTTTCACTTAAGAAACCTTGAGGATTGCGGGTTCCTCAAAATCCTGGACTGGATTGAGCTTCACTCGCTTGGATCCAAAACAACGACGAGGAGATTACGGGTTCTCCACTAAACCTAGCTGAGATCGAGCTCTACACAATCGAGGAAGGTGTAAGCTTGGATCTGCACTCTATGATCGAGGAAGGCAGAACCTTAGATCTTACAACAACAACCTAAAAACACAAACTTCTAACACACTTGATAACAACAAGGGTTTTGGGTTTGGTTTGGAAAACACTCTATTTGAAGAACTCTTTACAGTGAATGCAAAGGGATAGAGTTCTTCTCTAAGCTTGGATATACGAGTAGGCTTAGATTCTAGAGAGTGAAGGTTGCAGAGACAAGCTTCGGTAGTGCTGAAGCTTGGAGAATACTTAAACAAGAACTCAAAAGATTGCTGGAAGGTTTGAGTGCTTGTTTGCTCTGTGCGCTGAAATCTCAGGTAGTGTTCTACTTCTTCTCGTCTCTGCTCTCCACTATTTATAGTGTGGGAAGTGGACTGGAGCCGTTGAAGGTTTGTGGCTTTGTCCCTCCACACTCGACAATACTTTGCTTTTGACCTGCAGCTTTTCAGTCGCGCGCTTGTCTTCTTTCCGAAAATGGCTAAAAGCCAAGCGCAACAGTAACTGGAGCGTCCAGTTCTGTAGCGGCTGCTTGTCGGGCTGGCGGTCAACTCCTTTTGCTCCAATATTTTTGTGCCACGTGGAGATCTGCAATTAATGCCTTGATCTTCACTTGACTTGAGTTTGAACTTCTAGTTTGAATTGGGCGGGAGTTTGAACTGTCGCTTTCAAGAATCTTGGAAGTGGCTCGCTTCGCTTTAGTTCTGAGCGTCCGCTTTTAGCGTAGTCGGGTTGACTCGCTTTGACTTTATTGGGAGCGCTCGCTTCGCTTTCTTCCGAGTAGGCTCGCTTCGCTTCGATACACACTCAAGCGAGTGGTCTTCTTGCTTCGTTTGAAAACCTGCAGTCTAACCTTAAGCGACTAAAGCAAAAATAAGCCATCCTAACATTATAGGCTTGAAAAATTCTATCCTATCTAATCAAAATAGGGTCGCTTGGGAATAGGATTTACATAGGGGGTTTTGGGATCTAATCAAAACACATATAAACATATTTTATTAAAGCATCCTGTTAAGTTCCCCCTTAACACATGAATCCTTAACAATTCCCAACTATTTCCCCCTTTTTGATGATGCCAAAACCCAACACTTTAACCACTGTAAGAACTTCAAACGACTGAATCTTTCACAGTCTTTTCATTCATTTTTTTTTAAAGTTCTTATGGTTTTCGCGTAGGCTTTGTAGGATAAGGATAAATCACATAAAACAATTAAATGAACACGACGTTTGACAGAAAAATAAATTGGATAAATAGTCAAGCATGGCACATAAAGAGAGTTCAGGATTCATCCATAATGTAAGCAGAGTATACTTTAGGCTTCATGGTTTTAGTAGTTTCTTCAGTCTCTCTGTGTAGGCGGTTCAACTCCAACGCTTCATCAATCTCGTCATCAAGAACCCTGCGGTTGAGAAGTTTTTAGTTCGGCACTCTAGGCTTGGGAAACAGCATCCGCTCGGGAATCTTTACTATCCACTTCTTTGGTTCAGCAAACTCAGCTTCTATGAAAATCCTCCTCCGTAGTGGCTCATAGCATAGCACCATAAAGTTGTTCAGTGCATCAAGCTTGGAAATGGAATCTTGGCCGGGAACTACTATCCAAAAGTAATAGGCCTTGATGAATTTATTGCGGCACTCCTTCCAACTCTCCTTCAGCTCTTCAGATTTGAAATCCTCAATGAAGCATGCGTCGGGGTGGTTGGCTCTCCTTGCTTCGATTTCATCGAAGGACCTCTCGGTCAATTCCTTCAGCACGCTCCTGAACTTCTCGCTCCGTGCTGAATTGAAGATTGGAGCTTTCCCGTTGACGAATTTTCTGATGAAGTCCTGTTCCTCTTTGGTGTACCTGTTGGACTCCACCATTTCTTTGATTGTTTTACTGCAGGTTTCTATATCCGCTGCGAGGTAACACACCTCGGATTCGTCTGGAGTAAATGGGATATATCCGCTTCGCATCAGGCTGGCTTGGATAAGCACATTCTCGTTTAGCAGCTTGATGGCCCTTTCCTCCACCTTCTTCAATCTGGCCTGCTTGACAGTCTCCTTCCTTTCTGCTTCTTTTCTCCTCTCTTCCTCCTCCTTCTTTTTTCTCAGCTAAGCGAGACGTTTTGGCTGCAAGACTCACTTGAATCTTCTGGCGCTTGGCCGCGGGTTCCGCTTCTTTCCTGGCTGAAGCGGGCCGCTTCGTTGAAGTCTTTGTCGAGGCAGCTTGGGGCAGCGTCGCTTTGGCTTGGGATTTTGCAGGAGGTGCAGTGAGAGCTTTGAGTGGAGCTGCGGGAACAACAGCTTCGGAAGGCACGGCCTGAATTGGATTGACGTTAGGAATGTCCATAACTCCCTCCTCCGCCATAAGAAATGACTGCATATCTTCCAGAGTAGATGCTAGTGACGCATCAATGTTCAAGTTTGCAGCATCGGCGGCGGAGGAAACTTTCGCTTTGTGAGCGGCAGCGGCAGAAGTTGATAAAGCTAGCAGCTTCGGTTGATCGGACTTCTGTGATTTTTCTTAATAAACAACGACTGCTTTGCCCTCAGCCGCTTGCCCGGACTTCTCCTCCTTCTCCTTCACTCCTTCCCATTTTTCTTCCCTTCACCCCTTTTGGCATCATCAATAGAACTGCCAATGGATACTGGGATTATGGTATTCTCATCGAGAGCACGGCGCAAGCTAGCAAATTCATTTATCATGGCTTTGAGCGTTCATCCGTACGTTCTGCAAATAGCCCTTCTTTTGCAAGTACTAGCTCTGCCGTCTTCTTAGAAACTTCCTCCAGCAGAAACGCACACTGTTTCTCTCGCTCGACGATAGCCCTATCTCATTTTGCAACATTCTCCTCCTTCGCTTCCACTGCTGCGAAGCGATCAGTGAGTTTAGCCTCATCCTCTACACGTAGCACTTTCAATTTTTCCTGCATGGCAAAGTCAGAAAAATTTTGTGAGGCTGCAAGCTCAGCTTCACGGGCATCCAACTCTGCTTCACGAGTATTGAGAGCGGTATGGGCAGTGGCAAATGATTGCACGCGCTGAGTAAGAATGGCCGCTCTGTCCTCCATCTCCACAGTAGCCAAGTCCAGTTGGACTCGCTTCATCGTGAACGCTAGAGCTTCTCTCCTGGGCTCTCCAGCTCGCTCAAATCCTCATCATATTTGTCTTGGAGGATGGCCTTCTCATTTTCTGTAGCTGTTTTGGCTAGCTTGGCGCGAGTGGGATTCTTCTGCAGGGATTGGATCTCACTGGCCTTCTTTTCAATTTCCTTTTCATGTGCAGCTTTGGCTTCTCCATTTCCTCCTTGTGCCTCTGCACAAGCGAGGCCACCTCCTCCTCCTTCTTCAGTTCACCTTCCAAAGCGACCAGTTTGGAAGTGAACGCTTTCAGTCTCTTCCTCTCCTACTCAAGCGACAGCTTGGCATCCTCTCATCTCTTCTTTTCCTCCTCTAGCTTCCCAGTAAGCTCTTCCTCCTTCTCAGCCAAATTCTTCTTTTAGTGTTTCACTTCTTCCGACAGCTGGAAGGTTTCATCACCCTTCCTCCTTATTTCTCCCTTCAAGTCTAGAATTTCTTGATTTTTCGCAGAGAGCTCCTCCTCATGCTTCTCCACGAGCTTCTGCTCATGCTCCGAGAGCTTCCTCTCTGAGAGCTCAGCATTGGGATAGGCTCGCTTGACCACAGCGTCAAGCAGCTCTAGGTATTTGGGCTTATTTATTAGTTCTTTAAACCCTTCAACTCCGATGAACTGGAGTTGAGCAGCTTCCTTCTCCTCTATAGATTCTTCCGAGAAGGCCTTCCTTAGGTTGAAGATTTTATAATACTCAGTGCCACGGTATGTGACATAAGTAAGAAAGTCAGCTGCTTGGTTGAGGAAAGATTCATCCATAGACACCCGCGGGTACCTCTTCTTCACCTTCAAGGCAGCTTGAGTCCAGTCGTCGCGATAACGCTGTAGCGCCTTGTCTACGGGTGTTATGGGGGGTGGTTGAATGGTTGTTTGTGAGGGAATGTTGGTATCGAGGGTGTTGGTGGGAGATGCTGGGGTGGTGGTTTGAATGGGGGCTTGAGTGGGGGCTTGAGTAGGAGTTTGAGTGGGGGCTTGGAATGGTTCGAAAGTTTGGTAAGCTTCGATTGGGTCGGGGTTGAGAAATGGAAGATTTGGTAATGCGTGTGTGCTTACAGACTCCTCATCTTCAAAGATGGTTTGTCTGTGCATGAAAATGCCTTGAGGATTTTTGGGGTGAGTGGATTGGGGCTGGAATGGGGGTTCGGAAGCTTGAGGTTGGCCGGTTTGTTCTGTTTGTGGTTGGGTAGTTTGGGCTTGGCTGGGATTTGTTGTAGAGGCTTCGGATTGAGGTTGGTTCACTTCGTCTCCTCCCGGTGATGGGCATGCTTCTCCCGGAGCTCGGTGACGCTCATCGATGTGCCGGAGGGAGAGGCTTCTTCCTCAACTTGTTCTTCAAGCGAGGCGACTCGCTTGGACTTTTTGGTGGCTGCTTGCTTTTTGGCCAGTGAAGCGGCTCGCTTCTTTCCCTTTTCCTTTTTCTCTTGCGTTAGAAAGGCCACTGGTGGGCGCACCTCCTTGTGCAGCACACCTCTATCGATCAGTGGCTTCCCTGGCTTGACCAGGTCAATGAATACGCTCGATTTCTTGTACGGATAGTCTCCGCCCAGTTCTGGTTGGGGAACAGTTGTTCCAATGCATATGAAAGCTTCCTGAAAAGGCAAAGCTTCCCTTTCCTGATGATGTTGACATTGCTGCCCTCCTCGAATTTGAAGTCCTTGGCAGCGTCTTGGATATTTCTGATAAACCACTTGAACCAGTTGAATTTGGTTCCAGTGAGACTGTCCACAATTGCAGTCACGGCGAATAATTTGTTGTCGGAGACTTGCCCAAGACCTCCGATGTGGCACACCACAGATTTGGTGTAAAGCTCGCAGATAAGATTGTATGACTTCTCCAAATCCGTCCTCATGTTCTTTTCACGGTCCTTCCATTCAACGTTGCGTTTAGTGGCGAAGCGAACATACTCCTCCTCCACTGTCAATCCAGCTTCCGATAGATTCTCCACTCCTTCTTCCGGAAGCTCGAAGATTTTGGCCAATTTGACAAGGCTCACAAATGTGGCCTTCTTTGTTCTGGGATCGGTGATGGTGGATCTCAGTTCGTTTTCCTTCATGTACAGTAGAAGCTCTGCAACGGCTTTTGTGAGGATTTGTGTAGGCTTGACGGTGACATGCTTCCACAAATCGGCGGTAGTCACCGCCCTTTGGAAGAATCCGGCGGGTTCAACAATTGATTCGTCGAGATGAGGCTTGACGTTGATGTTATTCTCGTCCTTTTCCAAGAACTCCTCCATGGTCTGGGTTGATAGGGACTAATATCAGCTTTACCACGTGGCATCCTCGAGTGCTGACTAGACATGAATATTAGAGGCCCCAGATGCCACCCTCGGCGCAGATGCCACACTTAGAGCAAGAGATGCCATGCCCAGTGTAGAAGCCGGGAGCTCTGCGCGACACATCCTTATGTAGAGGGCTATTCCAGATCCTTCGGCATCTGCCAAAGCATAGGGACCTGATGAACACACAATTCACGTGACCCCATACACTTTAGGGTGAGGACCACAAAATTAATGACGAAGGGAATCCTGTCCCCTAAGAAATTCCTCTCTTATCCTCCCTCTATGCGAATGTTCACCTTTTCGTCCTATAATACGCCTATAAATAAAGAATGATCTCACCTCCCCAAAAAACACATTCACACACTGTTCTATTCATTTAGAACTTTCTCTCGAGCTCGAGCAACCGAAGTCCTCCTTTAAGGGGCCTTCTTCTTCATTTCTCTCATCTTCACACCGTAGGTGAAAAACACTCTCGGTAATTCAATCCAAAGGTATAATCTTTGTCGCCAAAAGAGGACGAGTATGAAGGCGCCTTGCGCTCTCTATCTCGCCTCCTTCCTCCTTTCTTCTCTTCCTAAAACGAGCTTTATTCTTTGTGAACTTGGCTAGATTTATGGCTCAAACGCCTTGTTCTCGATCTTTGTCTTATTCCTCCTTCATACATGAAGAAGAGGCGTCTTGCGGAAGTTGAGCTATTATGATTAATAAGCCTCATGAATCTCCTTTATGTCTTTGCTTGTAACCACATCTACATGAACACCCTTTACTAGTCTATGAATATGATGAATAATTGCATAATTGTTGTAGATCTTTGACCCGGATCTTACATGGGTAACTTCTTTCTTCACCATTGTGAGAGATTGAGATTGTTGAGAGAGTATAATAGGATTTTGAGGACTGGTGAATTATAGAGAAAATGCAGAGAGTTTGCACAAGAGTGGTAAATTTGGGGGGGTGATAAAAGTTCTGTAGATAGCACAGTCGGCCTTATATAGCTTTAGGGTTTGTGCTGATGTGGCGGAGAGAGACAGTAAAAATTCGACGTGGACGCAAGCGAGTGGCGACGTGGCTGACGTGTCGCGGTTAAACACGGCGCCACCGTGGTTAAAAGTGAACCACACAGGTGACTAAGTATGGTGCGTCTCACGCTCTGGTTCGCTTGCACTTGCGGCCACGATCCAACGGCTTAGATTTGAAGGCTGTTGCGATTCAATGGCTGGATCGCTTGCGGTTTTGGCCCTTCAATTTCAATGTGATTTGCACGCGCCCGGTTTCTCGACCCCTAGTATGGTTGGCATTAAATGCAAAAGTAAAAGGTAAAATAGGCACTCGAGTGTACCCAGCTCGTACGACTCGCTTGGTACTTGCTCGGTTAGTGATAGTAGCCGCTTGCCTTTTTACTCGCTTGCGAAGCACTCGCTTGTCGTGACTGGAGCACACTCGCTTGCGATGGTGAGTTCGAGTGACGTGGCACTCGCTTGACCATTTTTAAAGCGAATAAACTGAAAATTTGAATTTTTCTTGCTTTAAATTTTAAAATGTTTCTGACTAACATACTTTGAGAGTAAACAAGAGTGTTTATCTCTTTGTATTTGTGTCAGATTCATTTATGTTTTCCACATAGCAAACAAAGGTTTCTAGCACGCTTTGCTTTACTTAGTGTACTTAAAATTTAAAAACTTACCAGTCAGTCTCGCTTCTTAGGAGACTGATACCTCATTGTAGACTTTGAGCTTGTGTCTTCATGGCATTCATCTCTTCCATCTTCCTCTACAATTAGAGAGTCCTCCATCGATGGAATGGTGGGGGAAAATAAATAAAACACTCGGCAGCTCAACTCAATTAAGAGTGAGTATATAGTTAGTGTTTATCCATGACGAATGGGAGATGAGAGACATGCTCCTCTTCAACGGAACATGGGAAGAGGATACAAGGATCATAGTGGTAGCTCTGCCTAAGCTCCCACGGTTTTACGTAGGAAGGCCCGATTCAAGACCCTACAACCTTTACTAGAAAAGGTACTTGCAAGCGTTTATACCCACTTGCGGGAATCCTAAGCTAGGTAGCAGCTTTCCTTGCTCGCTTTGGAAGTAGATCATTCCTTAAATGATCAATAGTTCTCCCATAACCATAGACATAACAATCCTGTTAGTTGGTAGGGAACATCTTCCAACACTCCACCTTTCTCCACCTTATAGCTCCTTCAAGGGAGTGAGATTGAAGTGACTCGCTTGACTTGGTGAAGATCCAAGGCGAGGGTGACTCAAAAGCGAGTTACCACTCCCCTTGTGCATTCCGGAACTAGCACTCTTCACCAGGGTCTAGTAACCCTAATTCCATGCATAGCTGGTTGAAGCGTGATTCAGCTAGAGGCTTTGTGAGGATGTCTGCTCGCTGGAGATCGGTATGGATTTTCTCGAGCTTGACGACCTTCTTCTCGACATGATCACGAATAAAGTGATGTCGAATTTCCACATGCTTGCACCTGGTGTGAAGCACTGGATTCTGTGAAATGCAGATTGAACTATTATTATCACAGAATATTGGAATCTCCTTCGCTTCAACTCTATAATCCTTCAACTGCTGACGAAGCCATAAGATCTAAGAACAACAGCTTCCGACAACCATATACTCGGCTTCAGTCGTTGAAGTAGCTACGCTTGTCTGCTTCTTTGAGAACCACGAGACAAGCTTGCTTCCCAAGAACTGACACGTGCCCGACGTTGATTTCCTATCAATTCGGCACCCTCCATAGTCAGCATCGGAATATCCTGTAAGCTCTAGATTATCTTCTGCAGGATACCATAAGCCCATATTTGCAGTGCCTTTGAGATAGCGAAGGATTCGCTTGGCAGCTTCATAATGGTTAAGCTTGGGATTACTTTGGAAGCGAGCACATACTCCAACTGCAAACGCGATATCTGGCCTGCTTGCAGTGAGATAGAGAAGGGATCCAACCAATGCTCTATAATATGTAGCATCCACAGACTTCCGTCCAAGATCTGGCTCCATCTTCCAATTGGTGTTCATCGGAATCTTCACAGCTTTGGCATGCTGAACACTGAACTTGGCAAGCATATCTCAAGTATACTTCGCTTGATTGATGAAAATTCCATCATCTTGTTGCTTCATTTGAAGACCTAGGAAGCAACTCATCAAGCCAATCATCGACATCTCATACTTGGCTTTCATAAGCTCTCCAAACTTCTCGCCAAGCACTGGTTTGGTGAACCATATATGATGTCGTCGACGTAGATATGGACCCATAACATGTCTTCTCCATCATTGATGGTGAAGAGGGTTAGATCTATTCTTCCCTTGCAGTATATTTTTGAGTTTTCAATAAGACTATGTTCTGTAAGAATTTGTTATTTTGGTGAGAATTTGTTATTTTGTCAAAATCACGAGAGAGTGTATTCAAATTCGTATAAGAAAACTATATATACAATACAACTAGTTAGAATTATTAAAATAACAAATAATGTGTATTCAATTTCATAAAAGGAAAGGGCATATTCATATAAGGAAAGGGCATATGAATTTCATTTCACATCCATCAACAAACTCAGTCTTTCACGACTGAATTCACACCACCAATCAGAAACACTAAACAAAAAATACATTATTAAATACATTATTAAGTAAGAAATTATGATACATATACCATTTCTCACCCCCCGTTACATTTGAAAAAAAACAAAATTGTTTTTGATGCAGGACCTTCTTCCTCCTGCACTTCTTCCACCTTTTAAAAGTATACATGTCAAAAAATGCAGTAGGTTGAAAAAAAATAAAAAAAATAAAATGGGAAAACAAAACCAACGAAATCTGACCTCTGACTTTGATAAGAGATGAATCAATTAATGAATATAAGCAAGAAAGTATTTAATTGGAAATGGAAGGAAAATAAAAGAAAAAAGAAAAAAAAAAGAAAAAGAAAAAATAAAAATAAAAATAAAAATAATAAAAGAAAAACAGACGGGAATAGAAAAAAGGAAAGGGAAGCAGCCCATCGCCGCTGCTCCTCCACCGGCGCCGCCCAGCGCCGCCTTCTCCATCTCCGCTGCCTAGCGCCGCCTTCCACCGCCGCTGCTCATCCGCCGTCGCCGTCCGCCGCGCCGCCGTCATCATCTCTTGGAGAGAGAGAGGTCGCCGCCGGGAAAGGGAAAAAGAGAGAGAGATAGGCGGAGGAGATCCGGTCAAAGACGTCGCCGCCAGAGCAGATCGGAGCTCCTCCTCTCGCCTTCTTCGACTCCGGGCAAAATCTATCTCAAAAACTTACAAACTCACACAAAAAAAAAAAAAAAAAACGATTAAACAATGCCGCGATTGAAGAATTCACCGCCGGCAGATCTTCGCACGGAAGCTGAGCTCACATTTGAATCCACCGACTGGCGAAAAGACTCGTTCAAATTCAACCAGAAAAAAGGAGAAACAACAACAAAAAAATTCAATGCAAATTCCATGAGTGCGATGGCTTCTCTGTAAGGTGAATAGAGAGAGAGGGGAAATAGATGGCAGAGAAATAGAGAGAGAGAGAGTGGGTGGATTGGAGAAGAGAGATAGAAAAAGGTGAATAGTATAGGGGTAATTTAGGGAGTTCAAGTCAAAGTTGTTTAGATATTAATGTTTCTTATAATTTTGCTAAAATTTAATAAACACTAATGTGTTTAGATAAAGTAGTGCATTTCCTCTTTCGCTAATATGTAATCTTTTACATGCTTAAATAGTGAATGCTATGAAGTGTTGGTTATATTTATTTTCTATATTCACATATGCCGTCATTAAAGATGCAATGCCAATATATGAAGTACATGAAGTCGTCATTTTCAATAATTAATAATTAAGCAACAATTCATTTATAAAGGGTAATTTGTTTTGAGTAGGCCATTTTTCAAGAATGAAGTGAGAAAGAGGAAAAAATAAAATAAAAATGAACCGTCTAAGACGATAGTAAATGAGAAAGAATTGAATAATTAAGGAAATAATTCCACATTTTGAGGAAGTTAAATATTGAATTTTACTAAAATCTCCCTCGCGCATATAAATTGTCTAAATTAAATATATTGTATCTGTTGGTCCCGGTTTGTTAATAGGTAAAATACGTAGAGGGGGGGGGGGGGGGGGGGTGAATACGTATTTTGAAGTTTTTCAACTTCAAATCCCTTAACTCAGAGTAACAAGTAAAGAGCTCGCTTGAGACTTAAGACCTAGCTGAAGCTAGATCTACAGTACGTAGCTTGCCTGCTTGACCGAAGTGAGCACTTGATCAAGAGGGAGTCTTTACTCGTGAATGCGGAATTTGGTGAGCTAAAATCTTTCCTAAGTAATTAAAAGTCCAGGTTAAGTTTGTTTATATGCACGTGCAATGGATAATCAAATACTGTAAAGAGTTTAGGGTTAGAGAGATAAGACACCGAGATTTATAGTGGTTCGGAGATAAAGCTCCTACGTCCACTTGTTGCACGACGGCAACTGTTCTCTTCACTCAAGAACTTGAAGGTTGCGGGTCCTTCAAAAACCTAGTCGAGATCGGGCTTCACTCGCCTGGATCTGACAAACAACGCAGTGATTACTGGTTCACTACCAAGACCTAAACTGGACAAGAAGCTTCACTTACTTCTGTCCGAACAACAGGGAGATTGCGGGCTCTCCTTACAGCCTAGTTTCGATCGAGCTTTACACAAACGATGTAGGTGCAACCTTGGATCTAGACTCATGATCGAGGCTTCTCCAATCGATGAAAGAAGGGCCTTGGATCGAAACAACCTAACGACGAACTCAAAAACCTAACAGACAGATTTAGGATTTTTGGTTGACGAACACACTATGAAGAGCTCTTTACAGTAGATGCAAAGTAGGCTAGAGCTCTCCTTCTAAGCTTGGATATGGAATGGGCTTAGACTCTAAGTGTGAAGGTTGTGAAGACGAGTTCTGATGAACTGGAAACTCGGAGAACACTTAAAACAAAGACTCGAAGATTTGCTCGAAGGCTTGGGAGTGTTTGTTTGCAGTAGGCTCGAATGCTCAAGTAGTGTTCTACTTCTCTTCGTCTTCATCCTTCACTATTTATAGGCGGAGAGATGGCCGAGATCCGTTGCTTGGTTGGTGGCCTTGTCCCTCCTCCTCTCGACAGTACTTGCGCAGGCTGGCACCTTTTCAGACGTCCAGTTTTGGCATTTTGCCAAAATTGGCTAACTTACAAGGCTAACAGTAACTGGAGCGAGCCAGTACTGTTGCGGCGCCTTTGTCGGCCTGGCAGTCAACTCTTCCACTCCACTCTGCTTTCGACACGTGGAGATCTCGTAATTAATGCTATGATCTCCTGTTGATTGGAGTTCAAAATATGGGCGGGAGTCGCGCTGTCGCTTTCTGGTAGGTAGTGGCTCGCTTCGCTTTGAAGTTGTAGCGGCCGCTCTGAAGTGAGTCGCTTCACGGTCATATTTGAAGTGAGTTACTTGAGAAATAAAATTTCCGAGAAACTTCTTAAGAAGTGTTGACCCGCGTTGACTCACTTCGTCTTTTCTTTGTAGCGCTCGCTTCGCTTCGCTTTGGTGGACTCACTTTGATTCCCCTGTAGCGCTCGCTTCGTTTCGCTAGCTTCAGTACGCTCCACTTCAGCTTCGGTAGACTCGCTTCGCTTGGAGAACACACTCAAGTGAGTGGCCTTCACTTGGAATTCCTGCAGTCTAAACGCTAAGCAAAATAAAGCCAACCTAACAGTATAGGCTTAGAAAAATTCTAACCTGTCATCTACATCAAAATGGGTCGCTTGGGAACAGAACGCTTTGGGGTTTTGGGATCAAATCAAAACACTAAGATATCCCTTATAGGTACCCCCTTAACATGTTGTTCTTAACAATTCCCAACAATTTCCCCCTTTTTGATGATGCCAAAACCCATCAGACTTAGATAAAAAATAAATCTAGTCTATCTAACCGTGAAGGGAACTTCAAGCGACTGCTTCCTTTGCAGCTTCGTTTGTAATTTTCTTTTAAGTTCCTTTTCCCTTTTTTTCGGTTAAATTGTTTGAGTTTGTAGCAAAAATGTAAAGTCATTCACAAAGAGAGTAAATGACACAGAAGAGACAGAAATTGAGATGAGATATACGAACATCAGTTCACAAAATATGAAGCTTGAAATTCAATGATTTCCTGCAGCTTCATCCTTCTCCTCCTTCTCCTCTTCCTTCTTCTTTCCTTCATCAGCAATATCAAGAGCATAGGCTGATAGAACTCTCGATTCCATAGTGCCTACGGTGTGAATGCTCGGCCTTCTCCATGCACTCTCCAGCTTGAAAGCTTCATCCACCTCCTCATCAGTGACTCCTCTGTTAGGAACGTCCGTGCCTGGATGATAAGGCATGGGGAAGTCCTTTATTGCTGGTACCTTGACGACAATTGGCTTGGGTTGAGCTTGTTCAGCCATGGTAAAGATTTTTCGTCGCAGTCTGTCGTCATAGGTGGCGAGAAAGTTGTTGAGGGCATTTATCCGAGAACATTGATCCTGCAGTGGCACTACCTCCCAGTAGTAGTATGCTTTAATGAATAAATCCTTGTAGTATAGCCACAGCTCGCGCAGATCTCTCGGAATAAAGTCCTCGATTTCCCTTGCATCAAGATGCTCGTCCCTCCGCTTGGCCAACTCCTCTTCTGATCTCTTCGACAGTTCAGTCATGGTCTCTTTGAACTTCTTTCCTGATTCGCTGCTCCACAATGGACGCTTTTCATTTAGTCGCTTACGAATGTAGTTTTGTTCATCCATGCGGGGGTAGCGACCAGACTCAACCATCTCCTTTGTTGTCACGTCGCATGCATCAGATATGGCTTGTGCTTCGCATGCTTCGGACTCATCTGGCATGAAAGGAATGAAGGCACTGCGCACTAAAGAAGACTGGATGAGTATCACTTCACTGAAGTGTTCCTCGATCCGTGCGTCAATTACTTGGAGTCGCCTGGCATTTATCCTCCTCTTCCTTTCGCCTTCGCTTCTCCCTTCTTCTCTTCCCTTCCTCTTTCTTTCCTCCTTCTCTGCCCTAGAAGCAACTGCTTGCTTGACCTTTTGGCGCTTGGCCGCGGGGTCATCTCCTTTTGTCTCCGGAGCAGTTCGCTTCAAAGGAAGTTTTGGTAATGGGGGAGGTGGCATGTCTCTCTTAGTAGCAGCACTTGAGGGGACGACTGCTGATGAAGTGAGTGCAGCAGTAGTCGAAGTGAGTGCGGCTGACGAAGCTGGCGCGGCGGCTGAAGCGGGCGCTTTGGGTGAAGTGGCCGCTTGGGAACTAGACGAAGCACCTGCAGCAACAGATTGTTTTGTTAGTTCAAACATGCGCTCCATCTCCCACGCCATGGCAGCATCCTGCTCCACCTGCTTCCGCCTTTCCTCCTTTGTTATCACGGTCACCGGAGGATGCCGTGCAATTGAAGCACTCAGCACTTTTTCTTGAAGCGGCCTGCTGGGCTCTTCGGGCTTTTTCATCAACTCCTCCTCCGTGAGCTTAATTTTGCCCTTTGCAAGAGAGGCCCTTGCTTCATCATCCATTACATCCTCCTTATCTCCAACACCACTGCCTCCCTCCAACATTCTCTCTACTCCCACTCTGCTTCCCCCTGAACCTTCAACTCCTCCTAGCTTCACTTGTCCTTCCCCCTTTTTGGCATCATCACTGCCAGGGGTTAGGATGATTGATTTTCCGGAGATGGATTGATGGAGTGAGTTGACTGTGTTGAAGATGGCCTCCAACATCTTCTCGGTTTTTCCCACTGTTGGAGCCACCAGTTCAGCTGTTTTGATGGAGATTTCCTCCAGCAAGTACTCACATTGTTTCTCTCTCTCAACAACAGAAGCCATCATCCTCTCCAACGGTTCCACTTCTCTGAAGCGAGCCTCCAGCTCCGCTTCAACTTCCCTCTTCAAGTCCTTCCTCTCTTCTTGCAAATTCAAATACCAAAATTCCTGAGCCGCTTGAAGTTCAGCTTGCATTGTTTCAAGGCTCCTCTCTCTCTGGTTTAGAGAGAGATGGAATTCGGCACTTGCAGCAACTTTTTTTGTGTAAGCTTCTCCCAGTTCCTTGACTTTCTTCAATAGAATTGATAGTTCTGCCCTTTCCAGATCAAGATCATGTGCACTCCTCCTTCGACTCTCAAGCTCCTTTTTATCAAGCTCACTTTCTTGCTTGAGCTCCTTCATCTCATTTCTGAGAGAGTCCAGGGTCTTTTTGGTGCTCAGCAGCTCGCTTCCCTTCATCACCAACTCTCCTTCTCTATTTTCCACTTCCTTCTTCAACTTCCTTATCTCCTTCTCCAGCTCCTTCTTCTCTTTGCCAAGAGCGATCAAATTGGCATTAACCTCCCTCAAGCGGCTCCTTTCCGCATCAAGCGAGCCCTTAAGTTCGGTGATTGTTGTTGATTGTTCTCCCACCAACTTCACCTGCGGCTCTAGCGCCTTCTCTTTCTCCTCCAGCAGCCTCTCCTTTTCCTCCACCATTCTCTCCAATTCCTTCTTCTTTCTATCAAAGTCTTCTCTAAGACTGATGACCTCCCCCGCCTTGTTCTCCATCTCCTCACTCATCTTTGTTATCTCGCTATGAAGGCTAGCGATCTCCGCCTCCTTTACTTCCACCTCCTCCTTATGCTCCCTGATCAGCTTCCTTTCATGGGATGGGGGCACTCGTTTAGGAACTATAGCGAGTGGATAAGCTTCTTTCACCTTTGCATCCAGCTTCTCCCAGAAGTTGGTCCCTTCAAGAAAGGCATGGAAGCCGTTTTCGCCAATGAAGTTGAGAAGTTTGGCTTCCATTTGGATCAGTTCTTCCTCTTTGAATGCTTTGAGAAGCCTGAAGATCTTATAGTACTCCGTTCCACGATAGGTGATGTACGTCAGGAAATCGACGACATTGGTGTAGAACACGTCTGTCCATGGAACATTGGAGTAGCGAAGATTGATTGTCTTTGCAGCTTGCTCTCTCTCCTTGACATAGCGTTCGAGTGCCTGCTTTTGTATGGTGAGGGCAGGAGGTATGAACTGTGGAATGATGGGAAGTTCACCAACAGTTTGGGCGGTATCGGCTGTAGCTGCCGATGTCGAGGGGGATTGGGAAGGTGATGAGGTTTCTTGGGTTTCGGAAATTTGGATGGCTTCGGTGTGTGGTGGTTGTGTTTGCTGGATTTGAAATGGTTTGAAAGTGGTGTAGGCTTCGATTGGGTCAACATGGAGTAGGGGGATTTCGGGTATCTGGAAGGAAGATGCACATTCTTCTTCCTGGGGAGAGAAGGGGGTTGTCTGTGTGAGAGGTTGTTGGGTTGATGAAGCTTGGGGTTCTGGTATTTGGGTTGTTTGGGCTTGAGTTTGTAGTGGGGGTGATTGGGTTAAAGGCTGGGTTTGAGTCGCTTCAATGTCCTCAAGCGGCTTCTCCACCGCCTCGCTTTCTTGGACAAGCGAAGTGACTCGCTTCATCTTCTTCTTGCCTCGCTTCGGCGCGGCTCGCTTCCCGGGTGAAGCGACCTGCCTCGCTTGGCTCACTTCGGCTTGCCTCTCGGCAACCGGTCTTGCAACGGGCACTTCAACTTCCAGAAGTCCCAAATCCATCAATGTTTTTGTTTTCCTCCACTTGTCGTAGTAGATGGATTGTTTGTTGTACACAGTAACGTCGGAATCCGGCCACACTTTGTCCGGATATTTTTCCTCCAAGGCAGCAGATAGCCTAGAGAAAAATTTCAGTTTCCCCTTGCGGAGAATCTGATCGGTGCTTCCCTTCACGAACGCGAAGTCATCAGAGGTTTCGTGAATCTGTTTGAGAAACCAGCCATGCCAATTGAAGCTGGTTCCGGTGAGGTTGTCGACGATAATTGCAGTGGCGATCAGCTTTGTCTAGAAGAGAGTGTCTAGTGTTCCGATGTAGCATGCGACACTCTTCGAAAAGAGCTCGCAGATATGATTGAAGGGGGCCTTCAAACTTGTACGAATACTAGCCTCCTTGAAGTTTGGATCTGCTCCATCGGCTGCAAAACGACCGTACTGAACTCCGGCCGAAAGACCCAAATCTAGCAGTGAGTCTCCTCCTTCTCTCGGCAAATTGAACGCGCCGATGAGTTCACTCATATCCACCTCCACCGGCTTCCTGGTTCGTGGATTAGTGAAAGAAGACGTATTCTGCTCCTTCCTCAAGTTTAGCAAGAGCTCACCCACCGCTTTTGCTAGTATTTTTGACGGAACTGCCGTCACAAATTTCCATAGACCGGCCTTGGTCACGGCTCTACGGAGAAAACCATTTTTCTCGATGATGGCTGGATCGAGATGAGGCTCGACATTGATGTGCTTGTCGACCTCCGTGAGAAACTCCTCCATCGTCTCAGTCTTCTGCTTCTTGCCCATGGTGAATTTTGAGAGATTTGAGTTGAATTTGAGAGTTTAACGATGAAAAACTGGGAATTTTTAGGACTCGTGAATTGCAGAGAGGTTTTGCACGAAGATGGAAAAGGTTGAGATTTGTGAAAGTTTTCACAGTCTGCAATTCCACCCTTAAATAGAGGTAGGGCTTTGTCGACGTGGCAGGGGCAAGAAAGTAAAATCGCCGTAAGTCCTGTAGGTAGGTGGCGGACGTGCGGTGATGGATCTGATGTGTCCGGCGTCATCACAGTAAAAGTGAACCGCCACTTGCTCGGCGTCTCCATGTGGCCTGCTGTGATTGGTTCGTCTTATACGGCGCTGATCCAACGGCTGTAGATCAGGGACTGTTAAGATTCGACGGCTGGATCTCTTCCGACTTTTCCCGCTTCGAATTCAAAGTGTAGTCCACGTGCCCGTTATTTTCGCCAGTACGTGAACCTGCATTAAATGCTTGGCAGAAAGTAAAATTGCACTCGAGTGCAGACAGCTCATACTCGCTTCGTACCCGCTCGCTTCGAGTTGGGCCGCTTTGGCTTTTACTCGCTTGCGGAGTACTCGCTTTGTATCCGCACGCTACGAGTTGGGCCGCTTTGGCTTTTACTCGCTTGCGGAGTTCTTGCTTTGAGTGACTGTTCCGCACTCGCTGCGATGACTTGCGAAGTGACTTATCACTCGCTTCGCCATCTGTAGCGACTGGAATACAGAAATGAAATTTCTTTGCTTTATTTAAAATGTTTCTGACTTACATACTTCGAGGATAAACAAGAATGTTTTCCTCTTTGTATTTGTGTCAGATTCATTTCATATTTTCCACATAATGAGTGAAGGTTTCTAGCACGCTTCGGCTCACTTAGTGTACTTCAAATTGAAATGCTTACCAGTCAATCTCACTTTGTAGGAGATTGATACCACTTGTTGAAGACTTTATCTTGTTGAATTGATTCCACTTGTTGGTCCTTTCTAGTTGGACCTGGTCTTCATGGCATTCATCTTCCTCTACGGATTAGAGAGTCCTTCATCGAAGTGAATGGGGGAGAAAATGAATATAGTACACAAGCTTACTACAACCCGAAGGGAGCATCACGTAAGTGTACTTATTCACGATGAATGGGAGATGAGTACAAGTCCTTATCTCAGAGCAGAAATGGACAGGATGACAATGAGAATGCTCTGACAAGACAGTCTCGTATTTTACGCAGAAGCATGTCACCAGCCCTGCAACCTTTTGTATAAAAAGGTAAACCTTCAAGCTTTCCTACAATCTAGAGAATGAATCTACAGTCGACTCGCTTTGACCCAAGCTAGGGCAAATTGAAGCGATGCAGAATTCGAGATAGCAGCATTCTTTGCTCGCTTTGGAAGTAGCTTGCTCCGAGAGTAAGCATTAGTTCCCCCTTAACCACATACTTAACAATTCCAATAAGTTGGTAGGGAACTTCTTCCAATACTCCACCTTTCTCCACCTTACTTCATTTTCTTCAAGCGAGTAAGAGTTTGAAGTGACTCGCTTGAGTTGGTGAAGATCCGAAGCGAGTGACGCACAGTGAACAAGCGATCACTCCTTCGTGCATCCTGGAACTAGCATTCTTCACCAGGGTCTAATAACCCTAATTCCATGCATAGCTGATTGAAACGAGACTCAGCTAGAGGCTTGGTGAGGATATCTGCTCGCTGAAGATCGGTATGGATTTTCTCGAGCTTGATATCCTTCTTCTCGACATGATCACGAATGAAGTGATGTCGAATTTCCACGTGCTTGCATCTGGTGTGAAGCACTGGATTCTGCGAAATACACATGGCACTGTTGTTGTCGCAGAAGATTGGTATTTCATTCGCTTCAACTTTGTAGTCCTTCAACTGTTGACGAAGCCATAGGATTTGAGATCAGCAGCTTCCTGCGGCCATGTATTCAGCTTCAGTTGTTGAAGTGGCTACGCTGGTTTGCTTCTTTGAGAACCACGAGATCAGCTTGCTTCCCAAGAACTGACATGTGCCCGAAGTTGACTTCCTATCGACTCGGCACCCTCCATAGTTAGCATCGGAATATCCAGTGAGCTCCAAATTGTCCTCTGCTGACCCATGTTGACAGTGCCCTTCAAATATCGAAGAATTCTTTTGGCAGCTTCAAGATGGCTGTGCTTGGGGTTGCTTTGGAAGCGAGCGCAGACTCCGACTGCAAAAACAATATCTGGCCTGCTTGCAGTGAGATAGAGTAGTGACCCAATTAGGGCACGATAATCTGTAGGATCTACAGATTTTCCTCCTTCGTCTGGCTCCATCTTCCAGTTGGTATTCATAGGGATCTTCACAGCTTTAGCATGTTGAACACCAAACTTGGCAAGCATATCTCTAGTGTATTTGGCTTGGTTGATGAAAATTCCATTTTCCTGCTGCTTCACTTGAAGACCTAGAAAGCAGCTCATCAAGCCAATCATCGACATTTCATATTTGGTCTTCATCAGCTCTCCAAACTTCTCGCTAAGAGACTGGTTTGGCGACCCAAATATGATGTCATCCACATAGATCTGGACCCAAAGCATATCTTCTCCATGGTTGATGGTGAAGAGAGTCCGATCTATCTTTCCTTTGTGGAATCCATTATCCACTAGGAATTGAGATAGTGTATCATACCAAGCTCTGGGAGCTTGCTTCAACCCATACAGGGCTTTCTTCAAGTGATACACTTTATCTCCCTGCTCGAAACCCGGTGGCTGCTCCACATACACTTCTTCCTTGAGTTCACCATTGAGGAACGCGCTCTTCACATCCATTTGATAGACTTTGAACTTCTTGGCTGCTGCATAGGCTAGAAACAATCTGATAGCTTCAAGTCGTGCCACTGGAGCGAAGGTCTCGTCAAAGTCGATTCCTTCCTCTTGGCAGTAGCCTTTGGCAACGAGTCACGCCTTGTTCCTTACTACGTTGTGGTCCTCGTCAGTCTTGTTCTTGAACACCCATTTGGTGCCAATAACGTGCTGGAATTTGGGACGATCCACGAGGTACCATACGTCGTTCCTGGTGAATTGATTCAGCTCCTCTTGCATGGCGATCACCCAGTTAGAGTCGGCTAGGGCTTCCTCCACGCTTGATGGCTCAATGTTTGAGAGAAAGCAACTGAACATGGCACTTTCTCCAAACACTTGACTTCTGGTCACTACACCCTTGGATGGATCTCCAATGATTTGTCTTGGTGAGTGATCTTTGAGCCACGCACGCTTTGATCCGCCAGCTTCATCTTCATCTTCTTCTTTGTCGCTCGCTTCATTATCTGAAGCGATTGGATTGGGTGCTTGGCCTGCACTCGCTTCAGGAATCTTGGGAGCAGCTTCGACTTCTCCTTTGGGATTCTGCTCGCTTGAGTCCTTGATCTCATCATCTTCATCAAGCACGTCCCAAGTGAGTTGATTTGAGGGTTCCTTGTTTTGACCTTTTTCATTCGCTTGAGCCTGTTCCTGTGGAAGACTTAAGGAAGATTCATCAAATATGACATGGGGTGATTCCTCCACAATTAGGGTTTTACAGTTGAACACTCTGTAGGCTTTGCTAGACGTAGAGTATCCTAAGAATACTCCTTCATCAGCTTTGCTTTCAAAGGCTTTCAACTGCGACTTTCCATTGTTGTGAATGAACCCTACAACCAAAAATATGGAAATAAGATATGTTAGGAATTCTCCCTGTCCATATTTCATATGGTGTTTTGTCGTGCCGTTTGTTGAGAAGCGTCCGGTTCTGCGTGTAGCATGCTGTATTGGCAGCTTCAGCCCAATACTTCATCGGAAGCTTCGAGTCTGCAATCATAGTTCGAACGGCTTCTTTGATGATTCGATTCCTTCTTTCAGCAACTCCATTCTGCTGAGGTGTACGTGCTGAGGAGGTCTGATGTGCTATGCCATGCTCTGTGCAGTACGCTTCAATTGTAGAGTTCAAGAACTCTGTGCCTTTGTCAGAGCATATGGTAACAATTGTTTGATTCTTTTCCACAGCCAATCACTTGAGCAGTTGTGGTAGCTTGGTCAGTGTCTCCTTCTTACTGAAGAGAAATACAACCCAAGTGTAGCGAGAGAAGTCGTCGACTACAACTAGAGTGTACTTCCTTCCATTCACACTAACTGGAGTAACTGGACCAAACAGATCCATGTGAAGCAGATCGAGCACTCGCTTGGATGAAGCTTCTTCAAGACTGGCAAAGTGCGTCTTTGTCTGCTTCCCTCGTTGGCATGGTGAGCATGGATGGTCTTTGATGAAGACTTCATTCGGTATGCCTTGCACAAAACCCTTTCGATCTAAGCGATTGATGGCTTTGAAGTTGAGATGGTTCAAGCGTCGGTGCCATAGCCATCCTATCTTTGCAGCACTCCTTGCTACTAAGCACGTCTCTTCTTTGCAGCTATCCCATTGTGCTATGTAGACGTTCCTTTGTCTGACTCCAGTTAGCACAATCTGGGATGTGAGTTTGCTCTTTACTATGCACTTGTTGGAAATGAATTCCACCTTGTATCCCTTGTCACAGAATTGTGAAATGGATAACAAGTTGTGCTTAAGTCCTTCTACGTAGGAAACTTCTTGAATTGTGAGCTTTCCAACTTTCAGTGCGCCGTATTCCCTGGTGCTTCCTCGAGAGTTGTCACCAAAGGTTACGTGTGGACCCTTCTTCTCTATGTAGTTGTGAAGTAGAGTTTTCATGCCGGTCATGTGTCTTGAACATCCACTGTCCAAGTACCATACTTGTTGATCCTTACTTGGCATGAGATCCACGGCGCTCACCTGCAATTAGACAAGTTTTGGTACCCAAATCAGTTTGGGTCCTTGCAGGTTAGTTCCCTTAAGTACCCACACTTGCTTCACTCTCTTTTGAGATGGAGCTTGTGTCTTGGGCTTCTCGACCTTAGAAAACTGTGATTTCTGCCTTAAAGCAGCTTCACATGTGCAACAGTGTGTGCAAGAGGGGTAGCGGCTCGCTTCAGTCCTACCTATGCTCTTCCCTTTTTGCTTATATCCTGAAGCGACTCGCTTCGGATTAGTTATGGGTTTAGAGACTGACTTAGGGTTTCTAGTCTGTCGAAGCGGCTCGCTTGGTTTCCTCGAAGCGGTCCAACTAGGGTTTTGACCCTGACTCGCTTGAGTAACCTTGGGAGTTCGAAGCGGCCGATTTGGTGCTTCGAATTCTTCCCCCTCAACGTTAGTCCGGTTGGACCATCTCCAGTCCGGATAACGTGACACATAGACATTACTCCTTTTCTTGAAAGGGAGATCCTTTGTCTCTCGTGTCTTGGCTTGAGACTTAGAAGCTTCAACAGTTCTCCCTTTACCCTTGAATTGGTAAGACTTAGCATGTTGAGTGCTAGGGACTGTTGAACTTTGCTTGCCCTTAGGATCTGCCCTTAAAGATATAGACATCTTCATAGGCTTCCTTTTAGGGTTCTCAGCCATTTTGCCTTTATCTTTGTTAGTGGTCGCTTTGGATGCAGTGGGCAATTCCAAAGTGACTAATGGTGTAGTGTGAGATGCACCAACAAAGACAGTCGGCTTGGGAGGTCCACCCTCATATCCGAGTCCTCCCTTTCTACCAAAAGGTAGAAGTGAGCTCTCTAGTGCCTGCCTAGCATATGAAGCTTTGTTCAAGTTGGCAACTAGAGCGGACTGGGTTTCATAACTTCCCTCCAAGCTTTGATGTCTAGCGAAGAGATCCTCAAACTTACTAGTTATAGCCCTTAAATTAAGTTTGACTTCGTCAAGCTCACGGGCTAGCTTTCGGTTCTCCTTCTCGCTTTGAGACAGAGCTTGTTTTACCACTTCGTGGTCGCTTGACAACTTCTGGTGCTTGTCAAACAACTCACTCCATGAAGAGGATTGTTCTTCCTCATTGACAGTGTGTGCTAGTGTAATTGAAGTGATTGAAGGATCGAAGAATACCTCTCCTGTTTCTTCGTCGGTGAGCGCCATAAATCCAAGATCCTCACCATCACTGGAGTTTGGATCTGTGAATGCATCTGAGTCGCTTGGTGGATCTTTAGTTGTAGCGACCGGCACTTCACTCGCTACGAGCGCTCGCCTGGGAGCATCTCTCTTGGCCTTCAATTCCTCGCGCTCTTTGGCACTTAGCTTTGGGCAATCGGATTTGTAGTGGCCCATCATGTGGCAGTGGTAACACTCCACTTCCATCATGTCGCGCGGGATCGTCTTGGTCGTCTCTTCTCTCTTCCCTTTTCCTTCTCGAGCATCAGTGCTCCTCCCCTTGTATTGTTTGTAGAATCTTTTGTACTTGCCCACTCGAGAGTTCATCTTGTTGAAGTTCTTGGATAAGAACGCAACATGTTCTTCCAACTCTTCCCTCGTCATCTTGGCTAGCGACTGGTCGCTTGGCCCTTCAGCAGCTTTGAATGCTACTCCTTTTGACGTTGTGGGAGCTTCATCCTCTTCGTCGAGGTTCATTCGATTCAGATCGAATTCATGAGCTTTGAGTTCGGAAAATAGAATCTCCGGTGTGAGCTTGGATAGATCTTTGGTAGCTAGGTACAGCTCCTTCATAGTCTGCCACTTCCTTGTGAGAGCTCGGACAATCTTCAGGTTGACTTCCTTATCTGTGAGTTCCTTTCCAACCGAGTTGAGAGTTGCAATGATGTTTGTAACCCTTAGCTCGAAGGCATCGATGGATTCTCCTGGCTTCATTATCAGACTTTCAAACTCCCGCATCTGAACGGCGAGCTTGTTCTCCTTGATTTTGTCTGTGCCTTGAGAAATGAGGGCTAGTGTTTCCCACATTTCTTTCGTTGTTGCGCACTTCCTTATCCGTGGTAGATAGGCGTCAGACACGGTGCTCTGCATTGTGTGACGTGCAATTTTATCAAGGTTGGCGATCTTGAAGTCGTTGGGATTGTATTCATCTTTGTCCTTCTCGACGTACTCTTGTCTGACATGAGCTTCGCGTCCTTCAGCAGCTGGGACGTTTACAGATATGGTTTTCTTGATCTCGATTGGTCCATCCTCTATGACGTCCCACATCCGGTCGTGGATGGAGCATAGGAAGCTTTCGACTCGGAAACTCCATGTCTCGTATCCTTCGATCGAGAACTGTGGAAGGTTTGATGCGCTGTATGTAGACATAGCAAACTATCAGCAGTAAATGCAATATGCGTGGGTGAGGTTTTGATGCACTTAGGAAAATAGGATCCGGTTCAATGAGACAACGTGAAGCGAGTGGGGGCTCGCTTCAGGTATGCAAACCAGAGGCTCGAAAGAACCGCTGCTCTGATACCACTTGTTGGTCCCGGTTTGTTAATAGGAAAAATACGTAGAGGGGGGGGGGGGGTGAATACGTATTTTGAAGTTTTTCAACTTCAAATCCCTTAACTCAGAGTAACAAGTAAAGAGCTCGCTTGAGACTTAAGACCTAGCTGAAGCTAGATCTACAGTACGTAGCTTGCCTGCTTGACCGAAGTGAGCACTTGATCAAGAGGGAGTCTTTACTCGTGAATGCGGAATTTGGTGAGCTAAAATCTTTCCTAAGTAATTAAAAGTCCAGGTTAAGTTTGTTTATATGCACGTGCAATGGATAATCAAATACTGTAAAGAGTTTAGGGTTAGAGAGATAAGACACCGAGATTTATAGTGGTTCGGAGATAAAGCTCCTACGTCCACTTGTTGCACGACGGCAACTGTTCTCTTCACTCAAGAACTTGAAGGTTGCGGGTCCTTCAAAAACCTAGTCGAGATCGGGCTTCACTCTCCTGGATCTGACAAACAACGCAGTGATTACGGGTTCACTACCAAGACCTAAACTGGACAAGAAGCTTCACTTGCTTCTGTCCGAACAACAGGGAGATTGCGGGCTCTCCTTACAGCCTAGCTTCGATCGAGCTTTACACAAACGATGTAGGTGCAAGCTTGGATCTAGACTCTATGATCGAGGCTTCTCCAATCGATGAAAGAAGGGCCTTGGATCGAAACAACCTAACGACGAACTCAAAAACCTAACAGACAGATTTAGGATTTTTGGTTGACGAACACACTATGAAGAGCTCTTTACAGTAGATGCAAAGTAGGCTAGAGCTCTCCTTCTAAGCTTGGATATGGAATGGGCTTAGATTCTAAGTATGAAGGTTGTGAAGATGAGTTCCGATGAACTGGAAACTCGGAGAACACTTAAAACAAAGACTCGAAGATTTGCTCGAAGGCTTGGGAGTGTTTGTTTGCAGTAGGCTCGAATGCTCAAGTAGTGTTCTACTTCTCTTCGTCTTCATCCTTCACTATTTATAGGCGGAGAGATGGCCGAGATCCGTTGCTTGGTTTGTGGCCTTGTCCCTCCTCCTCTCGACAGTACTTGCGCAGGCTGGCACCTTTTCAGACGTCCAGTTTTGGCATTTTGCCAAAATTGGCTAACTTACAAGGCTAACAGTAACTGGAGCGAGCCAGTACTGTTGCGGCGCCTTTGTCGGCCTGGCAGTCAACTCTTCCTCTCCACTCTGCTTTCGACACGTGGAGATCTCGTAATTAATGCTATGATCTCCTGTTGACTGGAGTTCAAAATATGGGCGGGAGTCGCGCTGTCGCTTTCTGGTAGGTAGTGGCTCGCTTCGCTTTGAAGTTGTAGCGGCCGCTCTGAAGTGAGTCGCTTCATGGTCATATTTGAAGTGAGTTACTTGAGAAATAAAATTTCCGAGAAACTTCTTAAGAAGTGTTGACCCGCGTTGACTCGCTTCGTCTTTTCTTTGTAGCGCTCGCTTCGCTTCGCTTTGGTGGACTCACTTTGATTCCACTGTAGCGCTCGCTTCGCTTCGCTAGCTTCGGCACGCTTCACTTCAGCTTCGGTAGACTCGCTTCGCTTAGAGAACACACTCAAGTGAGTGGCCTTCACTTGGAATTCCTGCAGTCTAAACGCTAAGCAAAATAAAGCCAACCTAACAGTATAGGCTTAGAAAAATTCTAACCTATCATCTACATCAAAATGGGTCGCTTGGGAACAGAACGCTTTGGGGTTTTGGGATCAAATCAAAACACTAAGATATCCCTTATAGGTTCCCCCTTAACATGTTGTTCTTAACAATTCCCAACAGTATCATTAAATGATAAACGTAGATCTAAAGAAATTGAATTGGTGAGATTGGTTCCTAGTTGTAATAACCCGTATTTTTAAATAATAGAAAATAAATAAACAAATGAATTTTCTAAGTAAAATATATTTTCTTAGTTATAAATATAAAGGTTGATAAAAGTTTAATAAATAAAAGTTTTGAGAAACTTAAGTTATTAAAACCTTAAATAAATGATTTTTAGCAATGATTTTTAAATTAAATTAGTTAACTAAAATATTATAACTTACTAAATAAAAATCCTAAATTTTTGTAGTTAATAACTTTAATCTAGTTTTGACATTAAAAGATTTATGAAAGAAACTAGGCATTTTTCGGATAAACGGTTAAGAAAACCCGCATCCCCATTTGTCCGTTTCGATCCTTTTCGTTCTTTAAAAATTCTTTGAGCCATCAAACCCATTCCGAAAAAATCTTTAACCTATATCGTTGAGTTCGATATTTTATTTGGATCCTGTAGACACTTCGAAATCTAAAATCGAAACCCATTGCCAGAAGATGATCTTTTTCGTTGGGGACGATACGTCGAACCGGGGACGGGATGGCCCCTATAAATAGAGGCCATCACCGCCTCCTTCTATTCACATCAGACCCATTAATTTTCCCCTCCCCCTAAGGAAACCCACCACCGACTCTCTCTCTCTAGGGTCTCCCTCTCCCTCTCCCTCTCCCTCTCTTATCCAGTAGCCAACTGACGTAGCGAAAGCGTATAACTTGAAAGAACGGAGAAACCTTGATACTACGTATACTAGGTTTAGCGAACGAAAGGGAATATTATTACTCAAAAGCTGCGTTTCTCTCCTACAGAAGCTAAATAAATAGGACTCCACCAAACCCTAAAGTCTTAAACAAACCCTACAATCTAAACAAAGCCCCTGAAAGGTCAAATAATACGTAAAACTTATTAAATAAGCAAATAATTAAACTAAAAGCTCAACCAAACACAAACTCATGCAAGACCATCATTAGCTCCATCATTCACCCCCTCCGAAAGGGGATTCGCCCTCGAATCCAAACTCTCTTCCAAGTCGCCGTCTTCATCACCAACAAAAGGAACCAAATGTTTGACATTAAAAACGTCGGATGTATTAAGATGGGATGGAAGTTTCAAACGATATGCATTAGGATTAATTCGTTCCAACACCTCCACGGGACCCACTTTACGAGCCTTGAGCTTGATGTAAGCGTGAGACTGATAACGATCCTTGGTGAGAACAGCCCACACGAAGTCACCGGGCTCAAACATGACCTGTCGGCGATGCCGATCCACCTCACGTTTGTAACGTGCGTTGGCCTCCTCCAAACGCATTTGAGTGGCTGTATGAGTACGCTTTAGAGCCTCCATCAGATCCGTGGCACGCACATCAGCCCGAACGGGCAGCGGCAACGTCAAAAGATCAGCTGGACTTCGCGGAACAACAGCATAGACAACCTGAAATGGGCTCAACCCGGTGCTTTGGTTTACTGCCGAGTTATGGGCGAATTCTGCCTGAGGAAGGCGCTCATCCCACGTCTTCAAACTCTCCCCTACCAAGCAACGCAACAAATTCCCGAGAGAACAGTTCACCACTTCCGTTTGGCCATCCGTTTGAGGGTGGTACGCACTACTAAAATCAAGGGACGTATTTGCAAGCCTCCACAAACTATGCCAAAAGAAGCTCAAGAAACGCGAGTCACGATCCGAAACGATCGACGCAGGAAGGCCATGAATGCGATAAATTTCTCTAAAGAATAGATGAGCCACGTGAAGAGCATCTGAAGTTTTCTTACAAGGTATAAAATGCGCCATCTTTGAAAATTGATCAACGACGACAAAGATGGAGTCAAACCCCCGCTGCGTACGAGGCAAACCCAGAATGAAGTCCATGCTAACTGCCACCCACGGGGCAGAAGGAACCGGGAGAGGACGATACAAGCCTGCATTCGACGATGTGCCCTTCGCTACCTGGCAAGTCCGACAACGCGCCACAAAGTGCTCTACATCACGACGAAGGGAAGGCCAAAAATATGAACGCTGGACTAGTTCGATCGAGCGATCGCGGCCCACATGCCCTTTGAATAGAACCTATCTTAAGATAGGAGACCAAGAGTTTTGGGCTGACTTGTTTGTAATCATAATGATGGAGTTTGATATTATACTGGGGATGGACTGGTTGGAGAAGAATAAAGCTACTATCGATTGCCAAGAACGAGAGATATCGTTTCGGAAACTCGAGGAGAGTCGTATTAACTTCAGAGGCACAAGAATTGGAGAAAGAATCCCTATGATATCTGCCATGAAAGCCGTGTCCATTATGAGGAAAGGAACCAGCCAGTGCTTCTGGGTTAACCTAGAAGAGATCAAAAAAGAAGAAAAGAGTATTCTTGACATACCCATCGTGCGAGAATTTGAAGACGTGTTCCCGGAAGGATTGCCAGGGCCGCCACCAGACAGACAGCTTGAGTTCCCTATTGATCTTGAACCCGGAGCAGCGTCAGTGTCGAAAGCACCTTACCGAATGGCTCCAAGCGAATTGCAAGAACTTAAAGTACAGTTGCAAGAGTTACTTGATCTAGGCTTTGTGCAACCTAGTGTATCACCATGGGGAGCACCAGTCCTATTTGTGAAGAAGAAAGACGGTAGCATGAGAATGTGCATCGATTACCGTGAGTTGAACAAGCTCACCATCAAGAACCGGTATCCACTTCCACGCATTGACGACCTATTTGATCAACTCTTTCAATATCTTGTGGTAGAGAACTGAAGGCTAAAATGACAACAATCATCTTCACCAAGAATATTGAAGATGATGAAGATAGAGAGAGTGTAGGCTCATCTTATCATATTGTTGAGCTCAATGAAGAAGAAATGGTGGAAGAAGATGCAGAGGTGGCACCTCAACAATTTGAAGAAGGTGTTAAGTCTACGATTGATGAACTGAGAGAAATTAACTTGGGCAGTGAAGACGATCCTCGACCCACCTACATAAGTGCATTATTGACTGCCAATGAAGAACACTCGTATGTTGAACATCTCAAAGAGTTCAAGGATGTATTCGCCTGGTCATACAAAGAGATGCCAGGGTTGAGCCCAAAGATAGCCGTACATCATCTAGCTGTTAAAAAGGAGGCGAGGCCAATCAAACAGACTCAACGTCGATTTCGACCAGAGATAGTCCCGTTGATCGAGGCTGAAGTAAACAAACTCATTGATGTTGGGTTCATCAGAGAAGTTAAGTATCCCACATGGATATCCAGTATCGTGCCAGTAAGAAAGAAAAATGGACAAATTCGAGTGTGTGTGGACTTTAGAGACTTGAACGAAGCATGCCCAAAAGATGACTTCCCACTCCCGATCGCCGAACTAATGATCGACGCTACAACCGGGCATGAAGCATTATCTTTCATGGATAGATCCGGGATATAATCAAATTCACATGTCACCCAAAGATGAGGAATTGACAGCATTTCGCACACCGAAGGGGATATACTGCTATACGGTGATACCATTTGGATTGAAGAATGCAGGTGCTACTTACCAAAGAGCTATGCAGAAGATATTCGATGATATACTCCACAAAAATATCGAATGCTGTGTCGATGATGTGGTGGTAAAATCAAAGAGTCGCAGCAACCATCTGCAAGACCTAAGAATGGTGTTCGAACGACTAAGGAAACATCAACTCAAAATGAATCCCCTAAAATGTGCATTTGGGGTGAAGTCGGGAAAATTCCTTGGATTCATCGTTCGTCACCAAGGCATAAAGATTGAACAAGCAAAGATTGACGCCATTCTCAAAATGCCCGAACCTCGAAATATCCATGACTTGAAAAGTTTACAAGGAAAGTTGGCATACTTACGAAGATTCATTTCCAATCTTGCGGGAAGATGTCAACCATTCAGCCGAATCATGAAGAAGGGTACACCTTTCGAGTGGGACGAATCATGTAGCAAGGCTTTTGAGAGCATCAAAACGTACTTAACGAAAGCTCCAGTCTTAACCGCCCCGGTTGCAGGCCGCCCTTTGATTCTATATATTGCTCAACGTACGTTGGACGACTCGCTCTGCTCTTCAATTCTTCCCTGGACACTCGTCCAGGGTATGTCCGCACTCGTCCAGCGTACTCTGGACGGCCGTCCAGCGTACTCTGGACGGTCTTCCAACGTCGTGCTCGCTCCATGCTTGATTTTTATCAATTCCTCGCCCTTTTTGACCCGTTTCCTTCCGTTTCTTCCACCTAATGATCCTACACGAACCAAACTCCAAACAACCAAATCATAGCAAAAGACAAACGAAAGAGACACAAAACATAACGAAAACGGATTCGAAAACACTACGAAAATCCTAACATCTAAACACCAATCAATGTGCCGTGCAACCCTATCCAGATTTGCAACTTTGAAGTCGTTGGCCTTGAACTCATCCTTTGGTTTGTCAATGTATACTTGGTGAGTTGTGGCTTCTCTTCCTTTAGCAGCAGGTATGTTGATAGTATTGACCTTTACAATGTAGATGGGTCCTTCCGTCACTACTTCTCACATTAGGTCGTGGACCGAACTGAGAAAGCTTTCGAGACGTAAGCTCCATGTCTCATAGCCCTCGATGGAAAACTGAGGTAGGTTTGAAGCACTGTAACTAGACATCTTTAGACGTTAGATAGATGCAGTATGCGTGAGTGAGATTTTGATGCACTTAAGAAAACAGATTGGTTCTAGTGAGACAACGTGAAGCGAGTTGCTCGCTTCCAGTATACAAAGCAGTGGCTCGTTAGAACCCCTGCTCTGATACCAGTTATTGGTCCCGGAATGACAAGTAGGATCACATGTAGAGAAGGGGGGGGGGGGGGGGGGAGTGAATACGTGTGATAGAAGTTTTTCAACTTCTTTTTCTAACTTGCCTCAGAGTAACTCGCTTTAAAACTTAAGACCAAAGTGTAAACTTGATCTACAGTTAAGCTTTCTAGAGGCCTAAGCGAGAGCTTGATCTCTAGAGTTGCTCGCTTGATAGAATGCGGAATTTAGTGAGTTAGTCTTTCTTAAGTATTTAAAATCTCGATTTAAGTTTGTTTATATGTACATGCAAGAATGATAATCAAAGCGAGTAAACAATTGAAAGAATAGGGTTAGAGAGATATTGCACGCGAGGGTTTATAGTGGTTCGGAGATAAAGCTCATACGTCCACTTTGTTCCAACTCCGGGAACGAATTCTCTTCACTCAAGAATTAACCGAGACTACGACGGGTTCTCTGGAAACCTAACAACGATCGAGCTTAGCACAATCGAGGAAAGTGCAAGCTTGGATCTCTAAAACACTTTGGAGATTATTGGTTCCCCACTAACCTAAGACACAGATCGAGCTTCACGCTATCGATGAAAGCGCAAGCTTGGATCCTTACAACTCAACAACTAGCGATCGAGGTTTTCGCAATCGATGAAAGTGAAACCTTGGATCTTACAACAACCTTACAAACAAACCACTCTAACACACTTGACACAACAAGGACAAGGATTTGGGTTGGGTTTGTGAACACTCACACTCTAAGTTAAGAATCCATTACAGTTTAGAGTAAAGGCTAGGATTCTTCTTCTAAGCTTTGGATATGTATAGTGGCTTATAAAAATAGAATGTAAAGGTTGTAGATGCAAGCTTCGATGGACTGAAGCTTGGAACACTTCTTCAAGAACTCGAGAGAATGTAAGTTGGAAAACTCGTGAGTACTTGCAAATTTGAGCGCTGGAAATTTGTGGAAGTGTTAAAGTGTTCTTCATCTGCATTCCTCTATCTATAGTGTGAGAGACATGTTGAAGCCGTTTGACGGTTGGTGGCTTTGTCTCTCCACTCACGATAGTACTGGAGTTGACCGGCAGCTTTTTAGAGGGCAGCATTTTCTTCTTTCCTAATTTGGCTAAAAGCTAAGCGTAACAGTAAGTGGCTTGGGCCAATACTGTAGCGGCTACTTGTCGGTCCTCCTGGTCAACTGTAGCATCCAATCCTTGCTTGCTGTTAGATCCGGGTTGAAGATCCACAACAATTCAAGTGATTATTTATCATATTTGCAAGGAGCATTCATAGATAATGGACTATAACAGTGGAGAATAAGAGATTTGTACAATTTATTGGCCATAACTACACATTTTGTACAGAGTATCTTTCATATGAATGTAAAAGGTAGTAATCGAGCTATATGCTTAAATAGGAGGTGTTTATAACCATAAACCAGTTAAATCCATGGAGCACAGGGCTCATTTAAGTAGAGAAACGAAGAGAGAAAAAAAGAGAGGAAAGGGTGAAGTATAGAATACAAGATACCTTCATACCTCGTCCTCTCTTAGAAACGAGAATTATACCTTTTAAAGGAAGATGGTAAGGGGTGTCCTTCTCGGGGATGAGAATGGAAATGAAGATTGATGATGAACAAGGTTTCCCGGGAGGAGACCTCGAGTGCTCCGATTGCTCCGGTTTGAGGGAGCTAGATATGAAATGTGGGGATGAATGGAATAGTACGCAGGGTGTGTGTGTATGGAGAGTAGAGTTAAATGGTATGATCACTTAGTATTTATAAATGATGAAAGGATGAAAAGGTGAACACTCGTGTAGAGGGAGGACAAGAAAGGAATTTCGAAGGAGACAAGATTCTCGTCGTCATCCATTTTGTGGTCCTCACTCTAGAGGGTATAGAGTCATGCATACAGCGTGCTGGGCAGGTCCCCGTGTTCGAAGCAGATGCTCGGGTGTCTGGGGTAGCTTCTGTACAAGGAAGAATCTATACGGGGCTTATGACTTCTATCTATTTCATGGCATCTGTATTGGCAGCAATGCCGGAAGCTTCTGGGATACGGATCCAGTCAGCATTAGGGAGCACCACATGGCAGAGCTGGTATCCATCCTTATCAGCACCGTTGCTTTCAATCTCTATCATTATTGATACTAGCTTCCTTCGAAGATGGGGCCCCGAAACTATAGAGGGCATGCTTTCTTAATATTTAGACTTCTTTATGCGGCAGGGCTGATACTAGTCCCTATCAGCTACTCCCCCCTAGCTCCAGAAGCGTTCATATGCAAGCTTCTACCCTGAGTCTTGGCGGATGAACTATCTTCCCTGCTGATCAATGTTCTCTTTTTGGAATAGAGGGATATGGATATATATATTCTAAAAGGTGTATTATTATTTTTGGCTAAGGCTATGAATGTCTTGTCATATAGGAAATTAGAGCGACGATTATTCTCCCGAGAATAAAGTTGGGCCTACTTTCTTTACTCATTATTACCCCTTTTTCCTGAGGCAAGAAAATATTATAATAAGTGTATTTCAAAACGCGCGTTATTTTTTTTTTTTTTTTTTTTTTTTTTTTTTTGCCAATGAAAAGGTGCCTGCCTTTTCGCTAATCAACGTAGAGCAATAAGTGGGGCCTTACTTTAGTCCCTTTCATTCTTATCATCGTGCTCTTAGAGAGAAGTGGCAGCATCCTAAACTCTCCTACGTTTTTGGCGATTGCTCCGGCGAGTATTTCACTCTCATCCTCTTTCAGGTACCGAGTACCCTCCTATTATTTCATTTTCTCTGGATACTGTATAGGTTGTTTTCGAATTTCTTGGGATTTAGGGCATCCTCTGGTTTCTCCCTACCCTATTTTGCACTTTGGGGGGACGCCGTTGATTCCTAGTTTTTTAGGCTGCGAAGCCGGTTATGGTTTGAGTGTGGTTGATGCCCCATTTTTAGAATCAACAATTAGTTCTTAAGATTTTTAGGGATTAGATCTATTCATACCACCTGTTATTTGATTTCTCGCTATCATTTATTAGCGGTTATCTCTATTTTGCAATCATGGATTCCTCAAGACAAAGCATGGGGCAAAAAACCCGTGAAAAATTGCTAAAGAAAATCGAACAGGCGAAAACCAAGGGCTTCAATCCCGCTCTTTCAGCAGAGGGTGTCTCTACTCAGGCACCTGCTGAGCCTGGGGGTCGCAACCCCTCTCCGGCAAGTTTTCAGGAAGCAGATACTGCTAAGCCTCGGTTGAAACCTTTCTTCCCACATTTAGTTTTCTCCGGCCCATCACCTTCATCCTCTCCTCTCCTTATTGATGTGTATGCTTATGTTTCCACTCCCGCTGCTGCCGAACCCTATTCCTCTTCCCGTAAGAGGAAGGGTGATTCTCCTTCTTCTCCGATTATAAAGAAGGGCAAAGTACTGGGAAATCCCTCCTCTATTCAGGCATTAGGCCTAGAGCAAATGAAAGGACATCTTTCTCAATCTAAGAAAAGCATGGAGCAACTCCAAACTGAGGTTCATCAGCTTCGAGGGTTCTTACGAGACAAGGAGGAGCATTGCTCCACGCTTAAGCAATGCACACTCTCTCTCTCTCTCTGAGCGAGTGAAGGAGATTGAAGGGATTTTAAAAACCTCATCAGATAGGGTGGGGCAACTACAGGAGGTTTACGCAGCAGAGATGGCCCAACTAAAACTTACCCATGAACAGGAATTAGAGCGGGCTCAAGCTTCATCTTTTACTCAAGGGAGAAGGGCAGGCATGGATCAGGGCATTTCTTCGGGGATTAAAGACTGCAGGTCTAACCTACTGATGACCCCTTACGGTCAAGCTTTCTTGGACTCTTTGGTTAAGCGTCTGCCAGAAGCGTATCTCCAATCACGCAATTTTTGGCTTCGAATGTTTGACCCCCTTACTGAATGGACGGCCTCTGCCATTATTGAATGCTGTGAGTAGCTAGGCATCCCCGAGCGGGCGGCCACCATTAATGCCGGGCATATAGTGAGGATGTTTGATACAGAGCCCGAGTCTTTCCCGAGGAGCCGCCCTTCATCTTCTAAGGAGCCTTGGTTTATGCCAGTGCTGAAGGAAGCGTCTCAGATCCTTTGCCAGCCCGTTATGCTTTCGAAGGATCTTCCTCCTTGGGATGCCCCCTTGTTCCCTCTCTCTCCTCTTAACACTATGGTTATGAGGTCTATGCGGAAGGCTTTCGACCTCTCTCTTTTATTTATTTATTATTATTTTTAAAGTTTATTTATTGATTATTTATTATCAACCTTTCTCCTTTATTAGGAATTGAGGGAAAGATGCACTTCAGGCTCCTCTGCCAATAGAGAAGGTACATCCTTAACGCCTGCTCTGGAATCTGCGAAGGGTGGCTTTGAAGAAGGGGACACTCTAAAGATCCCAACGAGCTCACTCAAGGGTGGTCCTTCTGTATCCTCGACTATGGCTGCGATTGAGGACTGGTCTTCGTCCTCCCACTCATCTAGTTCTGAGGATCCGGCTTCTGCTTCAGACCCCTCTCTTTAACTTATTGCTCTTGTTGGGATATTTTACAACAACTTCTATTTTTTGGTGTTTGTAACAGGGTGCTTTTTTATGGCCCCTGGATTATGCCGATGGGGCAAAAACAAGGTTATTTTCTTTTGTCTGGGTCCAAGTGCCTCTTGAGGCCTTGCCTCTATTCTGCTCTTGCTACTTTTAGCCATTTTGGTCTACTACTTTTCTGTTCTTATGCTTATATGCCTTTTCATTTTTATTTTCATCTGCTGCTATGTCCTTTCTGCTAAAGCATTTTGAGATAATGAAATATGGGTACTGGGATGTAGGGTATCCTCTACTCCCCCTCCCCCCCCCCCCCCCCCCCAAGTGAGGTGTAAGGAACCAAAGGAATTACACCTCATTTTAGGGCTAACAGTTTGCAAAATACAATTACTTTAATGCCGCAGAGGCATGATTCTGTGCTTCCCACCCCTTGATTAATTATAAGATAAAAATTTTTAAGATAGATAAAGGTTTAGGATCAACCGTACTCCCCTCCTTTTAGGGATCACTCTTAACCTTCCTTGTATGTCTCTTTGGCCTTCTCTTGTTCTAGTATTTTGGTCGTGCCCTTGACTTTTGCCCTTGCCTTGGCCATCAAAATTTCCCATTGCCCTCTTACAATTGCAGCGTCACACGTGCTTGTTGCTTTGGCTTCGAGTCCTTTGCTTTCTTCAGTCTGTTGGAGCGATTGTTTGTCTGAGTCTTTGGATAATATGAGCTTCTCAGAGGAATTGGTGTTGGTAATCAGCAAGTTTTCCATTGAAAGAGAAAGATCCTGGCCTTCTTATGCCGTAGTTGCAGCTTTAAGCTTTTTTCCCTCGGGTTTTACTTCAGTCTTATCACCGGTGAGTTCTGCTATTGGCCTTTTCCTAGCTTCTCCCGCCTGTACCGATTGGATGTAGCATTTTCGTGAGATCCCCTGGTCTCCAGATACCTGTCCCACACGGCTTCCCACCTGGAATTTCATCATTAAATGATAGGTGGAAACCACCGCTTGAAATGGGTTTAGGGCCGTTCTCCCCAGAATAACATTGTAAGAAGATTGTTGCCGCACCACCAGAAAGGTGATTGGTTTTGATACCCGCATGGGCCCTTCACCTAGAGTGAGCGTTAAATCAATTGACCCCAATGACATCACAGGGTCTCCTGAGAAACCATGCAAGGCCGTGGCTACCCCATGTAATGGCTTCTGAAGGCTCATCTGGTTGAGACAACTTTCGAATATGACATTGACCGCGGCCCCTGTATCCACAAAGACCCTTTGGACTTGGTATCTTTCTATTTCCACTGTGATGACCAATGCGTCATCATGTGGATGAATCACATTTTGATTATCTTCTGGTCCAAACGAGATTTCTGGTGAGGGTAGGCCCTTTTCGACCTTCCAGACCCCATGTCTTTCGTGCATATGTAGTTCTCTGGCAGATGCTTTTCTGCTCCTATTGGAGTCTCCCATGGTTGGTCCCCCATATATCATTTTAATAACGCCCTTGGGCTCTGGCCCTTGATTAACGTCAGGTGTTTTCTCAGGAGACTCTTTGCGCTTTTTGCTTTGTTCTGTCTCTCTCTTGACATACTCCAAGAGCTCCCCCTCTTGGATTAGCTTCTCAATATCAATCCTCAAATTTCTGCAATCATTGGTCATATGACCAAAGTCATTATGGAACTTTAAAAACCTTTCAGTGGGTGGATTTCTTGGTGGTTTCCTCTGTCCGGCAGGGATCTGGACCCCTGGTTTTCTCATGACCACTTCTAGTAGATCAACAGGCTGCTTGATGAGTGGAGTAAAGGATCTCAGGAATCGTTCATTCCTGTCAGCTTTCTTGGCATCTGGAGCCAGCCTTTTCCTCTCTTCTGGCTTTTTTTCCCTTTGAGAGGCCAGTTCGGCCCTCTTGCTGCTTAGATCCTCCTCCATATGAATATATTTTTGGACTCTTGTCAGCAATTCCTCGAAAGAGGTAGCTTCTTTCTTAATAAGGGAAGCAAAGAACTGTCCCGGCTTTAAGCCATCGACACAGGCATGTACTTTCAGCTTTGGCTCTACTTCTGGGATTTCTAGGACAGCCTCATTGAAACGCGTCATATAGTCCCTCAGACTTTTATTAACGCCTTGTTTAATGGTTGTTAAGTGCAAGGAATTCCTGGTGGTCTTTTTGGCACTGACGAACTGTTGCAAGAAAACTTCCCTCAGATCCATGAAGGAGTGAATAGAAGCTCTGGTAGCTGTTTGAACCAATGTTGAGCAGTTTCGGACAGGGTTGTGAGGAACACTCTGCACTTGACACCCTCCGAGTATTGGTGGAGGAGGCTTCAAATTTCATCAAATGTTCTTCAGGGTCTCCTTTCCCCTAGCATTCACAGGAAATTGTTTTGAAGTTGTTGGGAACGGGGTCCGTTTGAATATCTACCGAGAATGGGCTGTTCTCGTCGATATACAAAGAGAAAAGTTCTGATTTGTTTCCCTCATTCTTATTATTTGGAGGGTGCTTCAGGTTTCCTTCTTCGTTTGAGTTGCGAATTTCCCTTTTGCTTGCCTCTGCTTCCATTGAGGTTCTTTCTATGGCTTGCTTCTGCTCTTTCAGCCTTTTTACTTCTTTCGCCAAGAGCCTCATCTGCTCTTGTTGCTGAGCGTATTTCTTGGCCCATGCATTTTCAGTGTTCTCATTAGGATTTCCTTTGAGTTCCTCAGGACCTTCTTCGTCTGGGGATTCCCAGTCAGTGGAAAATCCCTCCTTTTGCTCAGCCACTATTGAAGGTAGCCTTGAGACCAATTCTTGGGTTATGCCTGGGTTTGCGGGCACTGTGTTCTTACTTCCTCTGCCTTCTTGAGTTTCACCCGGGGGATCTGCGCTTTGGGAGTTTATTCCCAGAACGTTCAGCCTTTTTTCAACAGCCCCCTCGACCACACCCTCTACAAGCGCTTTCATCTGGAGGAGCATGGTCGGGGAAAACTGAGCTTCCATGTTGACACTGGCCTTTGTTATCATAGTGCCTTTTCCTTTATTCCCAAGTAGGGAATTTTCTGGGTTTCTGATAGCTTGGCTGGCTTCTTTTAAAGCAGCATCTGGGGCAGCATTCATCCTTACGGGACTTTGCAAAGGTTTGGAGATATTTAGAGAATTAATTTCAGATGCTCTTTGAAAGAGGCTTAAAATGTATGTAATTTGTTTCTATCATATCTTGGGTGATTAGGAACCACTTATGGTAGTTTTAGCAGATACTACCCGTTTACTACAGGGCTTCTTAAAGGATAACTTTTGCCAGTATGAGGTAGGGGTGAACGATGCCGGCTTTCGTAGGGCTCAATGCTATGGTGTTCGTTTTCATATAGCTTTCTATGTGAAGCTTTTGATAGGATCCAATTATGGTGTGGGGGCTTTCTAAGATTAGCACAGTCCCTTCTTTCATAAGGTCCAATGCGGGGTGCCTGATCATGCAGGATTTTATATATGATACCTGACTAGGTAGGGCTTTTTGTATGATGCCTACTATGTAGGGCTTTTTGCGTGGTGCCTACTGTGTAGGGCTTTTGAAGATATTGCCTGTTAGACAGGGCTTTTGAGAATTTTGCCTATTATATAGGGCTTACGAAGATGTTGCCTATTAGATAGGGCTTATGGGAATGTTGCCTGCTGAACAGGGCTTTTGGGAATTTTGCCTATTATATAGGGCTTATGAGGGTGTTGCCTGTTGAACAGGGCTTTTGAGGGTTCTGCCCATTATATGGGGCTTATGAAGATGATGCCTATTAAATAGGGCTTCTAATAGGTTCTGCCTTTAAATGTGGGGCCCCTTCATCAAGGTGAATGGGGTAACCTCGTCATTCTCAGCTTTCTGTTTTCAGCGCCTTTACTTTGTGCGCTTTCGATTCTTGGCAATATAGGGATCTACGACTGGACTTGAGTCGTAGTACCTCCTCTGTAGTTGCCAATTCTTCACAACCCACAAGTTAATTTCATGCTTTGTAATAATTAACGAGATTTCAATCTCACCACTTACAAAGGGCGAGCAGAATGTGTTCTGGAGTTGCTGCAATTTCTGACTCAGCTTTCCTCGGATTCTCCACAACCTTTTAAAGGAAGATTTTGACAGGGAAAAAAGTTTAGCTATCACAGTTCGTATTATGAGGGAAATACGATCTCGAAATCGCCTTCGATTCCATGATTTACTATTATGAACAATTCAACTGGAATCAACTTCAATATACATACTCGAGTTCTCTGGAAATATTATTGAACTATCATCCAATTTATATATCTTATTCTAACATTCCCCTCTCGAGCGTTTCTCGCACCGGGGAGATAACAGAGCAAATTCATAAATATATCACCACCATCAGCTAAAACTTTCGAGACATCACAGAGGTTAACATTCCAGACTCAACAATTTCGACAACATTTGCAAATAGTAAGCTTAAATTCACATATGAGAAAGGAAGATCGACATTTCAAACTTGAATTTCCCTTCAACAGGGCAGCTATCACAATTTTTACTATGAAGGAAGCATAATCTAAGAATAGCGCCGCACTTTGCAACTCACAATCGTAAAGGGCTTAACTAAAATCAGGCAGCAACATTCACACCCAGATTTCTGCCAACTAATCAGCGAATATAGCATGCTCATTCATTCTAGAATCAGGCTTCCTTACATTCATTGCATAAGGAAATGCCAAGGAAAATCATCAACAATATTATAATGATGGGCTAAAGTTTTCGCATATAACAGAGGAAATCGACATCTTAGACTCAAAATTTCCCACAGACGGCGCCAGTTGTTAGATCCGGGTTGAAGATCCACAACAATTCAAGTGATTATTCATCATATTTGCAAGGAGCATTCATAGATAAAGGACTATAACAGTGGAGAATAAGAGATTTGTACAATTTATTAGCCATAACTACACATTTTGTACAGAGCATCTTTTGTATGAATGTAAAAGGCAGTAATCGAGCTATATGCTTAAATAAGAGGTGTTTATAACCATAAACCAGTTAAATCCATGGAGCACAGGGCTCATTTAAGTAGAGAAACGAAGAGAGAAAAAGAGAGAGGAAAGGGTGAAGTATAGAATACAAGATACCTTCATACCTCGTCCTCTCTTAGAAACGAGGATTATACCTTTTAAAGGAAGACGGTAAGGGGTGTCCTTCTCGGGGATGAGAATGGAAATGAAGAGTTATGATGAACAAGGTTTCCCGGGAGGAGACCTCGAGTGCTCTGATTGCTCCGGTTTGAGGGAGCTAGATATGAAATGTGGGGATGAATGGAATAGTACGCAGGGTGTGTGTGTATGGAGAGTAGAGTTAAATGGTATGATCACTTAGTATTTATAGATGATGAAAGTATGAAAAGGTGAACACTCGTGTAGAGGGAGGACAAGAAAGGAATTTTGAAGGAGACAAGATTCTCATCGTCATCCATTTTGTGGTCCTCACTCTAGAGGGTATAGAGTCATGCATACAGCGTGCTGGGCAGGTCCCCGTGTTCGAAGCAGATGCTCGGGAGTCTGGGGTAGCTTCTGTACAAGGAAGAATCTATACGGGGCTTATGACTTCTATCTAGTTCATGGCATCTGTATTGGCAGCAATGCCGGAAGCTTCTGGGATACGGATCCAGTCAGCATTAGGGAGCACCACGTGGCAGAGCTGGTATCCATCCTTATCAGCACCGTTGCTTTCAATCTCTATCATTATTGATACTAGCTTCCTTCGAAGATGGGGCCCCGAAACTATAGAGGGCATGCTTTCTTAATATTTAGACTTCTTTATGCGGCAGGGCTGATACTAGTCCCTATCACTTGCCACGTGGAGATCTGCATTTATGATGGCTGATCTTCACTTGACTCAAATTCAAACTTGAGTTCGAACAAGGTTGGTAGTTGAACTGTCGCTTTCAAGCTTCGCATAGTACTCTCTTTGCTTTTCAAAAGTGTTCGCTTCAGCTTTGTCGGGTAGACTCGCTTATCTTTATCGAGAGCACTCGCTTTCGCTTTATCGGGTGGTCTAGCTTTGGCTCCAAAACACACTCAAGCGAGTGGTCTTCTGCCTTCGCTTGAATCTTACAGTCTAGACCTAAAGCCACTAAAGCAAAACAAGATTTCCTAACATTATGGGCTTGAAAAAAATTCTAACCTATTATACTAATCAAATAGGGTCGTTTGGGAATAGAATTAACACAGATGGTTTTGGGATCATATCAAAATACATAGAATAATTTTATTAAGTATCTCAATAGGTTCCCCTTTAACATGTGAATTCTTAACAATTCCCAACAGGTTGGCCTTGTGCCCTTGCAATATTTGTATAAATGCAAGGTGGAAAATCTTGATGGTATTAGAGCTCATTTGATTACTAATAGAATTGATTGTTCATATACACGGTGGGTCCATCATGGTAAGGGAGAAATCAGTGATGATTATAGTGAGAATTGAAGGAACCGGATCTGTGAAGATCGATTCATACCCCGAGGATCTATTTCGGTTATCTAAGTTGTCGAATTAAACCTATCATGCTCCTATGAATTAAATGCGGAACATAGGGTGTTCATATCGATTTACCTTAGTATTGAAGAGAACTCGCGAATAGATCTTCTGATTTGTATCCCTGCTCGATTCCGACGTTGGATGTACAACGAACTTCGAAATCAGCCACGGAAGAGGGAACCACCGTCGATGTGCTCAACTCCGCAGCCGATCTCTCTCTCGTAAACCCTAGCCTCCCTTTTTTCATAGAATATTGAGAGTGCACCCGTAAATTTCAAAAACTTAGGTCAACGAGACGTTGAGGCTAGGCAATATTTATAGGAGAGATCAAGAGAGACTTGGGCTTAAGTTGCAGACTGGCCTGCAACTAATGGACTAGGCGTCCATGAGCAGTATTGGTGCCCAACTGGGCCAATTACATGATGGTCCACTTATTTCTTATAATGTGGCATGTTGAGCTTTTTGGGCCAGATCAGGGATCTACTAGCTGGTAAAACCAAGGCCTCCCAATGGCTAAATTCTCCATACTCAGCCCAAAGTATAATTTAGTCCATAATTACTTAAACATTCCACTAAAGTAATAGTACTCAATTACCTATTTTACCCCTGTTGAGTTCAGGGCTAGTATTAGACTTAGCGACCCCTGTAATTAAGATATCCCACATCCGTTGATTAACTTAAAGCTTCTGACTGCTTATGTTATTCAACTTCTTTTATCATTCCTGAGTAGTACCATTCATTCCTTATTCATCATACCGGAACTTAATCCACCTGCAGGGTTTTGTATGATAATCCTTAATAAACTCCTCAGGGGATGTGATCAATCTGTTCTACCAGGATACGGTGCTTTATTGCAGTTACACTAAGAGTCGTACTAGTTGTAGTTTTTCCCAAGATATGGAGTTTATTGAGTTACAGATCCTCTGAACTCTCACCCATAGTAAATCAAAGAAACAAACTACAACTATACACCCTTAGGACTCAATTAGAGTTAGGGTTCATCTTAAGTCACCGAGGTCTCGGAATAGTAAGATACACCTCAGTGTGATCCTATCAGTACAGATACGTACTAGCATAGAAAAGTAGCCAAAACAAGCTACTTATTCAGTCTATGCTACAGCCTAAAACAACAGTTATATCCAAAACTGTCTCGACTGTGATAACCCTTTTATATCTCTAGAGAAACCGGCAACTATGATCTTCTGTGATAACAACACACCATAAAGCCTATAACTTTGAGATAATGGATAGATGTTTGATGCATGGATAACAATTCATACTTAATTAGATAAGAGATTGTAAGTGACTATGGACAACACATGCATACAAGCTAAAAGGCCTGCTTTCTAGTATACAAATCCATCAATCTCCCATTTATACTAAAGCAAAACTTTTGTATATCATGTGACATCTAGCATCTATTACACATCTTCTCCCACGTATACTCAAAGTTTATTAGTGTGGGAGGCGCTCCAGTCCCATCCCTTCAACGTGCCTGTCGAACACTTTGGCTGGTAAGCTCTTTCTGAATGAATCTGCCAGATTATCCGCTGAAGGGATTTTCTTCACTTCTACTTCTCCTCTTTCAACGATTGCTTGTACGAGGTGGTACTTTCTCTCTATGTGCTTGCTTGCCTTGTGAGCTCTAGGTTCCTTACAGTTTGCAATTGCTCCAGCATTATCACAATACAATGTGATACCTTTGGTCAAACTGGGAACTAGCTCTAGCTCATTCAAGAAGTTCAGGAGCCACACAGCCTCTTTAGCAGCCTCACAAGCAGCCACATATTCGGCCTCCATGGTAGAGTCTGCGATGCACTTCTGCTTCACACTCTTTCAAGTGACAGCTCCACCTCCCAACGTAAACACGTAGCCTGAGGTAGATTTCCTCTCATCTCGATCAGCCTGGAAGTCTGAGTCCGTATACCCTATCGGGATCAACTCATTGGATAGATATACAAGCACATGATCTCTAGTTCTCTTGAGATACTTCAGAATGTGCTTGACAAGGGTTAGACTGATATCGTGCCACCATGCCAACCGCATAGCAGATATCCGGTCTAGTACACAACATCGCATACATGAGACTCCCAACCACAAAAGCATACGGTACGGTCTTCATGTCCTATACATCCTCTTGTGTCTTCGGACACATATCCTTGGATAGAGGAATACCACGTCTGAAGGGAAGAAAACCCTTCTTGGAATTTTTCTCAAAGGATTTTGGAAACGTGTGGACTATCATATTGATTTTAGCTTCGACGATACCTCCACCGAGCTCTTCCAACTCATTATGTGCGTTCATCATTTTCAGAACATGATTGATTGGTGTTTAGATGTTAGGATTTTCGTAGTGTTTTCGAGTCCGTTTTCGTTACGTTTTGTGTCTCTTTCGTTTATCTTTTGCTATGATTCGGGTCGAAAAGGGCGAGGAATTGAGGAAAAATCAAGCATGGAGCGAGCACGACGCTGGACGACCGTCCAAGGCACTGGACGGCCGTCCATAGTACGCTGGACGCACGCGTAGATACCCTGGACGAGCGTCCAGAGTAGAAAAGTTGAAGAGTGCGAGTGCGACGTTGGACGAGCGTCCAACGTACGTTGGACGACCGTCCAACGCTCCGGCCAGCTGTTATTTCCTTGTATAATTAGGTTTTCATACCTATTATATATACTATCCCTTGTGCACGAATTCAATAACACTTTTATCATTATTTAGCTTTAGTTTTCAGTATTCAAACACTCTAGATTAGTTTTTATTGTTCGGATCCGAATTCTTAGTTCGTTGCAATTTAATTCAAGTCTTTCTTTTACTCCGCATTCTTCGTTCTTCGTTTAATCCTCGTAAGTTATTTATTGCTTTCGTTACTTGCTTTAATTGCTTTACTTAGTTTTAGATTCGATTTCGTAATTGCTTCTTTTAATTTTGTTAGTTTAATTTCGTTCTTTCGATTTCTAGTTTAAAGTTTAGATTCGTTTTTCTAGTTTCGATTTTCTAGTTTTTCAAAGCTTTCAAAGTTAGATTAATTTTCTTTTAAATTTCCAGATTTATTTCATCATGTCTAGATTTATTTATGCTTCTATCTTTGCTTCCTTTATTGCTTTCTCTTCAATTTTTGCCTACGTAGATTTATTGCTTTCTTCTAGTTAAATTTTCTAAGTTTATTTAGTTCGATTTATTTCCAGCTTTTTAGATTAGATTTATTTGCTTTGATTTTAATTGCTTTGATTTATTTTATTTGCCTAGGATTTAAAACAAAAACCCCAAAAATCTTATTTACTTGATTTCCTAGATTTAGGCTAGATTAGGATTTACTACATAATTAATTGCCCTGCAAAGTTTTCCTTCGAGATTCGACATTGGGTTTTACTTGCTAGTGCTACGATAGGATTTCGTTCTATTGCGAACACTTTTTGGTGAAACAAATTTTTATTTTCTTTGATTTTAATTGCTTTGATTTATTTTATTTGCCTAGGATTTAAAACAAAAACCCCAAAAATCTTATTTACTTGCTTTCCTAGATTTAGGCTAGATTAGGATTTACTACATAATTGATTGCCCTGTTAAGTTTTCCTTGAGATTCGATACTTTGGTTTTACTTGCTAGTGCTACGATGGGATTTCGTTCTATTGCGAACACTTTTTAGTGAAACAAATTTTGGCGCCGTTGCCGGGGAAAACTTTAGGCGATTTATTATGTAGTATTTTTATTTGTTTTATTTTTATTTGTGTTTCTTCGATTTTCTTGTTTCTTCCACTCGGTGCATTTAACCCTTTTGTTGAGTGTTGTTTATGCATGGTCGCCGAAGTCTTCAAAGGAGTTTAGCGCCCTACTTCGACAACATCCATCAAAGGAAAGCGATTTTAGCCGCGAAGGAGAAGGAGGAGATCGATTCTCAAGACTTTGGTTTAGTCTTATTGTTTGCAGAGCCCGAAGCCATGGCAGCTAGAGTCATGGGCGATTTTGCTCGCCCCACATTCACAGCCACCACTTCGGCAATTGTCCTGACGGAAGCGGTCAGGAATCATGAGCTTAAACCTCACCACATGGCGTTGCTCCCATCCTACCACGGGCTGCCCAACGAGGACGCTTTGACATTCATCCGAGAGTTTTGCACGGTGGTGCAAACTTTCCCACTCTCGGGACTCACGGAGGACAACTTGAAGATGAAGTGCTTCCCGTACACCCTCAAGGATTGAGCAAAGTCATGGTATTTGGCACTCCCGGCCAACTCTCTCGCCACATGGAATGCGGTGTGCGAGAAGTTCATGCTCAAGTACTACCCGAACCGCAAGACTCAAGAGGTGCGGTCAAAGATTATGAATTTCTCCCAAGACAACGATGAGCCGTTTCACGAAGCATGGGAGAGGTTCCAAGAGCTACTTCAACAATGCCCTCATCATCAAATGGCACCGGAGTTGCTTTGGCAATATTTCTACGACGCCCTCAATCAGACTTGTCAGTTCATGGTGGATAGTTCGGCCGGAGGCAACATAGCGGTCAAGACAGCTGACGAGTTGAAGGAAATTTTCGAGACGCTCGCTGCGAGTTCTCAACAAAAATCAGCTAGACCGAGGAAAGTGGAGGCGAGTGCAATTTCGATGAGCCCTGACTTGAAGAAGCAAATTGCCGACATGTATAGGGATCTCGAGAATTTGAAGATTAAGCAAAGTGCACCGGCCCCGAAGGAGGAAGAGAGGAAGCCGGACCAATGCGAGATTTGTGGAGAGCTTGGTCACATCAAGGAGGTGTGCCACAACATGGGAGAGTTTCCATACGAAGGAGGAGACGAGGTGTACGCCGCTCAAGGATACCCCCCTCAAGTGCCTCCACCTCAAGGATACCAAGGGGGATACAATGGACGTTTCCAAAATCCAAGGCCGACACAAGGGCAAGGTAATCCACCTACCTATCCTAATAGACGCCCTCCACCATATAATAGCCCTTATCCTCCACCAAATCCCTACTACTCTCATCCACCACCACCATATTATCCACCACCACAATACCCTCCAAATCCATATTATCCACCACCTCCATACTACCCCCCTCAACCTACTCCTACACCACCACCAACATACCCAAATTCTCGTCCTCAAGGACCTCCTCATAAGCCTCCTGTCGATGAGAGCCTCTCTACATTCCTTCATGAGGCTAAATTGGCTCGAGAGGCTCAAGATGCTAACATTAAGAGGCTCGAGACGGCAACTGGCCAAATTTCTGGATCCATGCACTTGATGCAACAACCGGGGCAGATTCCGAGTCAAGGGATTCAACCACAACAAGCTAACGAGGTGCAAGCCCCATATCCCCCATATGTTCCTCCTTTTCCACCACATCAAGCCCAAGCCGTTTCGGTGTTACGGAGCGGGAGGCACGTGGATAATGGAGTTGTGATGCCGCCTCAAAGCCATTCTAGCCAAAGGTGGAGCCCGAATTTGCGTTGGGGATCGAGCCAAAACCATGCAGCACAGCACTCTGGACGGGCGTCCAATGTTTCTGGACGAACGTCCAACGTTGGACGACCGCCCACAGTTACGCCAGCCCCTGGACGAGCGCCAGAAATCATTCTAGCGAAGCCCGTGCTGGACGGGCGTCCAACGTACGTTGGACGACCGTCCAACGCTGAACAGGAGCAGAATGCGAGCCCTTCCTTGGACGAGCGTCCAGCCAACACTGGACGACCGTCCAACGCCCAGAACGCACGCACGGAGTCCGAGGAAGCTGAGAAAGAGTCCCAACCTCTCCACAAGACGTCCAATCCTTATGTTCCTCCCATTCCTTATCCAAGTCTTGTGAAGAACAAGAAGCGCGATTAACAATTCGCCGATCTTTACAAGCTTCTTTCAAAGGTGGACGTGAACTTGCCTCTCCTTGATGTTATTCGCAACGTGCCGCCGTTCGTGAGGTTCGTGAAGGAGTTGACATCGAGGAAGAAGCCGTTCGATGAGATGGAGACGATTGCGGTGTCGGAGGTGGCGACATCCATTATGCAACACCCTCTTCCACCTAAGCAACGAGATCCAGGTTCTTTCGTTATCACTATCTCTTTGGGTAATGGTAAGGAAGCATGTGGTATGTTAGATTTAGGTGCCGGTATTAATCTCATGCCTTATTCTATCTTTAAGCAATTAGAGTTAGGAGAACTTAAACCCACTCGCATGAGCCTTCAATTGGCGGATAGGTCTATTAGGTACCCTAGAGGTATTATTGAGGATATTCTTGTCCGTGTGGGGGGTTTGATTGTACCCGTTGATTTCGTTGTTTTAGAGATAGGTGGGGTCCAAGAGAATGGTATTGAGCACACACTTTTGCTAGGTCGTCCTTTCATGGCTACTACTAACACTTTGATTGATGTGAAGAATAATGTGATTAAGATGTTGGTGTTAGGAGAGGATGTCTCGTTTTCTGTGCATAAGAGTCGGCCTATGTCATCGGTCAATTTAATTGATAATTGTTCTTTCATCGATAAGGTTGATGCCTTGGCCGAGTGTTCTTTTGTGCAGGATTTTGAGACCGAGGAAGTATGTTGGGGATCCGGAGATCACATGGAATGGGAGCGAATGGAGAGGGATATTGGAATCAAGCTACCGTTTCCACCTCAAGATCCCGAGCCCGGCTCAAAAATTCCGGAGCCGTTGGAGTTGAAAGAGCTTCCTTCACTTTTGAAATATGTATTTTTAGAGGGAGGCAATCAAAAACCCGTAATTATTTCTTCTCATTTGTCTCTTGTAGAGGAAGGAGCATTGGTGGGCATACTCAAGGAGAACAAGCTCGCTTTTGGATGGAGCTTGGCGGATATTCGAGGAATTAGCCCGGCCACGTGCATGCACCGCATCAATCTCGAAGAAGGCGCTCGCCCCAAATGAGATGGACAACGGAGGCTCAACCCGATGCTCATGGAAGTCATGCGCAAGGAAATCTACAAGCTATTGGCGGAGGGTATAATCTATGCCATCGCCGATAGTGAGTGGGTTAGCCCGGTGCACGTCGGTCCAAAGAAGGGAGGAATTACGGTGTCAAAGAATGAGAAGGATGAGTTGGTCGCCTCGCGCCCGGTTACCGGTTGGAGGATGTGCATCGACTATTGGAAGCTCAATGCTTCCACCAAAAAAGACCATTTTCCTCTCCCTTTTATTGATCAAATGCTTGATAAGTTAGCCGGGCAGGAATTTTATAGTTTTCTTGATGGTTTGTCAGGCTACTATCAAATTGCCATAGCTCTGGAGGATCAAGCAAAGACGGCCTTCACAAGCCCTTTTGGGACCTACGCTTATAGGAGGATGCCATTTGGTCTCTGCAATGCACCGGGTACGTTCCAAAGATGTATGATGTCTATTTTTTCGGAATTTATCGGTGACTTTGTTGAGATTTTCATGGATGATTTTTCTGTTTTTGGGTCGTCTTTTCATGATTGCTTGATGAAAATAGAGAGAGTCCTTAAGAGATGCATTGAGAGTGGTCTTACTTTGAGTTGGGAAAAGAGTCATTTTATGGTTAGAAGTGGTATTGTTTTAGGCCATATAGTCTCGAGTAAGGGTATAGAGGTCAACAAAGCGAAAGTGGAGGTGATTGATAAATTGCCACCACCTAGTGATGTCAAAGGCATTAGGAGTTTCCTTGGTCATGCGGGCTTTTATAGATGATTTATTAAGGATTTTTCTAAAATTAGCCAACCTCTTTGTCGTTTACTTGCTCAAGATGTGCCTTTCCACTTTGATGATTCTTGTATGCATGCTTTTCTCACCTTGAAGGAAAAACTCATCTCTACCCCCGTTGTAGTTGGACCCGATTGGTCATTACCTTTCGAAATTATGTGTGACGCTTCTAATAATGCCGTAGGGGCTGTTTTGGGTCAAAGAGTCGATAAGATGCTTCGTGTGATTTACTATGCTAGTTTAACTCTTAATCCGGCTCAAGTGAATTACACCACCACCAAACAAGAGATGCTTGCCGTTGTTTTTGTCTTTGATAAATTTAGATCTTACATCATAGGGTCTAAGGTGATTATTTATAGTGATCATGGTGCTCTTAAACATCTTTTGACTAAAGCCCAAGCAAAACCTAGGTTAATTAGATGGGTCTTATTATTGCAAGAATTTGATATTGAGATTCGTGATAGAAAAGGTAGTGATAATCTTGTGGCCGGCCATCTCTCTCGTCTCGATTCACCTCCCCCTTATGCTTCTCTTGATGATATTTGTGATTCTTTTCCTTTTGAGAATGTTAATGAAGTGGATGTTACTCCTTGGTTTGCCGATATTGCTTATTACTTGGCCGATAAGGACACTAAACCCGTCCTTAACGCTCAAGAAGAGAAAAGGTTTCTTCGTTTGTGTAGGCAATACTATTGGGAGGACCCTCACTTATTCAAGCTTGGGAAGGACGAGGTGATTCGAAGGTGCATTCCCGACCACGAGCAAGCCGAGGTGTTGCGACATTGTCACGAGGAACCGAGTGGAGGCCATTTTGGTGGGCAAAAGACTGCACATAAGGTACTTCAAAGTGGGCTATATTGGCCCACTGTTTTTAAGGATGCCCAAGCCTTCTATCTCTCTTGTGATCGTTGTCAACGCGTCGGCTCGATTAGTCGACGCAATGAGATGCCTTTGAATCCTATCTTGGTGGTTGAGGTATTTGATGTGTGGGGAATTGATTTTATGGGTCCTTTTCCCAAGTCTCATGGATTCGAATATATTTTGCTTGCCGTTGATTACGTGTCTAAGTGGGTAGAAGCCATACCCACGAAGACATGTGATTCTCACGTTGTCTTGAAGTTTGTGCAGGAAAATATTTTGTGTAGGTTTGGTTTCCCTCGTGTGATCATTAGTGATGGGGGAAAGCATTTTTGCAACAAGTTGTTCGCCAAGCTCATGAAGAAGAACGCCATCACACACAAGGTGGCGACTCCCTATCATCCACAAACTTCGGGACAAGTGGAGACGAGCAATTGGCAAATCAAAGGGATCCTCGAGAAGACGGTGAAACCATCAAGGAAGGATTGGGCCGACAAGTTGAACGACGCTCTTTGGGCATATCGCACGGCTTACAAAGGCGTGCTTGGGATGAGTCCCTATAGGCTCGTCTATGGTAAGTCGTGCCATTTGCCCGTTGAGATCGAGTTCAAGGCATATTGGGCTCTCAAGCGCATCAACTTCGACCTCGACGATGCTCACGATCGGAGAGTTTTGCAAATGGAGGAGCTTGACGAGCTAAGGAACGAAGCCTATGACAACGCCAAGATCTACAAAGACAAGGTGAAGCGTCTACATGATAGACGTATAGCCTACAAGGAGTTCAAACCCGGAATGAAGGTACTTCTCTTTCACTCTCGTCTTCATCTATTTCCGGGTAAGCTTAAGTCTAGGTGGGGAGGTCCATACACGGTAGTGCAAGTTTTTCCTCATGGAGCGGTGGAAATCAAGAACGAGGATTCGGGATACATTTCTCGGTCAACGGGCAACGATTGAAGCCATATATCGAAGGGACAACATTACCTCACACGGTGGAGACGATTCTCATCTCCGACCCCCCACTTTCCTCTTGAGTATTTGTTACGTCAAGCTAATGACGTTAAACAAGCGCTTGGTGGGAGGCAACCCATTTTCTCTTTTTTTTTTTTTTTTTTTTTTTTTTTTTTTTTGTAGAGTAGGATTTATTTTATTTTTATTTTTATTTTCGTTATTTTTCGTTTGTATTTCTTTAAGTGTTTGTGCAGGGATTAGTTCTTACGGAGTGCAATGGCACGGAAGGCCTCGAGAGGGAGAAAAGGGGAGAATTCGGGCAAAATTTCGCGAGGGCCGCGCTGGACGGGCGTCCAACGTGCATTGGACGAGCGTCCAGCGTAATTTCAAATTTTTCAGATTTCCAGCGAAGGCTTCGTTGGACGGGCGTCCAACGTACGTTGGACGAGCGTCCAACATAATTTGGTCCTCCAATTTTCAGCGAACGCCGCGCTGGACGGGCGTCCAATGTACATTGGACGAGCATCCAGCGCAAGACGGGCCCCCAATTCGATTTTGAGTCTAATTTCCCCTAGGTTTTTACTTAACCCCTTTTCTTCTCCCTCTCTTTCTCACAAATTCTCTCTCAAGTGCAGCACGAGCCACCAGTCGCCGCCGTTCGTAATTGCCGCCGCCGCCGCTACCGCCGCCGGAATCTGATGCCGCCGCCGCCACCAGTTGCTGCCACCACCGTCGACTTCGACCACCACCAGCAGCCGCACATCCACCGTCCATTCCTCGCCAACAGCCGCCGCTTACCGCTGTGCATTCTCCATCGGCCGCCGTCGACGAGCCTCCACCCAGCACCAACCAGATTTACCTTGGACGACCGTCCAAGGTGCTGTGGACGAGCGTCCAACGCAGCTGCTGCCCGATTTATTCTCGGCCCGTTCCGGCCGTTCTCGACGTCCATAATCCCCGTCTCATCCCTGTTCTACCCCTCTCACTACCATGGTTCATGGAGAACTCGGAGAAGCCCGACCTCTCACCGATGGACGCATTCCGTTGCATCGTCGCCCCAACTACCACCCTTCCGGGGTCTCCGAGGCCGACTTTGGCCGTCAGCAGCACGTCCCTTTCCCGACAGAGAGGTACGAAACCACGAACTTTTATCTCCGTTTACGTGGCAAGGATATTCGACCTCCTAGGCATTACAATATGGATTTCTTCATCGTTTACCTATTTGGGATACACTTCGAGGATACATAAATTGGTTGGGCCTTATGCAGTTAATTACACATGCTTGGGATGGTCATGAGAGTTTATGCATTGAAATGTGTTCTAGTTTTAGGTTAGAACGTAACGAAGAGAATGAACTTTGCATGTATGCCACGTTTAGGGGAGAGTTATGGGAAATTTCTAGGCGAGTGATGCATGAAGCGTTTGGATTTCATTTGGGTGATAATTTGTCTTAGTTCGTGCCTGCTGATTTCAATGTGTCTAATGCTTGGTATGCTTTGACTGGTGTTACGAACTACAAAGCTTCTGGGGTGCCGAGTGCTTTTATTAAAGATCATGCTTTATTGATTCTTCACCGCTTTTTGTCTTGTATGATTAGTGGTAAGAAAGAGCATAATAAGGTGAATGCATTAGAGATTTATTTGCTCCATTGTGCTACTAACAATATTAGGGTGTGTATGGCTCCATTTATTTGGTCTCAGCTTACTAATGTGCAAAACAAGAAGGGAGCACACCCTACTTTGAGTTATGTTGCTACAGGTTTGGCATGCCATTTGTGAGTGGATATTTCTCAAAGCGCCGGTCTAACCCGAAGTAAGGAGATTACCCTCAATGAGCTTCTCAACGCTCATCTCATGCGAGGGGCGACCGAGTTCGTTCCAGTTCGGGAGAGAGCTTCTGTTATTGCCTATCATGCGGCTCGTCGCCAACGTAATCTCCCTAGTCAAGAGTCGGGGGATGAGGAGGAGGAATATGAAGCCGAAGGCGATGATGAGGAGCACAATGAGGAAGAAGAAGAGGATGGAGACGAGGAGGAGCAGCAGCACGTCCCGGACGATAATGAGCGATTAGTTCGCTACTACACTACGAGAGATCGCGTCCGAGCTCGTCAGAATATGGAGGCCGAGGTTCCCCCTTATTGGGCCGACTTTAGGACCGATTTTACACAATTCCAACAGAATGTGTTTAATCGGTTTGATGATTTGTCGACCCAAGTGACGGGGTTGAATAGCCGGGTGTCCCACATGGAGAGTCACTTGACTCGTTTTACCGACTTCTCGGTTGCCTCTACCTCCACTCCACCGGACCCGAACGACCCTCGTTGGTGGTCTCCTTATGATCCTCGTTGGCAAGATCCACGTTTCCAAGGTTTCTTCAACCCATAGCATTGTTGTGTCTTTTAATTTTTGTTTTGAGTCTTTTATTTCTTTCTCTTTATTTTTGTGCAATTTTACGCTTTGGTATTGTGTTTTGTGTTTGTTTTGTAGGTACTACTTGGAATTTCTCGGGATTTCAAGTGTGTTGGTCGACATTGTGCGATAAGTTCCTTCTATCCCTTCCTTTTTATTTTCTCGCAATGAGGTCATTGCTTGATTTTAAGTGTGTGTGTGTGGGGGGGGGGGGGGGGGGGGGGGGGGGGGTCTTTGAAACTTTGACATGATGTGTTTAATTTTGTTGAGTCTTAGGAGTTAATTGAGTCAAATGAGCATGTGATGATAGTATTGTGGATTTGGCCGATGATAGAAAATTTTTGTTGATTTTTGGAGAAAAAATCATGATCTTTATTATGCATGGAACCTTGGCGAAGCGACGCATTTTATTCATTGAATTTGAAGTATGCTATGATGTCGGGAACTAGTTAGTTTGAACCCGTGAGAATTGAGCTATTTGTGCATATTTATGCCTATTCTTTGATTGAGTGATCATGCATGCTTCGTTGTTTCTAGAACTTGCCTTGTTTCTCCATCAAGACCTTAGTATATTTACGAACTAGGAGATGATCTTAGGCCATCTTTCTTTAGCCACATGATCCATATACACTAACCTTGTTCATAAACCTTTGTTTACCCCTTTTGAGCCTTTGTTAGCCGTTCTTTGTAATACCGGATGATAGGAGGTTTGGATGGTTATGGGTATCCTTAGTATTTGTGGTTGGTGATATGGAAGGAGTTGAATAGAAAAATTTGGTTGTGGTGAAGAAGGAGAAGAAAGGAGTTTTAGATGCTTGATTTATGTAGTTAGCTATCACTATGAGCTTAGGAAAAAAAAAAAAAAAAGGGAAAAGAAAGAGAGAATAAGAATATAAGCATAAGGGGATAGTTAGCTTTGATTTATATAGTTGATATTTTAGCATCTTTGAGTTTGAATTTGGTGTGTTGGATGGTAGAAGATGGAGTAAAAATCCATACTTTGGTTGGAGTTGAAAAGAGGTTGATGATTTAGATTTATTTGAGTCACTTAGCCTATACTTTCCCTACCTTAACCAATGTTCCTACATTACAAGCTTATATAAAGACCTTTTTTATCCTAATTTGTAAGTATTACATTAGGTGGAGATGTTGAGATTGAAGGCAAGCCTATGGTAAACATGTTGCATTGCATTGATATTGAGTGAACCCTATGATGTGCATTATCTTATACATCTTTTCTTTGAGAGAGTTGAGTGTTCACTTTCATATATAAAATTTCACATGTTGGAGAGTGTTCTTTGATAGATTAGCATATTTTGAATTAGTTGAGTAGATTGTGTTGATTGATGCTAAGGTTGTGTGCATAGTTTTGATCATGATCATGAGAGTTTGTTTTCGAAAAGTTTTGAGGCCTATATAGTTCACAATACTTGAGTCTATTGTTTATTTCGTTTTTAAATTGCTTGAGGACAAGCAAAGGTCTAAGTGTGGGGGATTTTGATTGGTGTTTAGATGTTAGGATTTTCGTAGTGTTTTCGAGTCCGTTTTTGTTATGTTTTGTGTCTCTTTCGTTTGTCTTTTGCTATGATTTGGTTGTTTGGAGTTTGGTTCGTGTAGGATCATTAGGTGGAAGGAATGGACGAAAACGGGTCGAAAAGGGCGAGGAATTGTGGAAAAATCAAGCATGGAGCGAGCACGACGCTGGACGACCGTCCAAGGCACTGGACGGCCGTCCAGAGTACGCTGGACGAGCGCGTAGATACCCTGGAAGAGCGTCCAGAGTAGAAAAGTTGAAGAGTTCGAGTGCGACGTTGGACGAGCGTCCAACGTACGTTGGACGACCGTCCAACGCTCCGGCCAGCTGTTATTTCCTTGTATAATTAGGTTTTCATACCTATTATATATACTATCCCTTGTGCACGAATTCAATAACACTTTTATCATTATTTAGCTTTAGTTTTCAGTATTCAAACACTCTAGATTAGTTTTTATAGTTCGGATCCGAATTCTTAGTTCGTTGCAATTTAATTCAAGTCTTTCTTTTACTTCGCATTCTTCGTTCTTCGTTTAATCCTCGTAAGTTATTTATTGCTTTCGTTACTTGCTTTAATTGCTTTACTTAGTTTTAGATTCGATTTCGTAATTGCTTCTTTTAATTTCGTTAGTTTAATTTCGTTCTTTCGATTTCTAGTTTAAAGTTTAGATTCTTTTTTCTAGTTTCGATTTTCTAGTTTTTCAAAGCTTTCAAAGTTAGATTAATTTTCTTTTAAATTTCCAGATTTATTTCATCATGTCTAGATTTATTTATGCTTCTATCTTTGCTTCCTTTATTGCTTTCTCTTCAATTTTTGCCTAGGTAGATTTATTGCTTTCTTCTAGTTAAATTTTCTAAGTTTATTTAGTTCGATTTATTTCCAGCTTTTTAGATTAGATTTATTTGCTTTGATTTTAATTGCTTTGATTTATTTTATTTTCCTAGGATTTAAAACAAAAACCCCAAAAATCTTATTTACTTGCTTTCCTAGATTTAGGCTAGATTAGGATTTACTACATAATTGATTGCCCTGTTAAGTTTTCCTTGAGATTCGATACTTTGGTTTTACTTGCTAGTGCTACGATAGGATTTCGTTCTATTGCGAACACTTTTTAGTGAAACAATGATCTCGCACAGAGGTGCCTTCCATCATCTTTGTGGTCAAAAGTCTCCTCATAGCCTCGAAAGGAGCTGCCCTATCCTTCTCTCCAAAGAGTTCCTTGAGATTGAGCATAATGTCAGATGCATTCACAAAGTTCTTGTGTTCCAATTGCATCTGACTTGACATAAAAGTCATGATGAAGCACCTTGCCATATCATTGGCCTTGTGCAATCTCCTATACTCATCACTCTCAACATCAGTGGATTCCTCCGTCAAGAGAGCAGGTTGAGGAGTTGTGAGTACAAAGTTGTACTCCTCAACAACCAGGACATATTCAAGATTTCGTTTTCATTCCAAGTAATTGGAACCAACGAGAGGCTTTAAAGGGAGAACATTTATCAACGGGCCTAAAGTCATATCTGAAAAAGCAATAAAATACGTAGACACTCGTAAGAAAAGATCATACATCAATTTGCAACGAAAATAATTGTAACCTTTTGATAAACCAATAACTTCGAAACCTTCAACAGCCCAAACAGTGCAGATTGCAAGCCACATTCGTGTGGACATTTACGCTCCCACTGTTCAACCAGATATCCAGATCTTTAACTCTATCTATCTTGCCAACCTATCCTTATGGCAAATAGAGCTAATAGTTGAACCTTAACTAGACCATATTAGATAGAAAAGGGACTCCGTTGGGGAGTTGTATTCTAACTAATAACTAAGCTTATAACTACAATTTTAGCTTAACTTAGAAAAAGCACTATTTTCCTTAAGCTATCTTTGTCCACAATAAACTCCAAAGAAAACCGTAGTTACTACTTCAAGCAAGTCATGTTAGTGTGGACGTTTGCTTAAAATAGTTCCCACTTCTCATTTTGATTAGAACATTTTTGTTAAGAAGCCCTAAAACTGGCAAACTCGCCCGATACGATGTGCAAGCCACGTTCTTGTGGACGTTTACACACTAGCACCGAAACATCACCTTAAGGCCAATTGTGGAGGTCTTAACATTTTTATACCAAAATGTTTTTATCTGCTTAGTATTTTTCTTTCAAAAGGTTGTCGACATGCTAGATCACGTTGTCACATAATCCTAAGCATAATTTTATAAACGCAGCAAATAAACCATGCTTGCAGAAAATTAAAACATGTTTATATTTACAATCCTAAAACATGCTCGACTAAGCGCAATTTATTCACCTTGACAGGCAAGACATATTATAATAATAAATATAAATTGCATCCATAGCATGCTTGAAGAAAAACGAGATAAAAACAAAAATAGAACTCGTTTTTCGTGGTGTAACGACTCCTGCGTATTCTATTACATAGAAAAGTAAATCCGAAATAGGCTTCAGTCTTGAAAAAGTACTTCGTCTTGATCTCCCGTTTCACCCGAAAAATAAATAAATTAATTAAAATTTATTTTCTAATTATTCATTGCCATTGGGCATTTCTAATGGGCCCACGAAATCGAAACCGTACCTAAATCAGCCACGAGGCCCAATTCTCTCAAAAAGCCCAAACCGCGCTCGTTTCACTCTTATTGGCCCACAAAATCGAAACTGCATCTAAATCGGCCCGAAAACGAATCTGGGACCCTAGCCTGAACGTTGTAGGCAGCTTGTAGTGTGAACGGGCCGGGTTGAAAACCTTAGGCCCGTCCGCAGGCTTGCGCGCACAGCCAAAGCAATACACGCCGCGACCGGCAGCCGGAGGCATTGCCGCCAGTCGCCTCCACTTCCCTGGCGCCGATGTTGCTGCTGGCCGTCGTCCTCCAACGGTGGCACGGTCGGCCGGCATCTGAGAAGCAACCTGCAGCGTTAAGCCCTAGCTAGGGTTCTGTCGCGACTGTTCTCGCCTACTACCGTCGTTCCAGCTGCCGGCGACGTCTGCCACGGCCGCTGTTGCCGCTGGTGTTGATGTCGCCGGTCCTCGCTCCCACTGGACGGAACTCCGCGGCCCTCGCCGTCGCCTTCAGCCGCTACTTCCCACGGCAGAAACCTTAGAAGGGTTCCACCGCCGCCGTCCTGCTGCTCCGACACTGTTGCCGTTGGTGACGGTGGCCACGTGGAGTCCGTCACTGGACTTCATGGTCGCCGTCTCCGGCGTCCATGCAGGCTGCAGACGCTGCCCGCGGCATCGAGCCCTAATTTGGGTTCCGCCGCAGCCGTCTCTCGCGCGCCGCCGTGAACCTGCCGCCCCATCGCGTTCCTCCGACCTCCTCCGGCGACGTCCAGACTCCAGCAACATGGTGGAGTCACGTCGACCACCGGAGAATATGAAGCAATGCCATCGTGGGAGACTGCATGCGTGCGTGTGGTGGTCGTCCAATAGGTGTTCGTCCTCGTTCTTAGTGTTCTTCGTCCCGTGCAGCAATTACATAAAGAAAAACCTAAACTACGTCTTATTGGTCCAATTTATTGATGTGTCATAATCTCGATGTAATGCATATAGAAAAAAATGTGTGCGACAACATCATAGACAAAATATATTATCGACAGCCATTCGTCCATTCTTAGACAAAATAATACGTGATGCATTGATTAAGGTTTCCCAATTCTTTCAAAAGTTGTGTGCCAAAACTTCATATATTGATGAGCTTGAAGACATGAAAAGGGGGATTGTCATCTTATTATGCAAACTTGAAAAGATATTCCCAGTGGCATTCTTCACTGTCATGGTTCACTTATGTGTTCATTTACCAGATGAAGCATTATAAGGAGAACCGGTTAGTTCAAGATTGGATGTATGGTACTGAACGTCGAATGGGTACATATAAAGGATATGTGAGGAACTTTGCACACCCTGATGGCTCTATATCCGAAGCATATATTGTTGACGAGGCGGCGACCTTTTTCTCTCGTTATCTGTTTGGGGTGGTAGTGAGAATGATGATATCACATATTATGATGTATTACTAGAGATTATGGAGCTGAATTTTGTTTATCCAAGAAAAGTGTTCATACTTCGTTGTAAATAGTACAATGCCGATCCAAGGGGAAAAAGAATGTCAGTTAACAACAATCTAACGTCGATTGATATTACATCAGAATGGTATAAAGACGAACCATTTATTTTGGCCTCTCAAGCCCAACAAGTATTTTATTTGAATGACTTGTATAGAGGGAAGAATTGGATGACTGTACAAAAGGTCAATCATCAGAACATTTTTGATGTAGTGGAACGCGAAGCTGAAGAGACTCTCAGTGATGATGTATTTCACGAGGACGATTTAAGAGAGATGCCATATTTTCATCCAACGGAAGATGTAGTGGAAACGTCTTCATTGGTTCGAGAAGATATTGATCCAGCATATTTTCATACCTTGTTACGTAATGAAGAGTTGAGTGCTCATGAGCATGCGGTGGTGGATATTGATGAAAATTTTGACGATGGAAGACTTTTGGCTGACGATGAGGAAATGTTAGAATCTGACACCGATAAAAACATTGTTGATCTAGACCGTGACAGTGACGATGGAGAGTATGATAGTTCTTGATTATATTGCTAAGGTAATGTTACACTTATCCTTTGAGATGAAAATTTAATTCATTATTTTTGTAGACAATTATTACTAGGATAGTTCTTAACTAATAGTATTATGGTCATAATATAGTCAATTATTCTGTATGTTACTGAAATGAACGTAGTTTTGTTTTAATGTGGTTTTTTATTTGATGTTTGTCCCTTTAATCATGTTTCAGATAGTTGATTGAGAAAAGTTAAAGGTCTAATTTGAGAATTTTAGATGTTTCGAATGTTTTTGCTTCCTATCTTTCAAGAATGCATTGTGGTTATCATAACAGGCTGCTGAATTTTTCCCTCTGTCATTTTTCTTTTCTTTTTTGTACATGAGTTCTTTTATCAGTTCCATTCGAAATCAGATCCCTTTCTAGTCTTATTGACTGCTTCTCTACTCTATGCTCTTAGAACATGACTTTCTGGATATATTTGATGTTGTTTCAATCTCTGTCTTGATCACCTCCTTATAGCTCATTTATTAATAATATTAGTTTTGTCCCCGTGCGATGCACCGAATAAGTATTTATCATAATGAAATGAATTGCGAAAATATTTTAATACAAGAATACAATTGTATTTGTATTTATATTTGTATGTGTAGTTTCATAACGAACTAAATTACACTCTTAAAGTCATCTTAACTGAAAAACTAATGGTCAATTAAATTTATCTAAAAGATGGTGCCCAAAATTATTACAAAAACATATATTTTAATGGTAATCGACTATATCTATTATTCCACAAAACTAATTAAAAATATATTAAGAATTACTTGTACTTCCCATTCTCATGAAAAGTGTGGTCTGGTGCTTGTTGAAAATGGAATCACAATAATCCCTCTTTGTAAAGCCTATTAAATCCTTATTGAAAATGAAATCATAATAATCTCTCTTTGTAAAGCCTATTAAATCTCTACCGATAAATTACTCCCTCCGTCCAATTTGGATGACACGTTTATAATATTTTATGGAAACATATATTTAAGAAACGTGTTAACTTTTACGCGACTGAGAGAATGTTAAATATATTTTATTAAAATCTACTCCCTCCACTCTGCACCACTCTTTTCCTCGGAGAAGAGCATACTTTCTTAATATGCTCGGCAATGAACAATAAAAATTTACGGTTAAAAATTATTTAAATTATTTTTTAGGAACGAGGGAGATAAAATTGTCATTATATTTTAGTTTAAAAAAAGATGTCCTTATGGATAAAAATAAAAATAAAAATAATACTATGTTCCTGATATTTCGATATATAATTCGATATTTCGATAAGAGTCATGAAGAAATCTATTTTAAGTTGATTCATCTCCTCGTATATCCCTATTAAGTTATTTTGTAAAGAAAAAAAAAATAAATAGAAAACTAAATTCTCCTAAACTTGTGCTAATTTCAGGTTTAACTAAGGGGGTGTATTCAATCAAAATTCTGTTTTATTTTTTTGGATTTTAAAAAGTCTCCGGATTTATTAAGTCTATAGACTCTATGCGGAATTTGACTGACTTTGACTGACTCATTTTATCGATTTACATAGATTTTCATAGACTTGACAAGATTGCAGATTTTTTTTATATTGATTTACATACATTTCCATATACTCCGAAGACTAAACTATTGATGCAAATATATATGGAGCACACTTGTATATAAAAAAAACAAAAATTACTCAAATTGTTTATAAAAAAAATACCAAAAATACATTAGTTCTAAGAAAAATATTACATTATCATTCATAATTATTATTCATCTCCATTCACATAATCTTCATTACCATCACCATTATACCTCGGCTTCACTTACCACATTACGTTAGCAATACTGATTCTTCATGCATTAGCTTCTGTTCATTGTTGTAGTTGGTTTTTAGAAAGCAATTCCAAGTTTTTCTGTTCCGTGTCCAGATGTGGTGAATCTCGATCCTCTTCAGATTCGGTTGGAAATTCATCAGAGCGACATTCTTTCCATAGAAAGTTATGTAATCCAGCACATGCTAATACTAACACTGCTTGTATTTGAAATGGGGGCGGAGGTGCGGTCTTGAAAATTGTGAATTGTGATTTTAAAATACCAAAAGTTCTCTCAATCACATTCCTTAATGACACATGACAAAGATTGAATAACTCACTTGCATTTCTGGGATGATGACCTTGACCACCAAAATCTTGTAGATGATATCGAACACCACGTAATAGAGCTAAAAATTGACGCCGATTAGCGAATCCACAATCCACAAGAAAATATTTACCTAAAAAAATACAATTTCTTTAAATTAGATAGCTTGTCACTATCTGAAAACATAAACTCAATAAAATATATCATACCTTGAGGCACTTGAAGCCCAGTTCTTCTTGATATTGCATCATTTAAAAGTTTAGAGTCATGTGTCGAACCTTTCCACCCACTAAGCACATACATGAACTGCAAATCAAAGTTGCAAGCTGCCAAAACATTTTGCGATTGAATACCATGACGGTTACGATAACTGCTTACTTCTCGGCCTGTTACCATTGCCGGGATATGAGTTCCATCTATAGCTCCAATGCAAACCTGAAATAAAATGAACATTTTTTAAAAGAAAATTTAAATAATACATTATGTACATACGTATGTATAAAATAATGTAATATAAAAATGATTCATACGTTGAAGAAAGGGTTAAATCTCGTACTTTCCTGAATTTTAGCGGTCATTCCTGCAGACGGCTTAACCATCATTTTCGGTGCTATATTGTTCAATGTCTTTAAGGTTTTGTTGAAGTTTTGTCTAGTTGCAAAATGCGAACGACCGAATATTTGACGAACATTACCATATCGATCGTTGTGTCCTACAATAATCAAAAATGTTACCACCAAAAATATGAATTAGAAAATGTATTATGAATTCAACAAAAATATCAATTCTCACATATTTAAATATTCATATATTCAAATGCATACAAAAGTAACATATGAGTCAAGTAATTAAAAAAAATTAGAAATTCATTAATTTCAAATATGTAATCAAAAGAAAGTCTTATAAAGATCCCAAATAAAAACATTACAAAGATTACTAATTAAAACAGTAATAAAAAATAGTTTTAAGAAGACTTCCAACAAAATATAGCATAATATCCATTACAAAACTTACATAATCACTAATCTCTAGTCTTGTAAACTATCCAATTAGCTCTCTCCTCAATTGTCATTTCTAAAAAACCATCTTTTTTTGACTTTGTGTCAAGAAAATCAAATGCCTTGAGACGAATGTCTTCATTCAAATTTGTGATCTCTTTGATAGCATCCCAAGTTGTATAAGCTCTTTCTCTTTCTCTTTCTCTTTCTCTTTTCTCTAGTATGGCATCTCTTTTCTCTAAGAGGCTATGGACTCCCTCAAAAGTTCTTGTTAGCTTTTTAATCTCTTCTATGAGGCCATTATGGGGAATATTCTCGGTAAAGCTAAAATTTGCTTCATAGTGAGTTCTACTTCTTTTGGGTTGTCTTCTTCTTTGAGTGGAGACCTCGGACACTTCCGGGAATCCTGAAAGTGGTGTGGAACCAAATGGTGGATCATTTTGAGATACTCCCACGAACATCTCATTTTCATCATCATAATTTAAATTTTCTATGCGTACATCTCTATTTTCATCCTCTCCTAAAGTCCTTGCATCGGTAGCACTACCCAACCCAATAGAGTTTTTCCCTACTACAACACCATTTCCTACTGCAATTTCCAAATACTCATAATCAGCACAGTCCTTGTAGTGCAAGTTCACGTCTTTTGAGTTGGCCTAACATAAATAAAAAAATTATTAATTCACTATATTTTCAAAATAATATTTTTCTACAATATAATTGCAATATGACGCTTAAGAAACTTACCTCTAAGTACGCATCCCATACTTAATCTGAAACTTTAAACTTTTTAGTAGTTTGATCATACCCAAAACAAGAGCTAAACCTCATAAGATTTGAATAAGATGACCAACGAATTTTAAACCATTTAAGGCGGCTTTGGTAACTGCTATAGGTCTTATTACACCCAAGTCATTCATTAAGAACAGGAAGTATTCTTTCTTCCACTGCTGCTTTAGTAAGAATATATTATCACGCCATCCCCGAGCTGCAACATCAACCTTGAGTTCTAACAAGTCGCTTTGTTCCTTACTCCATTGTTCATAGGATGACTTCTTTTTGGTATCATGTTGTGAATCCCCCATGATAATATTACTATATTAATAGACACAAAATAACTAATTAGTTAATATATACCTAAATAGTTTATGCATATGTCACACTACAAAGTGAACAAACCGAGAATGATCAAAAGTTCTAAGCAGCAAATATATACAAACAATGATCAAAAGTTCTAAGCGACAAACTAAGTGGAAATCAAATCAAATCATACACTATGCAACTAATAACCAATAAAAGTTCAATTTTGCTATTCAATAGCAATCAATTCAATCTACATAAGTGGAAATCGAATCATACACTCTGCAACTAATAACCACTCAAACTACATAAGTGGAAATCAAATCAAATCATTCTTCGCCACTTGTTAGCCAGTGTAAACAACAATTAACTGCTAAACCCTAGAAATGAAGGAGTGAAACCGGAAGCAGATAGTCCCAGCAGCAACAATGCTTCAGACAATCAATTGCAATCAAATCCAGATTTATGCTTATAGTGAGAGAGAGAGAGAGAGAGAGAGAGAGAGAGAGAGAGAGAGAGAGAGAGAGAGAATCTACTTGGCTGATGAGTCCGTCCGGAGAAAGATGAGAGAGGAAAGCGCAATGGACGTTGTTATTGGGGGAGAGCTCGCACCTTTCAAATCTTGGTATGAGAGATACGTAGAATCTCTTCTTGTTAGGATGGATTTTGGAGAATGATTTTCTTTTATATTTTTGAAAGAGAATGAAAGAAAATCCATAGAATTATAAAATCAATAGACTATTGAATACTGGAAAATTTTAATGGACTTTTAAAAATACAGATTGAATAACCTAGATTTTAATGGACTTTTAAAAATCCAAATTGAATACACCTAGATTTTAAAAGAAAAAAAATCCTATAGACTCTACAACCAATACATCCCCCTAAATTTATGTTATCCGATTATGGCTTAAATCTTTGAGTTATCCTACAATAAAATCTTGTTATCATACAACTTGTTGTTGACTCATGTTAAACTCTTTCTCTACTCTGATGGAACAGAAGTTTCACAAGGAACACGATAAAATATTGACGATATCAGCTGTACCAAGCCTTCAACAGTAAGTGTCTTTGTCAATAGTAAGTCTACCCTTACTATCTTGAATACGCGCCTCTATCTTGAATAAGTGTCTCTGCAATACGTATCTTTATAATCGACGATCTGCTCCGATTAGTTATCATTTATATAATGTAAATAGATCTTAGAATGTGTGTTTTTAAAATTTCTCTTAGCTTAGTCCTGCGAAATCGATTTGATTATTTTGTAAGATTACACCCTATTACAAAAATGCAGTATGGATTTATGTAATGTGGGTAAAAATAATTGATACAGTTGATGAAACGAGCTTGGTATCTCCGTCATGGTTTTATTAGTTGGTGTTAGCAAATGAATCAATTTGGATGAATTCGATCATTTTTAGCTTTAGCTTGAGAATTTATAATTTACCTATATCAAAGTCTTATATTGACCTCGAAGAACTAGGACAACAGATGTTAGATTCTACACATACTAAGTACACTTATTCATTGGTTGGGTTATCAAAGTAACAAAGATGAAAAGTTACCAACATTGCTATAGTATATAACTGATCTTGTGACTTTTTATACGTTGATTGATAGTTATCACAAGGCTAATCGAAGAGGATGGATTCATCTACCTAGGGACCATCGCACAAAATCGGCTACTCCTTCCACCGCATTAAATTCTGGTAAGATATGATTCACAATAACATACACTAGTACAAACCTCATTTTAAGTAGTTTGAAAATAAAATTTTAAGCACTTTTGTTGTCTTTAAATTATTATTTTTCCTTTAATCAAAGAAATAATAGAATCATTGGAACGTACCAGGATTCATTTTATAAGATTGTTCTTAAAATGTTTACCTAAAATTTGTTTGTTTGTTATGTAGGTCCTTCGGAAACAATGATAGAACTGGAAAGAGGTTTGTATATTAAATTTCACAAATGATTTGAATTGGCATAAAATCTATGATATTGTGTGTGTATATATGATCCATCCTATATATATATATATATATATATATATATATATATATATATATATATATATATATATATATATATATATATATAATGATTCTTATATTTGTTATCTAATGTTTACTGAGAATGCATTATTAGCTACTCAAACTCAATTAACGCTGGTGGAGGCAACAACTGATGCAGAGACCAACAAAAGAGTCCATGGAAGAACTTACGGTAAAGGTGCTCGAAAGGTAATGGAAAGTTCCAATGATCGATTGAAGGTTGAATTTGACTTTAAATTATTGAAAGCAGTATGTAATAATGCAGAAGCCTTTAATAACGAAATTGGATACGTCGTACATAAGCGTTGTAGCTTGAAATATAAAGAATGGAGGTATGTACCAGAAGAGGATAGGGGGCGACTTCAAAAGAGACTTCTTGTAAGTATTTAAAATTTTCAATAATTTTAAATGTAACATGAATGCTTACATCTCAATATTTCAAATTTTACAAAGACTTTTTTATATAAACGTCGATAACGGAGAAGTGCAGACACTTATTAATACTCAAATGCAAAAAGCATGGAGAAGCTTCAAATATAAACTACATAAGCACTTCAAAGCCATTGGAAGAGATGATGATCTAATTAAAGCTAAGGCTGAGGGTCATATTGAGGTGATGAAAGAGGAGTGGAGTTTCTGTGTGACTATTAGGCCAACGATGAATTTAAGGTAATGCATAGTATATCTAATAACTATGAGACAAAGTGAGTGATAAATATGTATACTATTTGATATTTATAGTAGATGTTACTTGTTATTTCTCTTAAGGAACGAGCAACGAAGAATGCAGAATCTAGGGATAAAAGAAAATGGGAGACTCAAAATGGATCCAATAGTACTGTGCGCCACCATCTAGCTCATGGACGCGAATTAGATGGTAAAACTGGACATGTAAAGACTTGGAAAAATCTTCATTATCATCATGAACGTGGTTGGTCAACACTGGAGTTACAAGCTAAAATGTAATCAAAATTACATATAGTGGGTAAATTGGTTCCTCAACTTTAAGTTATTATTACGTCTCTAATTTAATAAGATATCTTCTAGAAGAAATGATGAAGTTGAGGGAAGAGAATTCACCCGAAGATATGACTGATAAATTTTTCGGAAGAAAATCAAACCGTTCATCTGGTTGGGGACGATCGCCTAGTAAATCACAATCCAGTTGTGGTGGAAGTTCGAGTCGTTCTACCTACTCAAGACGTTGATGAGTTAAAGGTACTCAAGGCTGAACACGAAGCACTAAAAGATGATTTTATGAAGATGCGACAGTTGTTGATCGAACATAAAATTTTTTGAAGAAGTCTAATACGTGAAAGATTGGAGTGCACTTGTGTTTACCTCCTCTATTGAATCTCTTGATATTGATTATAAGGATCACACAAATGTTAGTTGTTAGATTAGAGGTTAGTATACCAAGTATGCAAACTCCAAGAAAATCTCCAAGCCACCTTATATCTCCCACAATTCGTTCCCACAAGGGATCGAACCCGAGCCACTCATTAAAGAGAGGAGCCCGGTGGCCAGGTGCGCTAAGTCACCTACTAGTAGTAGTAGTAGTTGTTGCTATTGTTGTTGTTGTTGTTGTTGTTGTTGTCGTTGTTGTTGTTTATTATTATTATTATTATTATTATTATTATTATTATTATTATTATTATTATTATTATTATTATTATTATTATTATTATTATTATTATTATTATTATTATTATTATTATTTGTTTATCTTATTTTATTTTATTTTTATAGGGATGGGAGTGCACTTGAAAAATTAAAAAAATGTCTTGGTACGTCTCAAAGTGATTTGGAAAGTTTTTGGAAAACTATTAACTCTCCAATTGAGTCACAACAAATTAATATTCAATCTACATTTTAGCAAAGTCTAAATGTGGTTGAGTATAGTCTTACACCTATATTATTCAGACAATAAAGATGACCGGTTTCCAGTTTTGCGCTAATTACGATTTTTAACGAGTCAATAAAAGTAAATGATATAGGAGCCGACCTCATCACTTGCAAGTGCATCCTCAAAAGTACATTTGAGTTGCCTTGTGCAAATGAGATTGTTGAATGTTCAAGAGGTTTTTCATCAATTCATCTTGCAGCAATCCATCCTCATTGGTTGAAGTTGAATTTCAAAAAATTCAGCAAGAATCAATTTCATTTGAGGTGAGTATTGATTGATAAATTTGCTATGATATGGTCACACTTACATAATTCTAACCTGATGGAAAAGTTGCACTACAAGAATTAAGCTCATAGTCTACATTAGATACTCTACGGTTTTTGTGAAAAACCGTAGTATTTTGTCATAGACAACGGTTTTTTTCAAAAACCGTAGTGAAATATATGGAATACACGTACATAGACTACAGTATTTTTATAAACCGTAGTGTATGAGATCACATAGACTACGGTTTTGTGTCAAACCGTAGACTATGAGCGCGTTTTTCATACACTACGGTTTTTAAAAACCGTAGTGTATTTAGTGTATCCAACCAAAGACTACAATTTTTCAATCGAACTGTAGTGTATGAGCTTGTTATTGCTTATACTACAGATCTAGTAACTGTAGAGTATTACAAAATAAAAAATTATATTTACATAAAGTGATAATTTATTTTGATGGAAATATAAAAAAAATATTTATATATATATATATATATATATATATATATATATATATATATATATATAATATTTATAAATATTGGAGTAGTTAGGTGATATTTTTTTATGGAAAAAAAAAATGGTGGAATTGGGTATTGAACCCGTGTCTATCATAGGCATAGTCATGCAAAACACCAATTGTGCCACGGGATGTGTTTATTAATTAATTTTCTGTTTATATTCTAATCATAACCACACGTTGTCAAAGCAATAAAAAACTTAAAAACATCTGCGTCTTCCCTTCAAATTCACCCCCAAATTGAAAAACCCTTCCTCCCGCTTACAGTTCCCGACGAAGTGTTCAGCGAATCGCCGCTCCGCCTCTGAATTCACCGACGCTCTCGATTCCGGTGGTTTTAGCCATCTCTAGCAACATCTCTGCCGTCAACCACTGTCATCCCTCTCGTACTCTCATCTCTGCTGCGTTGTCTTCAACTCGGCAGCGAAAAGAGGTAGAACCTTTATATTTTTAATGTATGCTGGTGTAATTGTTCCTAAATATTTTCTTGGTATTCAAATGGTCAGATTAGTTGTAATGGAAAGGGAATAAAACAATTGATGTTTTGGGTTGTTAGGTTTCAGATGGTGATGGTGAGGAATGTAGAGATGAGTTGTATAGTTGTCGTTCGTTGAGGAAGAATTAACTCTGGTTAGTAACTCAGTGTACTATCTACAAGTTCAATTTTATCTCCAATTTTATGCAGCATTCAATGATTTGTGTGCAGTTTCCTTTTCGTGTTTAAGTTATCTGTGTTCTTGTTCTATTTAAAAGCGTTCCATTTCCGCATCATTATTGCAAATATTTGCTGTTTTCTCGTCCGCATAAGTTTTATCTATTACTTGGTTTAGCATTTTTATCATTCATGCTGAGAAGTTCTATCTTTTTTGTAGGACTGTTCTGGATTTGTTACCTTGTTATTTGCCAACTACAAAGTAATATAATGAATGTTGTGTTCCTTAGTACTATATGACTTTATTGTTGTTAAAAGCATGGCAGGAATCTATGAAGAGCAAGCATCCCAAGCTTCAATATGAGTCAAAATTTTATATGCTTCTTAAAGGAGGAAGTAAGTTGTTCTCCATTCTTTGTGTACTTTAGTGCAATGTTAGACGCAGACTAGCTCTCACGGGATATAAATATATTGAGGGAAATGTACTCTAATTCACCTCAAATTTTGTTTTGATTAAGAATTTCCAAGCAATGATTTGACTAAATTAGTTACGAATGTCCTGCAGCCTTATTTCAAGATGCTCATTTCATCCGGCATATTTTGGTCAATAAAAGCATCAAGAGTTGATTTTAAGGTAATAACCAATTCCTTATATTGAATAATTTGATAAGTATTGTGAAAATGACCACCAAGTTCAGTTGGGTTTGTTTTCTCTCAGAGATATTACTTACCCTCTTAATTTGCAACTTTCAAAGCCTCCTGAACTTGTTGAAGCTGGAAATGGTAATCCTTTCACTCTGATTCTATAATGTAACAAATTTTTTGAGGTTTTTGATTAAATTGTTCAAAGATGATCAACAAAAATAAACTAAACTGTGTTTTAGATGTTCAAGGAGCTCTTCAATGAGTGCTTTATGAACTTAAAATGTCCTAGATATATGCTCTGAGCGTATGATGAAACTGAGAAATGTCTTCTCACATTAATTGACAACTAATGTTGCTAATTGATCTTGTTTCTCAAAGCCTTTCTTCTTAATAAATCAAGAAGTTTCATACATGTTATTCTTCAATGTCATAGTGGAGGGTACTAGATTATATGCTACATTAGTATTACATGATTGCCTTCTTAAACACCTTTACTAATACCATAGCTGAGAAGTAAAGAAAAATATTCGTTTTTCTTTTTGATACCTAGAAGTGCATGACTGCTTCTATATTGATTTATTTAAATTGGACTTTTGATATATCATTACATCTAAAATGTCAATGGCTTTATGTGTTTATTAATTATCTATGTGCATGTCATTCGTTTTGCAACATGCAGGACTTATTCATGATAACAACACTTATCGGAGGAGCATTCCACGAATGCGGAATATCGTATCTTGGTTTAAACTTGAAGGGAGAAACATATTATTTGTATTACAACGTTCATTTGATATTGTATTACAATTTTGGATTATGAATTTTATTTGAATGAAATGATTTTTTTCATTGTTTATTTTGATTGTTATTTAGAATTGCGTGAATTCAGATTTACTTATATCGATTTAATTATTATGACTAAATACAAAAAATTGATTCACTACGGTTTAAAATCGTAGTTCATTATTATAGACTACAGTCAAGAACAGTAGACTATGCTAGAAAGCTGTCTCTACATCACATTTCACTACGATTACAAAACGGTATAGACTACGGTTCATAACCGTAGTCTATGGTAAATATAGACTACGGTTTATAACCGTAGTCTATACTCGGGGCCTTTCTCTACACCACCTGTCTCTACGGTTCCTGAAAGTCATAGACTACGGATAAAATTCGTAGTCTATGAGCGAAATTCTTGTAGTGTTGGCATTGAAGAGAAAGTTAAGAGAACTCGGCAATCCGACTACATTCCTTACTACACCGTTGGAATAGTCAAGAACAAAGGGTTGTTCATTAATAAAACTTCATTCAACCTATCGTGATCCCTCATGATTTGAATATGTTGTCGCAACAAATTCCAAGCCTGAATTTGTACAGTAGCCTTGGTCTCCTTAGTCTTCTTCAATTCTCCAATTCCTCCAATTTCTGATATAGATACCTAATAGATAAAAGTACATCATTACAATAGAATCTTACATTGTTAATGGACGAAACAAAGTTAATGGAAAAAACGAATGAGGGGCAAAAAAATTTACCAAACATAAACAACCATGCAATTCCCAGATATTGGGTTCAAATAACAGAACGGAATCATTTCTTCTTCAAGATGTACAAATGCATTGAATTCCATACCAAAGACTGCCTTATAAAAAACAATCTTCATCCCCATGTTAGATTTGCTTAAACTCTCAATATAGACATAGAGGATTTTCATTGAAGAAGATAGAGAATCGTATGAATGCACCTTTTGCTTTTTAGATGGTTGTTCATGTGTGTTCTTTTTCTTCAAATATACTAGCTATTTCAGGTGAAGATATCTATGTTTATACGGTTTTGCACAAGTTACTACTTCAAATAAATGGAGAACAACAAATTCAAATCAAGTAATGCCTGAAAAGTATCCACTTTCTACACGACAATCATTTCATCATCTTCCTCATTAAGCTCCAAATCTTCATCCAAAATGTGACATGCTTGCTTTACGGAGCAACTTCCTTTTACTTCAGTTTCTTTGTCCTTTGTAATTGCTTCTTCGAGTTTCGTTATCCTACCAGTTAAGAGAGCAATCATTTCACTTTGTTGACTTATTTGCATCCGTGCATTTAAAACGTCTGCCTTTTGTCCCCTTTTCGAGCATTTTGAAGTACATTGATAGGCTGATGTAAGAACCAACACTTCTAACACGCCTGGAATGCTCACGTGTCCCTAATGCACAAGTAAGCAAGTCATTTCCCCATTCTTCACTCTCGAACTATCCATTTTCACTTTTTTGCAAGTAATCCTCCTAATCATTAGTTTGAATATTTCATTAATTTCCCATCACAAAAAACCTTTATGAAACAATTAAGTATTAAACTTACAATCCTTGCAAAAATTTCTTCCAATTTTTTGTTTTCTTCAGCGCACTTTCGTGCTTTCGTCCACACGATGCCTCTAACTGATCCTTTGTCGGCACCAACCAGTTAGTCCTTCTAAAATTAATATATGTTATAAAAGCATTAAATAAAATAAGTTTAAAATCATGATAAATCATTGAGTTTACCATCTTTTCAGCAAGACCTGGATAACTCATTCTTGAGATGTTATGTGGGTATTAATTCTTCTTTGCCCTTTCTTTTTTCTCATCACTTAATTTCTGAATTTACAACAGTTTTGTATCATAAAAGGAATAATAATTAAACATCATGTAGTATAATATATATATTAAAAAAAATGTCTTACCTTAAACTCTATAGACATTCTAGATATCATAAATTGACTCCAATCTTCACGAGCAATTTTTTCTAGTTGGGGGTGGCTCATTCAACTTTTCAGGCTCGTTTTTGTATGGCTCAATAAACTCTTTGTAGACTCTACCTAACCATTGTCGCCACTTCGTGTTTGCAGACTCAATACACCCCGACTTCCATGATTTAGGTACATCGAACTATAGCTAGGAAACATTACAAACCATTACAATGCATCTTATGAAAAAAAAAAAGGATCATGTAACTGACAAAATCAAATTACACAAAAAGTAAAATATATTCTTACATTGACGTGTTCCCGTATCGTATCTTTGACTTCTTTATCCACTTTTTTCCAAGTCTTGTAAGAAATTTCCACCTTACTTCGAGCAACACACTAATATAGCTCTACATTTCAGATGACGTCGGACCATAGGGTTGTCCAAATTCATTGAATGATACAACACTTTTTTCACCTTTAGCCTTTCTCCTTGCAAGAGCAGTGAGAATCACCTATCCTCTTTGTGCTTTAATTGGCTGAGAATTTTCAGTATTCAATTCAGAATCATCACTCTTTTTAGCATCCATGTTTTCACCTGAAAACCCTGATAAAATAAGAATATCAATGGAAATTAATTACTCCCTCCGGTCTTTTACAGTTGAGTCGAAACTTTTCTACACGGGAATTAAGAAGAGTTGTTTAGTACTTTAAGTATGTTTGGTAATTGAGAAAAGAATGGGATTATGTTTATAATTACTAAGTGCTGTATTTTATTTTAATTAATGTAAAAAATGTTTTTTATTAATTAATATTTTTTTTTTCAGTTCATTTTAAATTAATTTAAAATTTTCTGGATTTTTTTTTATAAAATTATTGTTGATGTTTAAAATTAAAATAAAAACTTTTCTGAATTTTTTTTTTATAAAATTAAAACTTTTCTGGATTTATTTTAAATTAATTTAAAATTTTCTGGATTTTTTTTTATAAAATTATTGTTGATGTTCAAAATTAAAATAAAAAACTTTTCTGGATTTTTTTTTTATAAAATTAAAACTTTTCTGGATTTTTTTTTATAAAATTATTGTTGATGTTTAAAATTAAAATAAAAAAATTTTCTTGATTTTTTTTTTTATAAAATTAAAACTTTTCTGGATTTATTTTAAATTAATTTAAAATTTTCTGAATTTTTTTTATAAAATTATTGTTGATGTTTAAAATTAAAATAAAAAACTTTTTCTGGAATTTTTTTTTATAAAATTAAAACTTTTCTGGATTTATTTTAAATTAATTTAAAATTTTCTGGATTTTTTTTTATAAAATTATTGTTGATGTTTAAAATTAAAATTAAAATCTTTTCTGGATTTTTTTTTTAAATTATTGTTGATGTTTAAAATTAAAATAAAAAACTTTTCTGGATTTTTTTTTTATAAAATTAAAACTTTTCTGGATTTATTTTAAATTTTAAAATTATTTCGAGAGAGACGGCAATGGCGATAATGGAGAAATTGAGAAATTGGGGCGTAATTAGTATGTTAATTAAGTAAAATAAGGGGTACAATTAGTTGTGTGTTTAATACTTAATTTTTACCCAAAAAGGAAACGACTCAACTAGGAGAGACCGGCCCAATCGGGAAAGTGACTCAACTGTAAAAGACCGGAGGGAGTAGATTATAAGGAAAATAATATGCTAAAATTGAATAAAATTAACAAACTTGAACATGTAAAACGTACAAATAGCAAGCAATTCATCACACTAGGAGTTTTAATTGTCAATCAAAATTCCTTTGCAATCTTTACGAATGCATGGTAGTTCATTTTCATCATCACCATCATTCAAGTCTGTCATTGGAAACCCCTTGGTAAAACATTGATGACTAAGAGCAACATCTTCGTACTCCGAATTGTTTGTGAATTTAGCAAAATCTTTATTTGGAGGTGAAAGGGCATCGGACCAAATAGGATCTTCAGAGTCTTCAACATAGAATACTTGTCTCGCTTGATTTCCCAAAATGAATGAATCTAATTTGAAGCCAAGTCTATTCACATTTACTAAGGTAAACCCAAGATCGTCAACTCTCACGCCATTTTTATTTTCTACACCTTCAAACTTAAAAACTACAATCCGAAAAGCATGATAGTCAAGCTCCCAAATTTTCCCTTATAACACCATAGAATATCATATGAGAGACAACGGGATTTTTTCCTTTGCACTAGAAATCTGCATAGTCTTTGCGACCAAACTAACTCCTGAATTCTGAACAACCCGAATCGCATCAAGATCCTTTGTGTTATAAGTGACACCATTGATCAAATAACTTTGATATTTGAGAACATTTCTACTAGGTCCATGCGCCATCCACTGCAACTTTGTTGATATTTCACGTGAGGAGCGACATAAATTGGATAGTTGCATGATTCTTCACTGAGTGTATTTTGATATGTTCACCCCTACTATTTTTCAGTTGTAAGGATTCGAAGTTGAAGCAGTCGTTGGGGCCAAAAATGATTAGTGCGAGAGTTTAAAGTCTAAATATATTTTGTTGATTATTTCGAGAGTCAATTTCTTAAAAGCTATTTGTTTTAGTTATTACATTAAATTTCATGTTTAATTTGAGAACTCATATTTAGTTCCAATAATTACCGTAGTTAAATTGAATGTTTGACCCTTAGTGTGTTTAAATTATTAACATAAAAATCTTCGCTGCCTTTGTATGTAGTTGGTCATATTTATAGTTTAGGTCCATGCTATTTTGATAAAACGGAGTTTAAACTTGTTATTGCTGATCAAAAGTTTAATATTATAGGTCTATAGCTCTATTTTGTTTCGATTTTAAATGGATGTAAATTAGAAGTTTTGGTTCGTTACACGTGCATTTGTCGAACACATCGCAAATCGAGGATCTCTTTGCATCTCACTTTCTTCTCTTTTGCATAACATAAGATCCGAGCTCAGTCGTCGCCTTCTCCGATTAGTCGAAATTCCTAGATTCTCTGCGGTGCTGCTGTCTTTGAGACGCTAGCCATTTTATCTTTGCGGACGATACGCCAAAAACCGAGAGCACTACCGCGGCGTATCTCGTCTTGCGGAAAGAGGATCTTCCTTGACTCGGCTTCTTTTGTTTTACTTTCTTTCATCATTTCTTCTAATTCAGTTTCGTTTTTCTTGAGTTGTATTTTGCCTGACAATTCATATGTATTTCAGATTATTATATTTCCAACAATTTCTTCATCATTTTATTCCTAAGCTATGAATTATATCCAGAATTCAAGATTAGTTTTCTAAATCCAACCTTTGAATGTGAAAATCACGGAGTTCAAAACTCATGCAATTATTGTTAAATTTTAAACTATAAAAAGTTATAAGGAATAAATATGATGCACACAATTATTCATAATTAATTATTCTTAGAATTAAACATTACTCCTTTCTCTTGAATATAAGATTATTGGTGTTTAGTAGTGAATAATAACACATGAATAACTATAGCATAATCAGACACTCCCTTCGACTCACGATTTATGCGATCTTTCTTTTCGTTAGGGGAAATGGAGAATTTATATGAGAGTGTTTAGTGATTAAAGTGTATTGTTTAGAGAAGATATGTGGTTTAAGTATTTAACATTATTTGTAATTATTGAAATTAATTTTAGAAAATCATATTATGATTTAATTTTTTTCTTAATTAATTTATTTGTTTAATTACTGATTTAATTAAATATTTTTTTATAATATTTTAAAGTTTAGTTTGTATTGTATGAAATATTTTGTTGATAAAATTATTTTGAAAATTATTTTAATAAAAAAAAGAAAAAGATAATTGTAATTGTAAAACTAGTGTGTTAATTATTTCCAAAAAGGGAAAGGGGTCAGAAATTTTAAAACGGCCCTATAAAAGAAGCAGCTAAGAAATTGTGAGCCGGAGGGGTACTGCAAGTACAAACCTTATAAGGAAATGATGTGACATACAAGGGCGGATACAATGGAGCAGAAGGTTGCTTCAACACCCCGCTTCTCCAAAATATGGTTTTTTTATTACATCATAAATTTTTTTCAATATTTAAAAAAAAAAAAAAAATTCACCTATAGGAGTTGAAATTACTGATTTTACCACCATAGGATAAAAAAAATTTAGAACGCCTATGGCGGCATATGGGATTCTAAAAATTAATTATGGATTCTAATATATCCAATGAAATGTAAAATGTACTTGTTTCACCTAAAATTGTTCGCAATAAAACAAAATCTATCATAGTACTAGCAGATTAAACCCAAAGTCGATTCTCAAGAAAAACTTAACTGGACAAATAATCGTGAAGTAAAAACAATTAAATAAAATCATAATCTAGCCTAAATCTAGGAAAACAAGTAAAATAATTGGTTTGGTTTTTTGTTTTAAATCGTAGACAAGAAAATAAATATGCAAGAATGGAATAACAAATAAAATAAATCTAATCTAATAAACAATAAACAAGAAATAAATACAACTATCTAAACTAATTAAATCAAGCAAAAGAAACAAATCTACCAAGACATGAAATTGTAGAAAAAGCAATAACAAGTACGAATGCAAAAACGAATCTAGACATGAAAGAATTAAATCTGAAAATCTGTGAAAAATAAATCTAACTCTATAACTTGAAAAACAAAGAAAACGAATTTTGGAAAACGAATCTAAACTACAAACTCAAGAACGAACAATCAAATAAACAGAGAACTTAGGAATTAAATCTACGAAACAAGAACAATTTATTAAACGAAAATAAAGCAATAAAGAACTTACGAATTAAATGCGGAAACGAAGGAACAGGAACGAACAACGAAACTTGAACTAAATGAAAAACTTGATCTGAAATAAATCCAAGGTGATAAAACTAAAAACTAGAGAATAGGAAACTGAAAACTAGAGTAAAACTGTATCTAGTCTCGTGTCCTAATGGATATATATATATATATATATATATATATATATATATATATATATATATATATATATATATGTTGGGAATCCCTTGCAGTTTGATTTTGATGATGTTTATCGAAACCACACTTAGGCATATTTTTACTTGTTTAGGGTCAAGGCCGATAGATCGTCCTGCTACCTGTTAGTGCAGGTCGATGCTCTCTAATGTTTAAATGCAAGTTCGATCCACCCTGTAAGAGAAAGGTCGATATGATCGACCTGCCTCATTCGGATCGAGCTGGCATATCTGCCTGTCTATCGACCTTCCTTATCAAGCTTCCAGCCTGCATTGCCTTAGAAGATTTCAAGTGCTGGATTATCATATCAAGGTCGATGCTCCGCCTTCATGGAGCTACACGACCTGATCCTTGCCACGTGGTGTGCCAGCAAGGACGAATCTTCCCAACGGCTAGAAGTGAGTCAGCTTCCAACGGCTAGTGCCACGTCAGCCTGACTCCAACGGCTAGTTTTTCAAAACTGCCTATAAATACTTCAAGCCATATCGGATTCAAGTACGGGAAACTCAAGCTATCAACGCCAAATCTCTGCCCAAAACCTCTCTCAAGTTCATATCCATTCAAGTGTTCGAAATCCGATTAGTTTCCCAAACACTTGACGAAGAGAGGTTTCCGATTCCGATAAAACCCACAACGACGAAGCGTTCACTGCTGCTTGTCGTTGGTTCAACAACTTCTTCTCCGACTAGTTCGAAGTTAGAAAGTTTGTCTGTGTTTTCGCCATTGTAGAGTTTAGTCAAGCTCTGTAATTAGCGAAAGGTTGATTGTACATTTTGTACGAAAGGTTGTAAGGGTCACGACCCAAAACTCGTGTCTAGATATGTTCAGATTAGATTGTATCTAGAACTGATACTCAGTCAGTATAAATAAGAGAGAGGTGGATCCAAAAGAAAAGGGATTCTCAGGTCGAGTCGGCCTGACGTGGATGTAGGAGGGTTTCTCCGAACCACGCTAAATCGCGGTGTCTCTCTCTCTCTCTCTCTCTCTTTATTTATCGCCCTTATATTTCATTATCAACCTGACGAGCATCAACCTGCATTTCACGCATCAACCTGCTATCTACTTTCAGCCTTAAGATTTTTCAAAGAGTAAATCAACCTCCACCAACTTCCGCATTAACAACAGTTTGATAAATCAAGCTTGATACCATACGAGCTTGATAGATCAAACTGCCTCTGATAGGTTCGACCTTGACAATCGACCTGATTTTATAAAAGTGAAAAACGGTTGGTTATTGGTGTATTCCCCCCCCCCCCCCCCCCCCCCATACACCAATTACTCTTTCTCGGGACCAACAAGTGGTATCAGAGCAGTGGTTCTTTTGACCGCTGCTTTGCATACTAAAAGTTCTTTATCAAACTTTTGGTCATTTTGAACCGATCCTTTAGAAAATCTTTTTCATTCATACATATCATATTATTTGCTATGGAGGCTTCTCTTCTCAGGGTTTGTGAAGACTTCTCCATTCAAGGCTATGAAGACTGGAGTTTCCGAATCAAGATGTGTCTCAAGGCACATCACGTCCTTATGTGGGATATCATCGAGAATGGACCCTCCCCCATTTACGCAGCGAAGATTATTGTGGATGGAACAGCCCCCGGGGAGGCTACATACGAGAAAGTCCTCAAAAATCCTCGCGACTATACAACCGAGGAAAGGAAGGAGGCCAGCCTCGATGATTATGCAAAGGGACTCATCTCCAGCACCGTGAAGGGCGTCTACCTGGCCAAGATCCGAAATCTTGAAACCGCCAAAGAAATGTGGGACACCCTCTGGTCCATCAGCCTTGGTTCAGAGGAAATGAAAGAGAACAAGCTGTCCATGGCGTGCAGCAAGTTCGATGACTTCAAGATGGTTTCGGGTGAAACCATAGAAGCAATGAAAATTCGCTTCACCGAGATTATTCTCGAAGTCGCTGCAATCAACCCATACAAATATACGCAGCGCGAGAAGAATCTTAAAGTGATATGTGCCCTTCCCGCAAATTGGCACGTATACGCCGCCATGCATCCAGCCCGTTCGGATTTCAACTCCCTCACCACTGAAGATCTTTTCGACATTCTTGTCGGAAATGAATATGAGATGATCCGCATCCATGGATCAACACAGCCTTCCACCAGCAAGAAGGCTGATGAAAAGAACGACAAGGAGGTAGCTTTCAAGGCCGACTCAGCCTCTGCTACTACCCCAAGCACGATTGACGAATCCATCGTCAAAAAGTTCGAGAAGATGACTCTCGACTATGCTCTCGCTGCTAGGAGAAATGAGAAGCTCCTAGGAAAGGTTGTCAAATACAAGAAGTTCTACCGTGACAACAAGCGAAACTTCTCAAACCGCAACCACGACCGCCCTGACAAAAAGGGAGAAGGTAAACCCTCAACCTTCAATTCTTCTAACACACCCGAGGGTGGTTGCTTTGGTTGTGGCAGGCCAGGTCACTACAAGACCGATTGTCCAGATTTGACCAAGGCCGAGAGAGACGAGCTCCGTGTAAAGCGTGACAAAAAGCTCAAGGAACAACGAGCTGCTATGATCGCCGAAGAAACAAAGGAAGCTCACCTCTCTGACAGCTCGTCAAGTGATGACGAGGGTTACATCGCTTTCGACGAAAGTGATGATGAAGAGTGTTTTGTTGGAGAACTCCAACAAACCATGGGATCATCAAAGGTAGTTCCTCAATCCATTTCACTTTCTTTCTCTGACGATGAATGTGCAGAAGAAGGTGAAGAACTATCCGAGGCTGTGTCTTGGGAAGAAATCAAGAAGCAGCTCGACGACTATGCCGATCTCGTGGATACACTCAAAGAGGTCGTTGAAGATAATGCTGAGCTTATGGACAAAAATGAAAAATACAAGCTAGCATTAGAAGAAAGGTTCACTCCCTATGCTGAAGAAAAGGAAAGGGAGATCGAAGCCCTAAAGTCAAAGGTTGAAGAATTGACTTTACGGGTCAAGGAGTTCGATACCAGGGAGCTCGAGAAGGACGAGTCCCTCAAGACCAAAGATGCCGAAATACACAGCCTTACCTCAAAATTGGCTGACTTGGTAATTCGACACGAACTCCTCGTGAAAAAGGAAGAAAAACTTCAACTCACCTTGAGTCAGTTGAAGAAAAGCGGAAAGAAATTAGAAGAGGTCCAATCCATGCAACGCAATCCGCGTGATCACTCTGGGATTGGATTCAACGGAGAATCCAAGAAAAGCAAGGACAAAGACTGCGAGATCACGTTCGTGAGAGCGCAGCCTAAATCGAAGAGTGTTCGGAAAGCTCATCAAGCTCTCCCAGATAAGATGGTCAAGTTGAAGAATCCAGTTCGACAGCCCCAAGCCATCCTCCTAAAGCAACAAAAGAAGGAACAGCCTGTTCCTCAAAGGAAAGAGAGTCGACCTGTCCAGCAACGTCGACCTGCCCCCTATCATCAAAATCAGGCTGTTCACCAAGGGCGATACCAAGGCCAGTACTATGAAAGGCCGTATCACCCTCAGTTCTTCTTTCCTGCTCATCAAGGTTGTCACTGCCACTACTCTCATCAGTCAAACTTTCAAGACTGGCAGTATCAACCTGGTCTTCGCGAAGAGCAGTATTATCAACCGCGTCGCCCTCGCTCAAAGAAATCCAAGGCTTCAAAGCCCAAGACCGCCACTGCCTCGTCCTCAGCCTCGGATAGAAGCAGACCGGCGAAACAGATCTGGGTCCCAAAGGCCGTTCCCGCAACCGATGTAGCACCCAATCTCAAATGGGTCGCTAAGCTTAACTAATTGCAGGTTGGGAAGGCTCAAAGAAGGAGCCAAGCAGCTCGTGGAGCTGTATGGATCATTGATAGTGGATGCTCAAAGCACATGACGTGTGACAAAACGCTACTATCAAATTATCAAGAACGAGACGGGCCACTTGTAACCTTTGGAGGAAATTCTAAGGGACTTACGAGAGGCCAGGGCGATCTAAAGGTTGGTAAAACAACTATTTCTAACGTCTCGTATGTTGAAGGTCTTAATCATAAATTATTCTCTGTGTCGCAATTCTGCTCGAGTGGTAAACGAGTAGAATTCACCGCTAACAAATGTCTCGTGAAAAATGAGGAAGGAGAAATTCTTCTTACCGGAATTTTGCAGGATAGACTCTACATTGTTCAATGGAATGATTGGATAGAGAACTGCCTGGTCACAAAGGCTGATTCTGAGACAAGCTGGCTATGGCACAAGAGGTTGAGTCACTTAAACTTCAAGGCCATCAACAAGCTCGCACGCAACAAGCTGGTGAACGACCTGCCAGATCAAGTTTTCGATCGCGATCACATCTGTAAAGCCTGTCAAGCTGGAAAGCAAACAAGATCATCCTTTCCAAGTGTGACGGCGCAAGCTTCAAATCGAATTCTTGAGCTTCTCCATCTCGACCTCTTTGGTCCAGTCACTCCCTTGAGTATAAACTGTAGAAAATACGCTCTCGTTATTATAGATGATTATTCTAGATTTACGTGGGTTATTTTCATGTACAAAAAGAAGGAGACTTTGGAGAAGCTACCTGCGTTGCTGAGCAAACTGTGCAATCAAAAGGAGAAATCCATCATCTCCATTCGATCCGATTGAGGCACCGAATTTATCAATGCGATGATCGAAGAATATTGCACAAAGAGTGGAATTCATCATCAAACTTCAGCTGCACGCACACCTCAACAAAACGGCGTAGTGGAATGCCGTAACAGGTCGCTGAAGGAAGCAGCTCGTACCATGTTGGATGAAACCAACCTTCCAAAGAAGTTTTGGGCAGAGGCCGTTAACACAGCCTGCTATACCCAAAACAGGTCGATCATCACTACCCGACATGGAAAGACTCCATACGAGCTGTGGAACAACAAGCTCCCCAGGTTAAAGTATTTTAAAGCTTTTGGGTGCTTGTGTTACATTCATAACAATCGGAAATCACAATTAAAAACTTTTGATAGCAAGGCCGATCCAGGAGTATTTTTAGGATACTCGGAGGTTAGCAAAGCTTATAGAATTTTTAATAAGAAAACCTTAGTTGTGGAGGTAACACCTCATGTTGTATTTGATGAATCTACTTGTCTGTACAGAGAGTTAAGTACAGGTTCAGATCAGTCCGCTGCTAACAGGCCGTCTAACTCCCCCATTGACGACCTGCTAGTATGGGCACCTAATGATCTAGAGGAAGAGGATCAATCGGATCTAAAGGTCACACAGCAAAGGGGAAGTGATGCAAGTAATGTTCATACTTCGAGCTGTAATACATCAGCCGGACTTAACCAGGCTGATCCCCCTCCCTCAGTTCCCCAGACTGATGCTGTTCACGACCTTACATCCCAAATCGAGCAGCTCGACAACACTATGGAGCAGCTCAACATCCAGGCCGAACAGCAGCCTGATCAACAGCCCGAGCAACAGCACGTTCCCACTGATCTGGAGTTTGACGAACCCATTAATGAGCCCGATCCAAACATTTCAAATGAAGAAAAAGCACGACGCAGACGTTGGATCGATGCTCATCCAAAAGAGCTCATTGTTGGGAACCCAAACCAAGGAGTGCGAACAAGAAGGACGATTGGTGAAAGTGCACTATTAAGTTGCTATCTCTCTCGCATAGAACCCAAAGATGCCATTGAAGCTCTTCGAGATGCTGACTGGATTCAAGCCATGCAAGAAGAACTCAATGAATTCAAAAGAAATGAAGTATGGTCTCTAGTTGATCGTCCTTATCATCAGGGCGTCATTGGAGTCAAATGGGTTTATAAGAACAAGAGAGATGAATCTGGAGAAGTTGTCAGAAATAATGTCCGACTGGTAGCAAAGGGTTACTGTCAACAAGAAGGAATCGACTATGATGAGACGTTTGCCCCCGTTGCAAGATTAAAAGCTATAAGGCTGTTTCTAGCTTATGCCGCTCATCAACGATTCAAAGTCTACCAGATGGATGTTAAAAGTGCGTTCCTCAATGGCGTTCTCGAAGAGGAAGTCTATGTGGAACAACCTCCATGATTCGAGGAGGGTGATTCAAGCAAAGTCTATAAACTGCACAAGGCCGTCTACGGTCTTAAGCAAGCTCCTCGAGCTTGGTATGAGACGCTATCATCCTTCCTCATCGAATCAGGATTCAAGCGTGGTTCAGTCGACAAGACGTTATTCACTATCAAAGTGAATGAATATATCCTTTTAGTACAAATTTATGTTGATGATATTATTTTTGGATCTAAATCTCCCATTTTGTGCGAGAAATTTGGTAACCTCATGACCGAAAAATATAAAATGTCTATGATGGGGGAAATGAATTTCTTTCTAGGGTTGCAGGTCAAGCAGTCCGATGAAGGAATCTTCATTAGCCAAACAATGTACGCACACGAGCTGATCGACAAGTTTGGTGTCAAAGACAGCAAGCCTGTTAAAATACCGATGCTCTCTGGTGGGAAGATCGACCCCGATCCCGAAGGAAAACCTGCCAACATAACTCAGTATAGGGGTATAATTGGTTCATTACTTTATCTAACTGCAAGTCGACCTGACATCACTTTTGCAGTTGGAGTGTGTGCTCGATTTCAAGCTAATCCGAAGGAATCCCACTTGGAAGCAGCAAAGAAAATTCTTCGTTACATCAAAGGAACCACAAATTTAGGTCTTTGGTATCCTTGTGATGATAACTTGCAGCTTACAGGTTATTCAGATTCTGATCATGCAGGGTCCAAGCTCGATAGGAAATCTACCTCGGGTACTTGCCATTTTCTCGGAAACAAGCTGATATCATGGTTTTCGAAGAAACAAACTTCTGTAGCCACCTCCACCACAGAGGCCGAGTACATGGCCGCAGGGAGTTGTTGTGCACAAATCTTGTGGATCAAACAACAACTCAAAGATTATGAAGTTGAAGTCAGTGAAGTGCCTATATTCTGCGACAGCTCGAGTGCCATCGCCATTACTCAAAATCCAGTCCTTCATTCAAGATGCAAGCACGTGGATATTCGACATCACTTTATTCGTGATCATTGGAAAAGAAGAATGTGGTTATTGAGAAGATACACGCTGACATTCAACGAGCTGATATCCTAACCAAACCCCTAGCCGAAGAAAGATTCAAAATGCTATGTGGAAAGCTAGGATTATTGAATGTGGAGTCATCAGGCCGATCGTAAGCCTACAGGCCGTCATTTCCTCAACAGCCTACCACCTCCTTCAAAAGTTTGTTCGGGACCAACAATCGGGACGAACAGGCCGATATTAAGGGGGAACAGGCCGTCAACTACTCAACAGGCCGTTACCATTTGAAAAGGGAGTTACTATTTGAATAGGTCGTTTGTCAGGCCGTTACCTTCAAACAGGCCGAACGCGACGACGTTGAAGTACAAGTCTCTGGTGTGCTTGAACACGAGGAAATCGCTGACGTGCAAGGCGTGGGATTCGACGAATTCCGACCATCCTTGGTCGAAGAAACACATGAGATCGATGAGTCTGCCGTCGCCTCGTATCCCTTCCTACAGGCCGATGACAGACCGTTCTCGATCAAAAGGCCGTGTCTGTCAACAGGCCGTCTCTATCAACAGGTCGTGTCTGTCAACAGGCCGTGTCCATCAACAGGCCGTCGACTATTCAACAGATCGACCTGTGTTCCTCAATTGAGGGGGAACACTTGCCCAAAATGATCCATCATTTGAGGGGGAACAAAGGCCGATGAATACCAGGCCGATATCATAAGTCCAGGCTGTCTCACCTCGCCAGACCGATATCACAAGTCCAGGCCGATCATTACGACAGGCCGTTCACTGCCACAAGGCCGATATCATCAGGCCGATATCAACCTGAATGCAACTACATTTATGAAGGAAGAATCAAAAGGGCAGTATCACCCTTTTGTCTTATAAACTTCTTGAATACGCATTGAACTCTTCATTTATTATTGATATTTATTTCTCAATGCTTTACATAATTTAAGGGTCTGTTAGGTTGCAGAAAATAAGAAAAAGGGAGTAATGATTACCATTTTTGTAACACATCTAGTCAAGTGTCAAATATTGACACATTGACCAATGTTGCATTTAATTCCCTGCCACTTTTCTGAAAAAGCGCCATATTTCGCACGTTTCCTTACCTCACGCGCGGATGTGAACCGTTTCACATTCCACGCGCTTTAATCGTGTGGACGTGGGTAAGAGGGAAAGCTTTAACCCTTTCAAATTCGAACGATCTCAACCGTTCAAATTTTCTATATATGTCATGCAGTTTCTTTAAAAACATTACTTACCTTCTTCATTCTTCTCTGCAAAACCTAGTTCTCCATTCTCTGCAAAATCTGCCGCCGTCGTGTTCTGTGTTTTCTACTTTCTCACTCTCTGTATCAAATCACAAGCCGTGGTTTGTGCTCTTTTCACCGATTAAGTTTTAATTTCCTGTCAAGTTCTATATTGTTTTTCTAACCTTTCTCGAAAAATTTGCAGGAAAAACAACAATGGCAGAAAACGTTTCTACCTCCGGTCGAAAGGAATTGCAGTGGTCAGAAATTGAGGACTACTTGACGGCCCGCATCAAGTTCGAGCCCTACATGGTGCGCGAAAACTTTGGTTTTCGCGATCTTGATTCCATGTTTGCCCTGGTGGAGACCTGCTTTCCATTCCACCAAATCATCTCCACCCGGCCGGCCAAAAATCTTCCCAAGCTTGTGGGTGCTTTCTTCTACAATTGGAATGAAGGCGATTCCGTGTCTACCCACACCGTCTCCCTCGGAACCCAGAAGGCCATGATCACCATCAACATTCTTGACGCCGTTAAGGCAGCCTTCGGTATTGGGGAAGGAGGGACGATGCAGCTCTCGGAAATTTCTCGAGATCAACTGCAGCAGGTTACAGATCGCGTGCTGATTGAGCAAAGGCAGTACGTGCCGATATCCTTCAAGAGGAACGAGCTCCGACCCAAATACCGACTCTTGATGGACTTCGTGCAGAAGTGCTTTCTAGGGCACATCGGGAATTACGACCAGGTCACCCCATTCAAGTTTCAGATATTGGCGGCCGTAATTCTCGACCTGCCCATTAGTTGGGCCAAATTGATGGTCTCCCTGCTCTGGGAAGAGGCCAGGCAGATCGTCTGCGAGACAGAGGGAGAGGCCGTAGTGAAAGTGTCTCTCCACAACGAGAAAAGGCCGATTCGCCTTGGGACGAAGGCCACCTGCATTATCATTTCCTACTTCAAGAATAGGAAATGGTCCAATGAGCCAGCCTTCCCCCCTCTGTTCATTCCAAAAGATCTCCACCAGCTGGAGATGGCGATAGGGGTGGCGCCGCAGATTTACTATAACTCCCCAGACAATGTCAGGGCGCACCTCGCCAAGACCGGCGAATCCAAGGTCGGTTGGAGGATTCCAGCTCGACCCACTCAAAAGAAGAGGAAGGCCGATGTCTACCTGGTTCCCTCTCGCCCTGCCAAGAAGGCACCACCTGTGAAGAAGACTCCTCCACGGAGGACGCAGTCGGCCTCCGGAGATCCGCCCAGGCCGCTTCACAGGATTCTCCCCGTGCAGTTCGAGGAATCTGCACCTCACAGGGAGCCATCACCCTCTCCATCGCTTTCTCATTCAGCCGAACGGACTCTGTTGGTCCCGGGTTGTTAATAGGAAAATACGTAGAGGGGGGGGGGGGGTGAATACGTATTTTGAAGTTTTTCAACTTCAAATCCCTTAACTCAGAGTAACAAGTAAAGAGCTCGCTTGAAACTTAAGACCTAGCTGAAGCTAGATCTACAGTACGTAGCTAGCCTGCTTGACCGAAGTGAACACTCGATCAAGAGGGAGTCTTTACTCGTGTGCAGAATTTGGTGAGCTAAATCTTTCCTAAGTATTTGAAATTTCCAGATTAAGTTTGTTTAGATGCAATATGCAATGAATAATCAAATAAATAAGAGTTTAGGGTTAGAGAAATACGACACAAGGATTTATAGTGGTTCGGAGATAAAGCTCCTACGTCCACTTGTTGCACGACGGCAACTGTTCTTTTCACTCAAGAACTTGAAGGTTACGGGTTCTTCAAAAACCTGGTCGAGATCGGGCTTCACTCGCCTGGATCAAACGATTGACGTAGTGATTGCGGGTTCACTACACAAACCTAATAAAGACTGGAAGCTTCACTTGCCTCAGTCAAACAGACAGGGAGATTACGGGCTCTCCTTACAGCCTAGTTTCGATCGAGCTTTACACAAACGATGTAAGTGTAAGCTTGGATCTCAACTCCACGATCGAGGCTTCTTCAATCGATGAAGGAAGGGCCTTGGATCTGGACAACCTAACAACGACACTCAAAAACCTAACAGACAGAGTTTAGGGTTTTTGGTTGACGACACACTAGGAAGAGCTCTTTACAGTAGATGCAAAGTAGGCTAGAGCTCTTCTTCTAAGCTTGGATATTTGAAGTGGGCTTAGACTCTAAGTGTGAAGGTTGTGAAGACGAGTTCCGATGAACTGGAAACTCGGAGAACACTTGTAAACAAAGACTCGAAGATTGCTAGAAAGCTGGGGAGTGTTTGTTTGCTGTATGCGCTCGAATGCTCAAGTAGTGTTCTATTTCACTTCGTCTTCATCCTTCACTATTTATAGGCGGAGGGTTGGCTGAGATCCGTTGCTTGGTTGGTGGCCTTGTCCCTCCTCCTCTCGACAGTACTTGTACAGGCTGTATGCTTTTGCAGATGCGCAGTTTGTCCGTTTGCCAAATCTGGCTAAACTCCAATTTCAACAGTAACTGGAGCGAGCTAGTACTGTAGCGGCGCCCTGTCGGCCTGGCAGTCAACTCTTCCGCTCCACTCCGCTTTCGACACGTGGAGATCTTGTAATTAATGCTACGATCTCCTGTTAACTGGAGTTCAAAATATGAGCGGGAGTCGCGCTATCGCTTTCTGGTAGGTAGTGGCTCGCTTCGCTTTGAAGTTGTAGCGTCCGCTTTAGTTGAGTCACTTCGCAGTCATTCTGTAGTGAGCCGCTTCGGGAAATAAAAGTTCCCTAGTGACTACTTAGGAAATTGCTGACTGGCTTTGACTTTATACTGTAGCGCTCGCTTCGCTTCGCTTTGGCTTTGAACTGTAGCGCTCGCTTCACTTCGCTTTGGCTTTGAACTGTAGCGCTCGCTTCGCTTCGCTTTGGCAGACTCACTTCGAATCTACTGTAGTGATTGCTTCGCTACACTGTTCTTCGGCACGCTTCACTTCAGTTGCTAGACTTGCTTCGCTTTGGAAAACATACTCAAGCGAGTGGTCTTCGCTTGAAATTTTGAAGCCTAATCTAAGCAAAATAAAAGAGCCATCCTAACAGAGTAGGCTTTTAGAAAAATTCTAACTTATTAACTACATCAAGATGGGTCGCTTGGGAACATAACGCTTTGGGGTTTTGGGATCAAATCAAAACACTAAGATATCCCTTATAAGTTCCCCCTTAACATATTCGTTCTTAACAATTCCCAACAATTTCCCCCTTTTTGATGATGCCAAAACCCATACGACTTAGATAAAAATAAATCTAGTCCATCTAACCGTGAAGGGAACTCCAAGTGACTGCTTCCTTTGCAGTTTCGTTTGTAATTTTCTTTTAAGTTCCTTTCCCTTTTTTTTTTTCGGTTAAATTAATGAGTTTGTAGCAAAAATGTAAAGTCATTCACAAAGCGAGTAAATGACACAGAAGAGACAGAAATAAAAGTGAGATAGATGAACAAGCAGTTCACAAAAAGATATATTAAGAAGCTTGAAACTCAAAGGTTTCCTGCAGCTTCATCCTCCTTCTCCTTCTCCTTTCCATCTTCCTCCTTCTTCATCTCTTCTTCAGCAGCAGTGTCCACATAAGCTGATAAAACTTTTGATTCCATAGAGTCAACTGTGTGGATACTAGGTCTTCTCCATGCACTTTCCAGCTTGAAAGCTTCAGTCACTTCATCATCTATGACCCCTCTATCTGGAATGTCAGTGCCTGGATGATAAGGCATGGGGAATTCCTTTAGAGCAGGAACCTTGACGACCAGAGGTTTGGGCTGAGCCAATTCAGCAGTGGTGAAGATCTTCCTTCGCAGCTTCTCATCATATGCGCAGAGAAAATTGCTGAGAGCACTCATCCGAGAGCAACGATCCTGAAGTGGCACTACCTCCCAAAAATAGTATGCTTTGATGAATAGGCTCTTGTAGTCAAGCCACAGATCGCGCAGATCTCTCGGGATGAATTCTTCAATTTCTCTGGCGTCCGGATGTTCATTCCTCCGCTTGGCCAATTCCTCCTCTGACCTGCTTGACAGTTGAGCCATAGTCTGTTTGAATTTTGCTCCCGACTCGCTGTTCCACGATGGACGCTTCTCATTGAGTCGTTTGCGAATGTAATCTTGCTCCTCCTTGAGAGGATATCGACCAGACTCAACCATCTCCATTGTAGTCACGTCGCATGCATCAAATATGGCTTGAGCTTCACATGCTTCGGACTCATCTGGCATGAAGGGAATAAAGGCACTGCGCACTAGTGAAGACTGGATCAGTATCACTTCACTGAAGTGCTCCTCGATCCGTGCGTCAATTACTTGGAGTCGCCTTTCATTACTCCTCTTCTTCCTCTCGCTTTTGCTCCTTCCCTCTTCTCTTTCCTTCCTCTTTCTCTCCTCTTTCTCTGCCCTTGAAGCCACTGCTTGCTTGACCTTTTGGCGCTTGGCCGCGGGGTCATCTCCTTTTGTCTCCGGAGCAGTTCGCTTCACTGGCAGCTTAGGTAATGGGGGTGGCGGCATATCCTTCTTCGTAGCGGTAGCTGAAGTGAGTGCGGCTGACGAAGCTGGCGCGGCGGTTGAAGCGGGCGCTATGGGTGTAGTGGCCGCTTCGGAACTGGATGAAGCACCTGCAGCAATAGAATTTTTTGTTAGTTTAAACAACTGCTCCATCTCCCACGCCAAGGCAGCATCCTTCTCCACCTGCACCCTCTTTTCCTCCTTCGTTATTACAGTCACTGGAGGATGCCGTGCAATAGAAGCACTCAGCCCTTTTTCCTGAAGCGGCCTCCTAGGCTCTTCGGGCTTTTTCATTAACTCCTCCTCCGTGAGTTTCGTCTTGCCCAGAGCCCTCGCTTCGTCTACTACATCCTTCCAACATCATCTCCACACCAACTCTGCTTCCCCCTAAACCTCCAGCTCCTCCTAGCTTCACCTGCACCCTCTTTTCCTCCTTCGTTATTACAGTCACTGGAGGATGCCGTGCAATAGAAGCACTCAGCACTTTTTCCTGAAGCGGCCTCCTAGGCTCTTCGGGCTTTTTCATTAACTCCTCCTCCGTGAGTTTCGTCTTGCCTAGAGCCCTCGCTTCGTCTACTACATCCTCCTTTTCACCGGCAACACTGCCTCCTTCCAACATCATCTCCACACCAACTCTGCTTCCCCCTAAACCTCCAGCTCCTCCTAGCTTCACTTGTCCTTCCCCCTTTTTGGCATCATCACTGCCAGGGGTTAGGATCATTGATTTTCCGGAAATGGTTTGGTGAAGCGAGTTGACAGTGTTGAAAATGGCCTCCAACATCTTTTCGGCTTTTCCAACAGTTGGAGCCACCAGATCAGCAGTTTTGATTGAGATTTCTTCGAGTAGATACTCGCACTGCTTCTCTCTCTCCACAACTGATGCCATCATCCTTTCTAAGGGTTCCACTTCTCTGAAGCGAGCCTCCAGCTCCGCTTTGATTTCCCTCCTTATATCTGCCTTCTCCTCTTGCAGGTTGAAGTACCAAAATTCCTGAGCCGCTTGAAATTCAGCTTGCATTGTCTCAAGGCTCCTCTCTCTCTGGTTTAGAGAGAGATGGAATTCGGCACTTGCAGCCATCTTCTCTGTGTAAGCTTCGCCCAGCTCCTTGACCTATTCCAGAAGTAGAGTTAATTCTGCATTCCTTAGGTCAATAGCTTGCGCACTCTTTCTCCTACTCTCCAGCTCCTTTTTATCAGTTTCACTCTCTTGCTTGAGCAGCTTCATCTCAGTCTTAAGAGAGTCCAGAGCCTTTTTCGTGCTCAGTAGCTCACTTCCCGTCCTTATCAGCTCCTCCTCTCTCTTCTCATACTTCTCTTTCACCTTCTTCAACTCCTTCTCCAACTCCTTCTTTTCTTTGCCAACTGAGATCAGTTCGGCATTGACCTTCCTCAAGCGGCTCCTTTCCCCATCAAGCGAGCCCTTAAGTTCGGTGATTGTTGTAGATTGCTCTCCCACCAACTTTACCTGCGCCTCCAGCGCCTTTTCCTTCTCCTCCAATAGCCTCTCCTTCTCCTCCACCTTTTCCTCCAACTCCTTTTTCTTTCTGTCAAAGTCTTCTCTGAGACTAATGACCTCCCCCGCCTTCCTCTCCATTTCCTCACTCTTCTTCGTTATCTCGCTTTGAAGGCTAGCGATCTCCGCATCCTTCAACTCCACTTCCTCCTTATACTCTCTGATGAGCTTCCTTTCATGGGATGAGGGCACTCGCTTCGGAACTGTGGCGAGTGGATATGATTCTTTCACCTTAGCATCCAGCTTCTCCCAGAAGCTGGTCCCTTCAAGGAAGGCATGGAAGCCATTTTCGCCAATGAAGTTGAGTATCTTGGCTTCCATTTGAATCAGCTCCTCCTCTGTGAAGGCTTTGAGGAGCCTGAAGATTTTGTAGTACTCCGTTCCTCGATACGTGATGTACATCAGAAAGTCGACTACATTGGTGTAAAACACGTCGCTCCATGCAACGTTCGCGGAGCGAAGATTGTAGCGAAGATTGATTGTCTTAGCGGCTTGCTCTCTGTCTAGGACATAGCGTTTGAGAGCCCGCTTGTGTACGGTGAGGGCAGGGGTTATGAATTGAGGAATGATGGGAAGTTCTCCTACAGTTTGGGCGGTATCGGCTGTAGCTGCCGATGTCGAGAGGGATTGGGTAGGTGATGAGGTTTCTTGGGTTTCTGAAATTTGAATGGCTTCAGTGGGTGGTGGTTGAATGGTTTCGGTGGGTGGTGGTTGTATCGGCTGGGATTGAAGTGGGGTGAATGTAGTGTAGGCAGCAGCTTCATCTGTGCTGAGGAATGGAACAGTGGGGATGTGAAAAGAAGATGCTGACTCTTCTTCATGGGGAGAGAGGGGGGTTATCTGTTTTAGTGGTTGTTGGGTTGATGAAGATTGAGGTTCTGGTATTTGGGTGGACTGGGCTTGGATTTGTAGTGGCTGGGGTTGAGTTTGTAAAGGCTGGGGTTGAGTTACTTCAACGTTCTCAAGCGGCTTCTCCAATGCCTCGCTTTCTTGAACGATTGAAGCGACTCGCTTCATTTTCTTCTTGCCTCGCTTGGGCGCGGCTTGCTTCCCTGGTGAAGCGACCGGCCTAGCTTGGCTCACTTCAGCTTGCCTTTCGGCAACTGGTCTAGCAATGGGCACTTCCACCTTGAGAAGTCCCAGATCCATCAGAATCTTCGTTTTCCTCCACGTATCGTAGAAGATAGTCTGCTTGTTGTATATGGTCGTGTCGGAATCCGGCCATATTTTCTCTGGAAACTTCATCTTCAGTGCGACAGACAGTCTTGAAAAGAATTTCAATTTTCCCTTGTGGAGAATTTTATTTGGAGTTCCTGGCACAAACGCAAAATCTTCAGCAACCTCGTAGATTTGCTTGAGAAACCACCCGTGCCAGTTAAATTTTGTTCCGGCGAGACTGTCGACGATCATGGTGGTCCCGATCAGTTTCGTCTCCGACAGCGTATCGAGGGATCCGACATAGCATGCGATACTCTTCGTAAAGAGTTCGCAGATGAGATTGAAGGGTTCCTTCAAACTTTTACGAATATTGGCCTCCTTGAAATTCGGATCTGCTCCGGCGGCTGCGAATCGTCCATATTGAACTTCGGCCGAAAATCCCAAATCCAGCAGGGAATCTCCTCCTTCCCTCGGCAAATCGAACACACTGATTAAATCGTTCAAATCCACCTCCACTGGTTTCTTGGACTTAGGATCTGTAAATGATGAAGTATTTTGTTCCTTCTTCAAGTTCAGTAGGATTTCTCCCACTGCCTTTGCCAGAATCTTTGTCAGCACCAACGTTATAAACTTCCATAGACCGGCCGTGGTCACAGCTCTACGGAAGAAACCATTTCTTTCGATGACGATAGGGTCGAGATGGGGCTCGACGTTGATGTGCTCGCCAACATTTGTCATGAACTGCTCCATCGTCTCTGTATTCTTTTTCTTCCTCATGGTGGTTTTTGAAAGAATTTGAATGAGGTTTTAACGATGAAAATCAAGGGTTGAGACTCGTGAGTTGCAGAGATTGCAAATCTAAGCACGAGAATGGCAATTTTAGAAGGCTGTGAAAGGTTCTGCGGTTCTGCCTCGTCCCATATATATAGAGTTAGGTTTCGTCTGACGTGGCAAGGGTAGAACGGTAATATTGCCGTAAATCCTGTAGGTAGGCGGCGGACGTGCGGTGATGGATCTGATGTGTCCGGCGTCACCACAGTAAAAGTGAACCACCACTTGCTCGGCGTCTCCACGTGGCCTGCTGCGATTGGGTTGTCTTATACGGCGCTTATCCAACGGTTGCAGATTGGGGGCTGTTGAGATTCGATGGCTGGATCTTCTCCGCCGTTTCCCGCTTCAAATTTGAAGTGAGAACCACGCGCTCGTTATTTCCGCCGTTCCTGATTCTGCATTAAATACTTGGCAGAAAGTGAAATAGGCACTCGAGTGCAGACAGCTCATACTCGCTTCGTGCCCGCTCGCTTCGAGTTGGGCCGCTACGCCTTGACTCGCTTGAGAGGCATTCGCTTTGAGTGACTGTTCCGCACTCGCTTGCGATGGCTAGCTTTGAGTGACGTGGCACTCGTTTGGCCATCTGAAGCGACTGGAATAAGAAATTGAATTTCTTTGCTTAATTTTAAAATGTTTCTGACTTACATACTTCGAGGATAAACAAGAGTGTTTTCCTCTTTGTATTTGTGTCAGATTCATTTCATATTTTCCACGTAGTGAGTGAAGGTTTCTAGCACGCTTCGGCTCACTTGGTGTACTTAAAATTGAGACACTTACCAGTCAATCTCACTTCGTAGGAGATTGATACCACAAATTGAAGACTTCATGTTGAATTAGATACCACTTGTCGAATGCTACACGTTGAATTAGATCTTCATGGCATTCATCTTCATGGCATTCATCTTCCTCTACGAATTAGAGAGTCCTCCATCGAAGTGAATGAGGGAGAAAATGAATATAGTACACAAGCTTACTACAACCCGAAGGGAGCATCACGTAAGTGTACTTATTCACGACGAATGGGGGATGAGTACAAGTCCTTATCTCAGAGCAGAAATGGACAGGATGACAATGAGAATGCTCTGACAAGACAATCTCGTATTTTACGCAGAAGCATGTCACCAGCCCTGCAACCTTTTGTATAAAAAGGTAAACCTTCAAGCTTTCCTACAGACTAGAGAATGAATCTGTAGTCGACTCGCTTTGACCCAAGCTAGGGCAAATTGAAGCGATGCAGAATTCAAGATAGCAGCATTCTTAGCTCGCTTTGGAAGTAGCTTGCTCCGAGAGAAGCATTAGTTCCCCCTTAACCATATACTTAACAATTCCAATAAGTTGGTAGGGAACTTCTTCCAATACTCCACCTTTCTCCACCTTACTTCATTTTCTTCAAGCGAGTGGAGTTTGAAGTGACTCGCTTGAGTTGGTGAAGATACGAAGCGAGTGACACACAAGAGAATAAGCGGTCACTTTTTCGTGCATCCTGGAACTAGCATTCTTCACCAGGGTCTAATAACCCTAATTCCATGCATAGCTGGTTGAATCGAGACTCAGCTAGAGGCTTGGTGAGGATATCTGCTCGTTGGAGATCGGTATGAATTTTCTCGAGCTTGATATCCTTCTTCTCGACATGATCACGAATGAAATGATGTCGAATTTCCACATGCTTGCATCTGGTGTGAAGCACTGGATTCTGCGAGATACATATGGCACTGTTGTTGTCGCAGAAGATTGGAATTTCATTCGCTTCAACTTTGTAGTCCTTCAACTGCTGACGAAGCCATAGGATTTGAGAACAGCAGCTTCCTGCGGCCATATATTCAGCTTCAGTTGTTGAAGTGGCTACGCTGGTTTGCTTCTTTGAGAACCACGAGATCAGCTTGCTTCCCAAGAACTGACATGTGCCCGAAGTTGACTTCCTATCGACTCGGCATCCTCCATAGTCAGCATCGGAATATCCAGTGAGCTCAAAATTGTCCTCCGCTGGATACCACAGCCCCATGTTGACAGTGCCCTTCAAATATCGAAGAATCCTTTTGGCAGCTTCAAGATGGCTGTGCTTGGGGTTGCTTTGGAAGCGAGCGCAGACTCCGACTGCAAAAGCAATATCTGGCCTACTTGCAGTGAGATAGAGTAGTGACCCGATTAGGGCACGATAATCTGTAGGATTTACAGATATTCCTCCTTCGTCTGGCTCCATCTTCCAGTTGGTATTCATTGGAATCTTCACAGCTTTAGCATGTTGAACACCAAACTTGGCAAGCATATCTCGAGTATACTTCGCTTGGTTGATGAAAATTCCATTATCCTGCTGCTTCACCTGAAGACCTAGAAAGCAGCTCATCAAGCCAATCATCGACATTTCATATTTGGTCTTCATCAGCTCTCCAAACTTCTTGCTAAGCGACTGATTTGGCGAACCAAATATGATGTCATCCACGTAAATCTGGACCCAAAGCATATCTTCTCCATGGTTGATGGTGAAGAGAGTCCGATCTATCTTTCCTTTTTGGAATCCATTGTCCACTAGGAATTGAGAGAGTGTATCATACCAAGCTCTGGGAGCTTGTTTCAGCCCATATAGAACTTTCTTCAAGCGATACACTTTATCTCCCTGCTCGAAACCCGGTGGCTGCTCCACATACACTTCTTCTTTGAGTTCACCGTTGAGGAATGCGCTCTTCACATCCATTTGATAGACTTTGAACTTCTTGGCTGCTGCATAGGCTAGAAACAATCTGATAGCTTCAAGTCGTGCCACAGGGGCGAAGGTCTCGTCAAAGTCGATTCCTTCCTCTTGGCTGTAGCCTTTGGCAACTAGTCGCGCCTTGTCCCTCACTACGTTGTGGTCCTCGTCCGTCTTGTTCTTGAACACCCACTTGGTGACAATAACATGCTGAAATTTGGGACGATCCACGAGGTACCATACGTCATTCCTGGTGAATTGATTCAGCTCTTCTTGCATGGCTATCACCCAGTTAGAGTCGGCTAGGGCTTCCTCCACGTTTGATGGCTCAATGTTTGAGAGAAAGCAACTGAACATGGCACTTTCTTCAGACACTTGACTTCTGGTCACTACACCCTTGGATGGATCTCCAATGATTTGGCTTGGTGAGTGATCTTTGAGCCATGCACGCTTGGATCCGCCAGCTTCATCTTCATCTGCTTCCTTGGGTGCTTGGCCTGCACTAGCTTCAGGAATCTTGGGGGCAGCTTCGACTTCTCCTTTGGGATCCTGCTCGCTTGAGTCCTTGATCTCATCATCTTCATCAAGCACGTCCCAAGTGAGTTGATTTGATGGTTCCTTGCTTTGATCCTTTTCATTCGCTTGAGCCAGTTCCTGTGGAAGACTTAAAGAAGATTCATCAAATACGACATGGGGTGATTCCTCCACAATTAGGGTTTTACAGTTGAACACTCTGTAGGCTTTGCTAGAGGTAGAGTATCCTAAGAATACTCCTTCATTTGCTTTGCTTTCAAAAGCTTTCAACTGCGACTTCCCATTGTTGTGAATGAAGACCCTACAACCAAAAATATGGAGATAAGATATGTTAGGAATTCTCCCTGTCCATATTTCATATGGAGTTTTGTCGTGCCGTTTGTTGAGAAGCGTCCGATTCTGTGTGTAGCACGCCGTGTTGGCAGCTTCAGCCTAATACTTCATCGGAAGCTTCGAGTCAGCAATCATGGTGCGAACGGCTTCTTTGATGATTCGATTTCTTCTTTCAGCAACTCCATTCTGCTGAGGAGTGCGTGCTAAGGATGTTTGATGTGCTATTCCATGCTCCGTGCAGTACGCTTCAATTGTAGAGTTCAAGAACTCTGTGCCTTTGTCGGAGCGGATGGTCACAATAGCTTGATTCTTTTCCACCGCCAATCGCTTGAGTAGTTGTGGCAGTTTGGTCAGTGTCTCCTTCTTGCTGAACAGGAATACAACCCAAGTGTAGCGAGAGAAGTCGTCAACTACAACTAGAGTGTATTTCCTTCCATTTACGCTAACTGGAGTAACTGGACCAAACAGATCCATGTGAAGCAGCTCGAGCACTCGCTTTGATGAGGCTTCTTCGAGACTGGCGAAGCGCTTCTTCGTCTGCTTCCCTCGTTGGCATGGTGAGCATGGATGGTCTTTGATGAAGACTTCATTCGGTATGCCTTGCACCAAACCTTTTCGAGCTAAGCGATTGATAGCTTTGAAATTGAGGTAGTTCAAGCGTCTGTGCCATAGCCATCCAATTTTTGTAGCACTTCTTGCAACTAGACAAGTTTCCTCTTTGCAGCTATCCCATTGTGCTATGTAGACGTTCCTTTGCCTAATTCCAGTGAGCACAATCTGAGACGTGAGTTTGCTTTTCACAATGCACTTGTTGGAGATGAACTCCACCCTGTACCCTTTATCACAAAACTGTGAAATGGACAACAGGTTGTGCTTGAGTCCTTCCACATAGGAGACTTCTTCAATTGTGAGCTTTCCAACTTTCAGTGCGCCGTATCCCCTGGTGCTTCCTCGAGAGTTGTCACCAAAAGTTACGTGTGGACCCTTCTTCTCTATGTAGCTGTGAAGTAGAGCTTTCATGCCGGTCATGTGTCTTGAACATCCACTGTCCAAGTACCATACTTGTTGACCCTCACTTGGCATGGGATCCACGGCGCTCACCTGCAATTAGACAGATTTTGGTACCCAAATCAGTTTGGGTCCTTGCAGGTTAGTTCCCTTAGGTACCCACACTTGCTTCACTCTCTTTTGAGATGAAGCTTGTGTCTTGGGCTTCTCGACCTTAGAAAACTGTGATCTCTGCTTTGAAGCAGCTTCACATGTGCAACAGTGTGTGCAAGAGGGGTAGCGGCTCGCTTTAGACCTACCTATGCTCTTCCCATTTTGCTTATATCCTGAAGCGACTCGCTTCGGATTAGCTCTGGGTTTAGAGACTGACTTAGGGTTTATAGTCCGTTGAAGCGGCTCGCTTGGTTTCCTTGAAGCGGTCCAACTAGGGTTTTGACCCCGACTCGCTTGAGAAACCTTGGGAATCTGAAGCGATCCAGTGGAAGCTTCAAAATCTTCCCCCTCAATGTTAGTCCGGTTGGACCATCTCCAGTCCGGATAACGTGACACATAGACATTACTCCTCTTTTTAGGAGGTAGATCCTTTGTCTCTCGTGTCTTGGCTTGAGACTTAGAAGCTTCAACAGTTCTCCCTTTACCCTTGGATTGGTAAGACTTAGCATGTTGAGTGCTAGGGACTGTTGAACTTTGCTTGCCTTTGGGATCTGCCCTTAAAGATATGGACATCTTCATGGGCTTCCTTTTAGGGTTCTCAGCCATTTCGCCTTTATCTTTGTTAGTGGTCGCTTTGGATGCAGTGGGCATTTCCAAAGTGACTGATGGTGTAGTGTGAGATGCACCAACAAAGACAATCGGCTTGGGAGGTCCACCCTCATATCCAAGGCCAGCTTTCCTACCAAAAGGCAGAAGCGAGCCCTCTAGTGCCTGCCTAGCATATGATGCTTTGTTCAAGTTGGCAACTAGAGTGGACTGGGTTTCATACCTTCCCTCCAAGCTTTGATGTCTAGCGAAGAGATCCTCGAACTTACTAGTCATAGACCTTAAATTGAGTTTGACTTCGTCAAGCTCACGGGCTAGCTTTCGGTTCTCCTTCTTGCTTTGCGACAGAGCTTGTTTTACCACTTCGTGGTCGCTTGACAATTTTTGGTGCTTGTCAAATAACTCACTCCATGTAGAGGATTGTTCTTCCTCATTGACAGTGTGTGCTAGTGTAATTGAAGTGATTGAAGGATAGAAGAATACCTCTCCTGTTTCTTCGTCGGTGAGTGCCATAAATCCAAGATCCTCACCATCACTGGAGTTTGGATCTGTGAATGCATCTGAGTCGCTTGGTGGATCTTCAGTTGTAGCGACCGGCACTTCACTAGCTACGAGCGCTCGCCTTGGAGCATCCCTCTTGGCCTTCAATTCTTCGCGCTCTTTGGCACTTAGCTTTGGGCAATCGAATTTGTAGTGGACCATCTTGTGGCAGTGGTAACACTTCACTTCCATCATGTCGCGCGGGATCGTCTTGGTCGTCTCTTCCCTCTTTCCTTTTCCTTCTCGAGCATCAGTGCTCATCCCTTTGTACTGCTTGTAGAATCTTTTGTACTTGCCCACTCGAGAGTTCATCTTGTTGAAGTTCTTTGATAAGAACGCAATGTGTTCTTCCAATTCTTCCCTCGTCATCTTGGCTAGCGACTGCTCGCTTGGCCCTTCGGCAGCTTTGAATGCTACTCCTTTTGACGTAGTGGGCGCTTCATCCTCGTCGTCGAGGCTCATTCGATTCAGATCAAACTCGTGAGCTTTGAGCTCGGAGAACAGCACTTCTGGCGTGAGCTTCGTTAGATCCTTGGTAGCTAGATATAGCTCCTTCATAGTCTGCCACTTCCTTGTGAGAGCACGGACTATTTTCAGGTTTACTTCCTTGTCTGTGAGTTCCTTCCCAAGCGAGTTGAGAGTTGCAGTAATGTTGGTAACTCTCAGCTCGAAGGCGTCGATGGACTCTCCTGACTTCATCACCAGATTTTCAAACTCCCGCATCTGAACGGCGAGCTTGTTCACCTTGATTTTGTCTGTGCCTTGAGAAATGAGGGCTAGGGTTTCCCACATTTCCTTTGCCGTTGCACATTTCCTTATTCGTGGTAGATAGGCGTCCGACACGGTGCTCTGCATCGTGTGGCGTGCAATCTTGTCGAGTTTGGAAACTTTGAAGTCATTTGGAGTATACTCATCCTTATCCTTCTCCACGTACTGTTGTCGAACGTGGGCTGGACGACCTTCAGCGGCTGGAACATCCACAGATATGGCTTTCTTAATTTTGATTGGTCCGTCCTCAATGACTTCCCACATCCGGTCGTGGATGGAGCATAGGAAGCTTTCGACTCGGAAACTCCAGATCTCATAGCCTTCAATTGAAAACTGTGGAAGACTAGAAGCACTGTATGTAGACATGGCAAACAGTCAGTAGTATATGCAGTATGCGTGGGTGAGGTTTTGATGCACTTAGGAAAATAGGATCCGGTTCAGTGAGACAACGTGAAGCGAGTGGTGGCTCGCTTCAGGTATGCAAAGCAGAGGCTCGAAAGAACCTCGCTCTGATACCACTTGTTGGTCCCGGGTTATTAATAGAAAATACGTAGAGGGGGGGGGGGTGAATACGTATTTTGAAGTTTTTCAACTTCAAATCCCTTAACTCAGAGTAACAAGTAAAGAGCTCGCTTGAAACTTAAGACCTAGCTGAAGCTAGATCTACAGTACGTAGCTAGCCTGCTTGACCGAAGTGAACACTCGATCAAGAGGGAGTCTTTACTCGTGTGCGGAATTTGGTGAGCTAAATCTTTCCTAAGTATTTGAAATTTCCAGATTAAGTTTGTTTAGATGCAATATGCAATGAATAATCAAATAAATAAGAGTTTAGGGTTAGAGAAATATGACACAAGGATTTATAGTGGTTCGTAGATAAAGCTCCTACGTCCACTTGTTGCACGACGGCAACTGTTCTTTTCACTCAAGAACTTGAAGGTTACGGGTCCTTCAAAAACCTGGTCGAGATCGGGCTTCACTCGCCTGGATCAAACGACTGACGTAGTGATTGCGGGTTCACTACACAAACCTAATAAAGACTGGAAGCTTCACTTGCCTCAGTCAAACAGACAGGGAGATTACGGGCTCTCCTTACAGCCTAGTTTCGATCGAGCTTTACACAAACGATGTAAGTGTAAGCTTGGATCTCAACTCCACGATCGAGGCTTCTTCTATCGATGAAGGAAGGGCCTTGGATCTGGACAACCTAACAACGACACTCAAAAACCTAACAGACAGAGTTTAGGGTTTTTGGTTGACGACACACTAGGAAGAGCTCTTTACAGTAGATGCAAAGTAGGCTAGAGCTCTTCTTCTAAGCTTGGATATTTGAAGTGGGCTTAGACTCTAAGTGTGAAGGTTGTGAAGACGAGTTCCGATGAACTGGAAACTCGGAGAACACTTGTAAACAAAGACTCGAAGATTGCTAGAAAGCTGGGGAGTGTTTGTTTGCTGTATGCGCTCGAATGCTCAAGTAGTGTTCTATTTCTCTTCGTCTTCATCCTTCACTATTTATAGGCGGAGGGTTGGCTAAGATCCGTTGCTTGGTTGGTGGCCTTGTCCCTCCTCCTCTCGACAGTACTTGTACAGGCTGTATGCTTTTGCAGATGCGCAGTTTGTCCGTTTGCCAAATCTGGCTAAACTCCAATTTCAACAGTAACTGGAGCGAGCTAGTACTGTAGCGGCGCCCTGTCGGCCTGGCAGTCAACTCTTCCGCTCCACTCCGCTTTCGACACGTGGAGATCTTGTAATTAATGCTACGATCTCCTGTTGACTGGAGTTCAAAATATGGACGGGAGTCGCGCTGTCGCTTTCTGGTAGGTAGTGGCTCGCTTCGCTTTGAAGTTGTTGCGTCCGCTTTAGTTGAGTCACTTCGCAGTCATTCTGTAGTGAGCCGCTTCGGGAAATAAAAGTTCCCTAGTGACTACTTAGGAAATTGCTGACTGGCTTTGACTTTATACTGTAGCGCTCGCTTCGCTTCACTTTGGCTTTGAACTGTAGTGCTCGCTTCGCTTCGCTTCGCTTTGGCAGACTCACTTCGAATCTGCTGTAGCGATTGCTTCGCTACACTGTTCTTCGGCACGCTTCACTTCAGTTGCTAGACTTGCTTCGCTTTGGAAAACATACTCAAGCGAGTGGTCTTCGCTTGAAATTTTGAAGCCTAATCTAAGCGAAATAAAAGAGCCATCCTAACAGAGTAGGCTTTTAGAAAAATTCTAACTTATTAACTACATCAAGATGGGTCGCTTGGGAACAGAACGCTTTGGGGTTTTGGGATCAAATCAAAACACTAAGATATCCCTTATAAGTTCCCCCTTAACATATTCGTTCTTAACAATTCCCAACAGACTCCATCTCCAGTCCGTTCCGCCGCCGAGCCATCCGCCTCGAAGCAACGCCCTGCATCTTCTCCGCAGGTCGTTGTTCCCTCACCTGTGAGATCCCCCTCAGTCCAACGAGCTGGATCTGTAGAGATCCAGGATCTCACTGCTGAAGATTCTCAGTCTTCCCCCCCTTCGGGATGTGCCCGTGGAGGAAGACGTTGTGCTGCCTATCCAGCCGTTCTCTGGGCAGCCGATGTCTGCTGCTCACTCCCAGGTGGCCGCCATGAAGGCTGAAGCCAGGCTGAAGGTCATCGACCTGATGCCGGGGATAGCTCAACTCCCGAAGTCCCTCGACCTCGCTACTCGCCTCCAGTTCTATCTGGTTTGTAAGTCGAGTTATTATTACGTCTTTGAGGCCTTGCTGAAGGTCGTTACCCTCGACGACCTGAAGGTCGAGGAGTTGGCGCTGGAAGCGGAGTTCGGCTTCTACAGTGTGGAGGATGCGACTTCAAATTTCCAAACTCTGGTGTTGCGCCGCATGAAGGTCGAGGCCAAGGTTCTGGGTATCGACCTTCGCCCTCTCTACACTCTCTCTCGCGCCTCTCGCGCCCTATACAACTCCGCCGCCGATGTTGGAGACGAGTTTGAAGTGATTCAAACTCCGGAGCAATCGCCACCCAGGAATGAGGGTGGTGATCAGCTTCTTGAGGCTGCTGCTCCGTCTCACAAAATTTCAAAGGTTGATGTGGAGGTCGTGCTCGATACCATTTCTGCCAAGCTCGAGTCCATCATCATCAACCTTCCCGAGCAAATCAAGCAGGCCGTAGCTGAGGCCCGGGTCGATATTGTGAAAGATGCCAAGATCCAGGCCGATGAAGCTGCCAGGGAGCGTGTCACGGACTTTGCCGTGAAGTTATTGAAGGAATATACTGACAAGCTCCTGCCAGGCCAGCTCAAGGAACTAAACATGGCGTCCCGCGACCAGATCGGGGAAGTGTTGGAGGACCTGGCCAAGGTCGATGAGCGAGTAACAAATCTGACTTCTTCAATTACTAACTCGGCATCGACCTCCAACACGCAAATCAACGCCATTCACGGCACCATCTCTTCCATTCTCAATGGTCAACAGGAGTTGAGGGATGCCGTGACCAAACTGCAGGAGGAGGACGCGACTCTTCTCTCCCTTATCAAAGCCCTGACTGATGATGTCGAAAAGGGGGAAGAAGAAAGAGCCGCCGCCGCCGCCGGGAAGAAGAAGACCCACAAATCCAAAATTCCTTCAACTTCCGTGGCTCCTCCTCCACCTCCTCAAAAGAAGCCTGCTTCCCAGGCCGCCTCCTCCAAGGACGTCGCCTCCCAGGCCGATCCCATTGCTGCTGCCGCCGCTGCCGAGGCCGCCGCTGCCAAAGCTCGATTGGCAAAGCAGGCCGAGCTAATAACTGCCATGCATCTAGCTGGTGCGACGCCAGAGCAGGCCGTGGATCCTGAAGAGCAGCGGCGCTTCATTGCCAAGCGCCGGGCTGAGGAAGAAAGGAAGAAGAGGGAGAAGGATTGGATCAGCCAGTCCGCCCTTATTTTGAACGTTGGAGTCCAGCAGCAGGCCGTCGAGTGGCTCGACGAAAGGCAGAACGCCCTGCTGCGGGAGCTCAACAGCTGCTTCATCCTTCTCCACTACTGGATCCAGGACCCCTCCCTTCCTGCCGACGCCGATGATGCCTATGCAGCTTACATGCTCAAATTCCCTTACCAAGACTTCATTGGTGAGCTTCGGAAGAAGGCTGCAGAGGCCGGTGCGATGTTAAGGGCCACAGCAAAGGAATTCTTCGCGCCCTTACTTCTTGGTGATTCGGGGTACTTGGATTACTCCCGGGTCGACCAATACATCGCACAGACCGCCATCGGACTGAACGTCAATGTGTCAAATTACGATCCCGACTTTCGCCGAATCAGGGATGGAATTTACGCAAGCATGAAGTCGAAGTCGAGGGAGCAGGTCCAGGAGGAAAGAATTGCAGCCGGTACCAAGCTGCAGCAGATGTAGTTAGATGATTTTGTATATTTTCTGTATTCATTTTAGTTCGTAGCACAGTTTGTAATCTCCAAATGTAAAGTACGCTATCGAGCTGAATGAAGCAAAAATCATCTTTCGACCTGACGACAATATCTCTTTGTCCAGGCATCTGCCTTTACTGCTTTATTTACATTGCTTTATTATCTGCCTCTTATAATTCCTTATCAACCTCCATGGTAATCGATCTTTCATTGTTTTAAATCTTAGGAATTATTTGTAAAGTGTTTGGTTTCGACATCATCAAAAAGGGGGAAATTGTTGGGAACCCCTTGCAGTTTGATTTTGATGATGTTTATCGAAACCACACTTAGGCATATTTTTACTTGTTTAGGGTCAAGGCCGATAGATCGTCCTGCTACCTGTTAGTGCAGGTCGATGCTCTCTAATGTTTAAATGCAAGTTCGATCCACCCTGTAAGAGAAAGGTCGATATGATCGACCTGCCTCATTCGGATCGAGCTGGCATATCTGCCTGTCTATCGACCTTCCTTATCAAGCTTCCAGCCTGCATTACCTTAGAAGATTTCAATTGCTGGATTATCATATCAAGGTCGATGCTCCACCTTCATGGAGCTACACGACCTGATCCTTGCCACGTGGTGTGCCAGCAAGGACGAATCTTCCCAACGGCTAGAAGTGAGTCAGCTTCCAACGGCTAGTGCCACGTCAGCCTGACTCCAACGGCTAGTTTTTCAAAACTGCCTATAAATACTTCAAGCCATATCGGATTCAAGTACGGGAAACTCAAGCTATCAACGCCAAATCTCTGCCCAAAACCTCTCTCAAGTTCATATCCATTCAAGTGTTCGAAATCCGATTAGTTTCCCAAACAATTGACGAAGAGAGGTTTCCGATTCCGATAAAACCCACAACGACGAAGTGTTCACTGCTGCTTGTCGTTGGTTCAACAACTTCTTCTCCGACTAGTTCGAAGTTAGAAAGTTTGTCTGTGTTTTCGCCATTGTAGAGTTTAGTCAAGCTCTGTAATTAGCGAAAGGTTGATTGTACATTTTGTACGAAAGGTTGTAAGGGTCACGACCCAAAACTCGTGTCTAGATATTTTCAGGTTAGATTGTATCTAGAACTGATACTCAGTCAGTATAAATAAGAGAGAGGTGGATCCAAAAGAAAAGGGATTCTCAGGTCGAGTCGGCCTGTCGTGGATGTAGGAGGGTTTCTCCGAACCACGCTAAATCGCGGTGTCTCTGTCTCTCTCTCTCTCTCTCTTTATTTATCGCCCTTATATTTCATTATCAACCTGACGAGCATCAACCTGCATTTCACGCATCAACCTGCTATCTACTTTCAGCCTTAAGATTTTTCAAAGAGTAAATCAACCTCCACCAACTTCCGCATTAACAACAGTTTGATAAATCAAGCTTGATACCATACGAGCTTGATAGATCAAACTGCCTCTGATAGGTTCGACCTTGACAATCGACCTTTAGATCGACCTGATTTTATAAAAGTGAAAAACGGTTGGTTATTGGTGTATTCCCCCCCCCCCCCCCCCCCCCATACACCAATTACTCTTTCTCGGGACCAACAATATATATATATATATATATATATAGGATGGATCATATAGAAATAAGTCCTGGTGTGAGAAATAAGAATAGATCTGGACCATTGATCTTGATTTGATTTGTGGCTGTAATTGATTTAAGCATGATTATAAGGTATCATAAGCATAACTAGGTTTAAACATTAATTTGTACAATAAAAAGCATAATGGTGTTGTAAGCATAAATATATACTGATTTAAGCATAATTTTGTATAGTTTTATATATACATATATATATATATATATATATATATATATATATATATATATAGGGATTGGTTCATATGCTAACCATATTAGTTAGTGAGAACTAGGAACTAATCTAGACCCTCCATTTCAATAGATTGATGGTTATGATTTATTCATGAAAATTAATTAAATGAGGCATATTTTGTTTAGGAAAAGGATATTAAAGTAATCTTCATTTATTTGTTCCATATTTCAAGGGATTAATCACCCATTTATATTTTCTCTGCCGTAATATTCTTCTTCTTCTTAAATCTTCTTCTTCTTCTTCTTCTTCTTCTTCTTCTTCTATCTTGACATTTTCATCTATGTTTTTATATTCTCTCTCTCTTTTTTTTTTTTTTTTTTTTGGTAATTTTCATATGCAAATTAGTAAGCATAAATAAATAGGAATATAGCATATAAACATGATTATTTAAGCATAGGAATAAATCTTAGTTGCATTCAAATATTCATCTATGTTTTTTTTATTTTTTTTTTGTAATTTTCATATACAAGTTATTAAGCATAAATAAATAGGAAGATAGCATATAAATATGATTATTTAAGTATAAGAATAGGTCTTAGTTGCATTCGAATATTCATCTATGTTTTGTTATTCGTTTTTTTTTTAATTTTTAATTTTTCATATAAAAGTTATTAAGCATAAATAAATAGGATCATAGCATATAAATATGATTATTTAAGCATAGGAATAGGTCTTAGTTGCATTCGAATATTCATCTATGTTTTTTTATTCTATTTTTTTTTTTTTTTTTGTAATTTTCATATACAAGTTATTAAGCATAAATAAATAGGAAGATAGCATATAAAATGATTATTTAAGCATAGGAATAGGTATTAGTTGCATTTGAATATTCATTGTCATTCACGATATTTAAACATGAATTGATATTAAAAAAAACATGTAATTTTCATATGCATGTTATTAAGCATAAATAAATAGGAAAATAGCATATAAATATGATTATTTAAGCATAGAAATAGGTCTTAGTTGCATTCAAATATTTATGTTAATTAATAGAATAAGTAATTATAGGAAGTGGCGACAATCTTGGAACGCATAATCTTTTTCTCTTTTTTTTCCCTAATCTACCCTTTAATATTAGAAATAAATCATTAAAAAAGTAAAATAGATAATTTGAGAATTAATATCCACCATTAGATTCTTTAAAAGGAGTGGATAGGATTGGTTCCTAGTTCTCAAGTTTGATTCCATCTCCCATAAGAACCCATCCCTATATATATATATATATATATATATATATATATATATATATATATATATATATGAAATAATGTTAGAGATAAATAAGGAAATTAACGTCTAAAGTACGCAGCCACGCCAACGGGCGCTCGCATAAGTTGCCTCGCAAGCGGTCTCTCGGCACATTCCAGCGGGCGCTCGCATGGTGGCTCGCAGGTGCACGCGTCTTTTTGTTTGGCCGTAACTTTCTCGTCAGAACTCCATATTGACTCCCGTTTTTACCTATGTGGTCCTATCGAACCCCTCTTTGATAACAGCCTTTCATTACATCCAAAATAAATCTTCATTCAAATTGTGAGAGGTTAGAACTTGGGCTCAATGATTGCTTAAGAACCTTTCTTCGCTCGTTTCACTCCATCTTCTCGACTTTTAGTTCCAAGCAATACCTAAGATCATAAACTCACAAAAGACCCAAATCATAGCAAAGAGCAATGAAAAGAAATCAAAATATAATGAAAAATGGATTCGAAACTACGACTAAAACAACACAAAATGACACCAAACAGTACTGAATGATTCTCCATGATAGTTAAGAGTATCTAATAATGCTATATAGTTTCGTCCTTCGAAATTATTCTCTCTTAATCATTTGGTTTGATTATATTATCTTACACGGCCGGGGTTCCTGCAAAATGATCTACTTAAGGTTGCGTTTGGTAGCCCGGATAAGCCCATGACAGTGATTACTAACCGGGCTTATCACCCGTTTGGTAGGCGAGAAATCGGAACCTGGGGGCCCGTGTTTAACTGTTGGGCCCAGGCTTGCGGCACTGTTCCGCACTGTTCCTCTTCAGTGGTGTCAACCCACCAATTTGGCCCGTTTCATAAGCAGGCCATGAACAGTGGCCCAGATTAATTTGTGAAAATACCAAATTGCCCTCCCAAATTCTAGGGTTTCCCTCAATCAGATTCAAATCGTGTTCATTTTCATCCTCTCAAGCCCGACTTCTCCCTCTCCCTCTCTCCCTCTCCCTCTTTCCATCCTCTCAACTTCAATGGCGAACACGAACGACGACGGAAAGTGCTCTGGTTTCTCCACCCACGGCGCGGGCTCCACCCACGGCGCGGGCTCCACCCACGGCGCGTGCTCCTCCCATGGCGCGGGCTCCTCCCACGGAGCGGGCTCTTCCCACCGCCGCGGCTCCTCCAACAGCGACGATTCGGGCCACGGCAAGGGTTCTCCAATACTTAACTACAACGTTCCGGCTGTAAGCACAAGTTTCTTCCTCTTTTCGATTATTGTTGAAATTAATGGGAAACCTAGGGTTACAAATTGGGGAAACTGAGTGTGGTTTAAGGTTTCGAATTGGGAAATTTATGGCCGAGGGTATTATTTAGGGCGAGTTTGTCATGTTTTTACTTTGAATTTGCAAGAGCATGATTTCCCTTGAATTGGCACAAGCATGAATATAGAGGTTAGGGTTTTAATTGGAGTGGAATCTATGGTTCGGATTGGGGCTGTTGAACCGGGTTGGGGGTTAAGGTTTACATTTGGAGGGCTGTTTAGGGTTTGGTCTTTTCAGTTCACCCCGATTTGGGGTAAAATTTTACTCCACATATGTGTTATGTTGTGGACATGGCTCTGTATTTGAGTGTGTTTATGTTTCGTACAATGAATTTCACTTTTTTTATTGACATGTTGTGCAAATCAGGGAAATTATGCATGAATTTGCTCTAGTTGTGGAATCATTAGCAACAAAGGCAATATTGGTTGGGGTGAGATGTTGAAGGAATTACATTGGCAACAAAGGCAATATTGGTTGGCAACAAAGGGAATATTGGTTAGGGTATATGCCTAATGATTGCTGTTGTGGTTGTTGAATGGAAGTATGTTGGGAATTGTTAAGAACGAATATGTTAAGGGGGAACCTATAAGGGATATTTTAGTGTTTTGATTTGATCCCAAAACCCCAAAGCGTTCTGTTCCCAAGTGACCCATTTTGATGTAGTTAATAGGTTAGAATTTTTCTAAGCCTACTCTGTTAGGATGGCTCCTTTTATTTTGCTTAGATTAGGCTTCAAAAGTTCAAGAGAAGGCCACTCGCTTGAGTGTGTTTTTCAAAGCGAAGCAAGTCAAGCAAACTGAAGTGAAGCGTGCCGAAGAACAGTGTAGTGAAGCGACCGCTACAATAGATTCAAAGCGAGTCTGCCAAAGCGAAGCGAAGCGAGCGTTACAGTTCAAAGCGAAGCGAAGCGAAGCGAGCGCTACAGTAGAATCAAGTGAACCCACTAAAGCGAAGCGAAGCATGCGCTACAAAGAAAAGTCGAAGCAAGTCAACGCGGGTCAATATTCACTTAAAAAGTTTCTCGGGAAAATTATTCCCAAGTGACTCACTACAAATATGACCGCGAAGCGACTCACTTCAGAGCGGCCGCTACAACTACAAAGCGAAGCGAGCCACTACCTACCAGAAAGCGACAGCACAAAATCCCGCTCCGAATTTGAACTCCAGTCAACTGGAGATCTTCACATTTATTACGAGATCTCCACGTGTCGACTCAAGAGAGGAGCAGAGGAGTTGACTGCCAGGCCGAAAAGGTGCCGTAACAGTACTGGGTCGCTCCAGTTACTGTTGAAATTGGAACTTAGCCATTTTCGGCAAAAGTCCAAATCTGCGCATCTGAAAAGTAGCCAGCCTGTGCAAGTACTGTCGAGAGGAGGAGGGACAAGGCCACCAACCAAGCAACGGATCTCAGCCAACCCTCCGCCTATAAATAGTGAAGGATGAAGACGAAGAAAGGGAGAACACTACTTGACCATTCGAGCGCATACAGCAAACAAACACTCCCAGCTTTCTAGCAATCCTCGAGTCTTTGTTTTCAAGTGTTCTCCGAGTTTCCAGTTCATCGGAACTCGTCTTCACAACCTTCACACTTAGAGTCTAAGCCCATTCCATATCCAAGCTTAGAAGAAGAGCTCTAGCCATCTTTGCACTTATTGTAAAGAGCTCTTCATAGTGTGTTTCGTCAACCAAAAACCCTAAACTCTGTCTGTTAGGTTTTTGAGTGTCGTCGTTAGGTTGTTCAGATCCAAGGCCCTTCTTTCATCGATTGAAGAAGCCTCGATCATAGAGTTGAGATCCAAGCTTACACTTACATCGTTTGTGTAAAGCTCGATCGAAGCTAGGCTGTAAGGAGAGCCCGTAATCTCCCTGTCTGTCTGACTGAAGCGAGTGAAGCTTCTAGTCTAGTTAGGTTTTTGGTGTGAACCCGGAATCACCCAGCGTCTGTCAGATCCAAGCGAGTGAAGCTGGATCTTGACCAGGCTTTTGAAGAGCCCGAAATCTTCAAGTTCTTGAGTGAAAAGAACGGTTGCCGTCGAGCAACAAAGTGGACGTAGGAGCATTTTCTCCGAACCACTATAAATCTTCGTGTCGTATCTCTCTAACCCTAAACTCTTTACTTTGTTTATCCATTGCACGTGCATCTAAACAACTTAATCTGGATATTTGAATTACTTAGGAAAAGATTATAGCTCACCAAATTCCGCACAAAGAGTAAAGTCTCACTCTTGATCAAGCTCTAAGCTTAGGTCAAGAGATTCGTGATTGCTTTAGATCTAGCCCTCGGCTAGGTCTTAGTATTTCCAAAGAGCACTTTACTTTATACTCTGAGTTAAGGAATTGAAGTTGAAAAACTTCAAAATACGTATTCACCCCCCCCCCCCCCCCCCTCTACGTATTTTTCCTATAGCAAACCGGGACCAACAAGTGGTATCAGAGCAGCGGTTCTTTCGAGCCTCTGCTTTGCATATCCGAAGTGAGTTCCCACTCGCTTCACGTTGTCTCACTGAACCGGATCCTATTTTCCTAAGTGCATCAAAACCTCACCCACGCATATTGCATTTACTGCTGATAGTTTGCTATGTCTACATACAGTGCATCAAATCTTCCACAGTTCTCGATCGAAGGATACGAGATATGGAGTTTCCGTGTCGAGAGCTTCCTATGCTCTATCCACGACCGGATGTGGGAAGTCATTGAGGACGGACCAATCGAAATTAAGAAAGCCATATCTGTGGACGTTCCAGCCGCTGAAGGTCGTCCAGCCCACGTTCGACAACAGTACGTGGAGAAGGATAAGGATGAATATACTCCAAATGACTTCAAAGTTGCCAACCTCGACAAGATTGCACGTCACACGATGCAGAGCACCGTGTCGGACGCCTATCTACCACGAATAAGGAAATGTGCAACGGCAAAGGAAATGTGGGAAACCCTAGCCCTCATTTCTCAAGGCACAGACAAAATCAAGGAGAACAAGCTCGCCGTTCAGATGCGGGAGTTTAAAAATCTGGTGATGAAGTCAGGTGAGTCCATCGACGCCTTCGAGCTGAGAGTTACCAACATTACTGCAACTCTCAACTCGCTTGGGAAGGAACTCACAGACAAGGAAGTAAACCTGAAAATAGTCCGTGCTCTCACAAGGAAGTGGCAGACTATGAAGGAGCTATATCTAGCTACCAAGGATCTAACGAAGCTCACGCCAGAAGTGCTGTTCTCCGAGCTCAAAGCTCACGAGTTTGATCTGAATCGAATGAGCCTCGACGACGAGGATGAAGCGCCCACTACGTCAAAAGGAGTAGCGTTCAAAGCTGCTGAAGGGCCAAGCGAGCAGTCGCTAGCCAAGATGACGAGAGAAGAATTGGAAGAACACATTGCGTTCTTATCCAAGAACTTCAACAAGATGAACTCTCGAGTGGGCAAGTACAAAAGATTCTACAAGCAGTACAAAGGGAGGAGCACTGATGCTCGAGAAGGAAAAGGAAAGAGAGAAGAGACGACCAAGACGATCCCGCGCGACATGATGGAAGTGGAGTGTTACCACTGCCACAAGATGGGCCACTACAAATCCGATTGCCCAAAGCTAAGTGCCAAAGAGCTCGAAGAATTGAAGGCCAAGAGGGATGCTCCAAGGCGAGCGCTCGTAGCGAGTGAAGTGCCGGTCGCTACAACTGAAGATCCACCAAGCGACTCAGATGCATTCACAGATCCAAACTCCAGTGATGGTGAGGATCTTGGATTTATGGCGCTCACCGATGAAGAAAAAGGAGAGGTATTCATTTATCCTTCAATCACTTCAATTACACTAGCACACACTGTCAATGAGGAAGAACAATCCTCTACATGGAGTGAGTTGTTTGACAAGCACCAAAAATTGTCAAGCGACCACGAAGTGGTGAAACAAGCTCTGTCTCAAAGCGAGAAGGAGAACCGAAAGCTAGCCCGTGAGCTTGACGAAGTCAAACTTAATTTAAGGGCTATGTCTAGTAAGTTCGAGGATCTCTTCGCTAGACATCAAAGCTTGGAGGGAAGGTATGAAACCCAGTCCACTCTAGTTGCCAACTTGAACAAAGCATCATATGCTAGGCAGGCACTAGAGGGCTCGCTTCTGCCTTTTGGTAGGAAAGCTGGCCTTGGATATGAGGGTGGACCTCCCAAGCCGACTGTCTTTGTTGGTGCATCACACACTACACCATCAGTCACTTTGGAATTGCCCACTGCATCCAAAGCGACCACCAACAAGGATAAAGGCAAAGTGGCTGAGAACCCTAAAAGGAAGCCAATAAAGATGTCTATATCTTTAAGGGCAGATCCTAAGGGCAAGCAAAGTTCAACAATCCCTAGCACTCAACATGCTAAGTCTTACCAATCTAAGGGTAAAGGGAGAACTGTTGAAGCTTCTAAGTCTCAAGCCAAGACACGAGAGACAAAGGATCTACCTCCTAAAAAGAGGAGTAATGTCTATGTGTCACGTCATCCGGACTGGAGATGGTCCAACCGGACTAACGTTGAGGGGGAAGAATTCGAAGCACCAAAGAGGCCGCTTCGAACTCCCAAGGTTACTCAAGCGAGTCAGGGTCAAAACCCTAGTTGGGCCGCTTCGAGGAAACCAAGCGAGCCGCTTCGATAGACTAGAAACCCTAAGTTAGTCTCTAAACCCAGAGCTAATCCGAAGCGAGTCGCTTCAGGATATAAGCAAAGTGGGAAGAGCATAGGTAGGACTAAAGCGAGCCGCTACCCCTCTTGCACACACTGTTGCACGTGTGAAGCTGCTTCTAGGCAGTACACCAAGTTTTCGAAGGCCGAGAAGCCCAAGACACAAGCTTCATCTCAAAAGAGAATGAAGCAAGTGTGGGTACCTAAGGGAACTAACCTGCAAGGACCCAAACTGATTTGGGTACCAAAATCTGTCTAATTGCAGGTGAGCGCCGTGGATCCTATGCCAAGTGAGGGTCAACAAGTATGGTACTTGGACAGTGGATGTTCAAGACACATGACCGGCATGAAAGCTCTACTTCACAACTATAAAGAGAAGAAGGGTCCACACGTAACCTTTGGTGACAACTCCCGAGGAAGCACCAGGGGATATGGCACACTGAAAGTTGGAAAGCTCACAATTGAAGAAGTCTCCTATGTGGAAGGACTCAAGCACAACCTGTTGTCTATTTCACAATTTTGTGATAAAGGGTACAGGGTGGAGTTCATCTCCAACAAGTGCATTGTGATGAGCAAACTCACGTCTCAGATTGTGCTCACTGGAATTAGGCAAAGGAACGTCTACATAGCACAATGGGACAGCTGCAAAGAGGAAACTTGTCTAGTTGCAAGAAGTGCTACAGAAATTGGATGGCTATGGCACAGACGCTTGAACCACCTCAATTTCAAAGCTATCAATCGCTTAGCTCGAAAAGGTTTGGTGCAAGGCATACCGAATGAAGTCTTCATCAAAGACCATCCATGCTCACCATGCCAACGAGGGAAGCAGACGAAGAAGCACTTCGCCATTCTTGAAGAAGCCTCATCAAAGCGAGTGCTCGAGCTACTTCACATGGATCTGTTTGGTCCAGTTACTCCAGTTAGTGTAAATGGAAGGAAGTACACTCTAGTTGTAGTCGACGACTTCTCTCGCTACACTTGGGTTGTATTTCTATTCAGCAAGAAGGAGACACTGACCAAACTGCCACAACTACTCAAGCGATTGGCTGTAGAAAAGAATCAAGCTATTGTGACCATCCGCTCCGACAAAGGCACAAAATTCTTGAACTCAACCATTGAAGCTTACTGCACGGAGCATGGCATAACACATCAAACTTCTTCAGCACGCACTCCTCAGCAGAATGGAGTTGCTGAAAGAAGGAATCGAATCATCAAAGAAGCCGTTCGCACCATGATTGCTGACTTGAAGCTTCCGATGAAATATTGGGCTGAAGCTGCCAACACGGCGTGCTACACACAGAATCGGACGCTTCTCAACAAACGGCACGACAAAACACCATATGAAATATGGACAGGGAGAATTCCTAACATATCTTATTTCCATATCTTTGGTTGTAGGGTCTTCATTCACAACAATGGGAAGTCGCAGTTGAAAGCTTTTGAAAGCAAAGCAGATGAAGGAGTATTCTTAGGATACTCCACGTCTAGCAAAGCCTACAGAGTGTTCAACTGTAAAACCCTAATAGTGGAGGAATCACCCCATGTCATATTTGATGAATCTTCTTTAAGTCTTCCACAGGAACAGGCTCAAGCGAATGAAAAAGATCAAAGCAAGGAACCCTCGAATCAACTCACTTAGGACGTGCTTGATGAAGATGATGAGATCAAGGACTCAAGCGAGCAGGATCCCAAAGGAGAAGTCGAAGCTGCCCCCAAGATTCCTGAAGCTAGTACAGACCAAGCACCCAATCCAGTCGCTTCAGATGGTGAAGCGAGCGACAAGGAAGCAGATGAAGATGAAGCTGGCGGATCCAAGCGTGCATGGCTCAAAGATCACTCACCTAGCCAAATCATTGGAGATCCATCCAAGGGTGTAGTGACCAGAAGTCAAGTGTTTGGAGAAAGTGCCATGTTCAGTTGCTTTCTCTCAAACATTGAGCCATTAAGCGTGGAGGAAGCCCTAGCCGACTCTAACTGGGTGATCGCCATGCAAGAAGAGCTGAACCAGTTCACTAGAAATGACGTATGGTACCTCGTGGATCGTCCCAAGTTCCAGCATGTTATTGGCACCAAGTGGGTGTTCAAGAACAAGACGGACGAGGACCACAACGTAGTGAGGAACAAGGCGCGACTCGTTGCCATAGGCTACTGCCAAGAGGAAGGAATCGACTTTGACGAGACCTTCGCTCCAGTGGCACGGCTTGAAGCTATCAGATTGTTTCTAGCCTATGCAGCAGCCAAGAAGTTCAGAGTCTATCAAATGGATGTGAAGAGCGCATTCCTCAACGGTGAACTCAAGGAAGAAGTGTATGTGGAGCAGCCACCGGGTTTCGAGCAGGGAGATAAAGTGTATCGCTTGAAGAAAGCCCTGTATTGGTTAAAGCAAGCTCCCAGAGCTTGGTACGATACACTATCGCAATTCCTAGTGGATAATGGATTCCAAAAAGGAAAGATAGATCGGACTCTTTTCACCATCAATCATGGAGAAGATATGCTTTGGGTCCAGATCTACGTGGATGACATCATATTTGGGTCACCAAACCAGTCGCTTAGCGAGAAGTTTGGAGAGCTAATGAAGACCAAATATGAAATGTCGATGATTGGCTTGATGAGCTGCTTTCTAGGTCTTCAAGTGAAGCAGCAGGATAATGGAATTTTCATCAACCAAGCGAAGTACACTAGAGATATGCTTGCCAAGTTTGGTGTTCAGCATGCTAAAGCGGTGAAGATCCCTATGAATACCAACTGGAAGATGGAGCCAGACGAAGGAGGAAAATCTGTAGATCCTACAGATTATCGTGCCCAAATTGGGTCACTACTCTATCTCACTGCAAGCCGGCCAGATATCGCCTTTGCAGTCGGAGTCTGCGCTCGCTTCCAAAGCAATCCCAAACACAGCCATTTTGAAGCTGCCAAAAGGATTCTTCGATATTTGAAGGGCACTATCAACATGGGTCTGTGGTATCCAGCGGAGGACAATTTGGAGCTCACTGGATATTCCGATGCTAACTATGGAGGGTGCCGAGTTGATAGGAAATCAACGTCGGGCACGTGTCAGTTCTTGGGAAGCAAGCTAGTCTCGTGGTTCTCAAAGAAGCAAACAAGCGTAGCCACTTCAACAACTTAAGCTGAATATATGGCCGCAGGAAGCTGCTGTTCTCAAATCCTATGGCTTCGTCAACAGTTGAAGGACTACAAAGTTGAAGCGAATGAAATTCCGATCTTCTGCGACAACAACAGTGCCATATGTATCTCGCAGAATCCAGTGCTTCACACCAGGTGCAAGCATGTGGAAATTCGACACCATTTCATTCGTGATCATGTCGAGAAGAAGGATATCAAGCTCGAGAAAATCCATACCGATCTCCAGCGAGCAGATATCCTCACCAAGCCTCTAGCTGAGTCTCGATTCAACCAGCTATGCATGGAATTAGGGTTATTAGACCCTGGTGAAGAATGCTAGTTCCAGGATGCACGAAGGAGTGTTCGCTTGTTCTCTTGTGCGTCACTCGCTTCGGATCTTCACCAACTCAAGCGAGCCACTTCAAATCTCACTCGCTTGAAGAAAATGAAGTTAGGTGGAGAAAGGTGGAGTATTGGAAGAAGTTCCCTACCAACTTATTGGAATTGTTAAGTATATGGTTAAGGGGGAACTAACGCTTCTCTCGGAGCAAGCTACTTCCAAAGCGAGCAAAGAATGCTGCTATCTTGAATCTTGCATTGCTTCAATTTACCCTAGCTTGGGTCAAAGCAAGCCAACTGCAGATTCATTCTCTAGTATGTAGGAAAGCTTGAAGGTTTACCTTTTTATACAAAAGGTTGCAGGGCTGGTGACATGCTTCTGCGTAAAATACGAGATTGTCTTGTCAGAGCATTCTCATTGTCATCCTGTCCATTTCTGCTCTGAGATAAGGACTTGTACTCATCCCCCATTCGTCGTGAATAAGTACACTTACGTGATGCTCCCTTCGGGTTGTAGTAAGCTTGTGTACTATATTCATTTTCTCCCCCATTCACTTCGATGGAGGACTCTCTAATTCGTAGAGGAAGATGAATGCCATGAAGATGAATGCCATGAAGATCTATTTCAACGTGTAGCATTCAACAAGTCGTATCTAATTCAAATGAAGTCTCCAACTAGTGGTATCAATCTCCTACGAAGTGAGATTGACTGGTAAGCGTTTCAGTTTTAAGTACACTAAGTGAGCCGAAGCGTGCTAGAAACCTTCACTCACTACGTGGAAAATATGAAATGAATCTGACACAAATACAAAGAGGAAAACACTCTTGTTTATCCTCGAAGTATGTAAGTCAGAAACATTTTAAAATCAAGCAAAGAAATTCAATTTCTTATTCCAGTCGCTTCAGATGGCCAAGCGAGTGCTTCGTCACTCAAAGCTAGCCATCGCAAGCGAGTGCGGAACAGTCACTCAAGCGAATGCCTCTCAAGCGAGTCAAGGCGTAGCAGCCCAACTCGAAGCGAGCGGGCATGAAGCGAGTATGAGCTGTCTGCACTCGAGTGCAATTTTACTTTCTGCTGTGCATTTAATGCAGGTGCAGGAACGACGAAAATAACGGGCGCGTGTTCACACGTTTGAATTTGAAGCGGGAAAAGGCGGAGAAGATCCAGCCGTCGAATCTCAACAGCCCCCAATCTGGAGCCGTTCGATTAACGCCGTATACGACAAGCCAACCATAGAAGGCCACGTGGCGACGCCGAGCAAGTGGCGGTTCACTTTTACTGTGGTGACGCCGGACACGTCAGATCCATCACCGCACGTCCGCCGCCTACCTACAGGATTTTCGGCGTTATTACCGTCCTACCCCTGCCACGTCAGCCATAACCTAACTCTATATATATGGGACGAGGCAGAACTGCAGAACCTTTCACAGCCTTCTAAATTTGCCATTCTCGTGCTAGATCTGCAATTACTCTGCAACTCACGAGTCTCAGCCCTTGATTTTCATTGTTAAAACCTCAGTCAAACTCTTTCAAAATCACCATGGGAAAGAAGAAAAACACCGAGACGATGGAGGAGTTTCTCGCGGAGGTCGACAAACACATCAATGTCGAGCCTCATCTCGATCCAGCCATCATCGAGAGAAATGGTTTTCTCCGTAGGGCCGTGACCAAGGCCGGACTATGGAAATTTGTGACCGCGGTCCCGTCAAAGATTCTAGCCAAAGCCGTCGGCGAGCTCCTGCTAAATTTGAGGAAGGAGCAAAACATATCCTCTTTCACCGATCCACAGACGAGGAGGCCAGTGGAGGTGGACATGAATGAGCTTATCGGCACGTTCAACTTGCCGAGAGAAGGAGGAGACTCATTATTGGATTTGGGTCTCTCGGCCGGAGTTCAGTACGGTCGTTTTGCAACCGCCGAAGCCGATCCAAATTTTAAGGAGGCAAGTATCCGTTCGAGTTTGAAGGCCCCCTTCAACCATATTTGCGAGCTCTTCTCGAAGAGTGTCGCGTGCTACGTCGGAACCTTGGATACTCTTTCCGAGACGAAGCTGATCGCCACAGCAGTCATCGTCGACAGCCTCACCGGAACCAGCTTCAACTGGCATGACTGGTTCCTCAATCAAATTCACGAAGCTGCTGCCGATTTTGCGTTCGTGAAGGGGAGCGCCGATCAAATTCTCCACAAGGGGAAACTGAAGTTCTTCTCAAGGCTTTCCTATGCTTTGGAGAAGAAGTTTCCGGGCAAAGCATGGCCGGAAGATGATGTCACCATCTACAACAAGCAATCCATCTACTACGACAAATGGAGGAAGTCCAAGCAATTGATGGATTTGGGGCTTCTCGAGGTTGAAGTGCCCATAGCGAGACCGGTTGCCGAAAGGCAAGCCGAAGTGAGCCAAGTGAGGCCGGTCGCTTCACCCGGGAAGCGAGCCGCGCCGAAGCGAGGCAAGAAGACAAAGCGAGTCGATTTACTTGTCCAAGAAAGCGAGGCGGTGGAGAAGCCGCTTGAGGACATTGAAGCGACTCACCCCCACTCCAAATCCAAACCCACATCACCCAAATACCAGAACCTCAATCTTCTTCAACCCAACAACCACTAAAACAGATAACCCCTCTCTCTCCCCATGAAGAAGAGTCAGCATCTTCTTTTCACATTCCCACTGTTCCATTCCTCAGCACAGATGAAGCTGCTGCCTACACTTCATTCACCCCACTTCAATCCCAGCCGATACAACCACCACCCACCGAAACCATTCAAATTTCAGAAACCCAAGAAACCTCATCACCTACCCAATCCCCCTCGACATCGGCAGCCACAGCCGATACTGCCCAAACTGTAGGAGAACAACCCATCATTCCTCTATTCATAACCCCTGCCCTCACCGTACACAAGCGGGCTCTCGAACGCTATGTCCTAGACAGAGAGCAAGCCGCTGAGACAATCAACCTTCGCTACAATCTTCGCTCCGTGAACGTTGCATGGAGCGACGTATTTTACACCAATGTAGTCGACTTTCTGACGTACATCACGTACTGAGGAACGGATTACTACAAGATTTTCAGACTCCTCAAAGCCTTCACAGAAGAGGAACTGATTCAAATGGAGGCCAAGACACTCAACTTCATAGGCGAAAATGGCTTCCATGCCTTCCTTGAAGGGACCAGCTTCTGGGAGAAGCTGGATGCTAAGGTGAAAGAATCATATCCACTCGCTACAGTTCCGAAGCGAGTGCCCTCTTCCCATGAAAGGAAGCTGATCAGAGAGCATAGGGAGGAGGTGGAGTTGAAAGATGCTGAGATTGCTAGTCTCCAAAGCGAGATTACAAAGATGAGTGAAGAGATGGAGAGGAAGGCGGGGGAGGTCATCAGTCTTAGAGAAGACTTTGACAGGAAGAAAAGGGAATTGGAGGGAAAGGTGGAGGAGAAGGAGAAGGAGAGGCTTCTAGAGGAGAAAGAGAAGGCGCTGGAGGCGCAGGTGAAGCTAGTGGATGACAACACCAAAACCATCACCGAACTCAAGGGCTTGCTTGAGGCAGAAAGAAGCCGCTTGAGGGAGGTTAATGCCAAATTAATCGCTCTAGTCAAAGAGAAGAAGGTGTTAGAGAAGGAAGTGAAGGAGCTGAAGGAGAAGGTGGAGAATAGGGAAGGAGAGTTAGTGATGAAGGGAAGCGAGCTCCTCAATACCAAAAAGGCTCTTGACTCACTTCGAACTGAGTTGAAGGGAGTCAGAGATGAGAGTGCAATTGACAAGAGAGAACTGGAGAGTCTGAGGAGGAGTGCACAGGCTCTTGACTTGAAGAATGCTGAACTGTCAATCCTACTGCAGAAAGTCAAGAGACTGAAAGAAACTCTCACAGTAAGGATCACTGCAGATGCCGAATTTCACAACTCTCTCAATCGAAGGGAGAGGAGACTTGCCGTGATGAAGGCAGAACTTGAAGCTTCCAAGGATCACTTGGAACTCACTCTTCAAGAAGAAACAAAGAAAATCACCAAAGCCGTCGAAGCGGAGCTGGAGGCTCGCTTCAGAGAGGTAGAGCCATTAGAGAGTATGATGGCGTCAGTTGTTGAGAGAGAAAGGCAGTGCAAATATCTGCTTGAAGAGATAAGCATCAAGACTGTTGAACTAGTGGCGCCCTCCATGGATAAAACCCAGCAGATGCTTCAAGCTATCTTCAATACAGTCAACTCTCTCCAACAATCCTTTTCTGTAAAATCTATCATCCTAACCCCTGGCAGTGATGATGCCAAAAAGGGGGAAGGACAAATGGGACAAATGAGGGAAGGTCAAGAGAAGCTAGGAGGGGAAGGACAGCTTCAAGGAGGAGGAGTTGGAGGTTCAGGGGGAAGTAGAATTGGATTGGAAAGAATGTTGGAGGGAGGCAGTAGTGATGGAGGTGTGAAGGAGGTAGTAGATGAAGCGAGGGCTCTTGGCAAGACGAAGCTCACGGAGGAGGAGTTATTAAAAAATCTTGAAGAGCCCAGCAGGCCGCTTCAGGAGAAGTGCTTGCCGCTTCAATTGTAAAACACCCTCCAGTGACCGTGTTGACGAAGGAGGAAAAGCGGAAGCAGGTGGAGAAGGATGCTGCCATGGCGTGGGAGATGGAGCAACTAACAAAACTTTCTGTTGGTGCAGGTGCTTCGTCTAGTTCCAAAGCGGCTGCTTTACCCAAAGCACCCGCTTCAGCCGCCGCGCCAGCTTCAACAGCCGCACTAGCTCCAACTGCCGCACTCGCTTCATCCGCAGTCGTCCCCTCTAGTGCCGCTACGAAGAAGGATATGCCGCCTCCCCCACCACCGAAGCAGTCATTGAAGAGAGCTGCCCCAGATTCTAAGAAAGATGACCCCGAGGCCAAGCGCCAAAAGGTCAAACATGCAGTTGCTTCTAGAGCTGAGAAGGAGGAGAAAAAGAGGAAGGAAATAGAAGGAGGAAGGAGTGAAGGCGAGAGGAAAAGGAGGTCAAATGATAGGCGACTCTAAGTGATTGACGCACGGATTGAGGAGCAATTCAGTGAGGTGATACTCATCCAGTCTTCATTGGTGCGGAGTGCCTTCATTCCATTTATGCCAGATGAGTCCGAAGCATGTGAAGCACAAGCCATATCTGATGCATGCGACGTGACTACAAAAGAGATGGTTGAGTCGGGTCGCTACCCCAAAAAGGAAGAACAGAACTACATTCGGAAGCGTCTCAATGAAAAGCGTCCTTTGTGGAGCAGCGACTCAGGAAAGAAGTTCAAAGCGACCATGGCTGAACTGTCAAAGAGGTCAGAAGAAGAGTTGGCCAAGCGAAGGGACGAGCACCCTGATGCAAGGGAAATTGAGGCTTTTATTCCGAGAGATCTGCTTGAGCTGTGGCTATACTACAAGGACTTGTTCATCAAGGCCTATTATTACTGGGAGGTAGTGCCGCTGCAAGATCAATGCTCTAGAATAAGTGCCCTCAACAATTTTCTCGCCGCCTATGATGACAAACTGCGACGAAAAATCTTCACCTTGGCTGAACAAACTCAACCCATGCCAATTGTTGTCAAGGTTCCTGCTATAAAAGAATTCCCCATGCCTTATCATCCAGGCACGGACATTCCAGATAGAGGAATAATTGATGAGGAAGTGACTGAAGCCTTCAGGCTGGAGAGTGCATGGAGAAGACCTAGTATCCACACAGTAGACTCTATGGAATCGAGAGTTCTATCAGCTTACGTGGATACTGCTGCTATTGAAGAAGAGAAGAAGGAGGAGGAAGAAGGAAAGGAGAAGGAGAAGGAGGATGAAGCTGCAGGAAGCCTTTGAGTTTCAAGCTTCCTAGTATTTCTTTTTGTGAACTGCTTGTTCATTTATCCTACTTTTATTTCTGTCTCCTCTGTGTCATTTACTCGCTTTGTGAATGACTTTACATTTTTGCAACAAACTCATTAATTTAACCGAAAAAAAAAAAGGGAAGGAACTTAAAAGAAAATTACAAACGAAACTGCAAAGGAAGCAGTCGCTTGGAGTTCCCTTCACGGTTAGATAGACTAGATTTATTTTTATCTAAGTCATATGGGTTTTGGCATCATCAAAAAAGGGGAAATTGTTGGGAATTGTTAAGAACGAATATGTTAAGGGGGAACCTATAAGGGATATTTTAGTGTTTTGATTTGATCCCAAAACCCCAAAGTGTTCTGTTCCCAAGTGACCCATTTTGATGTAGTTAATAGGTTAGAATTTTTCTAAGCCTACTCTGTTAGGATGGCTCCTTTTATTTTGCTTAGATTAGGCTTCAAAAGTTCAAGAGAAGGCCACTCGCTTGAGTGTGTTTTTCAAAGCGAAGCAAGTCAAGCAAACTGAAGTGAAGCGTGCCGAAGAACAGTGTAGTGAAGCGACCACTACAATAGATTCAAAGCGAGTCTGCCAAAGCGAAGCGAAACGAGCGCTACAGTTCAAAGCGAAGCGAAGCGAAGCGAGCTCTACAGTAGAATCAAGTGAACCCACTAAAGCGAAGCGAAGCATGCGCTACAAAGAAAAGTCGAAGCAAGTCAACGCGGGTCAATATTCACTTAAAAAGTTTCTCGGGAAAATTATTCCCAAGTGACTCACTACAAATATGACCGCGAAGCGACTCACTTCAGAGCGGCCGCTACAACTACAAAGCGAAGCGAGCCACAACCTACCAGAAAGCGACAGCACAAAATCCCGCTCCGAATTTGAACTCCAGTCAACTGGAGATCTCCGCATTTATTACGAGATCTCCACGTGTCGACTCAAGAGAGGAGCAGAGGAGTTGACTGCCAGGCCGACAAGGCACCGTAACAGTACTGGGTCGCTCCAGTTACTGTTGAAATTGGAACTTAGCCATTTTCGGCAAAAGTCCAAATCTGCGCATCTGAAAAGTAGCCAGCCTGTGCAAGTACTGTCGAGAGGAGGAGGGACAAGGCCACCAACCAAGCAACGGATCTCAGCCAACCCTCCGCCTATAAATAGTGAAGGATGAAGACGAAGAAAGGGAGAACACTACTTGACCATTCGAGCGCATACAACAAACAAACACTCCCAGCTTTCTAGCAATCCTCGAGTCTTTGTTTTCAAGTGTTCTCCGAGTTTCCAGTTCATCGGAACTCGTCTTCACAACCTTCACACTTAGAGTCTAAGCCCATTCCATATCCAAGCTTAGAAGAAGAGCTCTAGCCATCTTTGCACTTATTGTAAAGAGCTCTTCATAGTGTGTTTCGTCAACCAAAAACCCTAAACTCTGTCTTTTAGGTTTTTGAGTGTCGTCGTTAGGTTGTTCAGATCCAAGGCCCTTCTTTCATCGATTGAAGAAGCCTCGATCGTAGAGTTGAGATCCAAGCTTACACTTACATCGTTTGTGTAAAGCTCGATCGAAGCTAGGCTGTAAGGAGAGCCCGTAATCTCCCTGTCTGTCTGACTGAAGCGAGTGAAGCTTCTAGTCTAGTTAGGTTTTTGGTGTGAACCCGGAATCACCCAGCGTCTGTCAGATCCAAGCGAGTGAAGCTCGATCTTGACCAGGCTTTTGAAGAGCCCGAAATCTTCAAGTTCTTGAGTGAAAAGAACGGTTGCCGTCGAGCAACAAAGTGGACGTAGGAGCATTTTCTCCGAACCACTATAAATCTTCGTGTCGTATCTCTCTAACCCTAAACTCTTTACTTTGTTTATCCATTGCACGTGCATCTAAACAACTTAATCTGGATATTTGAATTACTTAGGAAAAGATTATAGCTCACCAAATTCCGCACAAAGAGTAAAGTCTCACTCTTGATCAAGCTCTAAGCTTAGGTCAAGAGATTCGTGATTGCTTTAGATCTAGCCCTCGGCTAGGTCTTAGTATTTCCAAAGAGCACTTTACTTTATACTCTGAGTTAAGGAATCGAAGTTGAAAAACTTCAAAATACGTATTCACCCCCCCCTCCCCCCCCTCTACGTATTTTTCCTATAGCAAACCGGGACCAACAAAGTATAGTATTAGTCTGCTTGTTACAAATTAATCACCCATTTTTATCATAGTTCTTCTTACAAAATTGTGTGAAACTTGAATTGGTTGAATGAAAGTTGTTTATGGCTAGCTTATATTGAATTATATATATGCATTCCACTGAAATATGGTTGTTACAAATTACCGTACCATTTCTCATTGAGCTTCTTACATGATTTATTGAAACTGGAATTGGTTGAATGAAAGGTGTTTCTGGCTAGCTTATTATGAATTATACATATGCATTCCACTGAAGTATGTTTGTTACAAATTAGCCTAGCATTTCTCATTGAGCTTCTTACAATATTGAGTGAAACTGGAAATGGTTTAATGAAAGGTGTTTCTGTTAAGGTTATATGTCTACTGCTTTTCAGTTTGTAGTTTACTGTATATTATTGAAAAGTGTTCTTATCTCTTTGTGAAATCTGTTTATGCTTTGAATTCTCATTCCCTACCTTTATTCCTTGAAATAAGCCATGGGATGACCAAACAACCACCACTGAATCTGACACCGATTCTAGTGAGGCTGAGGATCCTGTTTCTCCTGGAGGAAATCCTACTGAGTATTCCACGGAGAGGCTTTCCGGTATCCTTCCCTGGTTTGAGGTTGAACTTGTTAAAACACACGTGGCTCGGAGATACAGATTGGTAATGCGCTTGTACAATATCTACATATTATGGAATATTTGCATTGTTTTTGTGGTATAATTTGTTGTTGTGCTGCAGCTGATGCCCCGTGTTGCCATAAGGTTGCTGCCAACCACTGATGTTGCTGTGACCTTGCGTTACGGGGTGAATGAATGGAAGGGCACTTACCACGGAAGCTACAAGCGTCCCGTGATAGGCAAGAACGCGTGGCAGCCGTTTGTTGAAGACAACCATCTTAAAGCCGGGGACATTTGCACGTTCGAGCTTGAGAAGCTCTGTGACGATTGCGGTGTATGCCTGAAGGTGCTGTTAGTGAAGGGCCCGTTCGATACTCCGGCTGAGAGGCATGCGAGGGCCATGGCTGGCACCAGTGAAGATTTCGCTATTGTTATTGATTGAAAAGTAGTTGTGGATTAAAACAAACAACCTTATTTATTATGTATATCCCCTCTCCTCCCTTTTATGTATGTTTTGAAATACTTTGATATCCCCTATTATTTTTGTTTTTTGGGTAAGTGAATAGGGTGATATTTTGATGAAATGAATCTGAATCATCGTTGTATAATATATGCTTCGATGAAAAGACAATGTAATTAGTGTTATTAGCTGCTGTGTGCATTTAGCAATGGTATTGTATAAAAAGTAATGGAGCATTTGTTTTGTCTCAAGGCTAATAATTTTTTTGATACTAACTAACAGCTGGAAGTATGGAACAACACTTTGCTTTGGACATAAAACACAATCCTTCCTTTAAACAATATTTCAGGCAACATATTTTTTGGCTAAAGTTGCTAAACCAAAAACACGTTTTTTAATAAAGGAAAAGCAACCACCTCAAACTACTCCCACACAATTCATCTCATTTACACAGACTTCATTTGGACGAGCAGCTGCTGGAAACGAGCTTGGAGAGGGAGAACGATTGCCGTTGCCGATTACGAAGCCCGGATGGTGGAATTTACAGCCCCATTCATTAGCCCGGTACCCGAAAATCCTTGTGCGAGGTAATTTGTTCAATTTTGACTGAGAAAAACGCTGCGAGCTTAGGGCTACATTATGATTCTTCTAATTTTATGTGATTTGTATTGGTAATTTGTGTTGTTGAAGTGCAATGCAACTATTTTTGAAACGCATTTGCAGTTTCTATTGGGGGGTGTAGATTTCATGCCTTATTTTGTTGCCCGTTTTTAATTTGTTGTTGCAATTTGAATTTCTTGATAAACAGCATCCTAATGGCCGCTCTAGGAGTTGATAGTGTAATTATTTTTGAAATTGTGGAAGAGATTGTGAGAATTCACAATCGAAATGTGGTAGTCATTGTGGACATAATTAGGCGCCGTCGAGCTAGAGCACGTAGATTGCGGGCAACTCCCAATCGTTTGTATTCTATGCTAGGTAGAATCCCAACCCAAGTCCACCACATGAACAGGTTGGTAAGAACAAATAATGCCGAGTGTCTAGCTAACTTACGTGTTGATCGGAATACCTTCGGGAGATTGTGTGGCTAACTAAGAGAGGTTGGAGGGTTGAAAGAATACAAGTACGTTGGTGTGGAAGAGCAGGTAGCATTGTTTTTAGGGGTTCTAGCTCATCATAAGAAAAACAAGGTGGTAGGATTTGATTTCCTAAGGTCTGGTGAAACCGTATCAAAGTATGTCCACACGGTCTTGACAGCCATACTCAAACTCCACGGCCTTTTGCTGGTTAAACCGGAGCCCATCACTGAAGAATGCACTGATCCTCATTGGAAATGGTTTAAGGTATCTTGTTAATTCACATTTTGCCTATTACATTGATATGTGATCACTACTTGTGTTCCTCCTATATAACAATATCTTACAATATGCAGGGGTGTTTGGGGGCATTGGATGGAACATACATTAATGTTAGGGTTCCTATTGCTGATAAACCAAGGTTTAGAACAAGGAAGGGTCAAATTTCCACAAACACTTTGGCTGTTTGTGATCGGAATTTAAAATTTGTGTACGTGCTGCCGGGATGGGAAGGATCCGCCGGGGACTCGAGAGTATTACGTGATGCATTGAATAGGACTCACGGCCTAAAGATCCCAGCAGGTTAGGAGTTTCTATTTTTTATTCAAAATGCCTCACTTTTGGTTTAGGGTAACACCAACAACTATTGCTTATGTGTGTTTTCTGTTGCATAAATTAGATTCCTACTACCTTTGTGACAACGGATATGCGAACAGTGAGGGTTTCATGACTCCATACAAAGGCGTTCGCTATCATCTCAAAGAATGGGGCCCAAACGCGGATGTTCCTCAAAACCCAAAGGAAATTTACAATATGAGGCATACCAAGGCAAGGAATGTGATTGAGCGTGCATTCAGTGTAATGAAGATGAGGTGGGGGATTCTGCGGAGTGCATCATACTATCCTATCAAGGTTCAAATAAGGATAATCATGGCATGTTTCTTGCTGCACAACTTCATTCGTAATAATGAGTTTGCCGACGATCCATTCGTAGAGGAGTTGGGGGAATATGATGAGAACGATGGTGACGAGGAGCCAATACATTACGTTGGGGGAATCGAATCAACTCCGGAATGGAATGAGAAGCGCGATGCTATTGCAAACGCGATGTGGGCAGGGGCAGCTTAGTTGAAATTCTAGTGGAAGGGATTGAACAATGAATGCAAAACTAAACTACTTTTCTTTGGTTTTGTGTGTGAACTGCCGTTTTTAAACTTATGTCTTGTAATTGAATGTGCTCTTCGAGCTGAATCTTTGAATCTAGTGACTTGTGGTGTTGAATGCATATTTATGTTGACTAATATGTTGTGCATGTCAATTGTAGATTGGATAATGGCAAGTACCGTGAAATAGCCCCTCAATGCGCCTGTAAGAACGGCAAGATGCAAGTGAAAGTTGCATCAAGGAAAGCTGCAAATCCGGGGCGTCTTTACTATATTTGTCCGAACAACGAAGATCACTATAACCGTTTCCTTTGGTGCGATGAATATCAGAATCGATCTAGGAGCTACTCTCAAATTCCAATCCAAATTACAAGAAGGGAGGCACAACCTCAAGACTCAAACAATGCCGCATCGCGTGTGACGATGGATCAAGCTTCAAGCCACGGCTTGCCCGAAACTCCACGCCCCCATCTGTACGGGGTAGTCGAGGTGTACGTTGCGATTTGTTTCATGGCAACAGTGTTAGTTTTGTTAGGTGTGATCATAGGAATCCTTCTAATGAAGTAAAAATTGTACTAGTCGAATCTCATTCCCTAGACTCGACTTTCACGTGAACTACGGGCAATTATGTTGAAGCTTTTGTACTACTTAATAGGACAACATTGTTTTTTGGTAGCTTGTGCTTGTCTTGGTGTTTCTTGTTTTACTATGAGTTGAGCATATATTCCAATGTCCTCATTTTTTATTTGTATAAAGAATTGAACCCCATTCATGCCATTTACAACACCATGGCTCTCAACTTCCCCTCACAAGAAGATTTCTTCTATAATGGGAAGTGGGATGAAGGAAATGTCGATTTCCTAGTACAATTCATCGTCAAAGATCTAGCTCGGCACCCAGAAGAAAGGAGAGCTTGCATTCCGGTAGGGACTTTACATCGTGGGTGGAGTGCTATTAACGAAAGGTTCGGGTTGCATTTTTCATGGGATGAAGTTTGTGAGCAATTTAACTTGTTGAAGGATCGGTACAACACATTCACCGAAATCCTACGAACTCCCGATGTGTTTTGGGTAGAGGATCTATGTCGTGTGCACGCAACTGACGAACTATGGCGCCGTATGTGCGAGGTAAATCTCTACATTTTTCGGAGGCCTAACGCCTCTATTATTTGAAGATCATATCACAAGCAATGCATTGACGTTTTTTTTTTTTGGTTTAAGCGCAACAACCTTGCTAAAGCATATTATTGTGTGGGTGATGCAAATTATGATGAACTATGTATAATATTCAATAATACAAGCGTGAGCGCGAGTTCGGGCCAACGGCTCTCCGACGGAAGCACAAGCAAAGAAGGAGGGGATTTTAACACTCATCGTACCACTAAGAATCTGAGAAGACGGCTATTTATGCCGTCCATTCCCCTCGAGCTTCGAATCACAAATAAACGGCCCGCTCGAAGACCATAGCTTCATGGCGTGTGAGGGCCGAGAGGTTCACCATGAAGTAACTTTGGTTCATGCTTGTTTTTAAGTAACATTGGTTCATATTGTGTTGTAGTTGAATCTTAAAGTTGGTTATATCACTTCGCATCAATATAACTAAAATCTAAACTGTAGACAAATAATTCATGTACTTGCACTAGTCGAATATATCATTAGATCAAACTACATTAATTACAACCAAAATATATCCAAAAAAAGGGGAACCAAGTTCATAAACTCCAAGGCAGAAGGAGGAATAGTGGAGCCATCAAAATAACCTACTGTTTTGTACCCAAAGTTTTAACCATAAACCATATTAACAAAAAAAAAGCAGCAGCCATCCATTAACATCTTCGCTGCACAACTGCTTAGCCAAAAAAAGCCTTCAATCCGCCTTCTTCGATTGAGGAACCATGCTACGCACCTTTCCCCATTAGCAAACGGTGCACATATCCGGCACGAGCTAGAATTGGGAGGCCGGAGAAGAACTCAAGCATCGGAGGATCCGCAATGAGGAGGTCAGAAACATCGAACTTCTCCTCCATCCCAAGATGAGGGATCTCCTCTAGCATCAACCATATCTCAGTCCGCTTGTTCCCAAGATCGGATTGGTATCCAATGCGATGAGCAATGGAATCAAGGCTGAGTTTTGTGTCCGAATGCATCTTCCCTAAGATGTCGCAGAGGTTTTGATCAGTCTCATCAACCAGCTTCCTTTTCTTGTGAGCGCGGGAACTTCCAGCTTCAAACCTTGTGGAATTAACCTCGCTTTGATCAGTGGTGTCGGGCTCGATAGTGGCAGTCCGGGCAGGTGAGTTTGGGCGGAATAGAGGAGGTTGTGCAGCCATGGGGTGCTGCTCCTCGTTTAGAAGTTGATTGACAGCATCAATTACGTCCTCAGCCGTCTCTCCAGTGGCCCTATCCTTCCCAAATGCTTCGGCCCATCGATCGTAGTACGGCCATGACTTCCCTCGGATGTTCTTGGCGTTTGCATCCACCTAAAACAAAACAATAGCAGATTCTCTATAAGTACAATATGCAAATAGAGTACAAATCACAGCATTACTTCATAATCTCCATCATATGCTATCTATTCCATCTGAACAAAAGTATTAAACCAAGTATGCAATTTAAAAACAACTATAGCCTGCAAATCAGACATGCCTTTGTAGCATAGTGCAAATAGACTACAACATCTTCCCATTACTTCATCATATTCCTCATAGAATGCCTGTTTTATCCCCCCTTTCCAGCTTGGCTGTTGATTTTTTAAACACATATTAAACACACAAACACAGTGCACAAAGAGTAGTTGATTTTCTACGGTATCATGAGCTCCCTTATACAATTTTCCACCACAAGATACATAGTAAAGCATACAAGATTTCATCCAACCAATGTACTCAAGCTGTTGAAATTTTTTAACCCAAACACACAAACACAGTGCACAAAAGTAGTTGATTTCTACTATATCATGAGCTCTCTTATACAATTTATATTCCACCACAACATACATAGCATTCTCAAACAACATTTCATCCAACAGGGCACAAAGTGTAGGAAAATATCAACCTCGTCTTCCTCAAACCATAAACCAGAGCAAAAGAGTACCAAATTTCATTATCACCTCACATAATTATATTCCACAATCATATTACCACGGAATAAAAACACCACCCTAAAACATTTGCATATAATACATCAGATTAGAGTAGAAGAGGAATTCAGATGGTACCCTACATTGCAAATCTGCTCCCACTGTTCGTTGTCGGCATCGACAGTGTGATCCCCATGGAGATTGAAGCCGACACCGCTACGGGCTAAGATTGAGGATAGGGAGCCGTAATTCTTCTTCCACCCCGTCAGTTTGGACACAATGTGGGGGTTGGCTCGTATGTTTGCACTGGGAAAGTGGCCCCTCAACAACTCCTCAAGCTTGTTCACGTATCCAGCCCGGAAACCGTTGTCCAACTTCCATCCGGTGGCGACGAGCTCCTTTAAGCAATCCAGGAGAACCTCTTCTTCGCGGAGACTCCAAGCGCGTCGTATCTTACCCAACCTTTTCACTGCAGCAAATACAATGTGTTAAACACAGTCGACACAAACATTGCAACGGAGCAACACCACAGCTAAACCCTAAACCATGAACACTAAACCCTAAACTCGAGCCCTAATCACAGAAACCCTAAGCCCAAGGCCGGAGGAGAGTTACAGAAATTCGACGGAGGGAGGAACAAACCTGGTTGAGCAGCCATGATTGATCCGAATTGCGTCTGAAAATCTTGCCGGAATTGCTACGGTAATTTTCTTCCCTCCCACCTATCTCTCTCTCTTTGTGCGAATGAAATGAAATGAATTGGGGAATTAGCAGTTTGGTGTAGTTGTTCTGAAATTGGGGGAAATGAAATTGGGGGGAAAGAAATTGGGGGGAAGAAATGGCCGCCATTTTTTTCACCAAAAATCAAATGGGGGCTAAATCACAAAAGGACAAAAACTAGCAAGGGTAATTTGGACATTTCACATATTAATTTCATGACCTACTAATAGTAACCAAACAACACTTAAACTACACTTGGGTTATGAAACTCACTAACCAAAGTACACATTACTTATGAAACTCATGTAGCTAACCTAGATTTGAATCACGGGCCGGCTATCCCGCCCGGCCTACCAAACGAGCCCTAATTATATACAAATAATTACTGTCTTATTTTCTTCTTCTTCTTTTTTTTTTTTTTTTTTTTTTTTTTTTTTTCTTTTCATACTTATAAGCAAAAGTTTTGGTGATTTCCAGTCAAGTACATCTCCACCGCAATGTTAGTAACAAAAGCAATTTTAAATCTGAAATGTTTATGTTTCCTTGCTCCTAATTTTTAATACTCAATCATCCTATTTAAATTAATTAATTTGGTGATTATTTTCTTTATTTGCTTTGTGACTGTGGCCATGAACTTGAATCTTGGCAATTGGTCTTTAGAAATGATCTTTGGTTGTTTTTTGGCTTAGGCTTGGTTCCTTATTAACTTTCTTTTTGAGTCACAAAAGTCAAGTGAAAATGGGTCAATCTATATAACTGTGGAAGCCCAATAAGCAAAGAGAACCTTAGTCATGTAACTGCCCATTACTCCATAAAGTGGCGGTTACCACACGTTTTCACTATCAAGGCATTTTATCAAGGCATACTTTCTTGATCAAGAGCTCAGTTCCCCACCTCTTTCAGTTTCTCGGAGCTTCAAAGTTATGCGGTGTTGTTACTTTGAGGATAAAGCCATTTTATCTTTGAGGGAGATACATTAGAAATTGAGAGCACAATCCAGTTTACCTCGTCCTGCGAAAAGAGGATCTTTCCTCTACTAGACTTATTTAATGTTTTGTTTTTGTTAAGTTTTTTCTTTTTCTTCTTCTTTTGTTTTTTGTTTTTTTTTTTTTTTTATTTGTAGTTTCGTATAATCTCTTTCTACTTTGTTCGAATTTTACTACGCTCCCAGCAAATTATTTTTTATCCGGCTTATTTATCCTGAATCAATTATTGTCATTGAATATACATTGAACATTAGTATCGATATCGTTTTTAATTTGCGGACATGTATATTGTTTACATTTTGGAAATTATGGAAATCAAACACGGCCATTGATTTTTTTAGGCTTCCTTCATTTTCATTATTTTCATAAATTTGTCAATCACAATTTAGTGCATGTTTGATTCACTCATTTTGGGTAAGGGAAGGGAAACAATTAGTTAATTCCATTACTTGTTCGGTTTAAGTCATAAGTTAACCATTACCCTGATACGGGTGAGATGGAGGAAGAGCTTAGGGAGACCACGTCGGTAGCACACAACGACGTCACGTTCGATACTCAGGGGGAATCGGACGACGGAGGAGGCCGATCAAGTAGGCCGAAGAGGAGACTCCAAGTTCCGAGGAAGTTGGACAATTTTATTGTTTACCGTTAGTTGTTTTTCCTATTCGTTTTTGTCATTGTTGGCCTTGGCCCGTGTTTTTATTATTTTCGAGTCGAGCATTTTATGAGCTCCGTTCCGGGTTTTCTTGTTGGTTATTTCCCGGGCCGTAAGTCGAACCAACCCTAGGGGTCTAGTATTTATAGAGAAGAGGGTGTATTGCCGAATTCATTCAAGGAATAAACCCTATTTTCTATCTCGCAATTTCGTTTTCTTTTCAGCTCCGGTGTGTACGTCGAGAGTCGCTCTCGCGTCTACCTTTTTGCTTCGATAAGATCTCTCATCTTATCAACTGGTGCTTTCATCCCGAACTCCATGGTGAATTTTCGGAACAAGGAGTCTAGCAAGGGGGCTTCGTCTATGGGAATTACCCCTCCCGTGCTCGGCGTATCCCCGCCGACGAGTACGACGCCGTCGGCGTCTATGGACGCTGTGTTGGAGAGGTTGCAGCGGTTGGAGGCGCGATTTGCAGATGAGGACGGTTAGGGAGGGAGTTGGCAGCGCCCTGACCCGGATCCACCATATGGGATGCCGCCCCTATGGAAAACGCCGGCGTGGGTTCCCGGCGGTCAGATGGGGTCGGGGTCAGAAACAAGAAGGGGGACGTCGGCACCACCTACTCAGACACCAACCATGCAGACGTTTCCGGAGACGCGGCTTTCAGGTGGGAACTCGCAGCAGCTACGGTTTCGTCACAACCCTACCACCGTCGTCCACCCCACGTCTACATGGGAACTTGGGCCGGTTCGCACGACATGGGACCACCCCGCCCAACGCACAGCCCATCAATCGCAAGGGCACGATCCGGGCCGTCTATTTAAGTTGGAGCCCCCGATTTTCGACGGAACCGAGGTGCAGAGTTGGGTGACTCGGGTGCAGTATTACTTCGATCATATCATGCTTCCCGAGGAGCACCGTCTACATTACGTCGTCATGCTATTCGCGCCGTCGGTCACAGATTGGATATTCGCATATCGAGCGAGTAACCCTATGGTTTCTTGGATTCAATTCTTGGATGACGTGCGACGTCGGTTCGACCCACATTACTTTGTGAATTATGTGGAGTTACTTTCCAAGCTCACTCAGACAGGGCCTCTCGCTGACTACAATCGTGAGTTTGAGAGAATGATGAATCAGGTTCAGGGCATTACGGAGTCCACGTTGGTGGCCATGTATTTGAGTGGGTTGCGACACCCAATTCGCAATCAAGTGCGCTTTCAGCATCCTTCTTCCGTCGCGTCGGCTATGGCGTTAGGGGTAGAATTTGACGCCGGTTCGGAGAGGGGTACCCCTCAACGTCGCCAATGGCCGGCTCGGGAGAATCGCATGACAGGAGCTTCGGGATCCGCGCCTAATCCGAACCCGGCGTCCTCGGCAGCAACTCCCACGGCACGTCCTAAAGATTATTCCAAGCTTCCGGTGGTTTGGTTATCGGCGGCCGAGCGAGCCGAGAAGACGAAGCTCAGTCTTTGTTGGTATTGTTCGGAAAAGTGGGTGGCCGGACACTCTTGTAAGGGGTGATTTCTGGCTTGTATTGGTCCCGATGACGATGAGGAGGAGAGTGGAGAGCCGACGGAGCCGGCGGGAGATGGACCGGAGGTGATAACGGCGGACCTTTCTCATATGTACAGCTTGGACGGGCAACCACGAGCTTCGGCTTTGGTGTTTCAAGGATTTTTGGGGAGCTCGGAGGTGTGTATAATGGTGGACTCGGGTAGCACGCATAATTTCGTGCACCCTTTTGTTGTGGAGAATGTGCGCTTACCGTGAGAGCCATTCGACCGTTTAGGGTTTATGTCGGGAATGGCCAGTCGTTAGTGTGTGTGACTAAGGCCGAGGGGGTGGAAGTTCGGATCCAAGGTCACTCGATGAAAATTGATTTACATATTCTTAAGATTCACGGCCCCGATGTAATTCTTGGGATAGCGTGGCTCAGCTCTTTACGCCGTGTGACGAGCGATTATGATATGGGGACGCTTAAATTTCATAACAAGGGCAGGCCGGTGTGCTTAAAAGTGGTGCCCCGCTCGTCGAAACAGGTGTCCGCCAACACGTTCGCGACCACCATGCTTCACCAGGAGGCTATGCAGTGCTTTGAGATCATCCCGCTAGACGACGGGATGATGGCCGACGACTCCAGCGTCGATTTCCCCTCGGACCTGCCGCCTGCCCTCCGTGAGGTCTTGCTCCTCCATAAGACCGTGTTCACCGTCCCGAAGGGCCTACCTCCGTCCCGAGCGTTCGATCACAAGATACACTTGCTGCTCCAGACGAAACCAGTTAACGTCCGGCCCTATCGGTACCCGTACTTTCAAAAAAGTGAGATAGAGAAGCAAGTCCGGGAGATGCTCGAGGCCGGCATCATTCGACGTAGCTCGAGCGCGTTTTCATCCCTGGTTTTGTTAATTCGCAAAAAGGACGGGACGTATCGCTTTTGCATAGACTACCGGGCCTTGAATAACGTGACAGTGGCGGATAATTTCCCTATTCCGACAGCAGATGAGTTGTTTGATGAGCTCGGAGCGGCGCGCGTTTTTACGAAGTTAGATCTTCGTTCGGGGTACCATCAAATAAGAATGCATGAAGAAGACGTTTATAAGACGGTGTTTCGAACTCACGATGGCCATTTTGAGTTTCTCGTGATGCCATTCGGCCTCACCAACGCCCCATCCACGTTCCAATCGGTGATGAACGAAATTTTCCAGCCCCTGCTTTGCTGATTCGTCATCGTTTTCTTCGATGACATTCTCATCTACAGCACTTCGGTGGACGAGCACGCTCTTCACTTGCGCGAGGTCTTTTCTATCCTTGCTCCTCACCATTTCTTTATTACATTTTCGAAGTGCACTTTCTGCTGTTTGACGGTGGAATATCTAGGTCACGTGATATCGGAGGGGAATTTGAAGGCCGACACGGCAAAGATTGAGACGATGGTGGCGTGGCCGAAACCTACCTCGGTTCGGAAGCTACGGGGCTTCTTAGGGTTGACGGGCTATTATCGGAGATTCGTGGCGGGTTATGCAATGTTGGCGGCCCCGTTAACCGATCTTCTCAAGAAAGACGCCTTTGTATGGACCGAGGCGGCTGACGAGAGTTTCCAGGCCTTGAAGACAGCCATGGTTTCTGCCCCCGTGCTCCGGTTACCCGATTTCTCCAAGACATTTGTGGTTGAAACCATGCTTGCAACGTGGGAGTCGGGGCGGTCTTGATGCAGGACGACCACCCTATCGCGTTTTTCAGCAAGAAGTTGGGGCCTCGGCGTAGGGTGACGTCTACTTATCACAAGGAGCTCTATGCCATTGTTGAAGCGGTGCAAAAATGGCGCCAATATCTATTGGGGCACGAGTTCGTCATTCGATTCGATCAGAAGAGTCTGCGAGAATTGTTGCAACAGATTATTCAGACCCCTGACCAACAACTCTATGTTCGAAAGCTGATGGGGTACAAATTCGTCATCGAATATAAGACGGGGACTTATAATCGGGTGGCGGATGCTCTTTCCCGACGTGACGAGGAAGAGAATACGGAGGCCGCCGACGCGGCTGTCTTCGCAGCAATGGCCCATCCCTTGCCCGACGTGTTAGAGGTGCTTCGCGAGGATGTGTTGAATCTGCCCGAGTTGAGGGAGTGGACAAGGAAGATTTCGGAGGGAACCGCGCCGACGGGGTAGCAGCTGGTTGACGGACTCCTCTACCGAGGGCGGCAGATTGTGGTGGCTTCCTCGTCTGCGGCGAAGCATGCCCTCCTCTACGAACACCACGCGACGCCGGCAGCGGGCCACCCGGGGGTGGATCGAACTCTCCAGAGGATTGCTTCATCATTTTATTGGCCGGGGATGCGAAAGGACGTTAAGGACTTCGTCGCGGCGTGTGTAGATTGTCAAACGACAAAGTATTCGACCCAAAAACCGGGGGGCCTTCTCCAACCCCTTCCCATGTTGGGACCGGCTGCTTGAAAGCCGCCCCGACCCAGATCTTGGTTCGGATGTGTTGATTCGATCGTGCACATAAGTTCATGCAAGGGCTCGAGTACATACCTTATGATTATGAAGAACGTGCAATCTGAGTCGTGTCTGATCGATCTACGGTTCTGATCTTCTAGGATGTGATCCCACACCTTCAGATCTGAGACTTGGTGGACGTCTCAAGATCACTGGAACCTCGATCTCCCTCACTCAGAAAACCAGCGGCTGACTCTCTCTCTCTCACGCCTAGGTTTCTGCTCCAAGTCGTAGAAACGAATCTGGTGTGCTAGGGTTTAGGTGAGAGACATGGAGAGTATTTATATGGTTCATAAATAAGGAGATATGATTCCTTATTTATCTCCAACCATATCTATGCCAATCCCATATTTATTCTCTTTCCATAACTTACAAATCTTATTCCTTTATTAATACGGAATTAATAAGGAATTAATCTGTTCGGTTATGCAACTGTATATCCGGAATTAATTCTAACAAATAGAATTTAATCCTAATTCCAGTAGAAGAATAAATAAATAAATATATACTAAATATATTTATATATGATATTTATCCCCATAAGATTTAATTAAATAAATCTTATCTTATTAGATTTAATCTTATCCGTGAATAACTAAATAATAAATAATTAGATTTAATCCCATAGGATATAAATCTCAATTAATTATATTTATTATCCATTCACTGGATATAAATCCAATATGTATCATATACTGGGCCTGAGTACAATTATTGAGCCCATACTCAATAATACTATTTAGATCGATTCCCGAGGTCTGTTTGGGCCATCCTAGGGATCGGATACCAGACAGAGTTGGGCCTTATCTAATTCGATTTTTCCATGTCCACCCCTGAACATGTATCTCATTAGAACTATGATGCACTCCACTAAAGTGTCATAGCTGAATCACCGCTCTGTCCCAATTATGTAGATTGGGTAGGTATTTTGTATAGTTCGACCCCCGTGTTTAAGACCTTCCATATCCGTTAATCAATTAGAGCTACCATGACTGCTCCTAATTGTTAACACCTATTCCTCAGGTAGTACCCGTTCACTCCTCATTATTATACCTGAACTGAATCAGCATGCATGACTTGGTATAATAAACATTGTGAACTCCCTGAGGGGATAACGTCAGCCTGCACTCACACAGGACACGGCTTATTGATAACACTTATTAGACATACTATGCATCTCCGTGTTACCCAAAGTACGACATGATTTAGATGAACTAACGAAGTTCATATCTTCGTAAATCAAAGTAACATCGAAGAATACATATACATCTAATAGTTTACCAAGGTTAAGATCGAGCTAGAGCCTGAGATCTGTAGCTCTTCACCTATATCACCTTTGATACAGGGTCAGTATCAGAAGAGCATTATCTCTGTTGATCCTCAATACGTTCCACCGTACCAGCATAATTAGTGATTAGGACTCATCACTACCATTAAACTGCAGTCTAGACCGATAGCTCAGCCCAAGCTATCTCGACTGTGAACTGTTTATATCTCATCATTATCAACGACCTTCGTGATCCTCTCCGAACTCAGATCGACACGTGGTCTAAAACATGAGATAATGGGCTTTATTCTTGCTTATTCATATTCTTCCAGATAGGGATTGTTAACAGTTGACCGGTATCGTAACCACTAAAACAACCGGTTTTGCTTTAGGTATACAACAACCCCAACAATCTCCCACTTATACTAAAGTAAAACCTTTTAGTATACCAACGCGTCTACAGGAAACCATATGACTTCATCCATGTACAATGTTAACAATCGCAATCGTTAACAACCATCATACACTTTTTCTCCCACTTATACTCAAAGATTTTACCCTTTTAGTGTACCTTGCCGTGGGAGGCTCACTAAGACATGTCAGCCACGTGCTACAGTATACCTGACATGGTGCACTTAGTGAAGGAACCGTCATCGTACATTCCTCTAATGTTTCTATTTTCTCCACGAAATCTCCTTAATTTAAGGTACTCACTATGTTGTTACCGGCATTTCCAAATCTCAGAAATCTGTTACTGCACTTAGAATTCTTCCAGGGGGTGCAAGAATTCTAACAGATTGAGATTACTGCCAATTCACGAAGCCAAGCCCTGAATTATCTAGCTCCCTCTCAACATTTCACTGCGTCAGAATCTTCAAGACAATTCTGCTTCTTACGTGAATCCATAGTTTAAGGTCAACGATGTCGTTTCTAGCTACCATTCGATTATCCGTGTCCACAAACATGATGGGCTATATCCGTTACCATGCACACAACACTAACATATATTTGGCTTCTTATGCAATATCCAGGTGTATTGCAAACTTTGCCACAACAGTAGTCTATGAAGAGTACTTGACTAATGTTATACTATCCATTTGAGTAGGATATATCCAACATTACTCCTAACCTTCATTCTAAACTGTTCGGATAATCACCACCTATTGTGTCAGATAATATTTTCACATTGTCTCCAAGTGCTAGTAATATTATCTCACAATGTACAAGACAACCAATTCAACGTCTTTTGTAGATGAAAGATATACCATTTGTCAACACATTTCATGAATGAATCTATATGTGTTGTCTGACAAATGAATGCTTTAATCATTGTACTACACATTGCAATGTGTCTGCCCCGAAACATAGAACTTTTGAGAGAATTCTTCCCTTTTCTCAAATTACATTCATGTTTCCTCATGTATGTGCTCAACGAATATGAGCATACAACTTGCAAGTCTTTCGAGTGTTAAACTCATAGACTAATCAATGATAGGCAACTACTTTCATCTAACTAATCCTTATTAGTCAACTTGGTTTGTTCACTATCCAAGAAATTAGATTTCTCGATGAACAACTCACCATTTTCGAGACACACTCGAAAAAAGCTCCCACTGTGACTAGGATCCTAAAATAATCTTGTGCAGATCCTTTTGGTTATCAGTCTTGTACTTCCGGCCTTATAATGTTCCAATCCATAATTTCTTTTTATTCTTGGACGTTAATCAAGAATAAATGATTGTCTTTCCTTGAAAAATGACTACTTGTCCAACCAATTACTAAATCTAGCATCAAAATTGCGACACTCCGTGTGCAAATTATCCTTATTTCCGAACAGATTTAATCAATGAAATTTACAATTAGCATATCCGTGGGAAGGGAAAACACGATCTCAGCGCGAATGCTAATCAATTCATATTAAATCACAATGAAATCTATGATCAACATAAATGCTAATCACTTCATTTCAAATAAGGAAAGGGAATAGATTTAGACATAGTGATGTAGTATTTTGTTAAAAGACAATTCTGAACAAGAAGTGCGACATTTATCATAACACATTTTGGAATATCTTTCAAAATTCACAGTTATTACTCCCACTACGAATGATATATCAAAACAACCAGTATTAAAGAAATAAATCCTTAATACAATGTAAGAAAATAATCATCCATCAATATGCAAAAACATAAGTATCCTGCCAAAACAAGGCAACTAAATGTAGTGTAAAAGTAATAATCCAGAATCTAGTATCCAAAAACCAAGATAAAACGTAAGATAGAAATCTCCAAGTCTGCTAGACAACTGCATCAACTGAATGTTGCTTGTCGAGCTCAAGAACTTGAAGTCGTCCTACTCGTTCCTTGTAGCTGAACCTACAAAGATTGCAACAAACCACAATTAATATCCACCAGTTAAATCCGTCCGTGAGGACTGAACTAGTATAATTTGGTTTTTCATGTTACAAGAGTCTGACATACCTCCATCTACCTTCAACTTCTTGTTCCTCCTCTCATAGACCTTCACTATTGGAAGTCTATTCTTACTTCTAGCCCTTACAGCCTTTTTGACTTTCCGAACGAGTCGATCAAAATCAAGCTCTTTCTGCCACTGGCGAGCATGCCAGATCATGTTATCCCTAACCTTTTCAACCTCGAGCAACTCGTTTTCAAGAGTAGAAACATGCTCATGGTCTACTTGGTTCTTGACAACCGCATTTCTAAATGCTTGGTACCATTGCGGTAGAGATGCAAGAATGATCTCGCATTTTCCCCTTTCCGTCATGTATCCACCATACATCTCATACTGAGTAAAGAGATTTTTGAACCTCTTGAGATATGCCCTTGTGTTAGGGAAATCATCAAAGTCCATAAAATCCATCTCTTTGCGGGCTAGGAAGCTAAGTAGTCGGAACCGAAAGGACTCCGGAACACCATCGGAATAAGCTAAACGACAAATCTTCGTGCGAATAGAATCAATAGACATATCTGAAATAAATAACAAGTAAACAACTTATAAGCAAAAATAATTTATGTTATCAATGTTATAAACCCAATAATAACATTGAACCAACAAACGAGTAGCCCGATACTATTTACAAATAGTCCACTATAGGTGGATGCTACCTATAAAATTATCGACCATGACCGCAGTCTATTTTATTTCTTATCCCATCACACGGACCATAGTGAAACAAAGAAATAATAACCCGTGCCTCAGGACCCTGCTAATTCAAGAAGTGACCTCTATAGGTGGATTCATCAATAAGAAGGTAAGCTACAACCATATTTTAATATTCCGAAAAATTAATTCTATTAAGAGTAACCCACCCGTTAAGGAGGAATTACCTTTATAAAATCATTTTTCCATATTATCAAATTTTGAATTTAACCAATGAACTATAATCAGTGTCTCCTATAGGGAGGAAGACTCATTGTCAACGCGAACACTAATTATTTCATTTTAAATCAAATTATCCTTTTGAAGTCTAAACCAATGAAATCCATAACTAGCATCTCCTATAGGGAGGAAGACTCATTGTCAACGCGAATGCTAATTATTTCATTTTTAAACCAAATATGGAGGTCCTTTAAATCAATTAACCAATAATTGATTAACTATACCGCTTAGTCTTTTTAAGGGTTTGTGTGACAATCATAGCACACAGACAATTAAGTCCTATCAAATGATTTCTAAGAGCAAGTAATAAAACATGCTCGCATTGAAATCATTAAAACCGGCATGCTATGACCCCTATGCATGTTATTTCTATTACGCAGACAATGAAAAGCAACTATAACATGCAAAACATGCTAATCATCTCATCGCGTAATTTAAATCCATCCATAGCATGCATAATAATTAAAACAAATAAATAGGCTGCAGACCGGGAATAGAAAGCCCTATCTATTACATTTAATTAAAATAAAACCCCAGAACAAGCTCCGGTCTTTTAATCTTCAATTTGAAAATCAACCCCGGTCTTCAAGTCCTTCTTCAAAAAGTAGCAACTGCTCGAAATAACTAGGGTGCGAAAAACCCTAATTACCAAAAACAGAGAGCGATTTAATTCGAACGAACTAGGGTACAAGAACCCTAGCCGTCGACAATCATGCCTAGGTTTCGGAAAACCCTAGCCGTCGTCAACGTCATGGGCTGAATCGTCAAAAGACGAACAGCCCTCGTTCAAAAATCCGGCCACGCGCCGCCGCCGATCCATGCGTGTAACACACGCGCCGCCGCGGCACGTGCCGGGGCTGCCGTCTCGGCTTTGCGACGAGGCTCACGTGGTTGGGTCCAGGCCGGGTGCGTCCATTGCAGCCCAGCCCGAGCCACTGCTCGTTGCCGTCGCCCGAAACGCTGTCGCCTTCGCCGTTATCTGCTGCACAAGGCAGCGCCGCCGCCGCGAGCCACCGCAGGTGGCTGGCACGCCACCGGTCGCTCCCACTAGCTCGCCGGCGTCCCCAGCACCACCGGTGGTGCCGGGTTCGAGCCCGGGCCACCGTAGCTAGATCCGGCAGCAGCGCGCGCGCAGGGGAAAAACCCAGCCGCCGCCGTTGCCGTGTGATCACGCCACCGCCGCCGCCGCCGATGGTCCCCGACCACCAGCCCTACTGTCCGCCTCCGTCCGCGCCACCTCGTCGCCGTCGAGCCACCGTCGGGCCGCGCGCTTGAGCCCAGCAGCACGCGAGCCAAGAACCCGTTAGGGTTTCGGCTGCCGCTGCTGTAACTCGCCGCCGCAGCCCTCCCCGCGCCGCCACCTTACGTCTGGCCCCGTCATGGCTCCGTCCCGACGTCGAGCCAGGCGCTGGACTGCCGGGCAAGCCACGGTTCAGGCCCAGCAGCTCGCGCGCGAACCAAAACCCTACGGGTTTCACGTCGCCGCCGCTGCCTTCGCCCGTCCCGCCGTCCGCCGCCGATTCTGCCGCCGCCGCCTCTCGTCTCCGGCTCGCCTGAACCCTAGGATGAACCCTAGGGATTGGCCGCCGAGAAAATGAAGAAGGAGGCAGCCGTGTGAAACGCGGCAGATTACATCGCCCACCGCCGTGCACTGGCCGACGCGCCGTCGCCTGCGGCCGTCGATCGCATTCGTCTCGTGTTCGTTCCTCGGACCTCGTTCCCCAGCAATCCTCCGATTTGCAACATACAATACAATACAAAATCGAAAAATACAAAACGAATCCAATTCTAATCGGCACCTTATTATCTCGCCGATTTAAAATTAAAACGAACAACGATAAATCGAAAAATGATAAAGTCAACGCACATAAATCCCGGACAGCAGCATGCACACATAATCATGATGACTCGAATGCATGAACATATAAATTCGATTCAACACAGAGCCGATCCAAAAACCTGGCTCTGATACCACTTGTTGGAACCGGCTGCTTGAAAGCCGCCCCGACCCAGATCTTGGTTCGGATGTGTTGATTCGATCGTGCACATAAGTTCATGCAAGGGCTCGAGTACATACCTTATGATTATGAAGAACGTGCAATCTGAGTCGTGTCTGATCGATCTACGGTTCTGATCTTCTAGGATGTGATCCCACACCTTCAGATCTGAGACTTGGTGGACGTCTCAAGATCACTGGAACCTCGATCTCCCTCACTCAGAAAACCGGCGGCCGACTCTCTCTCACGCCTAGGTTTCTGCGCCAAGTCGTAGAAACGAATCTGGTGTGCTAGGGTTTAGGTGAGAGACATGGAGAGTATTTATATGGTTCATAAATAAGGAGATATGATTCCTTATTTATCTCCAACCATATCTATGCCAATCCCATATTTATTCTCTTTCCATAACTTACAAATCTTATTCCTTTATTAATACGGAATTAATAAGGAATTAATCTGTTCAGTTATGCAACTGTATATCCGGAATTAATTCTAACAAATAGAATTTAATCCTAATTCCAGTAGAAGAATAAATAAATAAATAAATATATACTAAATATATTTATATATGATATTTATCCCCATAAGATTTAATTAAATAAATCTTATCTTATTAGATTTAATCTTATCCGTGAATAACTAAATAATAAATAATTAGATTTAATCTCATAGGATATAAATCTCAATTAATTATATTTATTATCCATTCACTGGATATAAATCCAATATTTATCATATACTGGGCCTGAGTACAATTATTGAGCTCATACTCAATAATACTATTTAGATCGATTCCCGAGGTCTGTTTGGGCCATCCTAGGGATCGGATACCAGACAGAGTTGGGCCTTATCTAATTCGATATTTCCATGTCCACCCCTGAACATGTATCTCATTAGAACTATGACGCACTCCACTAAAGTGTCATAGCTGAATCACCGCTCTGTCCCAATTATGTAGATTGGGTAGGTATTTTGTATAGTTCGACCCCCGTGTTTAAGACCTTCCATATCCGTTAATCAATTAGAGCTACCATGACTGCTCCTAATTGTTAACATCTATTCCTCAGGTAGTACCCGTTCACTCCTCATTATTATACCTGAACTGAATCAGCATGCATGACTTGGTATAATAAACATTGTGAACTCCCTGAGGGGATAACGTCAGCCTGCACTCACACAGGACACGGCTTATTGATAACACTTATTAGACATACTATGCATCTCCGTGTTACCCAAAGTACGACATGATTTAGATGAACTAACGAAGTTCATATCTTCGTAAATCAAAGTAACATCGAAGAATACATATACATCTAATAGTTTACCAAGGTTAAGATCGAGCTAGAGCCTGAGATCTGTAGCTCTTCACCTATATCACCTTTGATACAGGGTCAGTATCAGAAGAGCATTATCTCTGTTGATCCTCAATACGTTCCACCGTACCAGCATAATTAGTGATTAGGACTCATCACTACCCTTAAGCTGCAGTCTAGACCGATAGCTCAGCCCAAGCTATCTCGACTGTGAACTGTTTATATCTCATCATTATCAACGACCTTCGTAATCCTCTCCGAACTCAGATCGACACGTGGTCTAAAACATGAGATAATGGGCTTTATTCTTGCTTATTCATATTCTTCCAGATAGGGATTGTTAACAGTGGACCGGTGTCGTAACCACTAAAACAACAGGTTTTGCTTTAGGTATATAACAACCCCAACATCCCATTCCTTCCCGTGTGTGGGAAGAGGTTTTTATGGATTTCGTTACGGGGTTGCTGCAATCAAGGGGGCACACGGCCATTATGGTCGTGGTCGATCGCTTCTCGAAGTACGCCAACTTCGCCCCATTGCCCACAAAATTCGATGCATGGAAAGTTGCGAATCTCTTCGTTGACACGGTGGTTAAGCACCACGGTTTTCCCAAGTCCTTGGTTTCGGATCGGGACTCAGTCTTCCTTAACGACGTGTGGTAGAATTTACTTCGATTGAGCGGGACTAAGTTGCAGTTTACGACGGCCTATCACCCGCAATCGGATGGGCAAACGGAGGTCCGAAACCGGGGTCTCGAGCAATACTTGCGAGTCTTCGTGGCGGATCGGCCCAACAAATGGACTTCTTTTTTGCCTTGGGCCGAGCTTTCTCTCAACTGCACCCATCATGAGGGCTTAGGGACCTCTCCCTTCACGGCCTTGTACGGTCGGGAGCCCCCTCCCCTCGTCGCTGCTGATCCGCCGACGACGTGCCCACCGGAGGTGGCGAAAGTTATCAGGCAGCGTGGGGAGTTGCTCGTGAAGCTGCGCCGTAACCTGGAGAAGGCGCAGCAACGGATGCGTGATTCTGCTAACGCGCATCGCCGTCACGTGGAGTTTAAAGACGGGGACAAGGTTCTATTGAAGATCCAGATGTACCGACAGCATTCCGTGGCCCGTCCTCTTTCTCAAAAGCTCGCGCGGCGGTTTTATGGTCCCTTCACTGTGCTGGAACGCATTGGACCGGTAGCTTACCGTTTGCAGCTACCCGAGGGAAGCCGCATTCATAACGTGTTCCATGTTAGCTTGTTGCGACCGTTCGTGGAGGGAGCGTCTTCGGGGCAGGAGGAGTTTCCCTCTGATTTTGCTCGGGGGCAGGTGGTGGCGAGACCGGTGCGCCTGGTTGACCGTCGGCAGGTGTTACGAAATGGAGTTATGGTGGAGGAAGCGTTGATTCAGTGGGACGATGATGGTGGAAGTGTTCCGACTTGGGAGCCAATGCTAGTTGTTCGACGACGTTTTCCCTCTCTTATCCATGAGGACAAGGATGATTTTAACGGGGAGGGAGTTGATACGGGTGAGATGAAGGAAGAGCTTAGGGAGACCACGTCGGTAGCACACAACGACGTCACGTTCGATACTCAGGGGGAATCGGACGACGGAGGAGGCCGATCAAGTAGGCCGAAGAGGAGACTCCAAGTTCCGAGGAAGTTGGACGATTTTATTGTTTACTGTTAGTTGTTTTTCCTATTCGTTTTTGTCATTGTTGGGCTTGGCCCGTGTTTTTATTATTTTCGAGTCGAGCGTTTTATGAGCTCCGTTCCGGGTTTTCTTGTTGGTTCTTTCCCGGGCCGTAAGTCGAACCAACCCTAGGGGTCTAGTATTTATAGAGAAGAGGGTGTATTGCCGAATTCATTCAAGGAATAAACACTATTTTCTATCTCGCAATTTCGTTTTCTTTTCAGCTCTGGTGTGTACGTCGAGAGTCGCTCTCGCGTCTACCGTTTTGCTTCGATAAGATCTCTCATCTTATCATACCCTTATTAGGGAGTAACTCAATCCCCCAAATTGTTACCCCTCAAAAAGGAAGAGAAACAAGGGGAAAGAGAATCATTTGCAAGTGACTTATTTCCACCATTTAAACCAAACACTCAATAAAAGTAATCATTACCATTATCATTCTCTTACTTTACTTGATTCCATTTTCTTTCCGTTACCTAACTTGAACCGAACGAGCACTTCCAATTTAAGGGGTCGTTTGGTACATAGGATCTCACCCGTATCATATGAGCTATAAATAATTTGGTAATTAATATCAAAGGAAACTTTTTTTTTTTTTCCGATGAAGTATATATATATGTGTGTGCTAAAAAAAATTTAGCCCCTTCCCCTATGAATTTCTAGCTCCGCCCCTAGCGGAATATTTTTAAATTAATAAATGAAAAGTAACACATAATTATTAATAATATATTGTGTATATATACGCCTTCCCCATCATGAGCACTACTAAGTAAAGAGTAGCTAATCATATTACCAAATTTCAAGGAAAGTCGTAGAGAAATAAAAAGAAGAAGAAGATGATTGATGAGAATTTTGAACCTTCCATTAAAGCAAAGGACTTTGAAAAATAAAACTTTAGGTCTACATGTATAGATGTAAAGTTGCGATATATTCCGATTTATTATATCTATGTTTCAATTATAATGTCAATAAAGCGTTATACCAAATATAATGTCAATAAAGTGTACTAAAAAGACTAAAACAAGAAGAAATCTACCATTACAAAATTACACCCTTTTCCCTTTCCCATCTTTCGAAAAACTGGGCTGTTAAGCAACATGCAAACATATATTCATCTTCCTAAAAAGTATATATATCTAAGTATATTGTATCATATTATATATATAGACCTTCATAGGGATGTCAAACGAGCCAACCCATCGGGTTTCGGGTCAGCCCTATCGGGTTGCGGGCTATTCAAATTGGGTTAGTCCGGCCATTTTTTTTTTTTTTTCATTTCGGGCTATTATTTTTTGGCCATAACTCTAACACTCTTGGTTTCGGGCTAGCCCACCGGGCCATTAAGTTTATGAAAAATAAAATTGACATCGTATAAATATAAAAATAATTATTATTTCAGCACATATTTGTATTTAAAAAATTATTAAATATTGTGAATTTAGCAAAAATATTTTCGAAATGTCAATCTTTATTTTACTTTTCACCAAGTGTCGAAGTAAAAGATTTATAGAATTTAAAATGAAGATTATATTTTTACTAGATCAAATTTAAAATGCTCAATAATAATTAAAAACACAACCTAATTATCAAATTTATAAGTAGAGTAATGAAATATCTCATGAATTCATAATTTATGGTAAATCACCGGGCCAAGCCACGGGCTTTCGGGCCAACCTCTATCGGGCTCGGGCTTTTTTCGGGTCTAGCCCTATCAGGCTTTTTTACTTTCGGGCTATTATTTTTTGCCCTAACCTATTATTTTTTACAGGCTATTCAGATCGGCCCATCCGGTTCGGATTTTTTTAACATCCCTACACCTTCACTTCATCATACGAAGACACTTCACTTTTTTAAATCCCACACCATAAAATTTCAAACCTCTCTCTCTCTTAATTTTTCTTCTGATGATTAATTTTATCTCTCATTTATCTATAGTATTTTCAGGCAGCGCACGTGCAAGTTCTGGTCACGTGCCAAGTCTTCACGAGAGAAGACAATAAAAAGGTATCATACCATTTAACAAAAAAGTTTAAATAAACAATTGATTATAACAAAGAAAAGGAATTAAGGAAATGTTAGGTGTAGGGGTGAACTAGGTTAAGACTTTTCTTTTTCATCCTTTTCTTTAAATTTGTATAGTGTGAGACCATATCATTGCACGTCCAAGATTTTCTAATCTTACATTATTTCTACCTTAACCACTATTTTTCTCTTCTTTCTTCCTCGATTTGAATTTCATAATATTTTCTTGTTTAATTTGGTTGTTTGTATCATTATCTTTTAATTATATATGGAGTTTTATATCAACTAACTATTATTATTATTATTATTATTATTATTATTATTATTATTATTATTATTATTATTATTATTATTATTATTATTATTAAACATGCATATATATGCATATACTCAAGGCTACTTTAATGGAGTATTTTGTACTCAGTAGGTCCTACCTTAATTAGTCTTTTAAAAGTGTGATACAAAAATAAGGAAAACAGAAATAGAGTGGCTGTAAAAAGTGTTTTGTGTGTTACTTTGAACTTTATATATATATATATATATATATATATATATATATATATATATATATATATATATATATATATAAAACAAGACTAATAGATGAGACAAATGAAAAAAGAAAAAAAAAAAAAAGGAGGATTAATTAAGGATGATAGAGGGAGTATAACTTTAAGCCCCAATTTATTAATCTATACTATATATAGAGAGAGGAGAGATCAAATAAAAAATGCTATTAGTGTGAGAAATAAGAAAATACCATAAATGTCCATATTTAAAGATCAATGGTCAATAATTATTGTAATAATTATGATATATTTTATTCAAATTATACCTGCAGAGGGTTAAATTTGTATATTACCCATTTTTATAGTTGACGGTTTATTCCCTACAATTATAGGATTTAAATTGCGCATCTAAGATTATGCAAACAAATATGTACGTACAATACAAATATTTTAATTTAACATTTTGGGTATTGTTTTGTTCCACAATTAAATGATTATTTTATGTTTTCCCTACATCATTAAATATAAAATTTTATTTTTATTTTTATTTGTTTCAAGACACTATTTTAATAATGCATTTCATTCAATATATTATGTATAATTTGGACAACATAATTATTTCTGAAATACGATAATACATTATTCATATGCATATAATGCATAAAAATGATGCATAATGCAACAAATTATAATGCATAATGCAACAAATTATAATGCAATAAATGGTTATCTCCTAAATTTTCATAACCGCAAATCTATTGTTTTAGTGGAAAGGGTAATTTTAATTTACTTTATTCTCTCTTCCTAATTTACCCTTAGTTTGCATGTAGACTAATGCATTAATTCACCTTTATCACAATTACGCGCTTTGAAAATTAATCATGATCGTAGATTTTACTTTAATCAATGGACTAGATTATTTCTTATTTCTCACACTAATAGTATTTTGTATGTGATCTCATCCCTATATATATATATATATATATAGGGATGAGATCCCATAAAAAGCTCATCTTGGATAAGAAATAAGAAGGATTTTAGACCATTGATTAGTGTTAATCTAACGGCTAGAGAAATTATGATAATTTAATATTTCTACAAAAGAATAGTTAGCTTTTTAATTAAAAAAGGGCTAAAAAGTAAAAAACAATATATTACTAATTTGGCAATGCCTATTATTATGGGATTTGTGTTCTAACCCTCCAAAAATAAAAAAATCAACTCCGATCTATAAAATAAAGTTAATTTCACATTTGAAAAATAATATTAATATAATCTAACTTAATTGATTCTAAAATAACGATTAAAAAAAAAGATAATTGTATACCACATTCTCTACACTCTCTTGTAGTATTACTGTGCATTTTGTGCCAATTTGTAATGCATTTAAAATAGTGATATAATGCATTCCTCTTTATAATTTATAGTGCATTTGACATTACATTATAATGCATCTCCTCTTTTGCAAAATTATAGATGTTGTGTGTGCCGAAAACAAGTTAATACATATCGTTTATAATGCATTGTTATATTATCTTAATGCATTTGTTGCAGTATTATAATGCATTTATCTTAGACGAGAAAAACATGTATGAATGGGACATACATGGTATAAAAATGCTCTGATAATGCATTGTTAGGGTCTTTTTAATGCTTTTTTTGTCGTCTATAATGCATAAAATTTCAAAATTATGATATATAGTGGTTGATTTAATCAAAACAATCCATTGCATAAAATTATATAATGCATTATGTGAATGTCGAATGCACGCTATACTTTTATATGAATATTGCACTTATGAAAAATATAATTGAGCATAATTATTTGAAGAATCCAATATAAGATAGCAATGAGAATAAAGTCATATATTTGAACCAAACAATATACCATACATGTAACACCCTAATCTAATATACAATATTCTCACTTAATAATTAAGTAACTATGCGGAAAAAATGAGTATAATCAAAATCGAAAGAAATATAAACTTTGAATAAATATCTAGACTTGGGTTGTGACAACACATACAAAGTATTCCTTAAAAAAAATCGTATATAATCCAATAATTGTAGGAAATTTTCGAAAGAAAACTATCTAATACTCACTAATCCCATTAAATCCCATGATTTAAGAACATGGCAGTTACAAAAAAAAAAAATTGAATTGAATACAATATCCCTTATTCTCTTTATAAGCGTATATATATATAGATTAGGATATTTGAAATTATTATCAACCATTGATCACAGAAAATGGATGGCGTAGATCTCTTCTTATTTCTTATCTAATAGCTCTTTTATAAGCGTATATATAGATTAGGGAGTGGTTCGTGTGCAAATAAATCCTTGCGTGAGAAAATGAGAAAGATGCTTAAAACTATACAAAATCATGCTTAAGTCAGTATATATTTATGCTTACAACACCATTATGCTTTTTAATGTACAAATTCATGCTTAAACTTAATCATGCTTATAATACCTTATAATCATACTTAAATCAATTACAGCCTTAGATCAAATTAAGATCAACGGTTCAGATCTATTCCTATTTCTCACACCAGGACTTATTTCTATATGATCCATCCTTTATATATATATATATATATATATATATAGAGAGAGAGAGAGAGAGAGAGAGAGAGAGAGAGAGAGAGAGAAATGTTATGCTACATACCCTGTGAGCACCCGCTCCCGTTTTGTCGACATTAACATTAATTTATTTCGTTTTATACATTTAATTTAGTTCTAATACCCTAAATATTGTTATTCACATCGTTACTTTTATAAATTACATAAAAATCGAAGCTCGATTTGTTCTTTTTTCCTTTTATTAGTATTTATAGATAAAATGGACAATCGAACTTCGATTTTTATGAAATTTATAAAATTAACGATGTAATCATTAACAACATTTAGGGTATTAGAACTAAACCAAATGTATAAAACGAAATAAATTAATATTAATGTCGACGAAACGAGAGCGGTGCTCACGGGGTATGTAGCATAACATTTCTCTCTCTCTCTCTCTCTCTCTCTCTCTCTCTCTCTCTCTCTCTCTCTATATATATATATATATATATATATATATATATATATATATATATATATAGCGGAGAGATCACATACAAAAGACAGATTCCGTAAGAAATGAGAAGTGATCTGGACCATTGATCTGTGTGATCTACGGTGTAGATTAACTGGTGCATTATGATTTTACTGAAAATGCATTATGATTGTATAGATAATGCATATAATGCATTGTGCATTATAGTTATGTATATCATGCATTATAAATTATGCATAAAATGCATCATTTTTTATTTTTTACGATAAACCTTATTTGTACGGGATCTCACCCCTATATATATATATATATATAAAATAAAAAAATGTCTTGTTTATAAAATTTAACTTACCTATTTTGCCGTTACAATTAAAATATATTTTTAGAACATTAATATTATTATTAGAATATTAATTCGGATATATTTCAATTTATATTCAACTTATATTATTATTTTTATTTATCTTTAAGTGTATTGATATTTATAATATACTAATAACATTAAAAATAATCATTATATATCCAACAAGATTATACGTGCATTGCACGTATTCTCCTCTAGTAAAATAAAAATGTCTTGGCAATTAAAACTCCTATATGTGATCTATTCATCGATTAATACTACTATAATAGAGACCTCTTTCTCAAATTTATACAAAACTTCGAGTTTTATTCAATTTTATTCGATTGAGTTGGATATTTTAGTAACTCACACAAGTATATTTATTTGTAATAATAATAATAATAATAATAATAATAATAATAATAATAATAATAATAATAATAATAATAATAATAATAATAATAATAAAAAGCAAAAGGTATACTAAGAGTAATTACTAGCTCAAACTTTTCATTGACACTTTGCCCTCATATACTATGATTGGGAAAGATAAAAACAAAAACAAACTACTTCTAAAAAAATAAAATAAAATAATAGCTCATCATTTCAAATAATTAAAATAAAAAGAAAGAAAAAAGAGTTAACGTTAGTGAGAAGAAAGCGGGAGGGTTGCAAAGGCGTAATAAGCTTCATACATGCACTAATTTACACATAATTATCCAATATCCACTCCTTCGTTTCGAATGACTAATTTTCTATTTTAATCCAACAACAACAATCCATGAAAAACTCTCTCAAAAGCCCTTTAAGCTCTACTGTAATATTTTAAACATTTAATTAAAGTATGTGGACCATCACCATTACACAATAAATCTTAATTCTATTAATAATATGCCGAAAAGTGTGTTTAACTATTAGAAAGAAACGGAGGAAGGGAGTATATTAGAAGTATAGAACGATGAATATGTGTTGAAAATAAATAGAAGTACGAGTATTTATTTTATTTTCTTTTTTCCCATTCTTTTTTCTTTTTGTTGAGAACCAATTACTAATAAGCAGAAACATTTTAAACAGCATATTGGGGTCAGTTTCATCCCCACAATGTCGCTTTCATCAAATAAATCACCTACCTTCGTTTCACTATCTACCTATATTTATTCATACAACATTCTTCTTTTCTTTCTATCTTTCTTTTCTTTTCTTTTCTTTTTTGTTTTGTTCTCATCCATTTGTTTGCTTCCTCGCCCGACACACAGAGCAGTTTCAGATAATCGAGAAATTGATAGATCTTAACCATAATCACTATACCTATATATTATTGTAGTATCAAAAGAAAATAATAATAATAATACTAATAATAATAATAATAATAATAATAATAATAATAATAATAATAATAATAATAATAATAGGATTTTTTAAATAAGTACTTATATATAAAATAAATTCAAGAAACAAAATTATAGGAGAAGATATGGTCATGGATGTACGCATGTTACATTAATGCATTGATCAGACAAGTCCCAGAAAACAAAATACAAAACCTAAATAAAACATGCATTGATCAGACAAGTCCCAGAAAACAAAATACAAAACCTAAATAAAACAAGAAATTTTTTCAAGCTGTCTCTGAATTTAATTTCCTCTCAGTTTGAACTCTATAAAGATAAGAGTTTCAGCTGCAGGTCCTCTCTCTCTCTCTCTCTCTCTCTCTCAGTGTACATTTATTAATCTGACTGAAACTATCAGACACCTACCCAGAAAAGGAGATACTACTAAAAGAAAAGAGAAACCATCGAAAGAGAAGAGTTGAGATCCAATCATAACCCAAATTTCGAATGCTGAAATTTTTGATGAAACTTCTTTAAATTAAAAGACACATTAATTTTTGGATAATTCGGCAATCTTAATTTCTTCTCTCAAACAAAAATGTGTATTTAATAACTAAAGCTACCAGTCGTATTTACACACACACGTACTCATCACTAGCAGAAACACCTTTTTCGAGGAAAAAGACTACTGTAATTACTAAAATCATTAAATTTAGGAGAATAAATAAATATTTCCCAGAAACTAGAAGAAGATACAAGGGAAAGATGCAATTTTGAATTTTTTTTTTTTTTTTTTTTTTCCTTTGAGAAGAGAAGAGAGGCTAATTAACATGGAGAAGGAGGCATGAGATTGAACCCTAAATCATCCTTTTCAAGAACCAACCTCGTCTTGTTCGTTTCCGTCCTTTGATTATATTCCGCCTGCAACGATCTCTTCTTCTTCGACAGTGGAACCCCGAAAAGCTTCGTCTCCTCCGCCGCCTCCTGAACGACGGTGACGCTGCTCTGCGGCGAGTTGACGAAGCTGAAGGAATTCGGAAACCCATTATTCCCTTGTTTAGGGTTTCCGCCGCTCTGGTAGTTGTTGTGGTAGCCGATCAGATTGCCCAGCGGCCTTTGCGCCGCGGCGGCGGGGGCTCCAGACGGCGGCGAAGAGCCGAGGAAAACCGATGAACGGTACGAGTTGCTCGGAGCCACCGGCTTTACGTGGTTCTGCACGAAGTAGATGATGTCGCTGTACAGCTTCCTCATGTGGGCCAGCTCCGACATGAGCATGGTGTTGTTCCGCCTCAGCCTCTCGTTGTCCTCCGACAGCGCCGTCAGGGATGAGGCGGCGCCGCCGCCTCCGGAGGAGATCGGCGGCGGCGAGTGCGACTCCCCCCACGTGGCCGCGGGGCTCTCGTCCGAATCTGGCGGCGAGATGCTGACTCGGCTAGGGTAAGGGTAGAAGCTCTGGCCATGGTGGGTGAGGTGGTGGTGGTGCGGCGCCGCCTGCGGCTGCGACGTTTTCCGTCGGTGGATCTCGCACAGCAGGTGCTTCTCCCCCTTCTTGAAGAACTCGTTCGCGAACTCCCACCTATCCGGAACGATCTTTCTAAAACCCTAAATCATCACAACAGCAAAAAATAATCAAGAGTCTTGATAATAACAACTGCTATAATTTCATGCAAAAAATGCTTAAAAAAACTCACGTAAGTATTGAGCTGTCGAACGAAGCTTGAGAAGTTGTTGTGCTTGAAGTAATTAGGGAGGAGGTCGCGGGCGAACTCCGGCGGCCGCCACACGACGAATGTGGCGGCGTCGTCGCCCCAAGAGACGATGTGATCGGTGGAGGGATCGTCGACCAGTTGGTAGGTTTTGGTGAGGAAAGGGGCAGGTACTGATTTCTGAGATTCTAAGGAGAGCAAGAGTCCTTCACATGAGCTATCAAGCATCAAAGCCATGGATAAGAAAGAAAATGAGGGTTTGTTTTGAGTGAGGAGGAGAGGTTTAAGAAGGGATGAAATATATATTAATATTATTTTATTTTATTATTTATGTATTTATATTTTAATTTACCTCGGGTGTGAAGCTAGGGAGAGAGGAATATGTGTCTGCCTGTCTAAAACTGTGAAAAATAAGGGCTTTTCAAGACAAACCCGTGACAAAAACAAAACCCCCTCTTTCTCTCTCTATATATCTCTTTCTCTCTCTAACTATGATTTAATTTTTTTTATAATGGGGAGCGGGGAAACACGCAGAAGAGGGGAGGGACGGAGGAAAATGACGGTGGCGCCCTTTGTGTTTCTTTTTATTGTCCTTTTTTGAGGTAATTAAACTTATAAAAAAAAAAAAAAAAAATTCAACTACTTTTTATTTGCCTTTTTTTTTTTTTTCTTTCTTTCTTTTGAACACTGATGTATACTGGTGTTTTGCTGGACTATCTGTTTCACCATTTGCTACTGTTTCTGCATTGGATATATGGTTTTGTTTTCTTCTGTTCTGCAGAATTTTCTTAATCTCTCTCTAGTTCTCCGGTTGCCTTTTTCGTGTTTTTGAGTTGGAAATTGATGGAATGATTTAAGATTTAATTAGTATTTACTGTACTCCCCGCGTCCCCTAATAAGTGTCTCGAGCCGTCAAATTTCAATAACCAAAAAAATGACTAATTTTACCATATTAACCCGTCTAATCATTACATAAATAATTGAAAAAAAAGTGTAATGATGACTAGGGTAAAATTGATAGTTTAGTCAATTCTTTTATATTGACATAATGTGATAGAAAATTATTAAGGACAAAAATTTTAGCGGCTTGGTACAGGGACGATGGAGGGAGTATTTCTTAACTTGCAATGATTTAAGATTTAATTTAATTTTTTTTAATATGTAACTTTTAGTCAGTTACTTAAATTAGGATACTAATAAATTTAAAATTAGGGAATTATATATTTTTTTAAAATATTCGTTTATGGTTTACTAACTCTTGATTTATGATTTAAAAAAATAGAACAAGCTTGATTACATTTACTCATATGATGTAAATTCAATTTTGAGAAATGGAATTTTTTAATTTCCCGAAATAAAAAACTACTTTGTGGAAGTGGAATTTAATCTTCGTATCATGTGCTATGCAGGGCAGTTTGGTAATTTGAGATGATATATTCCCTTCTCTCCAAGACTACTTATTTATTGTGCACGAGTAATACTTATTTATCTATTTTATTAAAAAGAAAAAGAAAAAGTTAATGGAAGGTGAAGAAGAAGAAGAAGAATGAGTTCACGTCAAAGGAGTGTGTGAGGGTTTTTGTAGGTATCTCCTTGTCTTTTAATGGCTACACACACTACACGCACTCGCCTAACTCACGTACGCACACACACTATATATATTGTATGTATATATGTATAATTAAGGTAAAGCCACACTCCGAATTACGTGATGGGATTTAAAGCCTGAGCATTTTTTGAGCCTTTTCCTTTTCCTTTTCTTCTTCTTTTCCTTTTCTTCTTCTTTTCCTTCTCTTCTTTCTCATTCAGAAATATTTCAAACTTCAATAAAAGCATGACGCCTATAATAGGTATATTATACAGTGTGTATATTTTATATGTATTATAGTATTTAAATACGCATAATTTGCTTTCGGCACATGTATGAAGTGAGTGGAGAATATGTGGTTGTAATTAATCCTAAGAAGAGAGTAAATTGTAACCAAATATTCTTTGCCATTTTAGGGAATGAAACAAATAAGTGTGACAAACTAAAATGACAAATGACAAACTAAAATAACAAATGGGACTAATACAGTGGGACGAAGGGAGTATATTCTAAGTTTTCCTCGTGCCTTCTGCTTTTTCAAACCAGAATATTTGTTTGACCATGCAATATTTGGATTTGATTTTTGCTGAGTTGGCTCTTGTGCTTGAATTATTGGCAAAAAGGTTTCTATAAATATTTATGCAAATACCATACTCTCTTTTCCATCCTAATAAATAAAGAGTTACTCCATCCATCCCTAAATAAGTGTCCCGAGCCGTCAAAATTTTTATCCCCTAATAAGGGTTATATTACATATTTCAATATAAAAATTTGGCTAAACTACCAATTTTACCCTACTATCATTACATTTTTTTTTTATTTTTTCAATTTTCTATGTAATAATTAGGGGTTAATATGGTAAAATTAGACACTTTTTTGGTTATTAAAAATTGATGGATCGGGACACTTATTAAGAGACGGAGGGAGTAGATCAATAGAAATATCCAATTCGACATTGCAAATATAAATTCTACTCAACACTTTTGTAAAGACTGAAATCCTACCTAATTGAGACTTGAAAGTATCAAATTAATCTTACCTTTGAATTGGTAAGATAAATTTATCTCACAATAACATTTTCAGAAGTATATAACAATACTCTTTTCCATCATCATTCTTCTTCTTCTTCACCTCTCTCTGTGTGTATATCTAAAAAACTTGAATAGAAAGCAATGACACTACTGCACTAAGGAAATTGGTGAAGATGGAGCGGTAGAGAGCGGATACAGTTTGTGGGGAGAGAGAGAGAGGCTTCAGCTATGGCGGTAGAGTAAGTGATGTCTATATGATCCAACAATTAGAAGAGCTTGATGAAGATGGAGTTCAATCAGGTTGGCTAGTGATTAAGAGGTGATTAAGTCGTTGGAATGGTTGGTGCGGAGGTCCGAGGTGGAGCTGACTAGCGAGAGCTGGAATTGTTTGAGCATGACCGAAAAGGATGAATCCATTTTGAATTTTACACCCTTTTTTAGAGCACAAATATACTATCAATTTATATCTACTCATATACATGAATGAGACATTTTACACAATGTGTGGGATCTATTACAATTCACAGCTTATATTTACACCACAAAAGGCTGGATTTTTTTAGAGTAAAAATATATCAATTTAAATCTACTCATATGCATGAGACATTTTACCCCACATACGAATGTGAGTTCTATTACAATTCAATCACATCCATGTATATTACACCACATAAAGGTAGGAATGTTACACCACATACCATGTTGGTAGTGAGAATTGAACTCATGGCCTCAAACTAAGGACAGTCCTATGTGCATCCCTCTTACTACTAGGCCAAGGGGTCATTGGCTTGAATTTCACAGCTTAATAAAATAAATTCTTAATTTTTAGACTTATTATTTCATTTTGTTTTGGAATGAAAAGAGGCGATGCTTTTGTAATCAATGATGACATGTATATTTTATGCGAATTCGTAACAATAGATAGGTAAGAAATTTCACATCTCGTACCTCTTCGAAGATAATACTATAAATGGAAAGAATTTCTCAATGAAACGAATAATACAAAAATTATGGTATGAATGGTACAAAATTAGTATTTCGTACCAATATTAAGTAGATATGAAGGTCACAGGTTCGAATCCCCTTAACGACCACTAGGTTTTACTTGATCAATAATAAAAAAGATATGTTACATCTACTAGGCACAAGATAATATTTGCATGTTTGCAAGATGTTTTGTATTCTTCAAATTTGCTAGGTAAGAAGTACGATTTGACATTATTCTAAGGATTCACTACGATTGAGTTTGGTTTGTTCATTGAGCCCGTGTCTATTGAAAATTATGGACACATTATATATATATATATATATATATATATATATATATATATATATATTTCACTTAATACTATTATGCAATGCTACTTTTTTTTTTTTACCAATAGATGGTACAAAAGGGTATAGTCTTTCTCGAAAGGGTTTAGTCTTGCTCGAAAGGATATAGATTTGTCTAATACTCCATCTATCCCACTTAATTAGTCTCATTAAATATTCATATGTGAGGTATATAATATTCTAATGGGACTAATAGGGTTTAGATATTCTTGGCAGGATTTACAGTTTCCCACCAGACTTTTGATTTTTCACTAGGGTTTAATTTTTATAAGTACGAAGTATGAACTAACTCAAATTTGTATCAATAACTTTATACATATATTTGAACTATATTATAGGTAATTACTACAAATTTATAGATATTTTTTACATGTTTTCACATGCAATGTGGTAAATGGTAAGATTAATATCAAATCGTACAACGTACCCAACAAAACTAGTATTAACGACATTGATACTCTTACGATTTCTACGCACATCATTACAATACTGATATTCAGTAGGAAATATTCTACATTGTGGCGCCTAGAGTGTGTCAAAGTTTGGAGAGAATTCGACCTCTTGAATACGATGTAGTGGAGCATGTTACCTCAACACATGATGTAATCACTTAAATATGCGTAGGTACCCATTCTTGATTTTTTTTTTTTAACAACAATATTATATACTAAGAATTATAAGAAAACCATAATTCGTACCGAACAACATGCAACACCTTTGGATTTAGGTCCGTTGATTGAAAAATTCCATTTATGCAATTTCACTGCTAAAGAACGATTCCATGGATTTTGCAACTTTGCAATGGTTTCCATATGTTCTTATTTGCCCATTCTGCCCATTTTTTTGTCATTCTTTGTGCTTGTTGAAACAGTGTTTAGCCAATAGACTTAATCGCAGGCATACTGTTCTTCGTTTCGCCCAAATCTTTGCAGGTCAGATTCTTTTCCCTCAACTTCCTCTCAGTCTTCTGCGTTTTCGTTTTCGTTTATCGTTTTCGGATTGGGGATTCTACTATGCTGCTGGGATTTAGAAAACAATATAAATTTGAAAATTCGATGTACTGGCTGCTGACTCTGCAATATGCTGGTAGTTGCCTTTTAACTCTCTCTCTCTCTCTCTCTCTCTCTCTCTCTCTCTCTCTCTCTCTCTCTCCAAAGAAAGACATGTTTCTGTAGCTTTAAAGCAAATTTGACTCTTATTACCTAATTATGCTAATCAAACGTTAACGCTCAGATATGTGAACGCTCAGATTCAACCCAAATTTATTGGTAGCGAAGAGAAAATGGTGCCTTGAGTTAGAAAAATTAAAACAAAAGGTTTCTTTTTGCTATTTTGATTTCTATATATTGGTTCCAACATTGTTTCTGATTCCTCCGTTTCTTGATTCTAGCATCCATAGCTGATTAGGCTTTGGGGTGTATTGGGATTTCACGGATAGTGGCTGCTGCATTATCTTATCAGGCTAGCTTTCTGGTAAAGAATTCAACTTTTTGATTTGAGATCTTGTTTCTCTTTCCTCTCTTTTGATCATTGGAGCTGTGCATTATTTTATCATACTATTATATTAGTATTTGACTAAGTTTAACTAAGTCATATGCTGTTAGAGAATGAACAAAGTATAGTGGTTCATTCTTCAATGCCAGGCTGGATTTTAATATAGTGGTTATGTTTGAATACTTGAGATGGATGTGACTAAGATTATGCATTTACATCATCTCCTTTGGTTTGTGACTCTGCTCTTGGGATGATAATCACATATGTCCTTTTAACCAACATTTAAATTTGAGATATTTGGAGTGGTAGAAAGCTCATTTACAAAATCATCGTAATGTGTTGGTGTTTCAAAATCTACCAAGTTTTTGTGAAGATTTGATTGAAGTGATTAATGTTAGACTTTGGTATTGAATTTCAAATCTTCTCCAACAGTCATTTGCTGTAGTTTTGAGAAATTGAATTTTTTATGCAAGGTTTAAAAAAGTCTAAATATAATAGGTATGCTTTAGTTTGTTGATATTAGGTCTATATTGTTTTGTCTCTCTACCAATCTGCAATTTGAAAGATGGTTGGGATATGTCAGCTCAGGTCAGCTCTGGTATTAATATAGAGCATTCATTCCTAAGTTAAGATTGTAGGTTAAAGATGAATATGATGTCACATTTGGAAATGTAAAGATATTATATTAGGTACTGACTTACTATGTTGTAGTGAGTGTAGTATTGTATTCATGTATTGTATTGTATTCTTACATACTACCAGTGGACTACATATAACTTGTGTACTTAAATAGAAAATGTAGGAGGAAAAAGAGAAAGATTAGTTAATAGTAGTAGTATGGACGGTGGTTGAAATGTAAATGTGAATGACAAGTGAGGTTGTTGACTTGTAGTGAAGGAAGGCAAATTCATTATTAATGATGAGATTAGAGTTAATTATGATTGGTTCCAAGAATGTTAATTAGTAGTGTAGTTTCTATCAATACTCACTTGGCATAATTTGACTTTTTTTTTTTTTATTTACACTGGAGCTCCGTTATTCTAAAACCATATGATTCATTATGTTCTTGATGTAATCCAGATTAAAGTTTTCAAAAAAATTAATGGCCATGAATGGATGTATAGGCGTCGTAGTGTTGGTAGTTTGAATTCCTAATTTAAGTCGGCCTTGAATATTTCATTTCATTTGCTACTAGCCACCCGAATTGTACGGATATGAATAATATTAGGTGCCCGTGTGTGGCGTGTTATAATATGAGTTATCAAGAAGTGGATGTTGTGAGATATCACCTTGCACAATGTGGGTTTGTATAAAATGATAAGATTTGGCGATATCATGGTGAAGGGTCTGTACCCACAGAAGAGTATCATGATCACTTGGCTACAAATGAAAAACACACTACGTATCACGAAATGGTGATGGACCATGCTCAAACTCAATTTCATGAAGAAGAGACACCAAATCCAAATGCACAAGGACTATTTGACATGTTGAGCGCCGCTGATCATGAATTGTGGCCGTAAACATTCACAATTGTCTCTAGTGTCTCGATTTATGACCTTGAAAGCAGAGAACAACATGTCAGTCTGATGTTTTGATCGGGTGACAGAGCTCATGAAAGAGATTGTACCGGAAGAGAATTTAATTCCGAAGAACTTTTACGAGACAAAGAGGTTGTTACATGACTTAGGATTACCCGTAGAAAAGATGGATTGTTGTCCCAAAAATTGCATGATATATTGGGGAGACGACGTTGACCTCATACAATGCAAGTTTTGTAACACATTTCGTTTCAAGGATACACATCAAGGAACCGATGGCAGCCAGTGTAATGTAGTTGCAACGAAGATATATTACTTTCCTCAAACTCCTAGGCTGCAGAGGTTGTATGCATCTATAGCCACAACAGAAAATATGTGTTGGCATGTATCATCACCAAACGATGGAGTTATGCGACATCCTACAGACAGTCCAGCATGGAAACATTTGAACAATTCTTTTCCGAACTTTGCTGCTAAACATCGAAATGTGAGATTGGGCTTGTCTACAGACGGATTTCAGCCATTTGGCCAATCAGGGCAACAATATTCTTCTTGGCCGGTCATTCTTACGCCATACAATCTTCCACCTTGGATGTGCATGAAAGAACAATTTATGTTTCTAACCGTTCTAGTTCCTGGGCCACGAAATCCGAAGGAAAATCTAGATGTGTTCCTGGAACCTCTAATATCAGAGTTGAAAAACATATGGGAGGTTGGTGCAGTTACCTATGATGTCTCTTCTAAACAAAACTTCGAGATGCGAGCTTGTCTATTGTGGACAATAAGTGACTTTCCGACGTATTCAATGTTATTTGGATGGAGCATAGCTGGACGGTTGACATGTCTGCATTGCATGGAAGGAACGATTGCTTTTACTTTACAGAAAAGTGGCAAGCAATCATGGTTTGTCAATCATCAAAAATTCCTACCTCCCGACCACGCATACAGAAGAAATAAAAAGGACTTCATAAAAAATAAGCATATTCATACAACGGGCCCACCAGAACGGAGATCGGGAGAGGAATTGTTGTCTCAGATTGAGCGTCAAGGACTAGTGAAAGTCACTGAGGAGGATAGCAATGATATCAATAGAGGAGTTGTCCGTTGTTTTGGCACTGGATGGTAGAAGCGTAGTATCTTTTGGGATTTGCCATATTGGAAACACTTGTTGATTCGTCATAATTTGGATGTGATGCACATCGAGAAGAACGTGTTTGATAATGTGTTTAACACTGTTCTTAATGTTCAAGGGAAGACAAAAGATACAAGCAAATCTAGAGAAGAACTGAACTTATACTACTCTAGACCTCAATTGAAACGTGACGAGGCATCGGGAAAGTATCCAAAAGCATGTTATATGTTAGACAGTTCTGAGAAGAAGATTTTATGTGAGTGGATAAAAACATTGAAATTTCCTGATGGATATGTTTCAAATTTAGGTCGATGTGTGGATGTGAGGAAGCTTCGGATGTTTGGAATGAAAAGTCACGACTGCCATGTGTTTACGCAACTTATCCTACCTTATTGCATTTCCTGAACTTTTGCCACAAGGTGTATGGAAAGCAATCAATGAGCTAAGTTTATTTTTCAAGGAGCTAACTTCCAAAAGCATCAGAACTGAAGATATGTGCACACTCAGTGATAATATATATATATATAGCGGAGAGATCACATACAAAAGACAGGTTCTCTAAGAAATGAGAAATGATCTGGACCATTGATCTGTGTGATCTACGGTGTAGATTAACAGGTGCATTATGATTTTACTAAAATGCATTATGATTGTATAGATAATGCATTATAATGCATTGTGCATTATAATTATGTGCATCATGCATTATAATTATATGCATAAAATGCATCATTTTTTATTTTTTACGATAATCCTATTTTGTACAGGATCTCACCCCTATATATATATATATATATATATATATATATATATATATATATATATATATATATATATATATAACAAATATATGTTTAACCAAAGGCTAAGGAGAGAGGAATTCCTGTGAAGAATTGCATGTATGATGCCTACTGCAAAAGTCACATGAAGCCTGATGGGACTTTCACTGATGTGAAGTAAGAAAATATTTATGTAAGATAAGATCAATTACGAATTTTAGGTCCGTTACATCTTAAATACCTTTCATATATATATATATATATATATATAGAAATAAGTCCTGGTGTGAGAAATAGGAATAGATCTGAACCATTGATCTTAATTTGATCTATAGTTCTAATTGATTTAAGCATGATTATAAGGTATTATAAGCATGACTAGGTTTAAGCATGAATTTGTACATTAAAAAGCATAATGGTGTTGTAAGCATAAATATATACTGATTTAAGCATGATTTTATATAGTTTTAAGCATGTTTCGCATTTTAGCACACCATGATTTATTTGCACACGAACCATTCCCTATATATATATATAGGGTTGGGATATGGTGAAGACCTTATTTTTCGTGAAATCGTGAAAACCATGCATTTTTGTGCATAACATGATGCACTTTCATGCATAACATGTTGCATAAAAAATATGTAGGGATTATATGCGTTTTTTAAATAAAATAATAAATATTTTTTTTATGCATCATGTTATGCATAAAAGTGCATCAATGCATGGTTTTCACGATTTCACGAAAAGTAAGGTTTTCATTTGATCCATCCCCTATATATATATATATATATATATATATAGGGGTGGGTTCTTATGGGAGATGGTATCAATCTTGAGAACTAGGAACCAATCTTATCCACTCATTTTATAGAATCTAATGGTGGATATTAAATCTTAAATTATCTATTTTACTTATTTAATGATTTATTTCAAATTTTAAAGGGCAATTTAGGAAAGAAAAGAAAAGAAAAGAAAAGATTACGCGTTCAAGATTGTCGTCACTTCCTAAAACTAATTATCCTATTAATTAACATAAATATTTGATGCAACTAAGACCTATTTCAATGCTTAAATATCATATTTATATGCTACCTTCCTATTTATTTATGCTTAATAACTTGTATTTGAAAATTACATGTTTTTTTTTTTTTTCAATTCGTTTTTAAATATGGTGAATGACAATGAATATTCGAATGCAACTAAGACCTATTCCTATGTTTAAATAGTCATATTTATGTGCTATCTTCCTATTGATTTATGCTTAATAATTTATATATGAAAATTACAAAAAAATAAATAAGTAGAATTAAAAAAACATAGATGAATATTTGAATGCAACTAAGACCTATTCATGTGCTTAAATAATCATATGATATGCTATCTTCCTATTTATTTATGCTTTATAACTTGTATATGAAAATTACATGCTTTTTTTTTAATATCAATTCATGTTTAAATATGGTGAATGACAAATAATATTCGAATGCAACTAAGACCTATTCCTATGCTTAAATAATCATATTTATGTGCTATCTTCCTATTTATTTATGCTTAATAATTTGTATATGAAAATTACAAAAAAAAAATATATATAGAATTAAAAAACATAGATGAATATTCGAATGCAACTAAGACCTATTTATATGCTTAAATAATCATATTTATATGTTATCTTCCTATTTATTTATGCTTGATAACTTGTATATGAAAATTACAAAAAATAGAATAAAAAAACATAGATGAATATTCGAATGCAACTAAGACATATTCGTATGCTTAAGTAATCATATTTATATGTTATCTTCCTATTTATTTATGTTTAATAACTTGTATATGAAAATTACAAAAAACAAGAATAAAAAAAACACAGATGAATAGTCGAATGCAACTAAAACCTATTGCTATGCTTAAATAATCATATTTATATGTTATCTTCCTATTTATTTATAGTTAATAACTTGTATATGAAAATTACATGCTTTTTGTTTTTTTTATATCAATTCATGTTTAAATATCGCGAATGACAATGAATATTCGAATGCAACTAAGACCCATCCCTATGCTTAAATAACCATATTTATATGCTATCTTCCTATTTATTTATGCTTAATAACTTGTATTTGAAAATTACAAAAAACAAATAAATAAATAAAAAACAGAATAAAAAAATCGAGTGCAACTGAGACCTATTCCTATGCTTAAAAAAAATCATAATATTTCATAAATAAAAAAGCATAAAAATATTCATAAAAAGCACACTTTTGTACCTATATAAGCATGGTTGTAAAATGCATAATAATTTTACAGTATCAGCTTGAAGAAAAAGAAGAAGAAAATCGATGAGAATTATGTTACTTGTAATCTTTATGAATGCATGAGAGAGAAAATAAATGAGATACGGTAAATCCCATTAATTATGGAACAAAAAATAAAGATTACCTTAATACCCCTTTTTCCATAATAAAACTACATTTTTTTAATTAAACTCCATAAATAAATCTGAACCACCCATCTATTAAAATGGATGGTGGATATTAGTTCCTAGTTCTCACAAACTAATATGGTTCTCATATGAACCAATCCCTATATATATATATATATATATATATATATATATATATATATATATATATAGGGAGTGATTCGTGTGCAAATAAATCCTTCCGTGCTAAAATGCGAAAGATGCTTAAAACTATACAAAATCATGCTTAAATCAGTATATATTTATGCTTACAACACCATTATGCTTTTTAATGTACAAATTCATGCTTAAACCTAGTCATGCTTATGATACCTTATAATCATGCTTAAATCAATTACAGCCACAGATCAAATCAAGATGAATGGTCCAGATTTATTCCTATTTCTCACACCAGGACTTATTTCTATATGATTCATCCTCCCTCTCTCTCTCTCTCTCTCTCTCTCTCTCTCTCTCTCTATATATATATATATATATATATCAACGATTTTTTAATTTCTCGATTGTAGAAGAAGATCATGGAGTACATTGAGGAGGGCGTGCCTTGAAGGTCGGGAGGTCACACATAATGAGGTTTACCTCCATATTGTGAAACTTGATGAAGAGAATAGGATGTTTGGAGCAGGTGGCCTTGCTAAGACTGTTAGAAAGGAAATCTCTCAAGTACCGGCATATCACATTGCCACTCGGAGGTAGTTTGCGAGGATCGTTTTTCGCAAATGCAGCAAGAGCTTGATGAGGCGCGAGAGGAGCGTCAGAGGCTAGCTGGGCACACAGTCGTCAAGGAACGATTCAAACCTTCCACCTCCCCCATGATATATATTGAGCTTCTATTGAAACTGTCTAACACTGTACTTATGTTACTTTTAGCAAATTCAGTGACTTGAGAATATTTTACTTTTGTTTACTTATGTTTTGCTACTAATGAAGTCTATGGATAATTGAATTGAAATTGTTTTACGTTTGTCTACTTTTGTGAGGTATGTCTATGTATATGCGTGATTAGATGGAATTTAATGCTAATTTGCAGGTTGGGGAAAAACAAAATAGAAAGATGCAGGCTATTTTTTGTTAATTCACGACGGATCCCCGATGGCTTCACGACGGATAAAAAAGTCAAGGTTGGTCAACTATTTAAATACACGACGGAAGAACGACGAAAATAACAGACGGCGACATATGTACGTCGGTACTCCGTTGTCTACTTTTCCGGTGCCGGAGCTTCGCCGGCGTTATTGACGACGTCATATCCGTCGTCTAGCTGCAGCGACAGAATTCTCTCCGTCGTTATTTTATTGGCGACGCTCATTTTAACGATGAATATTTTACGTCGTCAATTTGAAATAACGACGGAAATTATGTATATTATGACAGATTTTTATATCGTTAAATTGACGGGTTTTTATAGTGCATGTCGCTCACAATTGGCGATTATACACGGTATTGTACCATCAAATTCCCACCGTCGTCGTTGTCGCCGCTGCTGTCAATGTAGTATTTATGCCTAATCACGGTAATGTCTCTCGCCTTTGAATTCTAGTTCTCTCTCTCTCCCTCTCTCTCTCACTCAATCCGGACTTCTATCATTACTCCAGGAATTAGGGTTTAGCTCCCACCGTCGGAGTTGACGATACGTACACTCACTGTCGCCGGAGCTTTTGTGTCCCGTAATAACGTAACACCACTCCCTCTCTCTTTTTCTCTGGTTCTCTCTCCCTCCCACTCCCTCGATTTCTATCCTTACACCTCAATATATGGTTTTGCAACCACTGTAGCATGTCACTGCCGGCTTTGTAGGATATCTCTCTGCTTAAAAAAAGGTCACAAGTAAGTAACAAATATTTCCTAAAGTCTCTATTATCTTGCTTTTATTTGAATTCCCTAGTTTATATTCTCTGCAATTGTGTGTTTAGTATGGAAATCAACTTCAAATAAATTGTGCGCAAGTCTCTAACCAATTTAACCTGAAACCATTGCTGATTAGATATAGTTCCTATTTAATCATGCTGAAGGATGATATAATTTTGTGTTTAATCAGTTCCTGTTGGGGGATTTGAATTATACGACTTGTGCGACTTTTGTGCTTGCGTAAATGCTTACTCGAACTATTTTAAGTTACCTACTTGCTTCTTACATTGTATTTGAGTTTGGATTGACAGATCAAACAATTTTGATGGTTCACTTTTAATCCCGATTAGAGACTTTGATTTCTGAGCATAAACTGTAGGTTTTCCTTTTCATTTTATACTCGTATTTTAATTAACTCTTCTTGTCAATGTTTATCACTTCCATGTAGCTACAATACTGTTTAGGAAATCATGTATTATCGTACTTTCATCTTTTTGAAAACTTGTTTCTTGTCTATCCTAGTTTTGGTGGTACATATGTCCCCTACTGTTATATTATGAAGTAATAAATCAAAAGAGAATTGTTGATTTGGATTTTTGCTGATTTGGGCTTTTGTTTGTGTTTTATACTGACAAATAAAAGTAATCATTACTTTTTTATTTCTTTTGTGCATAATATGGCTCGGAAAAAAATGTATCTCATGTTACAAATCCAAATAATTCAAGCATCACACCTCTAGAAGCAATCATCAATCAATCATAGTCCACTAAAAGGAAGCGACATCAACTCAAACAAAAAGATCTAGTAAAAGGTTGGAAACTCTTCCTCCATCAGAGTCTATGCTGAAAAAAACTTAAAGTTTTACTTCTAAAACCTCGCAAGATAGGTATGACATGATTTCTAAGCATGATATCTTCGAGGTAGAAGTATTTACAATGAGACTTTAGATGCCCTTGGAATTAGGAAAAAAGTGGACGACTTAATCGATAGAATTGGATGGAAATCATTCGTTAAGATTAATTATCCTACTTTTGTTGAATTGACGAGGGAGTTTTATACGATCTTTAATTTTGATAATTCGGGCAATATTGATGCATATACTCCTGGGGTTGTTAGATATAGGTTGATGGGGCATAATTAGGAAGAATCCATTACTGATTTTAATAAGTCATTGGGCTACATTTCCGAAAAGGATGTGCATGAAGCATGGTACATAAATTTGAAGATAGGATATGGGAATTGGTCTTGTATTGATACTTGGAAAAACATGTTATTTGACCAAGTGTATTATGACCCTAGTCAATCTTCAGGTGCCATGTTGAAAGAACCGGAATGACAATATATTCATCGTTTCCTTTCATTTAATTTCGATGCTAGAAAGTCGAGTCTCAGAACGTATTCGAAAATGGAATTGTATTTCCTTTGGGCTTTGGTTAATGGTGTTAAAGTGAATTTAGGTTATTGGTTGGAGATGCATTTAAAAAAGTGATTGAAAAGAATAAAGGTTTGATATTTGGTCATGTGATTACCCACCTAGCCGTTAGACATCGTTTGGTTGATCTTGAGAACCACTCTTTGCATATAGTTCACGATAACATACCTTTAGACTTAAACACTCTTAAGAGGATGAGAATCATAGAAGAGAATGGTGGTGCTTACCAGTTTAGAAATTCTAAGCCGTTATTTGTTAAAACATCAAACTTTTCTAAAACATAAGAATAGACGAATAGAAAATCTATATGAAAAAACATTGAAAACAATAAACATGATCAAGTAATAATAAAACACATGTCAAATAAAACAACTGAAAATATTAACTAATTTGAATCAGAATCCTCTTCAGCTTCATTATTGTTATCTTCTTCTTCTTCTTCTTCTTCTTCTTCTTCTTCTTCTTCTTCTTCTTCTTCTTCTTCTTCTTCTTCTTCTTCTAGTATATGATCTTCATATGGTCGATGTTGCTCCTTTATTAGTGTCACTGTGTTAGTAGAGATGGACAATGGTGGAATATCATTATGGCACCATTCCACATTATCATCAGAATGTTGAGCCGTGCCAACAATTGAATGAGATTCATTTTGTTGATTAGAATCGTTAGCCCATGTATATTGCTCTTCATTATTTTCAACTACGTCCACCAAACTTCGAGCTCATGTCGGAATAACTACTCTCCAGCCATTGCCTAATTTAATATCATCAACAAATACACATGCTCTGTCTGGGTTGCCAATACATATGGTTCTTCAGTCTTCCAAGGTTTTGATATGTTCACACTAGTATAATTGTATCTATCTGTGTGCACAAACTTGCCTTCATACCAATCACATTAAAACAAGATTACTTGATGATCATTCAAATAATTCAGTTTAACTATATCGACCAAAATCCCATGGTAATCTTTAAAACCAGATGCATCTTCTACTTTCACAGCAACGCCATAATTTTGAGTTCTTAAATGCAAGTCATGACTCTTTGTATGAAATCGCAACCCATTAACTATACACCCCTCGTAGCGATATACACTTTTATCAGGGCCATATGCTAAGTATATCAAATCGTGATGGAGTCGTTCATTTTCTTCACTTGAGGCCGACATGATCTACGATGGAAATTAAATATATTAGATAATAAATTAAATAATTACACAAGAAAATATAGAAACTTACCCTTTGCTCAAACCATTTGATAAAAACATCATAATGTTCCTTTTCTACATTACGACATCGTCTCTGCATTAGCAACTCCTTATGCTCACTGCAGATACAACATATAATGTGCATCATTGGAAAGTAAAAATATAAAACAATACGAAATATAATATAAAATGTAATGATAACGACTAATAGAGAAATAATACCTTATAAATTCATCCACTTCATCACAACTCTTCAAAACATATGTATGCGCTTGCTTCGGTGATTTATCATCAAGCGGACCATATTTGGCTGCTCCTTGAGATTGAGCATTCCCACAAAAAAACTGACAAATTGTTATGTCTTGGATCTCTGCAGCTTTCATAATTACGCTCTACTTTATTGAACCGAGTCTCAATATCATTCATATACATAGAGCAAAATGTCATGCATTCTTCAGCAATATACCCCTCTGCCATTTATCCTTCCGGATGTGCTTTGTTGAGCCGTGCCAACAATTGAATGAGATTCATTTTGTTGATTAGACTCATTAGCCCATGTATATTGCTCTTCATTATTTTCAACTACGTCCACCAAACTTCGAGCTCATGTCGGAATAACTACTCTCCAGTCATTGCCTAATTTAATATCATTAACAAAATACACCTGCTCTGTCTGGGTTGCCAATACATATTCTTCAGTCTTCCAAGGTTTTGATATGTTCACACTAGTATAATTGTATCTATCTGTGTGCACAAACTTGCCTTCATACCAATCACATTTAAACAAGATTACTTGATGATCATTCAAATAATTCAGTTTAACTATATCGACCAAAATCCCATGGTAATCTTTAGAACCAGATGCATCTTCTACTTTCACAGCAACGCCATAATTTTGAGTTCTTAAATGCAAGTCATGACTCTTTGTATGAAATCGCAACCCATTAACTATACACCCCTCGTAGCGATATACACTTTTATCAGGGCCATATGCTAAGTATATCAAATCGTGATGGAGTCGTTCATTTTCTTCACTTGAAGCCGACATGATCTACGATGGAAATTAAATATATTAGATAATAAATTAAATAATTACGCAAGAAAATATAGAAACTTACCCTTTGCTCAAACCATTTGATAAAAACATCATAATGTTCCTTTTCTACATTACGACATCTTCTCTGCATTAGCAACTCCTTATGCTCACTGCAGATACAACATATAATGTGCATCATTGGAAAGTAAAAACATAAAACAATACGAAATATAATATAAAATGTAATGATAACGACTAATAGAGAAATAATACCTTATAAATTCATCCACTTCATCACAACTCTTCAAAACATATGTATGCGCTTGCTTCGGTGATTTATCATCAAGCGGACCATATTTGGCTGCTCCTTGAGATTGAGCATTCCCACAAAAAAACTGACAAATTGTTATGTCTTGGATCTCTGCAGCTTTCATAATTACGCTCTACTTTATTGAACCGAGTCTCAATATCATTCATATACATAGAGCAAAATGTCATGCATTCTTCAGCAATATACCCCTCTGCCATTGATCCTTCCGGATGTGCTTTGTTGGTAACATATTGTTTCAATATATATAAGTACCTATATAACCAAAATGCAAACAAATAAGTATGATATATATAATATGCTAGGAAATTGAAATTTATTATAATTAAATGTAGTTACCAACCTCTTGATAGGATACATCCATGTATATTGTACAGGTCCCCCCAACGCCGCTTCCCGAACAAGATGAACCAGAAGATGCAACATGATATCAAAAAATGCCGGAGGACAAATTCTTTCCAACTTGCATAATGTGACACCAATTTGATTTTCAAGCCTCTCCAAGACCATTCTGTTCAAATTTCTTGAGCATATTTGTCTAAAAAGATAACTTATGTCATGCAACGCAGCAAGTACATCGTCATCTAGCAACCCACGAACAACGATTGGCAATAGTTGCTGTAAAATAATATGAAAATCATGGGTTTTCAGTCCTGTAATGTGACATGTGGTTGAATTGACACATTTTGACAAATTCAAAGCATATGCATCTGGATACTTTACCGAGGATAGGAATGCACACATCTTTCTTTTTTCAATCAAAGTGAGTGTGTAACATGCTGGAGGCACCAAATATGCATTTATAACTTTAGATGCAATTGATGTCTTATGCCCATTTCCTCCAAGTCCAGTCTAACATTAAGACTGTCTTTCGTCTTTCCACTCATGTCAAGCAACGTGCCCAGAATATTATCACAAATAGTATTTTCAATGTGCATAATATCTAGGTTGTGTCGCAACTTCAGACTTTTCTAATACGACAACTTGAAGAAAATGCTATGTTTGGTCCAGTTCAGATCCATTTGATCACGCTTTCTCTTCTTTTGTTGACACCGTACCTTTCCAAATTTATTTTGATGAACATTGCTTAATTGTTGAACCACATCCTTGCCAGTCAAATGAATTGGTTTATCTCGTACTTCTCTCGTTCCATCAAATGTCCTCTTGTTGCCACGCCATTTGTGATCATGTGGCAAGAAATGATGATGGCCCATGTAGCACATCTTTCTTTCATTAGGCAACCAATGACTGCATGTGTTTTCATTACAAACAGGATATGCAAGATAACCTTTTGTGCTCCACCCTGATAAATTTCCATATGCTGTAAAATTATTTATAGTCCACAACACAGCAGCACGCAAGTTGAACATGTCGTGGGTAGAGGCGTCATACGTTTCAATGTATAGATCCCATAACTCATTCAGTTCATCAATTAGGGGTTCTAAAAATACATCAATATCGTTTTCGGGCGATTTCGGTCCTGGAATAAGCATTGACAAAACGAAGAATGGAGATTTTAGATGCTTCCAAGGTGGGAGATTGTATTGCAAAAGTATCACTGACGATGTGCTATGAGTTAGCTCATGTTTGAGAAAGGATTAAAACCATCACTTGTTAAACCAAGTCTAACATTGCGAGGCTCAAGTCCAAATGATTCATATTTCTTGTCGAATTCTTCCATTCTTCGCCATCAACAGGATGTCTTAACATATCATCATCTGTGCGCTTTTCCTTGCGCCATCTCATATCCTTTGCAATTTTTTTAAACATAAAAGCTTATGGAGTGGAGTCTATGCTTCAATGGAAAATAGTGTAAAAATTTTTTAGGAATCTTTTTACACTTTTTCCTATCATTACCTTCCTTATCAACGTCCACAAATTTATAACGGGGTTCTGCTCAATTCTGGCACCGTTCATCTTTCTCATGCTTGTTTCTAAACAATACACAATCATTGATACAAGCATGAATCTTCTCATAGTCCAACCAAGACCTCGAATCATTGTTTTAGCCTCATAGTATGAGCTTGGAAGTGAGTCACCATCCGGTAAGGCCTTTTCTAACAAGTCGAGTAACATAGAGAAGGATTTGTTGCTCCATGTGTGCATTATTTTGATATGCATCAAGGTTAGAACAAACGACAACTTACTGTAACTCTTGCAACCAGGATATAACTCCCGATCAGCATCTTTTAGTAATTTCATAAATTTTTTGAGTCAAACTTTGGGATTGAATTCTCATCTCTTGTTCTCTAATTTGATAAATTTATCATAGATGGAGCATAAATATCCTCTAACATAGCTTGTGTATCAAATAAATTAATTTTACCCTCATCCATATCATTAGTCATTCTTTCGCCATCTTCAGAATCACTAAGTTCTTCTTCGCCATGAAGACTCCACCTAACATATTCTTTGAGAAACCCGTATTCAAACAAATCAGCCTCAACATTACCCGATCATGGAATATAATATTGTTGCATCTTGTACAAGGATATCAAATCAGCTCCATTGAATCTTTATAAGAATATGCAAAATTCAAAAATTCATGAACCCCTTGTTCATAACGAGGGAGCCTTCTATCATCAAGTGCAACCCAAGTCTTATACATGGAGAAAATCTAATGGGTGATATATAATTAGTCTGATCTATATATGATGTAGAGAAATAGGTTTGAGAGTACATAATTTAAATGTTGAGAAATTAAAAACTTGGATTACCGAAGAGCAACACCTGATGTAAGAGATGATCGCTCGTTTTTTCTTGTAGAAACATTATCAAGAGACGAAAATATGTTTGATAAAAAAAAAATACGCTCGTTTGTTAGGTATGCATAAATATAAATTTTAGTTTTCAATCGATTGTTTGTGTGTTAATGAATAAATATTCGATTGTTCGCAAATAAGCGTGGCCACGCTTTTTTGTAAATAAATCTCCAGCGTGAATCGTGAATTTTTAGTGTTTGATTATCCAAAGCGTGACCACGCTTCATGTAAAAAACTGTTTATGAGTTGTAAAAAAAATCGTTCATAAAATTATGAATGTCTTGATGTATAAATATAACCAAAACCATTAAATATATATGTTATATAGCCACAACTTAAAAAACATAAGTTTTGTAGCCACTCTCTCTCTCTCTCTCTCTCTCTCTCTCTCTCTCTCTCTCTCTCTCTCTCCCTCTCTCTCTCTCTCTCTGTGTGCTTAGCGTGTAGAGATCCACGAAATAAAATATTCAATTCAATTTATGTAATTCGTCGAGAAAATGAACACATTGGAACCTGACCGGGAAAGAGAAGAAGGGCCTCCGAGTCCTCGTCGGCCGAGGCAATCCCAACAAACGTCGTCGGTGCACCAACAAAATCTAATCATACTCAACCTCGAATAAATTGATTGTGGGCATCAAAATGTATGCATGAATCAGATATGAAATTTATGCGATTAAGTACTACACGGTTGAATTAAGAATTTCAACCGTGTAGAAGCAATGATTGCTGACCATACATGGTTGAATTTATTAATTCAACCGTGTATGCTATGCGGTTGAATCAATAATTTTAACCGTGTATGGTTAGAAAATTTTAAAGCATGTGTGACTTTCTTTTTTTTTTTGAAATAATGAAATTTTATTTATTATTTAGCATTTTGCAGCCTAGGGTGTGACCTCATATACAAGGATTTCCTGTCGTAATGAACCTTTACGTACAAGAGATGTCTGATGCGATATATCACTCATCTTGAATCGTAATAGAGGACAACATCTTGTTGAACAATTAAAAAATGGTCCATTTGGACACCTCGATATCAAGAGGAAAAGGAGTACAAATCAAGCCCTATACGAATTTGTAACTCGAGAGCTTAGGGATAGTAGCTTCTTGGAGTATGATATGTCATTTTATATAGGCAGGTGCGACATTAGATACTCGAAATTAGAGTACGCGCTCGTGACGGGCATCACACCGCAACCGAGTCGAGCCTCTTACACACGTACTATAAAGGGGAGAGAACGAAGGCATTGAACTTGAAGAGAGATTTCTTTGATCGTATGGTCAATTTGGGATCCCCGACACAGTACTTGAAGAATTTCCCCCCCATCTTTCCAAGAAGAGCCGGTTGAGTATACGTATTTTATATTGAATTAACATATTTTTATGGATTATGGATTTGTATACATTTTTATGGATTATTGATTACTATTTTATGGATTTGTTTAGGTTGTTATGGATGATGACTTGTTTTGGATTATGATTTATGAATTCGGTATGATTACCAATATTTGTTGAGTCTATGGATTGAAGTTTGAACGAAAAAAATGGCAAAACACATCATTAGGTCCTTGTACTTTTGTTTCACTAGATCCCTTTACAATTTTTTATTTTAATAGATCTTTGTACTTTTGTTTTTTAATTTTATCAAATCCTTATTTAACAGTGTTTAGAAATCCGTTAAGTTTTTCGTTACTTCAATCCACATCATTATTTATTTTTTAAATAATCCACCTCACCATGTAAAATTCTGGCATATTCTGATTAACTAGTCCTAAATCAACAAATCTGTTGAGATTTCTTGCAATTAATTGTAATAGCGGCATAAATTGAGCTCTCAATTTCGGTGGACTAGTGCTGCTCTTCCTTCAAAAAGGGTAACTTTCAACCAAATTAAACCTTTGTTCAAATTGAGAGAGAAAGTACAGGAGCTAGACTGACAACATTCTCTGGAGAGCTCCATGATTCTGACAGCTTGAACTAAGCTTAGGGTTCTCTGCAGAGCAAATAACTCGCACACTTTCTGCAACGCAAAGATTGTAATTAATTGCTAAAATATCAAAAAGAAGACAATAATTAGGCGGAAGAGTGACGAAACGATAAAATTACACCGCCTCTACACAGTGGTGTTGTCATCGGCGCTGCCACCCACGTTCCAACGTCTCCCTCTTCGGATTCTTCAGCAGTTTGTTCGATTCTCTCCGTGATTGCTAGGTTTTGAGGTTTTGCATATGAATCGTGGTAGCAAGTGGACTTTCACACAAAGAGCTATTTGAGTAAAATAAATTAAATGGTGAGATTTGATTTGAATTATTTTAATAGTAAATGATGGTGTGAAATTAAATTAACGGTAAACTTAACTGATCTTTTAGAACCGTTAAATAAGACCTGTCGTCGACGATGAGCCTTGCCGTCGGCAATGTGCCCGACGCCGCCAACAATTCAAAACCTCTATATCTCCTTGCCAAACACTATTCAACTATCCAAGAGATTAGGTTTGCATTAATTTTTTTTGTATGTGAATTTATTTCATTAATTTCATTAATTTTTTTTTGTGTGTGAATTTGATTGTGAGATCATTAGTTTTGGAAATTTTGTACGAAAGTGGTTGTTTGAATAATTGGAATTTGACTCGTTGTTTTCCTTCTGCATTTCTACATTCTTGTTGCCCAAAGCATTTCATGTAGTACACATGGTATAACGATGGGAACTAGAGCAGTGATGATAGTTCTAATGCTTTGATTGATGGCTAAGAATTCATCTAATACATTCATGTGTGAATTTTATAGTCCTAAGCTTTTTAAGTATATGTGAATACCATAAAGAGTGCGTTACTCATTAATTGAGGTTTTGCCCAATGTGGTCAGTTTCCCCGTCCCATAATGCTCCATTCCTCTAGATGCCTTTTGGACTATGTGCTTCTAATGTAACCTTCCTTTTATGTTGCCTTAGGATCATCACTCCTACATCTCATCTCAATATTGCTATCACAGCCTCTCTGTTTATAACTTCACATATTTCATGCATTCCTACTCACCATCATCCCTCTAGATGTATTTTAATTAAGAGCATCTACAATTATTTGAATTAAGAGCATCTTGTTCTAAATTAATTTTTCGCCATCAACGCACATATTGTAAGAATGCTAAAAGTGGACTCTTATGTAGGTAAAGTGCATGTGTGGTTGTATCCTCCACAACGGAAAATGCAAATATTGAAAGTATTGATGATGATGATGCGTGTACAAAAGAATTGCATGACGAGCCTCAAACAAAGAAATAAAATAGGACTACATCAGAGGTTTGAAACCACTTTTCTAAGGATAAGGAGATCATTGAGGAGGATGGCAAAAAGATTGAGATACTTTGGGCACGTTGCAATAAATTCAAACTCAAAGATAGAGGTGAGAGTGTAAATGGAACGAAGGCATTATGGAACCACTTGAAGAGCAAATACAATGTTTTGTCGGGTCAACAACTGCTAAAAGTGGAAAAGAAAGAAAGCGTCACTACCGTTGAACCTTATATGTATGGTCAAGAAGCTAGCTTAAGGAAACTTCATGTTGCAATAATCATGCATGAGTACCCTTTCAACATAGTTGAGAATGAATATTTTGTTGAGTTTATCAAGTCCTTGCGTCCAAGTTTTCCAATGAAGAGTCGCATCACTGTTAGGAACGAGCTAATGGAAATCTTTGCACAAGAAAAGGAAAAGCTCTATGAATATTTCAAAACCGTGAAATGTCGTTTTAGCACAACTATGGACATGTGGACATCAAATCAAAACAAAGGGTACATGTGTGTCACAGTACACTGAATTGATGAAGATTGGCATATTCAGAAGAGAATCATCAAATTCATGCATGTAGGAGGACGACATACAGGTGCAAAGTTGTCAGAAGCATTCGTTGCTAGTGTTGTGAGATGGTTTATTGAGAAGAAATTGTTTTCTCTAACTCTTGACAATGCATCTGCAAATGACCTTTGTGTTAAAGATGTTATTTCCGGACTTCAAAAAATATGTCTCCTCGTTTGTGATGGTCTTTTCTTTCATGTGAGATGTGTTAATCACATACTCAATCTTGTTGCTAGAGATTGTCTTGCAATCATTGCAATTGCAATTAAGAATATTCGTGCTTTTGTTGTAGCTGTAAAGGGCTCTCCATTACAGTGGGTGGAGTTTATGAAGTGTGCAGCTGAATGTCAATTAGATACAAAGAAAGGTATTGCACTAGATGTATCTACGAGGTGGAACTCCACCTATCTCATGTTGATGGATGCTTTATATTACAAGAATGCTTTTCATAGGCTTCTTGTCTTGGAGCGTCACAGGTATGAGAATATTGCACCATCCGATGAAGAATGAGATAGAGCTTTATCCCTTTGTAAGTGCTTGAAGAAATTCAATGTTGTTACTGAGCTTTTGTCTGGCACTTTGTATCCAACTGCAAATCTGTTTTATCGGAACTTTTGCGAGATTAAGCTTTTGCTAGAGGAGTGGCTTGTTAGCGATGATCATATTGATTGGTGTCTAGTTGTTAGGATTTTAGTTGTCTTTTTGTGTCCGTTTTTCGTATTGTTTTCGTGTGTTTTCATTATTTATGGCTATGACTGGGTTGCTTTGGAGTTTTTGGTGTTTGCATGATTAAAGGGCGAGAATGAAGAGAAAACAGTATGAAATTTTCAAAATTAGAAGAAGAGATGAGAAGGGACATAAGTGAAGTTGAATGACTAGCCAACACTTGGCCGGTCGGCTAAAACGAAGGAGAAGAAAGCTGAAGGCAGAGGCCAATCTTGACGACCGGCCAACACTTGGCCGGTTGGCCAAGTCGGAATTTACGTGCATGTCCAGAAGCTATTCTGACCGGTCGGCCAGATCTGTTTCCTTGTTTAACTAGGTTTTTATGCCTAGTATAAATACAATTGTTTTAGCTCGAATTTGAGACATCTTTATCATTGTTTAGCTTTAGTTTTTTAGCATTCAACTCTTTAGTTTTATTTTTCTTTGTTCGATCCGGATCGCGACTTTCGTTCTTCAATTTAATTCAAGTTAATTTAGTTCATGTTCTCTCGTTTCCGCATTTAATTCGTAAGTTCTTTATTGCTTTATTTTCGGTTGATTAATTGCGTTCTAGTTTCTTAGATTCAATTCTTATGTTCTTCGTTTAATTCGAACGTTCATTTTTAAGTTCGTAGTTTAGATTCATTTTTCCAAATTCAATTTCTTTGTTTTTCAAGTTCTTAGAGTTAGATTTATTTTCATGGATTTTCAGATTTGATTTTCTTCATGTCTAGATTCGTTTTCTTCGTTGCTTTCGTTATTGCTTACTCTACGATTTCATGCCTAGGTAGTTTAATTGCTTTTGCTTAATTTTTTTAGTTTAATTAGTTAAATTTAATTCTTGTTTTCTAGATTAGATTTATTTACTTGCTTTTGATTTCTTGCTTATTTATTTTATTGCCTAGTATTTAAAACCAAAACCAAACAAACTCCTTTTACTTGCTTTCTTAGATTTAGGCTAGTTTAGGATTGTTTTACTACACGATTATTTGCCTTGCTAAGTTTTCCTTGAGTATCGACTTAGGGTTTTGATTACTAAGTGCTAAGATAGATTTCGTTCTATTGCGAACACTTTTTAGTGAAACAAATTTTGGCACCGTTGCTAGGGAAAACTTTAGGCTATTTAATTGTGTAGTATATTTATTTGTTTTATTTTATTTGTTTACTTGTTTGATTTATTTTTGCTTCTATCGGTGCGTTTAATCCTTTTGTTGAGCGTTGTTTATGCATGGTCGTCGCAGTCTGTAGTAGAAATTAGTGTCACACATCGACAACATCAACCGAAGGCGATTTTAGCCGCAAAGGAGGAGGAGATCGATTTTCAGTACTATAACCTAGTCTTGTTGTTTTCTAAGCCCGGAGCAATGGCACGATTTATGGGAGACTTCGCTCGCCCTACTTTCACTGCTACTACTTCGGCGATTGTCCTAACCGAACATGACATGAATTATGAGCTGAAACCTCATCACCTGGCGTTGCTCTCATCCTACCACGGGCTGTCCAACGATGATGCATTGATGTTCATTCGAGAGTACTGCACCATGGTGCAGTCTTTTCCGCTAGCAGGCCTCCCGAAGGACAATCTGAAGATAAAGTGCTTCCCGTACACCCTGAAGGATCGGGCAAAGTCATGGTTCCTGTCGCTCCCGGCAAACTCTCTCGAGACATGGAATGCAGTTTGCGAGAAGTTTATGCTGAGTTTATGTTGTGTGTAATCAAGTAACATTATTGACGTGATCTTGACCTTCGAGTTTGAATGATTCGATGATGTGATATTGGAATTGTTTGAATTAGATTGTCTTAACTAGGATTGCTCTAAATTTGACTTGTGGAAGCATGATTGATTGTAAATGCTCGTGGGGCATGTTCTTGAGTCGTAATATGAGGTGAATTTTTTTGATTTGGATTATCAATGAATTGCTCTGAAGTATTGATATGTACTTGATCTTAGTCAACTTCCCTACATGTATTAAAAAAAAAAAAAAAAAGAAAAAAAAGAAAAAGAAAAAGAAAAGAGTTAGTTGTGAATAAATGAGTTGATAGGATTATGCTCCTCTTACTTGTTATGTATGAAAATACTAGAGTAATGGGCTTGGGAAACCACATGAAAACGCTTTGAGTAACCCTCGAAGATTATATTTCATGATTATATCATAGATGATACTCATATATGTGGTTTGAAATTGTGCATGTAATGAAGTGTTCGTAGGTATTCTACTCCTCTTCGCACTGAGTACGGTCATTTGACGGAGTTATCTTGAGGTGTTTAATTAACGAAGAAGTTGTTAAGGCTATGGAAGAGGCGCACTCTGGTATATGTGGTGCTCACCAATCCGGCCCCAAGTTACACTTTCGAATAAAAAAGGTGGGATACTATTGGCCAACAATGGTAAAAGATTGCACGGATTATGCACAATCATGTTAAGCTTGTCAATTTCATGCCAATCTTATTCACCAACTACCAAAGCCGTTACAACATACTATTGCTTCTTGGCCTTTCGATGCTTGGGGCATGGATGTCGTGGGTCTATTGACAAAATCATCAAGGGGACACTTGCATATCTTGGCCGCAACCGACTACTTCTCAAAGTGGGCCGAAGCGGTACCACTAAATGAAGTAAAGAAAGAGACAATTGTTGGTTTTATCAAGACCCACATCATCTAATGTTGTGGGATTCCTCGGTACATCATCACCAACAATGGAACTCCTTTCAACAATAAATAGATAGACAAGTTGTGCGAGAATTTTAAGTTCAAGCAAAGAAAGTCATCGATGTACAATGCACCTGCCAACGGATTAGCAGAAGCGTTCAACAAACTTTGTGCAATTTGCTAAAGAAAGTCGTTGCTTAGACGAAACGCAATTGGCATGAATGAACTGGAGAAGCGTTATGGGCCTATAGAACTACTCGTAGGACTCCCACACAAGCAACTCCATATTCATTGGTGTATGGTGTAGAAGATGTCCTCCCTCTCGACCAACAAATTCCATCACTCAGAACCTCATCCAAGAAGGTTTGACTAAAGAAGAGAATGCTCGATTGTGCCTTGAAAAATTGGAAGCATTGGACGAAAAGCGGCTAGAAGCACAACAAAGACTTGAGTGTTACCAAGCTTGCCTTACGAGAGCTTTCAACAAGAAGGTTAGACCACGTTCTTTCCAAGTTGGAGATTTGGTACTTGCAGTTCGAAGACCAATCATCACCACTCACCGGTAGGAAACAAGTTTGTCTCAAGATGGGATGGCCCATACGTTGTCAAGGAAGTCTACACCAATGGGGCATACAAGTTGATCTCAGAAGACCGTGAGAGAATTGGCCCGATTAATGGGAAGTTCTTGAAGCTTTACTACCCTTAAAAAAATAAAAAATAAAAAAATAATAATAATAATAACATAAAAATCTCCATGATGCACGAGCCTAAACTGCATGTTACTCCTGGCCCGCATGAGTATAAACTGCGTATGGTATCCACTAAAGAAAGTGCACGTGGTTAAAGTGCTAAACTTCTCCCAACAAAAGTTAAAACAACGTGGTTAAACTTTACTTATCCCACCAAATGGTATATTCATGTGGTTAAACTATTATATACTTCATTTTGTATATATTGTGGTTAAATAAATAGTCACTCCTGGCCCGCATGAGTATAAAGTGTGCACGGCACCCCCTCCTTAAAACACAAGGTTGATCTTTTGAACTACGTTCTGACTTGATCCTTTTCAAAAAAATAAAAATAAAATAATACTAGACAACTTAAATAAATTCTAAGTTCAGTCATGATTTGTGTTTATCTTTTCAAGTTATGAGATGATGGCTTGGTGCGTATGCTTATCTTTGATAGTGAATATTCATACAAGAATATAGTAAAACACATATTTGAAGACGAAGAGGAGAAAATTCTAAACATTTTACTCAATAAATGTTTACTACAAAAGAAGCAATGAAGAAAAAAACGAAAATGAAGCGGAACAACGACAATGTCTAAGAAAAAAAAAAGCAAGATAAAATACCAATCTAAGCAAATGGGTTTTGATCCTCCAAGGCCTTCTTCGCGGACTCCAAAAGAAAACTTCGAATTCTTCAAACTCTCCAAAGTTGCACCATCAATTGGAGGATTCACGATCTCTTCTTCAAGCTTTTGGACCTTGTCTTGAGTAGTTTGATGTGAAGATTGGAGAGATTTCAAGTCCTTTGTCAACTTAGCGATCTCCTTTTTGATGGATTCAATTTGTTGAGCCTCTTCGGTAACCTTTGCTTTCGCATCAAGAAGTTCTTTCTCTAGACGTTGCACAACTTCCCCTTTATCATGAGATGCCGACCTCGCTTTGTCATACTCAGCAGCATCTACTAGTGAAAAGCGTGTCAATGTCACTATTAAGACGAGAGACGTCGAAGTCGTGATTAAAGTCCTTGATGTATGTCAACCCTTCGCGCATCTCGTCCTTGATAGATGACATGTCCTCCGCCGAGGTCTTTGTTATCTTTGCAAGAATATCATCACAACAACCCTTCAAAAAGGTCATGAGGTAACCATCAAATTTTGACTTGCTATCAAACATAGAAACAACTCCAAGTTGAGGCTTTACTTTGGCAAGAGGAGTACGGTCACTTGATGGATTGACTTCAACTGACGAATCGTCATCTTCAGAATCCTCTTCATCTCCTTTATCCTCTTCATTATCTCCAAACACCTCCTTCACCACATAGAAATAAAGGAGGGGTAAGAAAGAAGTTAAGTAAAAATAAATAAAATAAAAAAAGAGACAAACTTCTTTCATGTGTGCACTTGTTGAAGCGTGATTTTTTTTTTTTTTTTTCCTTTTTGACCATCAATGGACTTTGAGAGTTCTACACGCTTTTTCATCCAATGGCGTTCCTTAATGCTACTCACAGAATCTTGTACATGGACCGGAGAAAGTTTCCTTTTAGAAGGAGCAACAACTGTATCTTGCACTTGATCTTTGGGGAATTTAACTGGCTTACTTTGAATTAAGTCCACTTTATGGATGTCAAGGAAATTTCCATGAAACCTATCCCACCAGCCTACGTACCCGGGAGATGCAAACTTCTTGGCATTTGGAATTGACTTGGGGAAAATGACTTTAGCATATGCGATTTATGAAGTAACGATGCATGCCAATATTGAAGCCCTTTCTCCAAACTAGCTCGGCAAATATCTAACGAAAGGATGCCTGGCGGAACTTGATAGTATCCGAACCGACTGCTGAAATGATGCAGGTTGTATGGCTCAATCACGAAATCTTCAGTAAGTCTTCAAGCAAGATAGTTGGAACGGAAAGCCATAAAATAAGACCATTTAGACTCATCCACCCCTTCTTCGTCAACATACTCGATGGATTTGTCTAGGTTAAGCATCATGCAGTTCCATGAGATATGATCCCACTTATGAATACGTCAACTAGCCTCCATAGGGTTGTAATATCGTGCCCGTCCCTCTCCTGAAACCTGAATCATCTTGGGAATGTAGAACTCTCGACCAAGAGGATAATGTGTCCTAAATAATGTGCAAGCCAAGCATAAACGAAGTGGATCGGGAACACAACTTGAAATCGAGAAAGCTCCGCAAATTTGGAGATCGTGTTCAAACCCTTGTTAATGCTTGCCAAAACAGGAACCTAAGAGCGACTTTCCTTCGATTTGCCATTATACTAGCCATCTTGAAGGTTCTTGGTCGAATTAAGTTAACATCACCCTCGGGAAGAACGAACGTGCAGAGCTAGCATGCAAGGTAGGCAGCCAAGTGTGTCTCGCCCCAATGCTTCTCTCTAACTTCAAGCGTGGAGAATGGGATCCTTTAAGCAGACGTCCATGATGCATGTCGTTGAAGTTCACTGGTGGGGTTAAAAGTAGACTTATTCTCCTTGCGAAGGGCAGACTTCTTTTCCTTGCGAGGGAGAGGTGGTATATACCGCACGACTTTCCTTGCCCAAAATTGATCCAATCTTCGACATAAATTGTAGTGTTAAAGTTGCCACCTTTGTTTCGAAGGAAGTGATAAGCATGAAACAGATGCTTGCAGCTTGCCGGAATGTGTAGTTTCTCTCCTCGATCATTGGTCAGCTCGTCCACACTTGGCACCATCTCGTCATAGAGTGTACCTTTTATTGGGAGTCCAGAAAGGACATGTAGATCCTATAACGAAATCGACAACTGACCGATGAATGTCAAAAGGGTGTTAGTAGACGGACACAATGCTTCGCAGAAAGCTTTGATGATGTTTGTATTACAATCATATGTAAAGAGAGAAGCGTAGACAGAGTCGAAGATGCCAAGCTTATGAAGGTCGTCTTGGTACCGGCTTAGGATGTCCTCGGTCCATTCCCAATACCCTTCGTCGACGATCCACCTTCCCAAAGATGGTAGTATGCTGACATTTCCCATCGACTGATGATGCGCAAATTGTAGAACCTAAACTGATTCCTTAGCTAGCTCGTACAAGTGACACCATCCACCTTTGTTAATAGGGTTGATGAACTTAGGCCAGTCTGCCGGATGTCCCTCAACTAGTGATGTGTGGGTCTTCAAGCGTGTCGCCTTTTTCACTTGCAAGATATTATTCATATATATATCTTGCAGAAAACCATTTTCGTATGTCAATTGTTTTATTCGTATTTTCGTTTTCCCGCTGCGTCACGTTCAATACAGCCTTGCTCTGAGCAAGTGTAACAACACAAAAATATAATAGAGTGATTACATATTTTATAATTAAAAAAATAATTAATTTTTAGGATTCTTTAAGTCAAATAATCGTAATTTTCAAGTTCTTTTTGTTTTAATATAGAAATGTTATGCTACATACCTCGTGAGCATCGACATTAACATTAATTTATTTCGTTTATACATTTGTTTTAGTTCTAATACCCTAAATATTGTTATTCACATCGTTAATTTTATAAATTTCATAAAAATCGTAGCTCGATTTTTTCTTTTTCTTTTATTAGTATTTATACATAAAATGGACAATCGAGCTACGATTTTTATGAAATTTATAAAATTAACGATATGAATAACAATATTTAGGGTATTAGAATTAAACCAAATGTATAAAACGAAATAAATTAATGTTAACGTCGACGAAACGAGAGCGGTGCTCACGAGGTATGTAGCATATAAGGTATGTAGCATAACATTTCTCTATAAATATAGAAAACCAAATATTTCGTGAAAACGTGAAAACCATGCACTTTCATGCATATCATGTTGCATAAAAAAAAATTATTAAAAAAATGCATATAATTCCTATATATTTTTTATGCAACATGATATGCATGAAAGTGCATCATGTTATGCATGAAAGTGCATGGTTTTCACGTTTTCACCAAAAGTAAGGTTTTCACCATATCCCAACCCTATATATATATATATATATATATATATATATATATATATATATATATATATATATATATATAGAGGGGAGATCAAATAAAAAACACATATCCAATAAGAAATAAGAAAGATTTTTAGCCGTTCAAATTGGCCGATCAATGGTCATGATCATTAGGTAATTTCTTAATAAAATAATACCTTAATAAGTATTAATGAGGTTAAATTTGTACTTTAATCTACCTCTAATGACTGTTACTTAAAAGTAAAAAAGGCAAATTGCTTTATTTTCGTCAAAAATATATTGACATGAAAATATTCTCCTCAAATTCAAAAGAGTTTACCGTATGATGTATTCATTTCTTCATTAGTTTGCTGCGTCAAAGTGAAATTGTTTGCCATATTCTTCATTGTTTTGATTCTGCCATGGACTCCTCAGGTATTCCTTCGAAAGATTTATCTGATAGCAAATTGGTTTTTTTTTTTTTTTTTTTCTTTTTTTCTTTTTTTCTTCGTTTTATAGCTCTGCTGTGTGAACTGCATTTTTTAGATGTTGTTCAATAATGATTTTTTATTCATGCATTATGAAATTATTGTACATGCATTATTATATGGCAAAAGTGCAATAACAAGCCATCGATGATCAAATTAAAGTAATTGCAGCTTGTTAATTATTCTCTTATTAGTCAGCATCCAACATATATATTTTTTTATGGATTGTCATTGCATTAAGCTATATTCATCCATTTTTCCTTATACAGTAGTGTATCAAGCCAGTCCACTGCATTCTAAGGGGGATAAGGATAAGATATGTGAAATTATTGTTCCAGAATGTTTTCCCGAGTTGAAGCCACATGTTGGTCAGAAATTTCACTTGCTAGAAGAAGGAATAAGTTTCTATAAGCAATATGCGGCTTCTTGTGGTTTCGATACTCGACTTGGTACTATCACAAAGGCAGAAGATGGAACTATTGTTTCAAGGTACATTTTATGCAACAAGGAAGGGGAAAAGAGTGTTTCGAAGGAGGGGTTACATGGCAATTCTATCAAAAATGTGAGAAAAAGACGGAGACTGTCATCAAGGACTAACTGTATGGCTAGAGTTATTTTTCACTTTGTTGCCGGCGAGGGTTATGTGGTTAAAACTTTCGTCGAGGGCCACAATCACAATCTCGTGTCCGTTGGTTATAGGCACTTCATGAAAATTAATAGGAAACTAGATAAGGCTCATAAGAGTTTTATTTTGGATTGTGCCAAAGCGAATATTGGACCAATGAGGTCGTTTCGTATTTTTAAGGAACTGGTGGGTGGATATGATAATATTGGTTGCACGATCATCGATTTTAAAAATTTCACACGTGATTTACGAGCGTATGTTAGCGGTGCTGATGCACAGATGATCTTGGATAAATTAAAGCATAAGCGTGAATTATGTACGGGTTTCACATTTGATTTTTTTGTAGACGAATCTGAGAAATTAACACGTCTGTTCTGGGCTGATTCTCATGCGTTAAAGAAGTACGAAATTTTCAGCGATGTCGTTTCGTTCGATGCAACTTACTCAACAAACAGGTTAGTTTTATTTTCTAAATTATTATCCCTTTTCTTATTTGGAGTTTGAATTATTGCATGGTTACTTGTCTTTTGGTGGTTGTGCATTTTTTTTTTCTTTCATCTTTAGTTGGCATCTAATTATTGTCGTCTGAGATAGATTGTAGTAGGATTTCTTACATATGCAGTTTTAAATTTACTATTTTATTGGCTTTCATGAATTAGATCATGATTGATCTGTAGTAATAAATATATGCCTAGATTATTTCATATTATACTAAGAAATCGATCAAGACTAGTATAATATTGCATGATGATTTTATAGAGATATGCATTACTTTTATGCCTACTTATGCATTACATAACTTGTATATTTTCCCCAGATATAACATGATATTTGCACCTTTCACTGGAAAGGATAATTACGGAAGATGTGTTACTTTCGGTGCCGGTTTGCTTTCCTCCGAGGACGTGGATTCTTACTCTTGGGTATTTCAAAAATTTCAAGAATGCGTTGGTAAAGACCCAAAACTTCTAATCACGGACCAAGATCCCTCGATAAAGATCGCTGTGGAACGTATTTTTCCTAATACGCGGCACCGTTTTTGCATGTGGCACATAATGCTCAAAGTTGCCGATAAGATTCCAACAAGTTTGAAAGAAGATGAAGGTTTTACCAAAAAACTCAATGAGATAGTGTGGTCTGACCATTTGGAACCAGAACAATTTGATGAAAAATGGAATGTTATTATGGAGGAGTTTGGTTTATCAGGACATAAGTGGTTAGTGAAGATGTTCAACTTACGTAGTTTCTGGATACCTGCATATTTCAGAGATGTTCACTTGAGTGGCTTGTTCCGAACAACTTCTATGTCAGAAAGCGAAAACAGCTTTTTCAGAAGGTACTTAAACAAAGGCTCTAATTTGGTTGAGTTTTTCATGCATTATGGTACTGCAATGGATGCACAACGCAATGCACATGACCAGCTGAGTCATTTGGATGAGTCCTGCTTTCCTAACCTGAAAACGAATTCGCCGTTGGAGAAGCACGCAACCTCGATTTATTCTCATGAGATTTTTTACGATGCTCAAAGACAGATTATCGCTGCTGCTGATGTTTGTTGTGTTACGAGTATCACATCTGGTCCAGAATCTACTGTTTATGAGGTTGATGATGATGTGAATGGAAAATTCAATGTCGTGCATATTTTGTCGGATGATTCAGTAACCTGTGATTGCAAACGTTTTAGCCGACGGGGATTGTTGTGTCGCCACTTATTTTTTGTGTTTAAGAACATGAAACTTCATAGCATTCCAGAGAGGTATATCTTGAACCGTTGGAAAAAATTTGCATGTCCTAAATTTGTTGGAACTTTTATCGGGCAGGATATTGATGTATCTGCATCGAATGATGTGGTTTCTGATTTTTATAGTTGTTTTGGGCTTGTAAAGGGTACCAAACACATGAACGAGTTTAGACGGGATATGAGAGAGTTGAAAGATAAGTATTTTAATACTCTTCATTCAGTTCCGTTGGGAGATGGAAAAGAGAATGCTTTCAACCAGTTCTATGGTTCTTCTATACCTGACAAGGTTTTAGTGTTGCCCCCTGATATTGTTAGAACGAAGGGAAGCGGCAGCAGATTGAAGTCAAGAAAGGAGAAGGCATTACTACGCCAAAGCAAACCATTGAGAAGATGCAGCAAATGCAAGAAAATGTGTAATCACGATGCTAGGAATTGTCCAAATGTCCCCTCTACAAATTCTGGTGTATGAAAGTTTCCTTAGCTGAGAAACCTTTGCTTTTTTGAGTTGAGATTTTGTAGAAGTTTGTTGTTACTCTTTGTTTATTTCCTACGGCTTGTTGGATGTTTATTGGCATATTTTATTTGAAAAAAATAAATCACGTTTTGTTCCATTAATTATTTCATATGATGCTATATAAAAGTAAATTTCTAATATTCATATTATTGATAGATATATCTCTAGTAATGTTTGTTAAAACCAATGGTTTAGCTATGTTGAATGATTTGAGCCATTAAAATCTTTTTCTTGAATCTGCACAAATTATATATCAGTACTAACTAAAAAGTAAATCTATGCAAAATGATGTACAGTTCAAGCTTTTATTTTGTTTAGTTTGAAAATTATTTTGGCTAAACTTGATTATGATTTGTTTGCAAGGTTATGATGCTTGGGCTTCTTGACAACCCGATTGGAGTAAAAGTTAGCATTTTAAAATAGAAGAAAGGATTTTGGTTGCTCAAAGTTAGTTTCTTTTTTACGATTAATGTGTGTGTGGGTGTTTTTTTTTTTTTTTTTTTTTTTCCTTCCCTGTGTTAAGTCGCACTGTTCCTTTCTTAATTTGAATTCCTGTAATGCACTTGGTAACATCATGTAATGCAACAAAAAAAAAAAATAGATAATGCATATGTAGATGCAACATAATGCAACATCAGCCTAATATAATGCAAAAAAATATATATAAAAAATAAATCACAGAAAACTCCATATGTTTTCTTATTAAATGCAAAAAGAACAAATTGTTAATAAAAATCACAAAATTATTACATACTCCCATTCACCTGCTGAGTACATCACGTTTCATTATTCTATATCACACATATATGTAAGTAATTTGTCAAACTCGGCGGAACGGATTGAGTATGTTGAATTACATCGCAATAAAAGTTACAATGCATATGTAGGTGCAACATAATGCAACATCAGCCTAATATAATGCAAAAAAAACTTATGATATTATCACCACACGACTAGTTCATCAACCTAAAGACATCAAATCTCAATCACGTCTATCAACAAAACAAGAGTATTTTATAGCATCATATAGAGTATTAATTTAGTGGTTCAAAATAATATATAGAAATAGGTGATTCAAAACAATCTTTCTACCAATATTCTTCATTCAAGTAAAAGCTCGTCAATGTTCAACTCTGTAGTACTGCATATTTTTCGGTAAAGCTCGTCAGCCATGCTTAAGTTCCTATCATGAAGCTCATTCTTCTCCCAGCCAAGAATAGAAGCACAATATCTAACCCTCATTACCCTCATTTGCTTTTTTGACTTTCGAGATAATCCAGAACTCCATTTGCCTGATGGTGGTGACATAAAAGTCTCCATGTGTCGCATGACGTATACACCACAATCATTATTAGGTTGAGTGTCAACCCAAGCTAATTCTTCGATGATCACAATCGCCTTTTCCAATTTGGATACTCTGTTTCTAAGTCCCTTTTGCACCATAAAATCGCTTAACATGTCTTTCTGCATCAATAATTGAGAAGGAAAATGAAAAATGAAGGATAATGTTGAGTTAAGAATATTACATACTCCATAATTGAAACTATAATCAAATGATTGCTTACAAGCATGACTGGCATACTACCATACTTGCTCGTGTTGTCCTCGGATGGACAAGTATTCGTATTGTCTATCACAAATATCTTTCCCTTAATTACATCTATGCAAATCAAAAAGAAATGCAATGCTCGATATATAGGAAAGAAGAACTGCATTTAATTTTAAATCAAAAATTAGTAACACACGTAGATCAATCCTTATTCTAATAATTGTAACAGAATCATATATATACCAGATCGATTTTCTCCAATGCGACGTGGCTGAATTTGATTAATTCTTCTTCCAACTTGTCATGAAAGTACAGATATGTCTAATGTGGGAAAGGTTTAAAACTCGTTGAGTAGTAATGCATCGAATGATTATATGTCTTGCATTATATGCCATTAGAATCTGCATAATGAATATTTTACATATTGGAAAATACATGTTCATACAGCAGAAAATGGATGATACAATGTTATATGATGCATTATATGACCTTGACTTATGCATTGTGAATATATATATACATAAAGCAATTGCCTTTTCCCCCTAAGATATAAAATAATATTACTAGGCAGGACCACACAAGAGTGAAAAGGCAATATTACGTTTCAAAAACAGAAAACCTTGGTCCACAGCCAAAGATTACTCAAAGATTACTCAACTAACTCCTAAATCCTTTGGTTCTGTATAAATAATTAACTAGAAACAAATTCGAACAGTATTTCTTGAAAGTTTATTGCAGCCCTTCCCCATCAAATTTACAGTTAATTTTCTTCAATTATAAAATATAGCATAAAACCCATTCAAGCATATAATCAAACATTTAGCAGACTACGTGCATTGAAGGATTACAATAATACCTTCCTCCCATTGTCGTTTTTTTGATAGCTTCGTCGGACTCATCACCTCTTCGATGTAGTGTGTTCAGACGCAACAAGAATTTGAAATATTATGTAGTCCACATCGTATCTTCAAGATAATGCACAAAATCTGCAGATAGGTAGCAGAGAACGCAATTTTAAGGATTTTGTTTATGTAATCCCATCGCATTCGCTACTACCATAAATAATTCTATAATCTTTACCCTTTTTACCCTTTGGCTTAATTCAATAACGTTTCAATTAAAATTCTGACATAATGCAGCTTCCATTTCAAAACCGTTAGATTAATTCTGATCTATGGCTCACATTATTTCTTATTTTTTACTCAAGGGGGGTTTTCTACCAGATCTCACCCCTATATATATATATATATATATATATATATATATAGGGGTGAGATCTTGTACAAAATAGGATTATCGTAAAAAATAAAAAATGATGCATTTTATGCATATAATTATAATGCATGATGCATAAAATTATAATGCACAATGCATTATAATGCATTATCTATACAATCATAATGCATTTTAGTAAAATCATAATGCACCAGTTAATCTACACCGTAGATCACACAGATCAATGGTCCAGATCATTTCTCATTTCTTACAGAATCTGTCTTTTGTATGTGATCTCTTCGCTATATATATATATATATATATATATATATATATATATATATATATATATATATATATATATATATATATATATATATATAGGGGGTGGTTCTCATGGATACCACTTAGATCATGAGAACTAGGAACCAATCATAGCCTTTCATCCATCACTAATTAATGGTTGAGATTTGATTTCACATTTACATAACAACTGCTTTTATTCAAAATTTTAATGCTTGTAGGGGTATTTTTGGAAGTTTAATTCGTAGGGAATCCAACTAAATCCTATTCTTAGGGGATTAATTAGTTCTTCTCAAAGATTTTTTTCGATCATATTTTCTTTTTACTTGTGTTTATTTCATATGTCTAATTAAGGTAATTAGGTAGCGTTTTTTACCATACCACATGTATTGCTTTTTTTTCCCCCTTTTTCCCGTTTAAATAGGTATTTTTTTTATTAAAAAAAACAAACAAACAATATAACCTTTATAAGTAATTACAGATACAATCAATATGTTTATGCTTTATTAGAATATAATATTCATGATTTACATATACATTGACTTATAACTTGTTTTATTGTATTTTAAAAATGTTTCATTAATATTGTTGCCTTTTTGTTTTTTTTATCCTAGCTTTTTATCAATTGAAAAATTGCTTATTTGTATTTGTTTTGTTTTTAACATTTATTTTGTTGTTTTTATAATTTTACAAGAAAATTGAATATTTAAGCATTTTAATATTCATCAAAAGCGTAGTTTCATATTTAAACAAGCAAGATTGTCAATAAATAAATAAGCATGAAAGTGGATTATAGTTGAAGCATACAAGTCAAACAAATTAAGCATATCAAGATAAAAAAATTACACTCATTCAGATAAACTAAATCATAGGATAAAAACTAAACCCTACTTTTAGGGAGGAAAACTAAACCCTGGGGGAAACTAAGCCCTAACCTAGGGGGAAAACTAAACCCTATTGGGAAAAAATAAACCTTAGGGTTTAGTTTTCTCCCAAGGGAAGGGCATAATTTTTCTTGACAAGGTTTAGTATTTAATTATCACATAAGTTTTAGTCTCTACTCGATTTCATGCTTCTACAATATTGCTCTCATGCTTGTTGTTAGTCTCGACTTTGTTTGATGCTTATACAATACATGATTTCATGCATCTACAATATTCATTTCATGTTTCGATGGTATTAAACTGGGGGGGGACCTAGGGTTTAGTTTTCTCCCAAGGGGATCACTATTTTCCCCTTAGGGCATAATTGTTCTTGACAATGTTTAGTATTTAATTATCACAAAAGTTTTTGTCTCGGCTTGAATTCATGCTTCTACAATATTTTGCTTTCATGCTTTTTTTTTAGTCTCGACTCTGTTTCATGCTTATACAATACTTGATTTCATGCATATACAATACTGATTTCATGTTTCGACAGTATTGATTTCATGCTTTTTTTGTCTCGATTTCATGCTTCTACAATATTTATTTCATGCTTTTTCTTTTGTCTCAATTTCATGCTTTTATAATATTAATTTAATGCTTTTTAGTGTTGATTTCATGCTTTTACAATATTCCTTTCTTGCCTTTCCTGTGTTGATATTTATTTTAAACATTGGATTAAAATAAACTCTTGGAAGTAAAACTAAACTTTGGATTAAATATTGAACCCTTATAACTAGGGGAAACTAAACCCTATTGGAGTAACTAAACCCTAAGGTTTAGTTTTCACTTATCCCCCACTAGATTTTAGTTTTTTCTCGACAAGATTAATTTTTCTACTGCATAAATAATTATTATATTATGCTTAAACATTTATCAAACATGATGTTTAATTAGTTAATAATCAACACTTAAAATAAATATTGAAAACTAATCCAATTTTTCTGTGCTTTTATGCCTTGTACTGTGATTTATTGGTTGTGCATAATATAATGACTACTAATAAAAAAACATAAGATATTGAAAAAAAAAATGATTGAATTTGAATAGAGAGTAATTTATTTACGTGGAAGAAGAGGGGAGATAATAATTTAATTTTTTATTTTTTTTAAAAAAAGGAGATGTAATGGTGGTTAAATGGAGAGTTCGAGTGCAATTACGCAATACGCATTAGGGAAGAGAGACAAGTAATTAATTAAACACTTAAAAAACGGGAACTAATCCCACTATTTAAGGAAGAAATATTTAAGATTACACCAATACCCTTGTATTGTCTAAAAATTGCCGAAAATAATATATTAAATCTTCAAATCTTAACCGTTAAATCTACTAAAATCAATGGACGAAATTGGTTCCTAGTTCTCACAAATAAAAAGGTTCTCATATGATCTATTCTCTCTCTCTCTATATATATATATATATATATATATATATATATATATATATATATATATATATATATATATATATTAATTTGTTAAAAATAGATAAATAAATGATAATAAATAATATATATAAGGGTTAAAAGACAGTTCTCATACGCCTCAGAATTCTTTTGTTACGTTCCATCGTACAAAGAATGAGAAAACTTCTGTTCCATCGCTCGATTTTATCGCAGTAGAATCCGTTCAGTTCGTAGACGATTTAGCGCAAGGATTTAGGGTTTCTGGTGTATAGATCTTCTATATTATCAGGAGGGAAATCGAAAGAGGGATGTGATCGAGTAAATCTCAAAGTTAGATGTACGATAGAAGAAGTATTTGAAGGTTAGTTCGTTGTCTTAAAAGAATCGTAGTAATTTGCTTAAAATGTAACATTAATAGATCATAGTAGAGTAAGAACAGTAGACATCTTCCTTTCTTTCGATTTCGATTTCGATTTTGATTTTGATTTTGATTTTGATTTTGATTTTGATTTTGATTTTGATTTTGATTTTTTTCTCTCTTTCTTTCATTCGTTTTATTCTTGTTTATGGTGGCTGACAAAAACATAGTTTAGGGTGGTTAACCTTTTGTAGTCAAAGTCATAATTTTCCCAAACGAATTTTGGAGCTTGCAAAAATTCTCATGAGGTCTTTAAATTACTTTGTCTATTAGGATCACTTTATATATATTATTATTTCTTAATTGATATTAGTCAGTAGAGGGCATAAGGTGATTAATCATGCATGAGTTAAAATTATTTGAATATTGCTATTGTATTAGTTTATAGTGATGATTAGATAATTAATAGGTGAAGTTTAGTAATAAATGTTTGTTGATTTCTTCTCACGAGTTCAATGTACAGCAGGTAGAATATATATTTTTTTCCTTTCTTTCTTCTAGTTTAATTTGTTGCCAAATAAGAACAAATACTAGCAATTTATTAGGGATATTCATATTACAGTTTAGATTATATCTATTATTTTTTTTGATGATTTGAATTTGATGGTGGAAAGAATACGAAACTAAGTTGTTAGTTAATTGTAATTACTATTTTTTTTATATAGCTAGAAGACCCCTTCTACAATTAATTTGAAAATCATGTATATAAATATATATTACTTTAGTTACTTATGAATTTTGATGTTTCATGGAAATCTGAGGTTTAGGGAAATTTAAAGTATTGAATATTTATTTTTATGTTTCGTCCAGCTAGGTGAAACGCAGCTAGGCCCTGGTTAGCTTCGTTAAGAGCTTTGTCAAGTTCGATATTTCAAGAAGTTTGAGATGGGGTAAAGTAAAATGTTTTCCCAAGTTTATATTTAGTTATATTTGTTGATAAAAATGTATTTATGTCTAATGTATTTATATGTGTTAAAAATTATGGTTGAAGTATGAGAAGAGTATATTTGAGTATGCCTATGATTAACCTGTGCACAGTTGGATTTCTATGTCCCATTTATCTTACTTTGTTGTGTACATGGTAATGATTAATGGTAGAAGTTATATGATCCCTTGGTTCTGTTGAACTTTGGTTGATGTTTTTCCAATATTTTCATGCGTCATATTTACATGTTGGACAATAAAATGAGATATCCCGAAACCCCCTCACTGAATATAATTTAGTACTCACATTGTTTTTCTTAAAACTCTTTTCAGGTGAAGAGCATGGAGTGTCGTGATGGAAAAGATGGTGTGGTGTTTTCTAGTTATTAAGGTCGTAGGAATAGAGTTAAGATTTACCTAATTGCACTTTATTTAATCTTCCATAAAAAATCTAAACTATTAGGAATGTTATGCTTGTGTGAATTATGGTCGTAGGTATGTTTTTACTTGTTGGATGATTTAGGTACTTAATGTATTATGTTAATATAGAAGTGGGGTAAGTAGGATTTATGGTAATTTGCTTTGGAGTTATTAAATTTCCTTTCTACAAATTATGCAGTTCTCATCTTGGTTTTCTTAAACAAAGTATGAATAAAAACTTGTTTACTTCCGCGAAATATTCTAGTTTTCTTTATATAAAATTAGGTGTTACAGCAAGCCTCTACAGATTTATGTTCGCACCCCCTATTTTTATACCAACAAGTAATATCAGAGCCGACACTCGACATATTGAGTGACGATCCTGGTATGGTCCCTACGACGGATCTCACAAACCCACTTTTTGTTCTCCTACTATTTTTGATGGTACAAACTATTCATTTTGGAAAGTACAAATCAGACACTACATCAAATCAATTGATGCGAGGGCTTGGGTTGCACTTTAGAATGGATAGTCTCACCCAAAGAAGATAAATGATAGAGGATAAGATGTTTGCAAGCCAATGAGTGAATGGTCAAGATAGGAGAAGGATGTTGCAGAGTTCAATGACAAAGCTATCAATGCAATCCGCTCTTTACTAGATATTACTATGTTCAAATTCGTGAAGAATTGTGAATCTGCAAGGCGGCTTGGAAATTTTAAAGCAACATTGCCAAGGTGATGCTGAAAATCAAAGAAGTGACCGTTACAAAGGATTCCTCTACAACTCTCGCTGGCCAATGCCCTATGGAGACCTCTACCAATTCTAAAGCAAAACTGTGGCAAGAAGTAAAGAAGGGGAAGAAGTTGGTGTGTTTAATTCTAGCACATAACAGTCCTCCAAGCCACATCATGAAAGATCATCTTCTATCTCAAGCGATTGGTGCAATTCAAGGTTTTTAAAAATAGACATAAGAAACGACCCAACTATCGTGAATGGCCAACATGAAGAAAATGGGAGCTGTGTTTCGAGATTTTTGAAGAAAGAGGGAGTTTGTTGAATCTAGATTTCAATTTGAGTTTCTTTTGTCTTTCTTGATAATATTTTTGTGTATGGCACGTAGGATGAAGTGCCGCATGGATTAAGGAGGAGAAAACTTAGTTTGCATGGAGTGATGACCAAGTCACATTAGAATTAGTTGCAAAAGAGGTGGGAGGTGGTTAGCATGAGGATAATACGTGGAACGAGTTCACTACATACATGGGTGGTCCACTACAAACATGAGTAAAGATATGATTGGGTTGTAAGACTACTACAACTATAAAAGGAGAAAGAAGATATGAAGAACATAACTCTCTCAACATCCGCAACTCATAGAAGGATAAAATGTATAGTATAGGGCAACTAGCTTAGTGAATAATTAGCTTGTTTTGTGTTAGTATTTCATTGCCCTTTTTCTCAACTTGTATTTTTCGTTATATACTGTTTACTATATTGGATAATTTGGCCTTAAGGCACTTGCAAGATATTATTCATATATCTTGTAGGAAAACCATTTTAGTATGTCCAAGTTTTTATTCATATTTTCATTATCCGCTGCGTCACGTTCAGTAGAGCCTTGCTCTAAGCAAACCTCTTCAGATGTCTGTTCGTACCCCCTATTTTTATACCAACAAAATTGATATTCAGGATTGCTATTTTTTTTTTTTTTGAATAAGTATTTTGAAATGTTCGTCTTTTTAGCTATTTTCTTGAGAAATGTTTGTACATTGGAATTTGAAGACAATTTGCTTGATTTCATATGTTTATGTTTGCTCAACATGCATATTCAAGTTTGTTTCAACGAGCGAAATCGAAGTTTAGAAAGAGTTTAACTTGATTTGTAAGGTAATTTTTAACTTTGTTGAATTTATTTATTTAATCAGATATTTAAAACCTTTGATTATATAATTACCAATATTGTTGTTGGTTAACACTCACTCTCCTATATTTTGCATACTATTCGAGTGGATGAGAAGAAGAGAATGTTGTTCATTTGGAATGGAACAAATATATCACCACGTCAATCAACACCACGTTAATATTTTTCCAATGCTAGAGGACGAGGACGAAATAATCTTCTTCCTACATCATTGGAACTACTACCGGAAAATATATTATGCGCATTTGCTAATGCTGGATCACTAGTTAAAATCACCTTCAACAGTAGCCTCAAATCGAAAGAGCTCATCGACTGGCTCTCCAAGGTTAACGAGATCCTTGACTTAAAGAAGTTTCCGGATGACTTCAAGGAGTCTCCATCGTGATGATGCGTTTGTCTAGCCGTGCACAAGCATGGTGGCAACAACTGAAAGTCAGTCGTACATGTCAAGGCAAGACCAAAATCACTAGTTGGGACAAATTCAAGAAGCATATTCAGACTGCCTTTTTGCCATACAACTTCGTCAGAAAATTATACTAGCGTTTCAAGAACCTACGCCAAGGTCTTGGATTCGTTGATGAGTATTTGAATGAGTTTTATGAGTAATTGCCCGTGTTTTGATGTTAACGAGTCCCCCACTCAACTCGTTTCTCGGTACATTGGTGGCCTGCACATCCAGTTACTGGATGTTCTCAACAAGTTCGGTCTCTTGTCTATTCCAGAAGCGTACCAGTGCCTCTCAAGCGGAGAATCAAGTTACCCAATACGGCAATGCCAACATTCGGCCGACCCCGACCCTTCCACTTATTCTAGTTCAGCGACCACAGTTCCAAAGGGTCCTGCCTCTGCATAGCAGTCAGCCCCTCCTTGTGGATATTCCAACCCTGGCCAGGGTCGACCCGGCTCCCGAGGTTGCTTCAATTTTGGTGATCTTGGACACCGATAGACGGACTGCTCAAAATTTCCTCTAGGGAGTCGTGGTCTTTTTACTGATGTTGTTGAGTCTGAGCCTCCTCCTATGTTTATTACTCCATATCTACGATGATAATGTTGATGATGTGGATGCGAAATATGTTTCGGATGATGTTGGTACCATGTTGTTGCGTCAAACCTTTTTATCTCCTCGTGCACTCGAGACCGAGTGGTTGTGTAATAACTTGTTCCATTCTAATTGCACTATCGGTGGGAAGATTTGCACTTTTATTATTGATGCATGCAATTGTGAGAATATTATTTCTGAGGTGACTGTTTTTAAGCTAAACCTTACGACTGAGCCCCACCCCAAGCCTTATCGACTCTCTTGGCTTAGTCAAGGCACGGATGTGATAGTCTTCGAACGTCTTGGTGAACTTCTCTAATGGCCCTATGTATCAGGATTCCATATACTGTGATGTGGTTCCCATGGATGAGTGTCATTTCCTGCTTAGGCGTCCATGGCAATATGATAACATTGTTCAGCACAACGACCGCAGCAACACCTACTCTTTTATGTTATGTGGTAAGAATATTGTGTTGGTTCCTATCAAGCCCAGGGAATCCTCGCTCATAGCTGATCTGTTGCCCACGACAACTCTCATATCTCGCGTTTCGTTTCAGATCGCCATGGAGGAATCTGGCCTTGTCTTTGTGCTACTAGCCCAACCACTGGGTGCCTCTACTTTACCTAAGCCACCAGTGGAGCTACAACATTTATTGCAGGAGTTTGCAGATGTGTTTCCTGAGTCCCTACCCTCTACTCCGCCGCCTCTATGAGATATTCAGCACCACATTAACTTGGTGTCCGGTGCTCCAAATCGACCTCACTATCGGATGAGTCTGAAGGAGCATGAAGAGTTACGGCTACATGTTAAGGAACTCCTTTCCCGAAAACACATCCGGGAAAGCCTCAGCCCTTGTGGCGTCCCCGCCCTCCTTACCCCTAAGAAGGACGGTACGTGATGCATGTGTGTGGAGAGTTCAATCATCAACAAGATTACAGTTTGCTACTGTTTTCCTAAACCACGCTTGGATGATTTGTTGAATCAGTTGGGTGGTGCTGGTGTACTTAGTAAACTTGATTTGAAGAGCGGTTGTCATCAGATTTGTATTCGCATGGGCGGTGAGTGGAAGATGGCATTTAAGATGCATGAAGGCCTATATGAGTGGTTGGTGATGCCGTTCAGTCTTTCCAACGCACCCAACACCTTTATGTGTGTTATGAACCAGGCACTCGCCCCTTTATCGGCAAGTTTATCGTTGTTTATTTCAATGACATCCCGATTTATAGCTCCATCCCTAGGGATGTCAAACGGGCCAACCCACCGGGTTTCGGGCTAGCCCTATCGGGTTGCGGGCTTTTCGGATCGGGTTAATCGGGCTTTTTTTTCTTTCGGGCTATTATTTTTTGACCCTAACCCTAACCCACTGGGTTTCGGGCTAGCCCACCGGGCCATTAAGTTTATAATAAATAAAATTGACATAATATAAATATTAAAATAATTATTATTTTAGCACATACTTGTATAAAAAAAATTAAATAAATTATTAAATATTGTGAATTTAACAAAAATATTTTCGAATGTCAATCTTTATTTTACTTTTCACCAAGCGCTGAAGTAAAAAACGTATAGAATTTAAAATGAAGGTTATATTTTTATTAAAACAAATTAAAAATACTCAATAATAATTAAAAACACAACCTAATTTATCAAATTTATAAGTAGAGTAATAAAATATGTCATGAATTCATAATTTATGGTGACCCACCGGGCCAACCCACCGAGCTTTCGGGCCAGCCCTATCGGGCTCGGGCTTTTTTCGGTCCAGCCCTATCGGGTTTTTTTTAACTTTCGGGCTATTATTTTTTGGCCCTAACCCACTATTTTTTTCGGGCTAATCGGATCGGCCCGTCGGGCTCGGGCTTTTTTGACATCCCTATCCATCCCATTCTGCATCTTCAGCACATTCCTGAGGTCCTGCCTATCCTCCACCCTGATCAGTTTTATGTTGCCCCGACGAAGTGTGCCTTCTTAACGACGTCCATTCAGTTCCTGGGTTATGTCGTCTCGCGAGATGACCTCATAGTTCACCCTGCAAAAGTCGACGTCATCTCTAGCTGGCCGAATCCCTCTTCTATTACATAGGTGTGCAGTTTTCATGGGTTCGCTTCCTTTTACATACGTTTTATACCCCCAATTTAGTGGTATCATGGCTCTTATCACGAACTGCATGAAGGGGAATAAGTTTCAGTTAACTGTTGATGCCAAAGCTGTTTTTCTTGAGGTCAAACATCGCCACATTCAACCTTGATTCTTGTGCTGCCAAATTTTTCTCTACCATTTGAACTCCACCAAGATGCCTCGTAAATTGGTGTAGGAGTTGTTCTCAGCTAGTGTGGACGTCCCGTTGCTTATTTCACTGAGAAGCTTTCTGGTGCTAAGCTTTGTTTCAGTACATATGATATTGAGTTCTACGCAATTGTGCAAACAATCAAATACTAACACCATTATCTCTTCCTGCGGGAGTTCATCCTCTATACAGATCACAAATCTCTTAAACATCTTGGCAGTCAAGATAAGATCTCCCATCATCATGCTTCTTGGATTTCTTATCTTCTGCAGTTCACCTTCGTCATCAAGCACAAGGTCGATGTCTCTAACCATGTCGATGATGCTCTCAGCCGACATCATGGCCTTTTTTATGGAGATGCATGTACACATTCCTAGTTTGACTCTTTCATGGATTTGTACGTGGATGAAATTTACATTTCTCATGTTCTTACTCAGATTCAGCAGGTCGAACCGTCGAAGTTTCTATTAGAAAACGGTTTTCTCTTTCGAGGGACCCAACTGTGCATTCCCGCTTGCAACCCGAAGTTGAAGATTATAAAGAAGCTACACAATGAAGGCCACGTGGGTCGTGATCGGACCCTCCAGTTGTTGGTTGCCTCCTACTTTTGGTCTTCTATGCTTTGGGAGGTAAATTTTTGGTGCGCTGACGTGTCTATCAGCTAACCAAGGGCGCCGCTACCAATGATGGTTTATATATGCCTCTACCTATCCCTACTCTGTCGTAGTCTGATGTCACCATGGACTTTGTTCTTGCCCACCCTCGTACCCAGCGTGTGAATGATTCTATGTATGTAGTGGTTGATTGTTTCTCGAAGATGGTTCATTTCATTCCCTGTAAGAAGACTTCTGATGTTGTCTCTGTTGCTCAACTATACTTTCGCGATGTCTATCGCCTACATGGTGTGTCTGCCTCTATATGTCGGATCAGGACACTCGCTTCATGAGCCACTTTTGGCGGAGTTTGTGGCGAACTGTCAACACCCAGTTGAACTTCAGTAGTGCTTATCACCCTCAGATAGACGGACATACGGAGGTTGTGAATCGCTTTCTCGGTAACCTTTTGCGATTTTTGGTAGCGATCATCCCAAGGAGTGGGACCTCCCTCAAGCTAAATTCGCTCATAACTGTGTTGTAAAGCGCTCTACTGGCTTCAGCCAATTTTATGTGGTATATGGTCTAGCCCCTCGTGGTCCCTTTGAATTGTTTATGTTGCCCAGTAAGGTTTGTACCCACACTACTACCAATGAATTTAATGGTTGTCTACAACAGGTTCATCAACAGACGCATTCTCAGTTGGTGGCCATTTTGGAGAAGTATAAATCCCATGTTTATCTTAAGCACAGTGTAGTTGACTACAAGGTTGATGATTTTATGTGGGCTATTTTAACCAAGGATCGTTTTCTAGCTAGGGAATACTTGAAGCTTGCTTCCAAGAAGATAGACCCTATTGAGATTGTTGAGAAGATCAACTTTAAAGTCCATCGTCTCCTTTTGCCGAGTCATAACCATACTTCTAACATGTTCAATGTCAAACACCTTTTGCCTTTTGTTGGTAATTCCTCATCCGATGATAATGCAACTCCAGATTAGAGATCGAATCTTCTCTATACCAGGGAGCATGATGCGGCACGATTTATGCAACGTGTGGATCAGCCGAAGCATTCGCGCATGTTTCATAATTCAGAGAAATCCTAGTATCTTTTTGGTGGAAATGACATGCTGAGCAATACTCATTGCTTTGCCATGATGTACGATGGATTTCAGGCAAATTCCATCGCTTAGAGGGTCAAATTTGTAAGTTTATAGTTTTTCGGGAGATTTCGTGATTTTTGAATTTTTGGGGTCCTTTTGTTATTTCTTGCTTTAGGTTTAGTATTTTATCATTGTTAGACGCTTATTGAATGCAGTTTTGAGTATTATTAAATATCAAATTTGTCTCTCTCGTTTTATCAACGAGTTTTCTTGTCACGCATATACGTTGCATCACCGATGGATTCCTATGTATTTTAAAAACGTCTCAATGGTAAGATTGTTTCGGACTACATCCATGTCGGAAAGCGAGAATAGTTTTTTTCCAAAGGTATTTTCAAGAGAATCCTAATCTTTTAACACATTTTATGCAATTTGAATGTGCACTCGATGCACATAGAGATTGATAGAGTTAATGCGAATGAAAAATAATAAAATAGATTGAATGAGGTTCACAGGACAGAATCGTGCAACCACAACGTACGCTGTTTCTCTAATAATAATTATCAATGTTTAACCTTACATTATTACTGCATATAAATATACCTAATTACTTGGGGCCTGAGTAAATAACTTACTAGAGCCCACTATTATTCTAACCCTAACTAAAGCCCAAAACTACTACTTAAATAAATATTGCTCCAGCTTCTCTATTCTAACCCTAACTTAGTAGTGTGGATGAATCTTCGGTGATGATGACACGTGATGATTCATTATTTGAGAGGCATGCCATATCTATTCACACTACGGAAAATTTCCTGATTTAGGTTCACCCGGAGATAAGATAGTCAACATCGGAGTGCGGCATCAATAATATTATTCATGGACCGAATGTGACAACATACAATATTCAAGATTCTAGGTTTAAAATGGTATTCAAGGTTAATGCCAATGTTACTGAAGATACGTATGAATGTGAATGCAGATACTTTATGAGGTTTGGACTTTTATGTTGTCACATATATGTTGTATTCAAGAATGGATGTGTTCGCCGGATCCCATTAAAATATATTGTTTCAAGATGGACACAGTATGAATGCTATGAGATTTTGTTATCCAATGCTAAAGAATTTCAGGTATGTCAGAATGAGAAGATGTATTTATTGAATGATTTGCACCACTTGTCGAAGAAGTGCATTAGAATGGTTGGAAATGATGTTGACAAAATTAAACATCTGATAAAGATTTCAATATGTTGGTTGACAAGTACAACACTGTTTCTGAAAAGGATAACTGTACAAGCTCAAAGCACATAGGATTTGAGGGCTTTTACGGTTCTTCCATTCTAGAAAATGTTATTGTTTTCCTCCGGACTCTATCAAAACGAAAGGAAGTAAGAGTGATATGTTGTCCATGAGAGATAAGGTTAATTATACGAGATGCTAATTAATTTGAGCGGACTTTCGACGAAGAACGCGGTGATTCCCATGAAGAACGACCACTTTGAATATTGTAGAGAAATCGTAGAGAATTTATATTCTTCTCTTTAGAACTCTCTAACTAATTCTTGTAATGATTTATAAATGCTTTAAGCACCCTTATTTATAAGTGTAGAAATTTTCAATTTAGGGAGCTTAAGGTTAGGCTTTTCGCATGAGCCAGCGAATATTGGGCCTAGGGCTGAGGTGGTGCGATTTGATTGACTCCTTTGGATTTATTTTTTTACTGCACAGAATTGACACATGACATCTTCTCATTGGCTGAAAATTCCACATAGTTAAATACTAATTATATATCTATGTAATGTAATTAAATATTTTCTTTTTTATTTATTTCTCAAAGTTGATGTGCCTACAAGGTGAAAAAACTCAAATGGAGTGTTGATTTTTATATATTTTATAAATTTAATGACTTCAATATTAACTTCAAAGGTATTAAAATATAAAGTAATGAAATAGTTATTCAAAATAATACTAAGTGAGTAAACAGTGATTGTGCCACGAATTGGGGAGCGGCATATCATTTTTCATTATCATCTACCTCGTTAGGGGTTGAAAGCCATATCCTAAAACAGTAAAACGAAAAGAATCACTTTACTTTTAAACATCAAAATAAGTCCTTTCTCACTAAATTACGATTTTTGAAAATATTATTATTAAAATGTCGCTAGTTTCTTGTGAATAAAAATTAAAGCAAACATTTTATTGAACAAAGAAACATCTAACTCCTTAATAATCAATATCGGCAATTAAATAGAGGGAACTGAAATTTATTTCACTCGGCGTGGTGGCCCAGTAAGATCTGATATTACATAAAACAATCTCACCTCATTTGAAAATTTAAATTATATTAAAGAAAACATTATAAAAAAAAAATGGCTCTATAATAAAGCCTTTAATGAGTTGATCATACCCTCTTTCTCTAGAATAGGAGGAACCCGGCCCATTGTTTTAATCAAAGAATTAATTAAAGTTGCAATTTAGCCTAATTAAATCAACTTTAAGAAGAATAGAATGTGCATGAAAATCTGAGGAAATAGATATTAAAATTTGTTATTTTTTTAAAATTCTTTTGGTTGTTTTTCCTCGTATGGAATCCTCTCTCCCCAAAATTGTGTATCGATCGTGTACAGTGTACCCAAGTTAAAACTATGTAGTTTTGTCAGTTTAAGAAATTATTGAATTTACAGCAATTAAAAATATAAGAACAAACTTAAATAGTTTTGACTTAAATAAACGATTGGAACTCCGGTTTAGGGACAAAGAATCTCATCCAGTTTTTCCTATACATGTTTAGATGGTGGCATAAAAAGCAAAAAAAAAAAAAAAAAAAATAATAATAATAATAATAATAATAATAATAATAATAATAAATAAATAAATAAATAAATAAAATAAACATTGATTAATTTTGGATGGAATTACTGCAGGGAAGTAGGGTCATGTGTAAAGTAAAAGTATAAGAAAATAAAATGATGAGTAATAATTTGAGCAAGATACCCAACTGATTATATAGATGATGAGGGTGTGATACTCATAATAATGAGATAAAAAAGTTTTATGTACAAGTTATAGTTTCCACAAGCTTATGATTATAATCTATCTTTTTAAAATTTTGTGGCTGTTCTCCATATTCATCCCATCCTATGTTGCCCAATTTGTGGGACAATCCTTATCAACTTTCTTGAACTTGGTGTTGCTATGAAGCCAAATTTTATATACACATATACCTACCTACTAGATTTCTTTCCCTAATTATATTGTCGCACATTTATGTTTAACTTCTGTAATTTTTTTGTTAGGGTTTGCCAGCAAAAGATTTACGGATGGGATCCTATGTCCCCCAAACTTGTATTCCAATCATGTACCCAAGTCAAAACTGCTTAGTTTTGAAAGATTATTGAATTTGCAGAGGATCGGCACCAGGGGCGGAGCTACATTGGGGCCTGGGGGGGCCATGGACCCCCCACTTTTGGGCCCCAATAGTACTTATATATATATAGAATTATGTGATATATTTATAATTTGATATTTTTTAAAATTAAATATGCATGTTATTAAATTTTTTTAAAGTATTTAGAAGATTTTAACTTGATATAATTTCATATTTTCTTAGATTTAGAAGATTTTAGGTCCAATGGTATAGTTCATTTTTATTCTAATTTTAAATGATACTAACATTTCTCAACTTCTACATAATATCTTCAACGAATGCCTCAACTGAAATATATATTATTATGTAATTTCTCTATTTAGAATATGTATCTCTAGGCATTAAGTAAAAACATTTTTGAGGATAGAAAAGAAAATATTTTAGCTAGAACGGACATCCCGAAAAGATTATATATATATATATAATAGAGGTATATGTGTCATTATATTTTCTATTACCATATTATTTTTATTTTTAAAAAATGCTCATAACATTTTAAACCTATGTAAAATCGGGCCCCCCAGTGAAAATTTTCTCGCTCCGCCCCTGATCGGCACACAAGTTTGTGCACAGAAGATCTCATCCAAACAACTTATAAATACAAAACTACTTATTATTGTTTTTATTAAGAATATCCTATTGAAAATAACCGATTAAATTCTTTTTTTTTTTTTACATTAATTATAAATTATTTTTATTTATCATTGGAATTTTCACCATGATTTCGTAAACATACATGGTGCAAATTACGTATAACTTTTTCGATTAAATAAGGCTAAAGTAGGCCGTTTTGACACATATGTTAAGCTTTAATCATAATATAATCTAGAGCAGCTTCCGACGTGCCATGTGAATATTTCGTTGTCGAAAAATATTGCCTCAGCTCCCTATGTAAATATGATAATGGAACGATAGTTTGTGATTTAATTAGTAATTTTCAATAGTTTAGGTTAGGGTATTTTTAATTTAAGAAAGTGCATAATTCATAATTTAATTTGTTATTTTCAATAATTTAGTGTTTTTAAAAAATTTAAATTTAAATAGTCTGTGATGTAATTGGTTATTTATAATAGTTCTTACTATATTTATAAAATGAGAGTAATTTAAGTACTTCTTTTTTTTTTTTTTTTTTTTTTTTTTTTTTGTAATCATTCCTCATCGTTATAGTGAAAAAAAAAAGGAAGCACTTTTTGTTGGATTGAGAGATTATTTCATATGTATGCAAATATATAACGTTTAAAGGGAAAATATAGGAAAATGGTCACTTTCATATTGTAAACCAAAATAATAGCCACCCATATAAGAAACATAAATACTAGCCACTTTTTGTGTTAATTGTCATATTTAACCTTAATTATTTTAATTCTCTTCTCTTTATTCTTTTCTTTTTTTCTCGCTGGCTGCCTTCTTCTCCTTTCTTCTCCTTCTTCTTTTTTTTTTTTTTATTTTTTTTTTATTTTTTTTATTTTTATTTTTTAATTTTCTTTCTTTCCCTTTCCTTGTTTTTAATCGCCCCTCTTCCCCTGCTACCTTTTCTTCTTCTTTTTTTTTTTTCCATTTTTTTCCTCTTGCGTTTTTCTTCTTCATTTTTTTTCCCTTTTTGTTTTATAATTTTATTCAATAATACATGAATACACGAGTTCTTGTAATCATATATTCATGTATTTGTCAAATGTTTGTACTCATGTATTCATCAAATTTTATTTCACAATACATGAATACACGACTCATGTATTCGTGCATTCATATATTAGTCAAATGTTTATATTCATTTATTAGTCTCATTTTATTTCATAATACATGAATACACGAGTCATATATTCGTGTATTCATGTATTGGTCAGATTTTATTTCATAATACATGAATACATGACTCATGTATTCGAATACATGAGTCATGTAATGTTAATCATGTATTGGTGTAAATTTATTGCATAATACAAGAACAAACAAGTCTTGTATTCATGTATAAGGGTAATTTAGTAAGAGTGCCTAGTTTTTGTAATTTTTATATGAGTGACTATTAGTTGTGTTTGCTATATCAAAATGACTATTTCAAGGGTTTGCCCCACGTTTAAATATAATTGTTGATAATTAGTAGTGTTTGTTAATTAGTAAGATTTTTTTCGTTTGGAAAATAATAGACTTTATTGTAGCAATCACGAAGCTTAAAATGGTTGAAAAATCATTGATACTAATTTTAATCTATTTTTTTGTCTTGTTATTTGTCACTTTTGATGATAATGCAAGAAACGAATTACTAAAAAATAATATAGAGAGAAATAAAAGGAAGAAGGTAGTGACATTTTGAAACTCGGGAAGAAACAGGTAGCACTGTGTCAGATAATATTCAATTTCCGACATGAAAATTCCAAACATAAAAATGCTTTTATTCTGTGTAAGAAAGGTTCTTCTCTTTCCTTCTCTCTTCTCTTCTCTTCTATACACATTTTCTCTCTCACTTGTGCGTTTGCAGCGGCTGACATGGAGACTGAAAACCCTCCTATTTTTTTGATGGTTTTCTTATGGATTTATGCTCTTCTCGTGATGCTTTCTTTGTATTCTTGCATACTTCTTTTTACTTCCCTATTCCTTCATGTTACATTCCCACATGCATGTGTAGCTAGGGGCCGGGAATATCTCACATGTTGCATCAATCTAGAGGTGTTTTCATATGCCAATAATTTTAACCTCTTCTGAGATGATCTGTGGCAATCTTGAATTCTTGATTGATTGTCTCTTGGATTCACTTTTTGTCTCAATATTGGATAATTTCGAAAAGTTGTTAGACGCTAGTAGTACGGTGGGATAGGAACTAGAGTCTGGGTGGGTATGCCGGAATCTAAAGGGCATCTAAACAGATTAGAAATATAATGCATTTATTTTACTATTTTTACATTATTTTATAGTACAAACTATATAGACATATACGATTCATAATATCATTTTCATATTTGTGAGAAAAGAAGGGAGAAGATGACATGAGAAAATTAAGCTTTGATCAGGCTGATAGAGTGTCGCTTAGTACATATGCGGATTAAACATTCATATGATAACACCCCATTAAAATGTCCCTTAAAGTCTAACGTTTAGACTGTGACTAGACAGACTTAGGCATGATTTTTGGAAACACTAATTTTGGTTTATCTCAAAAAGGAGAGAGATAGAGATGGTTGTGTTTTGGATGACTTAATAAGTTTCACAATCTTATTTCATCATTCACCAATGAAACTGAATAAACCACACCAATTTTATTTTTTTTTTATCAAAAAAAAGAAGATTTTATTAAAGTATGAAGAAGAAATGAGGTACAAGGGGTACCAAATAAACGCTTAAATGTTCAGCCACACATTACAAAGGGTGGTATTATTCCACTCGTCGAATCTCATATTGGGTGAAGATCTTCTATCATAATTTCAGCGTATCAACTATATATGTATTCGTTTGATTACTCTACGTACTCTTATTTTTATATTTCCCTTGTTAAACTAAACACCTTATAAATTTGTAAGAAAATTGAAAATAATTATATTGTAAAATTATATCAACAATCCTAATTAATTAGATTAGAGAATCCGAGTCAATGATCGTCAAATAAAACTAAAATCATAATTTATCGAACTTACAGAAAATTCAATTAGAAAAAATAAAATAATAATATAAGACACGATTAATACACCAAAGCTAGAATACATGATTATTTCGACCAACCAAATTCGAATATAGAAATTTTAGAAATGCAAAAATCGAAATCAAGGAAAAGAAATTAAAGAAGATATATAATCCTATTCAATTACCATATATTCCATATAACTAGGGTACACTTTCTAAAACCATCACAAAAAAAAAAAAAAAAAATGGATACGAAGGAGCCCACCTCACCAACCTCACTGTTTATATATAGAGATGTTCACTTTTATTCTCCGTCCCTTTATACTACTTACATATTCTGTTTTAGTATATTCTGCGGAAGATGTTATGTTTCTTTATTTGATGAAAAGTTATTAAGGGAAAAACATGCACTTATCAGTTTAATACACAAATTCACCCTTTCATTTCGTACTCCAAAAGAAAGGTAACTAGTATAAAGGAACGGATAAAGTATGTATAATACATGTAAACATGTTAGAGAGAGAGAAAGAAGAAGAAGATTCTAATCTACGACATTAGTATAGTGGCAGTATCTAATAAGAAGGCAGTGGGAATTGGGAGGGCTGTCACGTGACCACCGCCGATACTTATACTTAGTAATCATGCTTATATAATGGGGATTATGGGAATTTCTAGGAGAGACAGCTTCAAAACACACCACTAGGCACTACCACAGAATATATCCATATAATATTTCATTCGCTCTTTAACCTAGACTACATCTTCGCTACTTTCTCTCACACATACCACATTGTACGTTGTAGAGAGAGGCAGCATGATTAGTCATAGATTAATTAAGGAAGGAAGGAAGGCACGCTTTCCGTGCTTAAGTAAACGAGAGGAAGAATCAAAACAGTAAGATAGACACGACAAACTAAGATCTTCTCTCTTCTGTCCCTTCTTCTCTCTCACACTCTATTTTTTACGGCGAGACCTCCCCCCTCAGGAATCTCAAATTTTGTGATACTTTTTTATTAAATATTGTTAATAGGGCCAACTTTAAAAATACCCATTTTTATAACAAACATAACTTTTATACCCACAATATAAGAAGTATAACTTCTATACCCATTTTGTAGTTAAAAGACTTAAATACCCTTACTAATTGGGTCCCACTTGTCTAATAAAACCAAAAAATCAATTAAAATAGGTAAATGCTAAATTTGGACTGTGGGGCCCAAATAATGTTTCTCACGATTGATCTCTCCCTCTCACGATTCAATTGTCGTGAACCAATTCCACCAAAATTGAATCTAACGTGGAAATTAAAAAAAATAAAAATTAAATAAACGAAAAATTGTATCTCACGAGAAAGCATACACGACATGTATCCATGAATGCTCGGTTGTAATTTTTCAAAAAAAAAAATGAAAATTGCATTAATTAACCACAACAACCAAATCTGCAAATTCATTAAAAATAGAATATGGTGGTTAGTTAGCATTGATTGTAAATCAGAAAAAGTGAGCAAATACAATAACATAGACATAATTGAATCACGACATTACACTACAAAAACATATTGAGAGTGAAAATTTGTAGATTTGTACGCATTCTCGAATTTCTGGAAATTTCGGAAGAGATTCAAGTGGTTTATTCGAGACAAAATACCAAGGTAATATATGATTTTGTATATTTATTGTTAGTAATATTCCAAAAAAATTATAAAAAAGTATTGTTCTTAAGTACACGATATTATGTCCAAAACAATCGTGTATACACGGTATATTTTATGTTTTTGTCGTGTAAAGTCAACAAAGTCAACTATTGAAAGTCAAAATTGTTGACTTTACACGACAAATTGTGTAATTTAACCGTGTATACACGGTTGAATTAACTTTTCAACCGTGTACGAAAGAACAAAAAATTTTCAGATTATTAATTTTCTTTTTTTTTTGGTACAGATGGAGATGGGTGATCAGAGAATTCTTATCCGTCATAGCGGTCGTTGGGAGGGAATATCGTACGTAGGAGGAGACTCTTTTCTCGTCACTTATCCCATAGCGAGTTTGAGCTATGAAAACGTATTGCGAGACGTTCAACTTTACTTGGGTGATGAATCGGAGCACTTGCTATTCCACTTGACGAACCTCAACGAGCGGGAGACGGTGAAGGCCGTTTTAAAGAGCACCGGGGATTTACTTAGAATGTGCATCGCGAGAAGGGAGACGTCGACGATCTACGTCATTAGTAGAGCAAATCGGGCAGCCCATACTACCCAACGATCGACGATTTTTCAGAACTATACCGTCGAAGAGGAGTCGATCCCGAGATCGAATGCATTTGAATCCGAAGTACGCGACGAAGAAGAGCCGGAGTCGGAAGAAGAGTCTCTCGAGTCCGAGGGCGAGGAAGCAAGGAATGTGGAGGAACGATCCCAATTACTTGAGAGCCTAACGGCTGAATTCGGAGCATGGATCCGCGAGCCCGGCCATATTGATAGGGTTATCGGGCTTCGTAGCATGCACTCACAAAACCAAGAGCCCCGTGACGACGAAGCTCGTGCTCGCGCTAACGAGGAGGCGGTTCGACATTGGTTGATACCGCATGTCGATCTAGACACCGCGCTCCCTTTAGGATGGATCGATCCCGACGTGGTACCGGCCTTGGGTCAGTTGCGAAAGCACGGATACTTCAAGAAGAAGGATGACTTGCATATAGCCGTCGGATTGCTGCACATGGATCTCCGGAAGGAGTATTGTATCCCTCGTTCCGACAAAGGCCGTGTGGGTTTTAGGTGCACTTCGGGGAAGGATTGCGAGTTCAAGTTGAATGCAACGCAGAAAGGCGGGATTTGGAAGATCAACAAGTACGTGGCCGATCACACGTGTCTAGTTGATTTAAATTCGAACAACAAACGACAGGTGCCGGCCATGGTATTAGGAGCATTCTACGCTCGTCGATTGATCACCGAGGGCGCAGTGTTGAAGCCAAAGGAGATGGTGGACGAGCTACAGAGTGAGTACGGTATTCAGATTGACTACCCGTTCGCTCTCCGTGCGAGGAACGTCGCTATAGAGATGACGTACGGTGCCTTCGACGAGTCTTATCAGAGGCTCCCTTCTTACCTCTACCTTTTGAAGGAGATGAATCCGGGCACCCAGTACGACATCCACACCTCCCACATCACCCACCGTCTGACCTACTTCTACCTCGCCTTTGGTCCGTCCATCGAGGCGTGGGGAAATGGTTTGCTACGCCCCGTGATCGTAGTAGACGGGGCGCACTTGAAGGGGAAGAATAAGGGGACGCTCTTTGTGGCGGTGACGAAAGACGGGAACGAGCAAGTGTTCCCCCTTGCCATTGGATTCGGTCCCATAGAGAACGACGAATCTTGGACGTGGTTCTTGGCCAAAGTCCGAGAGAGTTTCGGGGCGCCCTCGGACTTGTTGATCGTATCCGATCAGCACGTGAGCATCGCAAATGCGATCGACTCCGTCTTTCCGCACGCTGCTCACGGCCTCTGCTTCGTTCACCTCCAGAGAAATTTCGTTAGGTACGGGAGGCATGCGGGGGCTATATTCGAGTCTGCAGCCTATGCCTATCGAGATTCCCAATTCGATGAATATTGGGGGAATCTGAGGGACCTAAGCAGGGAGGGAGGCGGGATCTACAGGAGGTTGAGCGACATTGGCCTGCCGAGGTGGGCGAGGTGCAAGTGTCCCGTCCGACGTACGAGCTTCATGACTTCGAATCCCGCCGAGACCATGAATGCTCGGTTGTTGTGGGCTCGGAGACTCCCGATTTGTGCCATGATCGAGGTGTATCGGATAGTCGTCGAGAAGTGGTTCGACGAACATCGGACTAGTGCCCTAGCTCGCCAACATGAACTCACCGAGAAGGCCTATACGAAGATGTCGGCATCGTCGGAATGGGGCCGTCGCTATTCCGTCAGAGGAACGCCTACGCCCACCCTTTGGAGAGTCGAAGGTGAAAAGCAGACTTACCTGGTCGATCTCCAAAACTCGACTTGCGAATGCCGTGAGTTTGAGTTAGACGGCATCCCTTGTCGACACGCTTGTGCGGCGATAAGGTACGGCTACTTCTCGTTTTATTTTAGTTTCACGCTTGTCGTATTTCAATTGGATTTCTAAACGTTTTTGTATTGTATGTTGTTACAGGCACTCCGGTGGGCGGGCAACTGACTACGTGAGCCATTATTTCAGGCAATCCACGTTAGTTGCTACGTATTCTCCTCAAATTCAACCGGTTCCTCATCCCGAGACGTGGAGTGTTCCCGAATTCATTTCACGATGGAGGGTGCTACCCCCTCTTGTACCTAGGCAAGCCGGGCGACCATCGATGGCAAGAGCTCGATCAGCCGTTGAAGGAGAATCCTCTACGAACCGGCAAAGGTGTTCAAGATGCGGACAATACGGGCACAAGCGACGGAGTTGCCAAGCCTCGCTTCCCATTTGCGGAGTTGATCTAAACGCTCCCCCTCGACGTCCAAGAGGTAAGAAAAAATGTAGCATTTGCAAGAGCGAGGAGCATACTAGGCCTCGATGTCCGTACGATACCGATGCTTGATTATATTTTTATTTCTATTTTGTACAAATTGACGTTTTTTGGATCTTAATGAACGTTTTTGGATGTTTAAGAATGTTATTGGATGTAATCTTATCAGATTGTGTTTGATTTGATCATTTGGTGAAAATTTGTGTTTTTTTGTGTTATAAAATGGATACCTTCGGCCAAGTACACGACAATATACTTGATTTAATCATGTATACACGGTCAAATTATCCTATTACTCGTGTAAAGTCAACAAAAAAAAAGTCAAAATTTAAAATGACCATACACGGTCAAATGTAAATTTTTATCGTGTATACACGGTTGAAAATCTAATTCAACCGTGTAAGGTCAACAAAGTCAAAATTAAATAAAAGTCAATCCCTCTACACGAATGTTGACTCTACACGATTTAAAATGAAAAATAGCGTGTACCCTTGTCGTGAGAAGTCAAAATTAAGCCTAAAAAGTCAAAATTAAGCCAAAATTCCTAAAATTCTCGTGTTTCATTTGATTTTCTCGTGTATCTCGAGTCTATTAAGTTTTGTAAACGTGTAATAACGTAAGTTATGTCATAATTAAGCCAAAAATCAATTGAATTGAAGGATATGTTATGTAAGTATGAAGTGTAGAGTGAGTGTCACTTATATAGTCTAACTACTAAGGTTACGTTTGATCTAGAACTAACTTATGAACGTAATGTTCTTACAAACTTGTAATTCACGTAACGTGATCGAATCATAAGATTGCACAATGTATGAAAGTAACAGTGATTCCAACTCAATTGAGTCCCAAGAATTGAAAAATCAAAAAAAAAAAAAATAGGGGGTTCTTAAGTACACGACTTAGGGTACACGGCTGAGGTTCTTGAGTACACGGTTGAATTGCTCATTCAACCGTGTACCCAGCCGAAGGGTTAGAAAAAAATGGCCAAAAAAAACAATTTTTCCCCCATTTGATATTTTTCAATTCATCACCTGTAACGACCAAAATCAACATCGTTCGAACAAAATCAATTTCAAACAAATCTAATTAACAAGAAACGTCATTCGAATTCAACAATTTACAAAATCTAAATCAGAATTCAATATCAATCAATATTCGAAAAAAAAATACATTTGTTCACCAATCCCTCCATCCCCTCGAAATCATGAAAATTCGCTTCGCCATCTTCTTTCGATATCTTGCCACGACCATTTTCTCGTCGCCCTGGTATAGCTGAGTGGTCCCAAGGAGCAAGTCCAAATACATGCACGCGTACACGCCACAACTCACGCTATCGTTTTGGACGAATTGATACGCCCGAGGGGCGAACTGGATGTCCATGAATCGTGTCTTCCAGTTTTTGACATTTGAGTTGACACGCGTGAAGTATTGGGGATTGTACTCCAAGAGGCGTGAGAAGAGGCGAGACAAGGGCAAGCATTGGATGATCCGTGATTGCCTGAGTGGATGGTTTTCATCTCCCTCGTACATCCAATAGTGGGAATCGTACACCTCGATGCACCAACAAGGAACGTTCACCCGACACAGGATCCAATGGGAGGAGGAGACATGGCAAACGACGAGAAACTGAAAAAAACAACACGATTTAGCAATACGAAGAATTAAATTCGATATAATCAATATAGGATATTAAAAACTTACATATTGGCCGGTGATCCACGGTTGGTACGTGTTAATCCCCTCCCAGCCCGCGATGAAATCGTAGGGGATCTCCCATTTCGTGTACTTCAAAGTCTCGTTTGCCAACCCCCAAGTCGAAGAGTTGGGGTGAAACTTCAAGTACTCGTCTCGGAGTTGTGTCTTTATTTATTTGAAATGGAAACATGGTTTTTATTAGGTTTTTTATCAAATTGAAATACATGAATATGGAAATTGAAACAAATGAAAACGGAAAATGAGAAAACGAACTTACGTAAAACGACAGGGGCAGAACTATGTGGTGCAGTTTGCTAACATCATTGAGAAGACGGTACCCTTGTTGGAGTCTATGTTGCCAGTAGACCGTGTACAGGTCTATCTCCTGTAATCATTTTCAAAATAATTTTATTAGTACCCTAATTAGAACAAAATCAAGCGTAAAAGTAACAAAACAAAACATGTAAAAAAATTACTAGAGCAGTGAGGCACTTCGTCGTGTCCTCGATCGTGGAGAAGATCTCCTGTGTAAGGTAGAACCCGGTCCGGCTCATCTCCACGTGGGGCTGTCCCGATTCCCTAAACCTCTGATACGGAGAGGATCGCTTTTTGGGACGCTCTGCGACATATGGAGATAGTAGAGAGGCTGAGGGGCGTGTCTCCCTAGTCGAGACACGTGTGACTTCCTCATCTGAGCTCGCTCCCAACCTATCTATCTCGGCAACAAACTCACTCAACCTAGAGTGATGGGAGCCTTGGGAGGGCTCAGGCTCGTCGACGTGACCACCGGAGGCACGACTCACGGAGTGATGATCATCAGCTTTCTCGATCGGGATATCCCTGAGCCCCCCAAGCGAGTGCTCACTGACGTGGACATCCCTGAGCCCCGCAAACGGCTGCTCACCTACACGGGACTGTCCCTCGCCCCCGGAGGAAGAACGGCTGCGGCTCGGACTCTTGGATACGAACTTCTTCAGCTCCCCGGCGATAGCCCTCGCCAATCGGCCTAGAAATCCGGTCCCTGAGCGATCCTGCTCCCATCGGGACACCAGACGGTCCCCGAATCGGTCCAAGAAGTCGTCACCGAGGGGACCGCGCTCGCACGGATCTCCGTGTGCGCAACAGATCAAGCCGGAGGGCCGGGGTTCAGCGTGCTCGCTCCGAGGCCTCTTCGACGCCCATGTTTCGGGCCTCCTCTCAACCCTCGGCCTCGGCATCTCGACCCCGCCGTCGGAGTGAGCTCGCTCCGCTCGTGGAGCACGACGACGAGGGGCCACTGCCTCAGAAGCGCCCTTGCCCTTGCACTTGAGCTTCTCCAGGGCCCTCGCCATGTCGCGCTTCGCCTTCGACTCCCTTCTCTCGGGCGGGAGATTGGTTTGTTCGTGGCGCTTGGAGGGAACGTAGGCCACGCCGATCGGCTCGATGCTCTCGAGACTTTGGAACCCAAGTTCGAGAACATCGTAATCATCCGCCTCCAGTGTCGGATGAACCTCGAGCTACAACGAAAAATAAAACAAGAGGTGTTAGGAGTCAAATTTAAATTTTCAATCAAAACACACGGCATAATACACGACTGAAATTGTAATTCAGCCGTGTATTACACGGTTGAAATTCAATTTCAGTCGTGTAAGGTCAACAATTTTGACTTTAAAGTCAAAATTGTTGACCTTACACGACTGAAATTGTAATTCAGCCGTGTGTCACACGGCTGAAATTGCAATTCAGTCGTGTAAGTCAACAATTTTGACTTTAAAGTCAAAATTGTTGACCTTACACGACTGTATTGCAATTTCAACCGTGTAGTTCACGGCTGAATTACAATTTCAGTCGTGTAAGGTCAACAATTTTGACTTTAAAGTCAAAATTGTTGACTTACACGACTGAATTGGATTTTAAAAAGGTTGACTTTGACTTTTAAAGCAAATTTACATAAATCGAACGTGAAATAAATTAAACAAGGTAAAAACTACTAAATCAATTACCTCGGGATTATCGAAGAATCCCCTGAAGTTGCACGAAGAGGAGGACGTGGCCCATCTTCTGAGGCGGGGGGTCAGTGTCGGACGATCCCGAACCCCGCATGCTTGCTCCATTCGGGGGATCGCCTCGTAGGCCCAAATGTTCAGGGCCCAGACCGGCCCGTACAGGTGATAGGCGGGTCGCACGCCCGTTATGAGGGCGGGGTCCCTCTTCATCACGTGCAGCTGGTAGAGCATGATCTGGAACGACCACGCTCCCCACGGAAATGCCCTCCACTGCTCCTCGTACTCCACCAGGTGCCATGCCCATTCCTCGATCGTCGGGTTGTCGTGGCCGAGTAGCATGAGGTAGTACATGAGGAGGTTGGCCGCCTTCAGATACTGGTCGGCGTCTCCCAGTACACTCGTGTCGTCGTTGAAGTCCGCCTTCAACTTATTTATCTTAGGGGATTTGCCCCCGTACTTCGTGTAGAGGAGGCTCCTTTGGGGAGGGTCGTGACGGCCTTTAGGGTTGAAAGGCGACTCCCCGAAAGCCAGGCCCGTCACGAGGGCGTACTCTTGGGCACGGAACCGTATCACCTGCCCACCTACGTGGAACCACCTCTCCATCTCGGGGATCGACTCATCCTCGAGCTCTCGGGCTAGAAGCTCGTGGAGGGCGTTGTTCGCGCTCCCGTTCCTCCGAATCTCGAGGAGGTATCCGAACGGGCCTTCCGTAAATCTATCGAGCAAGCGTTGGCCGCCTACTCGACGCAACACGCGGGGAATCGACCGAACCACGTCGTCCCGTATGTAGAGGTTTATTTGCCCTCTAAACCCTTGCATTCGGCCCCGCATCCATTGAAACCTAGGCTGCAAATCGAGAAGAAACAAAACGAATCAAAAAAAAATTTTTGAAAATTTCATGCATTTTTTTCGGCCAAGTACACGACTGAAATGCAATTTCAGTCGTGTACTACACGACTGAAATTAAATTTCAGTCGTGTATGGTCAACGATTTTGACTTTTAAGTCAAAATCGTTGACTTTACACGACTGAAATTGAATTTCAGTCGTGTAGTACACGACTGAAATTGCACTTCAGTCGTGTACCTATGATCAAAAACAGTAAAATTTTCAATTTTTCACAAAATTCGATTCAAACCATAACATGCTCCATGCTTATTAAACAAAGTGCTCGAAACCATAACATGCTTCATGCTTCTTTACATTGAACGTAAACAAATTTAGAAAAGGACATACGGGCGGTGGGGGGTCGGGGAAAACCCGGGGCGCCGCCGGCTGCTCCTCCTCCGCCGGCGGCTGCTGAGGCCTACGACGGGAGGCGGCCCGTCGGTTTCGAGGTGCTTGATTGGAGGTCCCGGCTTCGTCTTGGTTTGTCATCGGAGACGGCGACGGTAAAAAAAATTCCGGCGAGAGGGGGGGTTAAATTTCAGTTTTTACACGCCAAAAATTACTCAAATCGTGTAAGGGAGAGAGATCGTGAAAGAGAGAGAGAGAGAGGAGGGTGGGGTAGATTGTGGGGTAGATGGAATATTGAATTTTGTATTTATTTCGAGTGGGGCCCAAGACATAAATTCTAAATTTAAGTTGTTGGATTATAATTTTGTTTTATTAGAAAAGTGGGAGGGTATTTGTGACATTTCAATACAAAATGGGTATAGAAGTTATACTTCTTATATGATGGGTATAGAAGTATTAGTTTTTATAAAAGTGGGTATTTTTAACTATTAACTCTTGTTAATATATCTACCATAAATTAAGACAGTGATGACATAAACATATAGTTTTATCGAATGAGTTATGTAGATTGATTCTCCCACCGTATCTCGTATTAGTTTGGAGAGAGAAACGACACAAGTTTTATAAAAACTAGTTATTTCCACCCGTGCGACGCACGGGATAAACTGAAATATTTTTTTTTAAATTGCATTTTTTTTTTAAATTTACATAATAGTACAGTATATTGTTGGCATAAATTGAAAACTTGAAGCATAAATTGTTTTTACATCTTTTTTCTATAGCTAGAACAATAATTTGGATAATAAATGAGAACAAATAGATTATCATACATTCTTATTTGGAATAAAAATTGATACATAAGTATAGAAAAAATATACACGAAATTTCATTCTACTATAAGAATATATATTACTATGAGTATGAAGTGATGACGACGGTATCGCTGATAATGTTTTTCTTCCAATTCTTGATAAAAATCTAACACTCCATACGCATCCTCCACAACATGCAAAATTCTTTTCGGCTACATTTCTGACACTGTTTGGTGGGGCACTGCTCTCAACTTGATGACCTACTTTATCACATCACACGTATTTACAAACAACCTTTTTACATGATTTGAATACACAACTCATATCAGGAAATGATCAAAAATATTGAATCTTCTAATCAAGACTACGCAACGCATGAACTTATATATGCGTGATAAATTTATATACTCCATCCGTCTCGTTATTTCTGAAGCAATTTCCTTATTGGGCAATCTCACTATTTCTGACACATTTCCTTTTTTAGAAATAATTAGTCCTTAATTGGTACGTATACTTAGTAAAACCTTTATTACACTTAATCTGACTAATTATTTTTACTTAATTATTATTTTTTTGAGACGAATTTTAATTAATCACATTTAAATTTTAAAAAATAATAATTCCTATAAAAAAATTAATTACAGTAATTTTTTTAAGAAAATAAATTTTTTTTAAAAAAAATAATTTACAAAATAAGATTTTAAAAGTGAAAAATGATTTTTTTTAACCAACAAAAACCAAAATTTCTTTTTTTTTTTAAATAATTTTTAATAATAATATATATAAATTATTTACATTACAATAAAAAATATATTCAGATTAAATTTTATTAATTAATTATATAATATAAATATATCTACAATACAAAAACTACACTACATCCCTAAAAATACACTTAACACACTAATCACTCTCGTCTTAAATCTTGTGCCCAAATGAAATCTATATCTATATATCTATATAATAGTAAGCCCATAATTATTTATAGAAAATTTAGTTCATTTATTAGTAGCATTTATGCCAACAATAATTATGTATATTGATGAATATAAAAATTTAAAAATAATATTATTATAAATGTTACATCATAATTGCATTTATTATTCTTTAATAAACAAATAAATTTGACGTTACAAAAGCATATAATTAAGTTTTATTTATTATTCTTCCCGTACGAGCACTGCACTAATAGCCTCTTCCGAGGTGGCTACATATAAGAATAGTACCTCTCCCTCCTTTGGCACCAACGAGGTTGGCAGGTTGTTGAGATAGCCTTTCAGCTGGTTTAGTGCGAGATGGTGTTCCGAACTCCAGTTGAACTCGGGCGCTTTCTTCAAGATTTTGAAGAAGGGTAACTGTTTCTCTGCAGCTTTGGAGAGAAACCTGCTCAGTGCGGCAAGGCACCCAGTGAGTTTATGTACATCATTTATCGACTTCGGGTCCTTCATCTCCAACACAGCTTTAACCTTTGATGGATTTGCCTTTAACCTTTCTCGAGAAATCCAACAACCTAGGAACTTCCCCGAGGTCACAGCAAAGGTGCACTTTTGGGGGTTGAGCTTTAGGTTGACCTCGCGGAGTAGGGAGAGCAAAGTTCGTAGATCGGTAATACTGGTGTTTTCTTCCTTGCTTTTTACGACTATGTCATCAACATAGACTTCGACTTCCTTCCCAATGTGTTCTTTGAATATCTTGTCCACCATCCTCTGATAGGTAGCTCCTGCATTTTTCAATCCAAACGGCATTTTGCGGTAAGCAAATATGCCGAAGTCCGTAATGAACGCTGTCTTGGCTGCGTCCTCGGCGTCCATTAGGACTTGGTGGTATCCCTTGTATAAGTCTAGAAAACTGAAAATCTTGTGGCCGACCAGAGAATCCACCTTCTTGTCGATGTCGGGTAGAGGGTAGCAGTCCTTCGGGCAATGTTTGTTGAGATCGGTGTAATCAATACACATTTGCCACCCTCCTCCAGCTTTCTTGACCATCACTGGGTTCGCAATCCAGGTCGGATATGTGACTTCAAATAGGATCCCATCATTCAACAGTTGCGTCACCTCGGTCTTTATGACTTCATTTCGCTCAGCGGCGAAAGATCATTGTTTTTTCTTAATGGGCCTGACCTCGGGGTCGATATTGAGCCGATGTGTAATCAACCGAGGTGACACTCCTGTCATATCCAAAGGGGACCATGCAAAGACGTCTCTATACTCCTTCAAGAGCCGAATGACCTGCTCACGAAGATGTGGGAGCTCGGTGAAGCCTACTTTGACGACCTTGGCGGGGTCGTGCTCGTATAACACCACTTCCTTCACTGAGCTATCTTCGGCAGGCAACGTCTTCTTTGGCTCCTCGGAGTTCGGTAATTGCTATGCTTGGGGCAATTGGGCGGAGCCCCTTGCCCTTTGAGTGCCACGTGCAAGCACTCCCTTGCTACCTTTTGATCACAGCTACCCCCCCCCCCCCCCCTAGTCGGGATTTTCAGGGCCAAATGATAGGTGGAGCATATTGCTTTTACTGCATTTATCCAAGTCCGGCCTAAGATGATATTGTAAGGGGACTTGGCTTCTACCACAATAAATTCGGTCACGTCGGTTGAGCTCCTCGGCCCCTTCCCTATAGTAACTGGGAGTTCGATCATTCCCACTGGATGTGTTTCCTCTTGGGCAAAGCTACGCAGAGGCCGCGTGGTCGGCATGATCTTTGACTTATCTAACCCCATATTGTCGAAGCAATGCTTGAACATGATGTTCACTGATGCCCCGGTGTCGATGTGTATCCTTCTGATGAGTTTGTTGGCCACTACGGCCTCAATGACGATGGTGTTGGAGTGCGGGACCATAGGGGGCACTGGGTCTTCGGCAGAGAAGGTAACTGCTTCCTCTTTCTTAAATCTCTTAGTGCTTGTTTGGTAGGACATATACCATGGTCTTACTAAATTTATCTCACCTAATCTTACCTAATACAGCTGTTTGGTAGCTGAAATTACCTATCACACGGGCCCGTGATAAAAGTTCGGCCCGCGTGTTAATTACTGTTCCCTTTTAGTTAAGTTATACCACCCCCCCCCCCTCTGTTTATACACTGTAGATATATGTTAAACATATTCAACCCATTTTACCCTTCATCCTCTTCCTCCACTCTTTCACCCCAACCCACTTTCGACACACAACACGCACTCCTTTCTTCCTCTCTCTCTCTCTCCCCTCTTATCTTTCTCTCTCCACTTTTTTCCCTTTCTGTTTGCTCTGTTTTTATTTATTTTTCTTCTTCTCTCTTAACCCATACTCAGATCTTGGAGAGGGTTCTTCTTCATCTTCATCTTCTTGTTTCTCAAGCCTCCGAGTTCTTCTGCCAAAAACCACGGCGACCTTGCTCGCCGGCGACGTCGATTAGTATCAGCAACGTTGACGAGGCCGACGGTGTGCGGCGGAGGGGATCAGATCTTGGAGAGTTGCTCTCCGGTGACGTGGGTTAGTGTCGGAGATATTGACGAGGCCGACGATGTGCGACGGAGAGGATCAGATCTTGGAGAGCACGGCCAATAAACTCTCAATTCTGAATCGATTTCTCCACCTTCTTTGAATCTTGGAGGATCAGATCTTTGATTCATGAAATCGATTCTGATTCAAAAAATTTACCTTTGTTTATTATGAATTACGCTTTCTTTGTTTTTGGATTCTGATTCATGAAATCTTTGGATTCATATTATTTATTAAGCTTCACAATTTTGAGATTCGATTTTGATGCTCAAAAATTAGGAAAAAAAAAATTGAGGGTAAATTTGTAATTTTAGTCTGTAATCATTGTTCTACAGTAATTGTTAATTTTTCATACCAAACACTCATCTAACTTTTATCATCTTTCTTATCATGTCTTAATCTCAAGAATCACTATTCATCTATGATAAAATTTCTTATCTCAACATCCCCACCAAACATGCCCTTACTAGCTGGTTCCCTGTTCGGGAGGTTCCGTGCTCCATTCTTGAGTGAGGACTTCGTCTGTCCCTTGGCGAGTGCGGAGATGGTGGCAACAACTCCGTCGTACTGGTAATCCCCGTCCTCGTCAGCCTCATCGTCATTATACTTAACTTTCTTTTCGGCTTCCGTACTGCAACTACCACCTCGGTATTGCCTTTTCTTCTTCTGTCCCCGGGGGGTGTCTACTTGATTGACTTCCGCACTTCGGTCTTGGTACTTCTTGAGTGGGCCACTGTGGACTAGGTTTTCGATGTCATAAGCCAGATTCCTGCAGTTCTCCGTCTCGTGTCCATAGTCGTCATGGAACTGGCAAAACTTGTTCTTCGACCTCGGCTTCCCATCCTCTCTCATCGGCCTAGGTTTCTCGAACTAGTTAGCATGTAACCCGAGGATCTCGGTCCTCGGCTTTATCAGTGGAGTGAATTGTGGAGGGGACCGTTAGGCGGACTGAGATGTGGGCGGACCTCGTGGTTGTGTAGGATTCTGCCGAGGTCCGAGACGAGATTCTACTGGACCACGCTGAATTCGCTCCATCACTCCTTTCTGAGGTGCGTCTTCTTTCTTTTTCGAGGTCTCACCTCGGTCCACTTCTCTTCGACGCCTGGTCGCCTCATCGATCTTGGCGAACTTATCCGCTATTGGCTACAACTCGGTGGTAGTTTGTGGTTCTTTTGCCAAAATCTCTTTGTAAAGGTGATCCGAACTGATGGCATTCTGAAACGCTGAGATGATGAGAAGGTCACTGGTGCAGCGAGTTTGCAGGCATTCCCTGTCAAATCGGGTCATGAAGTCCTGGAGGGATTCACCCCGGTTCTGCTTTACAGTGAGTAGGTGGGCCGGGGTGTGCCTCACTTCGGCACGCTGGGAGAAACTCCATGCGAACACGTTCATCAGATCGGCGTACGATCTGATCGACCTGACCGGTAAGCTGTCGAACCATTCTCGTGCGTTGTCAATCAGCAGTTCGGGGAACAGCTTACACATGTGGACACTTCCTAGATTCTGGTTGAGCATGCTATATTTGAATTGACTTAGGAAATTGCTAGGATTTCCAATCCCATTGTATGGCTTGATGTTCGGCACCTTGTACCCAAAAGACATGGGTGTGTTGAGAATGTCTTCGGAGAGCGGACTGATGATCTTGCCGAAAGCATCGAAGATTTGTGCGCCCCCAGCTAGGTGTCCTTGGGGGGGCGCACCATGGGGTGATGCAGCCACGTGGTGCAGTGGAGGATTTCCTTGGGGCTGACCTCGGATCTGCTGGAGGTGGTGTCGCAAGTCCGTCCCAGCCGGGCCGAGGTGAGATACTCCCTGTGCCCCAGTATATTGATTAAGGAATTCGCGTCCCGAGGCGGTGGTAAGATAGTTTCTCAGTAGTTCCTCAATTCCAGGAGGTGGAGGTGGGGCAACTGCCGAGTTAGGTCGGATGACTGGAGAGACGAGCAGCTAAGCTCGGTCGAAAAACCGGAGGACGTCGGGTGACCGGAGACGAGCGTTGGACTACGCCTGGCTCGAACAACTCGCGTTCACGGTCCGCTGTGAGGTCTTCGACATGGCCCTCCGGTGTTGATTGATGAGCCCAAGGTCCTAGGCGCGAGCTTACGGGACCTCAGCGTGTCTGGGTTGACTGTGCTTACGGGGAAGGCGGTGCCGTTGTGCCTCCTCCAACATTCTGTTCGCCGAAATGAGGGATCTCCGGGGTCTCTCCGGCTTCAGTTTGGTTGTCAACGGGGACGTCGAGGTGTGGTTGTTCCTCATGACCTGCCGCTGCGGCAGGTTCTTCTGGTTGGCTTCATCGGCATCGGGGAGTTCCTAGCAATGATCGGCTTCCAGAGCCATAGATGGTGAATATGAGCAGCAAAAACGAGAATTCAAATAAGAATTTTGGTTCCCACAGACGGCGCCAGTGATGAACCCTCGATTTGTTGCTCGGTGAATTAAATAGTTTGCGTGTGGAGGTTATGCGTAAAAGAGTAAAGAACACAGGGATTACGTGGTTCGATCGTGAGATCTACGTCCACGGGGAGAAAGGGAGAGTTCTATATTCAAAATAGCATGAGTGTGTACAGTACAAATGGTTCTCCTATTTATAGCTATCGTCGACGCCGGTTGTTGGGGTGAGAACGTGGAGGTAGTGGCAGTTTCCTGTTCCGACTTTTACTCCATCACTCAACGTATTGGTGGTTAGGGCTCAACTCCCTGGGCTGTGTTTCATGTGGGCTGGGCCGAGCTGGTGTTGGGCCGGACTGCCTTGATTGGGCCTGTGTCGAGCTGGGCCTGTGCCAAGGTGAGGCAGTTGGGCTTTGGGCCTAGGGAGATGGGTCATTTCCTATCACCATGACATCTCACGCATTGCATGTATATATTACAGTACTTCAATGTATTAGTTTATTTGTTCCTTAAATCTTTTAAAATCAATTATATATATATATATATATATATATATATATATATATATATATATATATATATATTAAATAAGAAAGAGGTCATTATTATTTTTCTTTGTATATATACTCAAAGATTATCGTTTGTCAGAGCTTTTGTACATGATTCCATTAAAATTTGGATGAATGGGTGGTCACGAGGGGAGGGTGTGTGTGTTATAATAATTGGAATAGTATTAATTAAGTAGAAGTGGAAGGGCACGAGGAAGAGGCCAACGGATATAAGTAAACAAAGAGGGGAAAGGGTAGCCTCATTTGATTTTTATTTTTTTTTTGGATCGGTAAATTTTAGTTGTTAAATTAAATGTTAGTCTCTAAGACACTTAATTACCTCAAGGACTCCAAAAAATTCTCCAAGCCACCTTATATCTCTCATAATTCGCTCTCAAATGAGATCGAATCCGGGTCACTCATTAAAAAGAGGAGTCTGGTGGCCAGGTGCGCTAAGTCACCTGATTTGGCGTATGAATATGTTCACTTATTCACCTTGAGCATAATACGGATACCTATTACTGATATGGCAGTGATATACATAATTTTTCATTTAAATTTAAATTAAATTTTCTTTTATAAGATTTAGTTAATAGGGTTTATTTTAAAATAATATTTATAACAATCCTTTTATTTATATATAATAGCAAAGCGGATTCAGAGCCCCACGTTAATTCACGTGCCTACGTGGCGCTTCCTATGTTCTCCGTTCCTATTTATCTAAAAATTCTATTTATTTATTTTTACGTAAATCATGTATATATAATATTGTAAATCATGTATGTATATCCCATGTAATTTATAATAGATTAATTATACAATTTTATTCTACATAGGTAATTTAATTCTACATACTATTTATTTTATTTTTTTTACATAAATCATGTATATATAATATTGTAAATCATGTATGTATATCCCATGTAATTTATAACAGATTGTTCTATATAGGAGTTTATTAAAATTTCACATATAATTTATTTATATATATAGAAAAATATAATAGAATCCTACATGAACTATTATAATTAACTCTTCATGAATTTGATCCTAATTCTATAAAATTAATAAGCAGAATTATATTTTATATTATGTGGAGTTTATATTAATTTCTCTTTCCTCGCATTTGGATTATGTGACTCAAATAATACGCACCGAAGTTAGTTCCGTATAGATTATCATACGTTAGAATTAAAAACTATTCATCTGCATGCAATTCATTTATTTCTAGGATTTGGTCTTTGTTAGTGTCATTTTTTGTGTCATCATATCTATTTAATTTTATGATATTTCACTAATATTTTTTATTTAATTGTAATTAATTTTTAAAAATTTATGTTTTATTAACAGATCTGTAGTTCCGTACAACACATTTTTGATTATAAAGTATCGAGCACATATAAATGTTGAGTACAACAATCAAGGAGAATCTGTAAAATATCTTTTCAAGTACATCAGTAAAGCAAGCGATAGAATGTGAGCTAGAATAGCGGACAAAAATAATGATGAAATAAGAGAGTATGTTGATTGTAGATACATTTCTGCATACGAGGCTATGTGGAGGATATTTGAATTTCCAATTCATTATAGAAGTCCTCATGTGGAACGTTTATCATTTCATTTAGAAGGAGAGCACACATGTGTGTTTAAAGAAGGCGACTACATTGATAATGTATTCGTCAAGAATACTATAGCAGAATCACAATTCCTACAGTGGATGTCAATTAATAAAAATGACCAAGAAGCTCGAAAGTTGTTGTACAGTGAATTTCCACAACACTATGTTTGGAATGGAGATGATAAGATCCGGAAAAAGAGAAAATCAGGTTTTGCAATTGGGCGCATATTCCATATTTCTCCGTCTGCAGGGGAAATGTACTATCTTAAAATACTTTTGAATCACATAAGAGGAGCAACACGGCACAAGGATTTCCTTATCGTGAAAGGAGAAATGAAACAGAGTTATAAAGAAGCATGGTATGCATTGGGATTATTGGATGATGATAAAGAGTACATTGAAGGGATTAAAGAAGCAAGTTCTTGGGGAACAGGAAATTACTTAAGACGCCACTTCACTACATTGCTCACATCAAACAATTGCTCTGAACTTGAACTTCTTTCGAGTCTAGTCTAATTTGTATTCTTAGACTAGTTTAGTTTGTACAACAAAAGCTCAGCACTCCATCTCATCCAGCTAAGTCAGGTACGCATTCTAATTCTTGTATTGATGTTTGAGATTGAGTTAGAATTTATGTTATGTTTGAAGGTCAGATTAAAATGAGATATCAAAATGTTGATAAGAGATTTCAATGTTTTTGGTTGTTGTGGATTAGCTGGTTAAATGAATGTTAGCACTAATGTGCACAAGCTAGATAATTGTTTATTATTGAAGGGTACCATAAGAAGTAATCTTATCCATGAAATCTGATATTGAGAATTTACAGGCTTATACCCTAAGAAGTAATTTACAAGTTTTGGCTTTATCGCGTGAGTTATCAAGATACATTCGGAGAATTTCTAGCTGAATACCGTAGGTTGTGGTTGAAATGCTAGTGTACATACGTGGTGTCATGAAAGTTGAGAGCATACTTTAACTCAACTCGTTATTGCCTTGAGATAGGCGATTGTAGACAGCCTTACTTATTCTCGGTTTGTTGATAGTGTCATACTCAATTAAAACCTTTACGGTGATGCGCGAAATCTTATGGAAGTTGTTAGTCGAAACATGTTTCTTACACTTTGTTTGTTCAGGGAGATCTTATGTTTCTAAACCTATTGCTCTCGTCATACCCTGATTTTTTTTTAGGTACATATTAGTGCCTAGAAATGAGCTTGTAGCTGGTGGTTTTAGACCTGCAAAGGAAGATAGTGATGCTGAAGATGACAAGGACATTGTCGAGTTGGTTTCGATAAGTAGAATGAACGATACAACGCATAGTTATTAATTCTTTGAGTTTTCGAATCACTTTTCGTTTGCTAGAGTACTTAGACCGCGTATCATCATATCAAGATAAGCATTTAGTAGGCTATAATATAGTTGATGAGAAGATCATGAACAAAGAAAAGGGTACCATTAGACGTGCGAGGACATAAATGAGGACAAAGACTAGAAATACGATGAAGAGGAGCCTTGAGAACGAGGAGTATGAGGCACTTGGAAATGAAGAGAAGGATTTAAGTGATGTGGGATGATAGTACCAGATAACACTTATACATATATGATGGCATAGATGTATGTGCAGCTTTTGATAACTAGCAATAGATAGTAAATAGTAGTTTCACTGCTATAACCTCGGATATATTTTGATTCTAGTGAAGATAAATCGTGAAAGGAACATGGAAGGAACATGGATTTTTCTTCAGAAGATGGCAAAAGTGGTCAATTATGTTATGATGATCTCTTATTTACGTGCTTTTAAGCTAAGAAGAAGAAGATGATAAATTGAGATGATGAAGATTGAGGATAGAGTTAATGCTTTAAGATGTCATGTGAATTGTTAGCGGAGAAGTATATACGTAATGTTCCCATGTAAGAATGAAGCTATATGAGATATGTTATTTATATTTATGTAGATATTGATACTCCGTATATTCCTTTTAAACACTTCCTAGATGAAGAAATGGAATCGGGAATGGGATTGGAGAGGATGGTAGAGAATCTACCCCACCACCTCCTCCGAGAGAAGAATCGAAGAGCTTTTTCTTCAAGAAAACTCACTCACGTTTGATGGTGGAGGAAATCCATTGGAAGCTAAAGAATGGATTCGTGCATTCGAGCGAATCTTTAAATTTCTCCGATATAATGATTCGGAACATTTGTTAGTTAGTTAACTGTTGGTAGTAGCGGGATAGAAAACTTATACTCACTTGGGATGAATTTTTTAAAGAAGCTTTGAACGAGAGTAAATTCTCAGAAGTTACTGCAAGTAGAAAGAAAGCTGAATTACCTAATCTGAAGCAAAGCAGGAAGACCGAGTTAGAGTACAATCGTGCATTTTGTGGTATAGCTTTTTTCGCGCTAGATAAGGTTAACACGAACAAGTAAATATCTAAACTTTTCCAGGCTAGCTTAAGGTAAGATATTCGGGTAGTTTTGGCCGGTCATGGGCACCTATTATATGCTGAAGTATTCGATCGAGATACAAAGATGGCGAAAATTTATAAGTTTTATTTTTCTGTGTTACTTTAGTCCTAGAATACCAACATGGATATGCAAGCTCCGAAATCGTAAGGAATGAAGAATAAGTTGAATTCTTGTCTTCCTTGTGGTAAATCCTTCTCCCTCCGGATGATATGAGTATAACTTCAAGTCATAGATGAGAGCTTGAACCCCATTCACGATGTGTCTAGATTTGGTTCCTGTGAAGAATGATCGTATATGTTGTTGAAATCCTGATATTCATCGTCTCCGTCTTTGATGAGGATTTATGAGTGGATTGTTCAAACTCTTTAGACTTCCTTCATGATCGAGTCTGTAAAGCTCTTGTATGTGCCTCCCTTTGATGTTCTTCACGTGTTCATACCCACATGATAGTTTGAAAGGTAGCGAAGTTGAATTCTTGAATTTTGTTGCGAATTCAGCTCAGGCACTTCATCGAGCACCTTCTGTGTATACGTTGATCTGTGTTTTTGAGCCCTTTCCATTTGTTAAAATCAAATGGTTTCTGAATAAAAGTTTTAGCTCCTTGTTTCAGCTTTCCATGGCTATATTATAGGCCAAAATCCAAGCTCATATGTGAACGTAGTAATGTTTTGAAGTTAGTATGGCAAATCTGCCAATTTTCAGAGAAATTATTCAGCAACAATTTTGAATACCGTTCTTATTTCTTATTGGGTTTCCCTGCTCCAATCCATAAGTTTCACACATGAAAAATGTTCCTTGTTGTTCCAGCTTTAAACTCATAACTCACACTTTGAAAATGAATTCATATTTCCATGTGATTTATTCGTATTCATCTTGGTTAATACAAAGCTTAGTTCCTAATCTAAGACCCTTTGAAAATGAATTCATATTTTTGAAACTGGAAGGAACTCATTTACTTTAATTCTGGAAATTCAGCCTACTTGCGAGCCACTTCCAGAATGACTCGTTTAGAATTTGACCTTGATTCCTTTTTCATATGGAAGTTCGTTTCCTTGTCTTTCCATACATATTTTGTTCACTCAAAACAGAGCTCGTATCAATTTATTGTGATTTTTCAAAATTTGTATGTCCAATCTGCAAATTCTGACGAACAGCTTTTGCCTCCTGCTTTCATCGATGTTTTCAAGATCTTTCCTTAGCTTTGAATGATGAGAGCTTTTGAAGAAAGATTTTTCTAATATGTCTGAGCTCTATTTTTCTAGCTGGTACGTTTTCAAACTCCAAGTAATGAGAGAGTGGTGGTTGTTCAATGTTTGAGCAGTGAATCTGCCATACCTCATTTTTCCAGAATCAGTCTGTACTTCAAGTCCTTACAACGTTCAATCCCCTCGTTGGAATCTGAGATTTTAACGTGTTGTATCCTCGAATGTCCAGAACTTCAAATCATTCTTTGGTCTGATTTATCATCAGTGAGAAATAAATCATTTATTGAAGCATCGTTTTAACTCATTCGTTGAACTTATACCTTTTAGCTCTGATGCGTGTTTGAGCTCCTATGGTTTAATTATTATGATTAATTGGCACATTGAAAACTCCTTGAATCCTCTTTCACGATAAAGACATATATATTAACTTTACTTGATCATCATTTGATGCCTCTATGATCAATTCTTTGGATCTTGATCAATTTGCCATTTGGCTAAGCTCGTAAACTTGAAGTTCAAGCTCCTTGATAGCTTGGATTCTTATCCTTTTGAATCAATAGTCTCCTATCATCCATTTTATACATGTTATCTAATAGAGGATGAGCATAAGAGAGTAATGGATTAAGATAGGAATGAGGTCATGTTATTTGGCGATCAAGTTAGACATAAGTGTAGGTGCAAGCGTACTTAGAAAGTTAAGCTAGTATTAATCCTTTGTAGGTAAGTGGGTTGCTAGCTTTAACGACAAAGTGACAAGGAGAGCCGAAGATTGCGTGCTTGCTTGCTTACTTGTGCTTATTTAGAGAGGGATCGAGCTTTATTTTCCTAAAGTTGGAAAAATTACAATTAAGAGTTCAAGCTGAGAGAGTTGATAATTTCAAGGAAGCTGGAAATAACATTTCATTGTTCAAAGAACAGCTTTGCATGCCTAATAGCGAAGAATCGAAGGATTTATACAACACCTTTAGAAAGCACTGGGATGTATTAAGTTTTAAAAGAAGAAAGTTATAAGAAGGAGTGAAGCTCGATGCAGCTTTGTACGTCAAAATAATCTCTTCACATTACAGGCATGAGGGAGTTGACAACAATATACTTTACCTATTGTAGATGATCAATAGGTATGTGGCTCTTCAATATATATAGTTTGGCGACATCGCTTTGCAACTAAAATCTTGAAGAGAGTATTAGGTAATTATCCAACCTTGCTAATTCATCGCTCTGTTCAACGAGCATAGCTATTCCCTCTTCTCATATAAAAACAATCAAATGAGTTGGTTTAGTTGTATATCCATGAGATTGTATGAATACATGGAGTACCCGTGACATTTACACCAAATTGAGACCCAATGTTCGCATGTCGATCTCGGTATAAGTCTCTAGAAGGAGTTGGGAGCTAAACTAAATCTTAACACAACATCTTACCCGCAAGCGGATGGACATTCGAGAGAACCATCCAAATTTTAGAAAATATAGTACGACTGTTGTATAAGATCAAGAAGACCAATGAGAGTAAACTCTACTGCATATGGGATTTGTGTAATATAATATTTAGGTGACTATCAATGTAGCACCTTATAAAGCCGATGATGGAAGAAAATCTCAGTCACCCCTCTACAGGGATGAAGTTAGTAGAGTAAATAAGGTGTTAGATTGGAAGATCCTCCTCAAGTTTTATCTTCAAAAAGAATTCATTGATTCAGAATTAAAGAGAAGTTGTCGAGAATATTATTTTGTTCGGTTCACTTTTCCCTAAGTTGCAGCCTTTACGGTCTAGTCATCTTCACTCTAAACCGGGCTGTGACACCAGAACACGTGTGGAAAGAAACTTGGCGATTACTATCTGCCGCAACAACCAAACATAGTTGCACGCTTCTTCCATGATAGAGCCCCATTTGTGTTGATCGAGCGTAGCTAAATAGTACAAAACAATTCCATAATGTTCTGTGAGCATCGCACCCCATTTGTGTTGATCAAGCGTGGCTAAAGAGCACGAAAAGGGTCGATCGACCCCAAATCGAATGCTACATGTAAGTAGAATTGGGTCCGAGCTTGAGTGGCTCGATCGAGCCCGACGGAGTCCAAGCAAATATGTTACGTGGATAGAGCAAAATACCCTTGATGAAAAATAATAAAAATAAAATAAAATAATTTCACTCCTTGCAATTCAAACAACCTTAAAAACGCTAGTCAGAAAACCATAACCATACAGAGTTGCACACTTCTTCCATGATAGAGTCTCATTTGTGTTTGAAACAACCCAAAATTTATAAAATTAAAACTCTTAAATAAAATAAGGCACTATGATACATAAAATAACTAATTAACTCACATTTTGACATAAATAAAAAATAAAAAAATGTCTTTGTTTAAATCAAAAACAAAAAGAAATAGCCTACCTAAAAAAAAAAACGACTCATGATAATTAAACTATAGTAAACGTGTGTGCATAAAGTAAAACCTAAACAATTAAAACTTAACGAAGACTATTTGTTCAAAAATAATATCCGAACTAATAACCTAAAACTTGCAGATTTAACTCTTTTGCACTAGTCATTCATGGCCTCCACGACTGTTTCGACTTCGAATCCTGACAACTGAAAAATAGTAGGGGTGAGCATATCGAAATACACTCAGTGAGGAATCATGCAACTATCCAATCTATGTTATACACGCAAATAATTCAATTTATCATACATACAACTGTAACCATGAGGGCAGTAAATCAATGGCCCTAACTTTAATATCATGAGAGCGGGAATCAATGGCTCTAACTTGAACATCATGAGGGCATAAATCAATGGCCCTTAGCAATTAGAATCATGTACAAGTAATCAAATATGAATTAAAAACATATAAAACATTCATGGATAATAATAGCAACGAGCATAAATTACCCCACCTTAACCATGAACGAGAATAATTCCTTGAAGAACGTCTGCTATGAAATTCTAATCAAACTCTCGTCGCTTTAAAACTCGAGAAAACACTAATTACACCTCTAGATATTAAAACTATTCTTTGTGTCCCTTCCCCTCTCACACACGATGGAAGCTATATATATATATAGGGTAGATTTGATATTCTAGATAACTATCAATAATATTGGATTTATCTCCTAATGGAACTAGAATTTTAAGAGGTATAAACTACTTCTAATTCATACGTATAGTACCAATCCTACAAAACTAATATGATGATATATTGTAATTAATAATAATAATAATAAATAAAAAAAAACTAATTGATGATCCCTAATTTCATATATACACACGCCTATTGCTACACATACTATAATAATAATAATAATAATAATAATAATAATAATAATAATAATAATAATAATAATAATAATAATAATAATAATAATAATAATAACTAGTATTTATCTATATACCTATAGGAATTTCTAGGGTGTTACAGTGTTGATCGAGCATAGCTAAACAACTCGAATGAGTTGATTGACCCCTAATCAATTGTTAAACGTAAGTTGAATTGGGCCTGAGCTTGAGTGGCTCGATAGAGCCCGATGGATTCCAAGCATAAAAATGACTTTGGATGTCAAAAAAGCCCGAGCCCGACGGGCTGATCCGAATAGCCCGAAAAAAATAGTGGGTTAGGGCCAAAAAATAATAGCCCGAAAGTAAAAAAACCCAATAGTGCTAGACCGAAAAAAGCCCGAGCCCGATAGGGCTGGCCCAAAAGCCCGATGGGTTGGCCCGGTGGGTTACCATAAATTATGAATTCATGACATATTTCATTACTCTACTTACAAATTTGATAAATTAGGTTGTGTTTTTAATTATTATTGAGTATTTTTAATTTATTTTAATAAAAATATAATCTTTATTTTAATTTATATACATATTTTACTTCAACGCTTGGTGAAAAATAAAATAAAGATTGACATTCGAAAAATATTTTTGTTAAATTCACAATATTTAATAATTTATTTAATTTTTTTTATACAAGTATGTGCTAAAATAATAATTATTTTTATATTTATACGATGTAAATTTTTTTTATAAACTTAATGGCCCGGTGGGTTAGGGTTAGGGTCAAAAAATAATAGCCCGAAAGAAAAAAAAGTCCGATTAACCCGATCCGAAAAGCCCGCAACCCGATAGGGCTGGCCCGAAACCCGGTGGGTTGGCCCGTTTGACATCCCTAAAAATGACCTTGGGCTCGACGAGTCTTAAGGGGGAACGAACATCATATTGATTGAGCCATATATTAATTACTTAGGTAGGGTTTAATTTCTCTCATCATTTCTTGAACGGGCCCATTTATAAGGGCGAACGAGTTCGATCAAGGCCTCAAGGTGATTTAAAATAAGCCTCTTTCGACGAATTGTTTCAATACGATCACGTTGAAAAAAATATAATTACTTTTATTATTTTATTTACAATTTAACCTATCACACATCACAATTTTAAAATGCTACCTCTTTATATTTTCTTTTAATTAAAATAAACAGTGGGTGACTTAACTTATTTTAATAATTTTCTTTTATATTGCTTTGAAATAACATTTTAAAGTCAAAATGTCGAATCTTGACGGGATATATACAATATATATACCTATATATCGTCAAAATATTACTTTCTTAACCTATTTTCTTATAACCAAAAGTAAACGGGAGGCTTCGACTAATTATGTATTTTTCTACTAAAATTTTATTTAAAAATTAAAAAATAATGAAATCCCGTCGATTTTCGACGGGCTCTAAACTAATTTTCTAAAATATAGCATCATCCCTTCACTCCTAAGCACATTATATTGAAGAGTATTAACTCACTCTCTTTTCCCTATTTTATTTCGTGACCTTTTTTTTTTTTTATTAATTTCTAATCCGTCTATACGATAGTAATTAGAGAAAATGAAGACATTGTTTCCCAATGGAAGTTGAACTGCCGAAATGAAGGAGGTTTTTGCTTGGCACTTAGGATATATTTTATTTTAATTAAGTAATATGATTTCTCGTACTATTTCTATAAGACTACCAATATCAGCGGCAACATAATGCCGACCCCAACCTTTTTTTTTAATAAAAAATTCTAAATAAATGAAATAATGCATGTTTTGGTCGATTAACATGCAACCAACAACCTCTGAAGGTTTGGTGGTTGCTTAAATATTATATTATATATAAATATATAAATTTATTTTATTTATATAATATAATAAATAAATAATTTATTATTCAATATATTTTTGAAAAAATAATACATATATTATTCAATATATTTTTGTGTTTTAATTGCAATCGTTTTTGTGGTGAATTGAAAACGTTTATAATTAAATTATTATTCGAATATAATTAAATTATTGTTAAAATTATATTAAAATTTTATATATAATGTTGGGATTGGGTAATTTGAATGATCATAGATAAACATATAAAAACAGAAGTGATTGAGGTTGGATGAATAGTGAATTAATATAATAATGTGAAGGTTGGATGGTTGGGGTTGCTAATATTGGTAGTCTAAGAACGTGTTGACGATGTCAGATTGAATCTTAGGTGTTGTACTTCAATTTTGCTATATCAATCATGTCACAAACTTTTATTTTATTTATGTTGTAAAATATATTCTTCCATGGGAATAATAGAAGAAAAAGAAAGAGGAAGAAGAAGAAAATGACAGGAGAAAGGCTTCGGTATTATCATTGTTAGTATAAATGTTAACGATTGATCGTGTACGTGTTGCGTCGGACTAAATTTCTTGGTCAATGCTTTTGGCTCAGATTCACTATTTTATTTTGGATATTATTATATTTTAAAAAATATTTTGAATAGGATTTATTGTTATTTAAATTTCAATTTAAATGGTTAAAATATGGTAAGAACAATATTAAGGATTAGGCTATATATAACTTTTGAAAATTTCATTTTTTTTTAGTCAAGAATACTTGATAACTTCGATGCTGCATTGATAATTTTTATGTTCTTTATACAATTATTTTAAAAGCGAAATATTACATATCTATACTACACTTAAAAACTGAGTTTTTTAATTATTTACAGAACTACCCTTTTCCCGCCTAAAACATTGTTCTATCTAACTTTTGGCATGATTTAGTTGAATTAGACCACCCCACTACCCCCACTCACTAATAGTCCTAATTCTTTTACTTTTGATAATTTAGATAAATAGACTAAATAATTTTATCTATAATTTTACATATATTTTGTATTGGAAGATTAATCAATGAAAATGGATGGTGCACTTATAATTAAATTTATGCCATAATTAAAGATAATTCCTCCTAATGTGTTTTTTTTATTTAATTTCATATTCAATCTAAAGTTTATTTTCACCCTGAAAATTCTTTATTTTGAAGTTTTGATTTACTTAATTGTGATGCACATACAATATGAAAAATGTGAAAATAAATAAAATAGTATAATCAATCCAAACGAACTTTTAATCCCAAATTAACAATTATTTATATTCATTACCTTTTATAATACATGTGTTAATGTAGAAAACTTTAAATTCAAATATAAAATTTTAAAGGTAATTAGTCACATTAGAGAGAATTATATTTATTATGGCATATTTTAATTATTAACGAATATGCATGTACCATTTTTTTAATCAATTAATCATTAATTACAAACAAATAGTATAAAACTACATACATACCACTCCGGTCCCCTCAAGTTGACTCATTTGTTTTTTGTTTTTTTAGCACGCATTTCCACCGAGACGTAGTACGGGCATAATGCTGAAAATAAAGCTTTGATACCTCGACTATCAATAACTCAATCAGATTCAAGTTTGTCATTCAAGTTTAACGTCGACAATTTCCATTGATTGTGTCTTATGCAATGACCATTAATTAATAAGAGTCAAAAACAATCTCTTTCTCATGTTGGATTGTTTCTCAAAGATCCAGTTTTTAGCCATGATCAACTCTATGTTGCTATTTCAAGGGTTCGGAGTCGCAAATGTTTAAAATTATTAGTGTGCACTGAAGATGATAGCATTCAGATGTCACTGAAAATATTGTATATAAAGAAGTCTTTCAAAATGTATAATATGCATATTTTGTGTTAATATGATTTTCCATCAATTGAATGTTTGAAATTTTACAATACTTTACTATTGTTTTGTCATAATAACATTAACAATTACAGAGTAATATCTTCCGTGTAACGCACGGGTGGAACACTAGTTTTAATATTAAAAAGCCTTGCGTAAGAGACTGGTGTGTGATGTGTAATAACAACCGATCCAACATCGAACTTGCTAGAATACTCCCTACATCCGCAATAAATAGCACTACTTTTACTGGACATGGATTTTAATAGTATTTTATAGTAAGTGAAAGATTGAAGTCATTGAAGTATATATTATTAGATGATTGCTCTCAATCCATCGTACATTTTTAAAATATCCACAAATAATATGACATACTATTAATAAATAGAAAAATTAAAATGTATAACTAATCTATCTAAAAAAAGTAAACACTGACATTGCCACATTAAGATCCGGCCTCACGGTGAGGCCGAGATGACAGGAGTGTGCCCTTTTCCTTTTGAGCTTATGGTACATTAATATTACTATGAATTCTAATGGTGTTAGTACAAAACATATATAATGAATAATGTTAAAGTATAGGTTAACCGTTAACTAATATTCATTACAATTTACAAACGATCTATGGCCATGCGAAGAATTGAAAATACTTACCACGCATTAAGCTCTACTTTAGGGCGTCGAAAGCCAAAATACCATGAAAAGGAAAAGGGAAATTAATATAGGGTAGTGATTAGACTTGACAATAATAACAAGTAAATGGAATCAATTAGAATAATAAAGTGAGAGTCTCCATGCAAAAGTTCCTTTAAGGGAAAGAGAGAGAGAGAGAAGACTAGACAAAGAGCAAAGTAATATTCAATAGCATGTTATCTATGCATGTGTAGGCCCAAAAGGAGTTTTCTTCCTTGCCAAAGGTTAAAGGTATTTTAGACTTGCATTCCTAAAATTTTCTTATCAATAAAAAAGAGACCCAATTTTAACTCTCTTTAGAGATGCATTAAAAGGCGAGAACTACAAGAATAGTCTTTCTTTCATTATCTTTCTTGATTCTTCTTTCCCCCTTCATTTACAAATACTAATTCCATAGTTAGATATTTACGCTCGTTATATACTCCCTTCGTCCTCTTATATGGGGTGGCAAATTATCGGCACGGGATTTAAGGTGAGAGTGATAGTTGTGGATAAAGTTGTGTAAATTAGTTTTAGTGAGTTAAAATTTTCCCATTTAAGGTAATATCCCTATAGCAGTGGAACAAGTGAAAATAGAACTTATCCCTCGATAAATGAGACGGAGGGAGTATATATCATGCGTTATGAAATCCAAAAGAGTCATAGTCGACCTACACCAGACTCAACAATTGAAATTTCTCATTTCGTTCCTTTTTAGGTGTACTAATTCGAATTTTGTTGAATTGCACGGTTTTAAAATTCGAGAATAGAACTGTTTAATTTACTTCTTTGTATTTTATATGTGTGTTTTGAACGTGGAGGATGATAAGAAAAACGGAGGGAGTATAGAGGTTCATGTATCATACCTATATGGCTATATGTTTATACATAAGTTTGGGCTATGAGAATTTGCATTATAAGAATTTGCATCCATATCAAAATAATTACTATAATATTAATCTTTCGGTTCTGTTTCAACTGTCTTGCTTTTCTAATTAGACTGTTTGACATGAATTGTCATAATTATCAAAATGCAAAGAATTAACCCTTACATTTTAATATAAAATCTCTTTTCACTTTTAACTATGCACCTAAAATCACGTATCGAAATAAAATAAGATAATCGATATGGCTTGAGGGAATACTACTCTAATTACCTTCACTTCACTTGCAAGTTGCAACGCTATATATCTACCGCAAGAACTCAAAGCATGAGGTGTAATAAATAATTAAAATGGAGAAAGGCAAATTAGTGAGAAAACCAAACACAATTAGACGTGAGTGTAAGAAAAAAAGACAAGATAGAAATGGTGGGTTTTGCAAAGAAAATGTGATTTTACAACATAATAGGGAACATAAAGGCTGTTGGATCACATGCCCATCACCTTTCTTTTCTCCCCTTCTGTTTCTCTTCTTTTAATACTGTGGCTCATACAAAAAAATTATGTGAGAGAGGAAAAGAAAAAGAAGAGGAAAAGGTGTAATTACAAATATTGGAGCCCACAATTTTCTCAAGGCTGCTGCTCCAACTTCAATTAATTTTCTCTCCCTCAATCCAAGGGATTCTCCATTTCTATTTTGCTCCTAATCAAACAAAGTAAGAAAAAAAATACTCCCTCCGTTTCCAAATAAGCGTCTCGAGCTGTTAAAATGTTTGTCCCCTAATAAGTGTTCTAGAACATATTTCAAGATAAAATTTTTGTTAAACTACCAATTTTTCCCTGCTACACTTTTTTACTTTTTCAATTTTCTAGGTAATAATTAGGGGTTAATATAGTAAAATTAGACACTTTTTTTGTTATTGAAATTTGACGGCTTAGAACATTTATTAGTGGACGGAGGGAGTATTAACAAAAACTTTAATCAAATGTGGTCCCACCATGATGATCTTCACCATCATTTCATGCAATATTGAAGACCCACCTCTCACGTTAATTTTAGAAGCAAAAAATAATTAAAAAGTAGCATTATCATTAATTTTGCCTTATGAATTATGATCATCACTACTATCTACCAATAATTCAAATGTTTGGAAGCTAAAGCCGTTTAATAATTCATCCCCTTTCTCGGGAAAAAAAAAAGAATATATAAAGAAAAGTTTTGGTTTTTATTTTTTCTTGATTCTGATTAGGGTAATGAACATCTCATCATATGTTATGGATTTTTTAGAGCCGTTGATTGGGGTACCATAAAAGATTGATATATTGATTACCGAGAAAAAGGCACTATTATCGCTATATCATTTGCAGTTTTGCACTACTACAGTATGGAGTATGGGGTTTTGCCATGAAAGGCCCAATTATCAATTATTACTAGTCTCTTTTTTTAATTTTGTTTGTATGAATTATTGTGATTTCAATTTACATTATAATGGGCTTTCTATACATTGTTCACGTAAACTGTTAATTATGTTTAACCAGGGGATTTGACTCCATGACATATCGATCACAAGCTAACCACCTCAATCACCATGGGTCACCCTCTAAGGGGCATGGCGAATATAATTATATTTTTGCTTTTCATCAGAAATGGACTAAATATTTAAGGATGATAAGGATGATATCCCCTGCCCCGAATTCTATGCCCTAATCGTGACCCAAATCTTAACTTCTATTAGTAAAATATTATATTTAAAAAAAATAAAAATTGCATTATATAACAAATTATACTAGACATTTATTGGGAGGGTTTTTTTTTTTTTTTTTTTTTTTTTTTTTTTTTGGGGGGTGGGGATTAGATTTATATATTAATTGTAATATGTTTTAGTTTTGAATTTTTCAAACATGCATTAATTATATAACCAATAAAAGTGAAATTAAATTTTAAAAATTATATACCCTAATTTGGATCAGTGAACCTTAAAAAAATCATAAAATTAAAACAAGTCATTATAAATTATTTTTTTTGAAAAAAAAATGAATAAAACTAATAGAATTTGAAATGCGACACACGGTTGAGACACATAATTTAAAGCAGAGGATCACAGGGAAAATACCTATAACTGTCATTCGCATTTATTTCTCATCTAATACTCCCTCCGTCCCGCCCGATTTGGCCCGTTTTCCAAATCGGGGTGTCCCGGCCGACTTGGCCTATTTCCTTTTTGGGACCAACATTACACTTTCACTTTTTTAGTTTAATACTTTTAAATTGTTAAGAATGAATTTGATTGGCTAGTTTTAATTTTCCTATTGGGAACACAAATTCAAGGTTATTAATTAATGTAATTTACTCCTCCTTAAAAATCGTGCCGAAAAGAACTAGGCCAAATCGGGCGGGACGGAGGGAGTAAGAGGAAATATTGAGACAATTAGTATTAGTAGTATTTACGTGTATGGGCGCATAGCATTAATGAGAAAACAAATATACGCACCATAGTCCTCGTGAACGTGAAGTTTAATTCGAAGGATCTTGAAGCACGGAAAAGGACATGAAATTCTAGAATGTTGTTTGCGTACTTTTAATTTATTACTTCCTCTGTCTCGCGATTCATGACCCCCTTTCCTTATCGGGCCGTCTCACGATTCTTGACCCCTTTCCATTTTGGGAAATAATTAACTTTCTAACTGTACACAATTAGTTACCCTTATTACAATTAAGTTATTTATTATTGCAGATTTTAAATTCAATTTATAAAAAAAAAAAATAATAACAAAATTTAATATCCCACCCACCTATCTCTACCCCCATTTTCCCATCACATTAATTCTATTTTCATCTAATTATCACCCACCCCATTTATTTTCACTGAACTCTCTCCACCCCCAATTTCCCATCGAGAACTCTAATTTCTCTCATCTCCTTCTGTGAAAAAATGGAACCACCATCGGAATGGGTCTCAACCCGCAACCGGTCCGCTGCAGTGAATCGCCGTGGCGGCGGGCTCGAAGGCTGCGAGGTTGTTAACGGCGTGGATCCACCGTCGGAATGGGTCTCAACCCGCAACTGCCCCGCCGCAGGCTGCGAGGTTATACGGCACCGCCGCCGTGTTATTCGCAGTTGGGGTTCCAACTCCGACGAGAGCCCAAGCCCTCCGCCACCTCCTCCTCGAATCAAACTGCCCATATGTCCTGGGAGATACGGCACTCTCCGCTCACCACCGACGGTGCGACCGGTCTCAACTTGGACCGGGCCGCCGCCGCCCCGCGAGGAGTATGTGTACAAGCCTCGATTCTGCGAACTTACGCCGTCGCCGCCTCGCTGTGATGGGAGTGTCCGTCCCCCCTTCCGTTTGGCAACCCCTCAGCAGCTGACGGAGTGGCCGGCGCGGCGGTTGTCGTTTTCAGCCGCCCCAAGCGTCGAAGAATCCCCCCAATTTGCTGAGCAGCCTCCGCCGTCGCCGCCGCCGTCCGGTGTTGAGGAGGAAGGCCTCACGGAAAGTGATCCATTGTCCAAAATGCATGTGTATTACTATAGGGATGGGTTTCCAGTCTACTTTCCATTCCATCCCACCACAGAGGAGTGGGCTTTTTGTGATGGAGAAGCTGATCGAAAAGCAGATGAATAATCTATAGGGATGGATTTCCAGTCTACTTTCCATTCCATCCCAATCCCCTTTGAAGATGGAGCCGGCCGGCCGCCCTTCCCGGTTCCTTCGACCCGAATCCCCTTTACAGATGAAGTTTGTAAAGGGGATTCAGGTCAGGAGGAGGTTGAATAATCTATGGTTTATGTGCAATGTGTTGTTGATTACCCACTGACTGCCCATTTTTTCATCACTTGTATTCCTTGATGTTGCTGTGTGTGGGGATATGGATGAATCTCTCATTAGTATTAATGGTTATTGATGGAATATGTTGCTGTGTTCCTTGCTATTGGCAGTATATGGTTTGGTGTTTGGGATCTGTGTAATGGATTGCTCTGTTTTGTTGATAGTGTTTGTGATCTCTGCCCAAGTGAACTTGTTTTCATTCATATTGATAAAATAAAATGCTCAAGTTGAAAATGAGTCAGTGGTATAACAAAAGGAGCATTTTCAATTTCAAAAGATCAAAAGAACAAAAGTCTTTTGAAACTTAAAATGCTAACATTGGTGGCCTAACTGCTGTTCTTATCTGCCTATACAAAAGATGTTGTTAACTGCTGTTCTTATCTGCCTATACAAAAAATGTTGATAACCTAAATGATTGAAATACATTCCAACTTTGATTCAATCCCTGTTAGCTGCTGCATTCCCAATCTTTGAATCAAATGCTCAATTCCTCTGATCTGTCCATTCTCTACTAGATAATCTATGCTCTGCCTTGCCAATTCCATGGGAATTGTTAGACTAATTGGCAAACTCCCTTCTCTAATCAGCCTGTCATTTCCCATGTGTGGTATCTGGTAATTGTTGTGGCCTTTGACCTTCATTATCTCTGTTAGGCAGCCTTGCAGTGTGAGAAATACTTTGTTCAATGTCATTGCTGGTAGATCATGAAATGCGGATTGCACAGCATTCACTAGATCATCAACTGATCTACATACTTTCCTATGTTGTAGTGATTGAATTGCATTGAAGAATCCCAAATCATTAATGTTTGTGTCTGGAGAATTGGGTGGCTGTTGAAATAATCTGATGTTGAATCCATCCCTACTTGCTGCTATTCTGAAATCTGGATCAGAATCATAAATGTGTGGCTTTACATTATCTTGTTGGACATATATATTCTTTGATGCAGATTCTGGCCACTTACTTCTTATTGCAGGGAGAACCTGTGTTGCCATGTGATCAAAACAAATTCTATGATTAGAATACTTGTGCTATGATTTAAAAATGAGCATAAGTATGAGCATAGGTATTGCTGGTACCTCATTAATAAGGCAGGTTTTCATTACTTCTCTTGTAATGGAATCCACATCCTTGGTATAAGGTGTGCCCTTTTTCCTGTGCTTGCTGTTTTTGAGAGCTCTTTCTTGAGTTGTGAATGGGAAACACCCTATCTTGCCATCAAACAATACACTGCCATCATCCCTAAGTATTGGTCTACTCACTGCACACAAGAACATGATTTTTCCAATAAATCTCTTTGATTTGCATGCCCTGTATAGCTCTTCTTCTCCTGGTGCAAGGTAATATCTGTAATATGTTGTAATCTAGGTAAGTGTCTCTCCCATGATGACCAATGATGAATATTGAAATATCTGAGGTCAAGTATCAAAAAAAAAAAAAAAAAGGGCATTTCTATCACTTTGTACCTGTTTTTGCCTTTGGTTATGAAGAACCACTTCTCATCAATATGCACTACATTGTGCATAGATGAGTACCTTAGTGTGTTCATAACTCTATCCAATTTCAAGTATTCCAAGCTGAATCTGAGTCTTAAGAACTTGTTATCTGCTGTGAGAGAAGGTTTGATATAGCTTGCAAATATTTTGAAAAGTCCAGCCTTTCCCCATCTATGTAGAGTGGCTCTACTCACTCCCATCTTCTTGACCATGGACCTGTAACTGCTCCTCTCACTTACATCCATCTCTTTAAGCCTGTGGTAGTTGGGCTTCAAGTTATGATCTATTTTTCTCCCCATTTTGTGTGAAATAACATGTATTGCTAACCCTTTTGCTTGTTGATCTCTTGCAGCTTTCCACAGCCTTGTGACTGTAGATTTGGAGATGTTGAACCTTTGTTGAGCTTGAACAAGCCTACCTCGTTTCGGCTTTCCGTTCGAAGACTCTTGAAGGATGAATTGGACACACAAATTCCTCTCATCATTGGTCAAGTCCTTGCGCCTATGCACCATTGTAGAGCACTGCTGCAAATCTTCTCCTCTTCAGCCTCTACTGCTACTGTCTTCTCATCTTCTCGTTCTCTCTCTCTGTCTCTCTCTTTTTTTTTTTTTTTTGGATGGAACAAGAATTTGGTAGTGGAGATTATTTGTAATGTATAGATTAGGCCATACCTTGTATTCAATTGTCTACAGCTATCACTGCATGTGCTCGTATTCATATGTACCCACACATTTCCAGACCTGACTGTTATCTTCGCCGATCAAAGCTTTTCCGCTTTGACTGTGAAGGAGGAACCTCCGTGCTTTTCGAGGCGCTGCCTGTGACTCAGCATGGGATAAGGGGGCGGAACTGCACACGAAAGTGTTCAGAGCATTGTCCGAGTGAGTACATGTGTTGCGCTACCAAGGAGGTAATAACCCCTAAAGAAGCTAGAGCAAGGCCTAATTGAAAATGAAGCGAAAACCCTTGTATAATTTGAAAACAGGCGCCATTTCCAATTTCCCCCCTAATTTTAACTGATTTGATTGAGATATTTTACCCATGTGTCAATTAGTTTAGGACTTGTTTAAATTGTTGGCCATATTGGGATTTTAATTTGTTGGTTTATAATTTCCTCTCTTGCAGTGTAGTGTGTAGTGTAATTTAAGATTCATGAAATAGGTTGATTGTATTGAATGAAAAACAAAAAAATAAAAATAAAAAAATAAAATAAAATAAAAAACGCAACAGTTAATTAATAAACAAAATTAATCACAAGGTTTAAAAAATAAAATAATATTATTATTTATTTTATTTATTTTAATTTACATAAATACTTAATGCAAAATACATAAACAAAATTGCACAACTAAACAACACACTTAAAACACTAAACACTCTCGTCTTAAATCCCGTGCCGAAAAGAAAGGGCTCATGAATCCTGAGACAGAGGAAGTATTACATATTGACGTTACACAAGCAAGTATATATTTTGCACTTTTAATTTATTATTACATATTGACGTTACACAAGCAAGTATATATTTTATAATTTTGTTGCTTCTAATCTACGTTAGATTCAGAGAAGGGGCACACTCCTGTCAGCCCGGCCTCACCGTGAGGCCGGATTAAGATTGACACTTTTATTTATAAAGATTGACACTTTGAAAAATTGGCACTTTTGTTTACAAAGATTGACACTTTTGAAACATTGACACTTTTATTCATAATAATTGGCACTTTTACGAAAAATACGTTAATAATGAATATTAATTTCATGTTATGGAAATAAATAATATGTATATATATAAAATAATATAAACTATAATATCAAAACATTATAATAACAAGTCGATAAAAAAATATAAAATTTTCGATATCAAATAGATTGGCACTTTCATTCAGAACAATTGACACTTTTATTCATGAGGATTGACACTTTTGCTGGAGAATTATATATCCTAAGTTTCAATTTATAATCCATATTCAACCTTATAAAATTGAAGTTAAATACTAAACAATAATTATAAAACCCTAAATTGATATATGAACCTTATAAAGTAATTTTAAAATTATTACATACATACAAATTACGTATAAATTTTTATTTATAAGATTGACACTTTTGTTCATAAAGATTAGCACTTTTATTAACAAAGATTGACACTTTACCTAAACGGGTCGGGTCAACACAGACCGGATCGGGTTGACCCGAACCGAAATCGGGTCAACCGGGTCGGGTTGACCCAAGTCAAACCGGGTCGGGCCGGGTCAACGGGTCGGGTCGGTGGGTCCAGCCGCATGGTGCGGCTGGCCGCACCCAAGTTTTTGCCTTCAAACAGTTGTTTATTCTTTATTCTTTTTGGAGTAGGTAACACAGAATATTTACTAATAAATATTTAATCTGCCTTATTTCAATAGTCATATATATATATTGAGTTATTCTACTTCAATAGCTTTTTTTTTTTTTAAATAAAAAGAATTTTACAATTAATTTATTTTTCAATTTTAACATTAGACGTAAAACCCCGTTGCTGAAAGGAAAAAATACTGCTAAATTGGTTCAGAGGGAGTAACAACGAAGAGTAGGTAAGAATATAGTGTGTTTCGAACTACTCCCTCCGTCCCACTTAATTAGCCTACCTTTCCTTTATCGCATGTCTCATTATTAGTTCAATTCCCAACAATGAAGCAAATTAACGCACAAAACACCGTTTAGAACCCTTCTATCTTTGTGTTTTTTAATTTCCGTGTTATACCGTAGGCGTAGGTGGACTAATTAAGTTGAACGGAAGGAATGTTGGTCTAATTCTCTACAACACAAAGGTTTATGCAGCTAATTAGAGTTGCAAGTAGGTACAATGTCAATAAAAAGCATATAATCAAACTATTCTTTCCAAACAAACAACACCTCTATTATGAAAAATAAAATTAAAATAGATTGACTTAAAAGAAGATACTACCATGCATAAGCCTTGTCAACAATTAATTTACAGCTACATGATCAGGACTCTAAAGATTTCTTGAAAAAAATCATCACTTATTTCATCAAGTGATAAACCGTTGCGCGACATGATTAATTAATTAATTAATTAATTAATTAATTAATTAATTAATTAATTGTATGAGTGAATATATCATGAAAAATAACACACAATCATGTGCATGCACACCATACACACGAAACAAAAGTGAAAAAATTAAGGGAGAAACTCATATATACCCACTTTCACTATAAATATAACTATTATAGCCACAAGTTTAAAAGTGTGAGTTTTATAGTATTTTTGCATGAAAGCACATAAATACCCTTACTTTTTAATTGGGTCCCACCACTTTTATTTTCTTTTTTCTGTAATTAGATAATGAACAAATGTTTTCTCTCTCTCCCCTCTTTCTCTCTCTCCTACCGTGCCCATGTTGGCAAAATTTTGTTGTTTTTTTTTTAAGACGAAAACAAGTATATATATATATATATATATATATATATATATATATATATATATATATTTAATTTTCTACTTTTTTAATTAATGTCTTCAATTATATACCGTGTTCAACTCATGAACACGGTTGATCAATTTTATTTTTTTGTTTTTAAATTTATAATTTAATTTTCACAGAAATTGTAATTATTTTATTAAAAAAATCAATAACTAAATTATAATGCATTTATGACAACTACCAAATCTGATTTTGATTCTCTTCATTAATTCAAAAGAGTAGATAGTAGTAATAAATGTGTCAAAAATTGAATTGAATACAACAATTGCAACAACAACATTGCATTCGAAACTAACAAAAAATTAGAGAGAGAGAGAGAGAGAGAGATTTTTTTCCAAAAAAAATCCAATTTTCATATATTAATTTCTGGGAAATTGAGGATTATTTTCAGGTATTGCATTGAGAATATTGAAGGTTTTTCCGACTAATATAAAGGTACGATTGTAATCTCATTTCGTTTCGCATAATTTCGATGAATTTTTTGCTCAAAAAAATTGAAAATTGAAATTGTTCTTCGTGGCACAGTTGAGACCATAGTGACACTGTTGGACCTATAGTGGCACGGTTGGGCAACCATGCCCAAAATTTATTTATTTTTTTTTTAAAATTTAGTAAAGGGCACGATTGATTTGGGATTTCAACCGTGCCACACGGTTGAAATCCCAAATCAACCGTGCCCTCTACCTTCTTTTTTTTTTCTTTTTTCTTTTTTTAATTTTAAAATAATGGCACGGTTGATCTGGGATTTCAACCGTGTGGCACTGTTGAAATCCCATATCAACCGTGCCCTTGCAGAGTTTCTAAAAAAAAAAAACTTGTGTTTTTTCAGGATGTCGTATCAGAGAATCATCGTGCATCACAGTGGGCACTGGGAGAGGACCTCGTACGTGGGAGGTGATAGTTTCCTCGTGCACTTCCCCATATTAGGAATTACACGTGATAAGGTGCTTAGGGAGATCCGTGATCAATTGGGCTCCGAATCGGAGTACATGTTGTACTACTTGACGTACCTAACCGATCACGAGAGGATGAAGGTTGTTCTGAAGAACGACACTGATTTGCTTAGGCTTATGGTGGAGCAGAACGATTCGCCAACCGTGTATGTGATCGAGAAGACACAAAACATCAACTTACGCACTCCTACGACACAACAATCCACGGTATTTTAGAACTTGAATATCGGAGATCCTCCTCATCAAGAATCGGAGTCTTCGGATGAGGAGACGGGGGATGAGGAGGCGAGGGCTGAGGAGGCGAGGGCTGAGGAGGAGAGAAATGAGAGGGCTGAAGAGGCGATTGATGAACAACAAAGGGCCGACTTGTTTGAGTCGTTAACTACGGAGTTTAGAGCATGGATTCAGGAGCCGGGGCGTGTTGATAGTATCATCGGGCACCGAAGCATACATTCAGATAATCAAGACGGAAGATCCGATGATACTCGTGCAACTCACGAAGCTATAAGAAATTGGTTGATTCCGTACGTCGACCTAGATACGGCATTGCCTCTAGGCTTTATTGAGCCCGATTACAGCCCCTCACTTGGACAATTGCGTGTGGGTGGCCTCTTCAAGGAGAAAGATGATTTGCAAATAGCCGTGGGCCTATATCACATGGAGAACCGACTAGAGTATACCACCGAACGTTCATGCACAGAGCGACTGAATTTTGTGTGCAACCAGGATGATTGTGCATATTTGTTGCGTGCACGACAGAAGGGCGGGATATGGAGGGTTAGGAAATATGAACCCAACCATACGTGTCAAGTGGTTCTAGACGGAAACAAACCACGGCAGATTTGTGCCAAGGTTTTAGGAGCTTTCTTTGCACGTAGACTGGTCGTCGAGGGATCCGTGTTGAAGCCGATTGAGATGATGAATGAGCTACAAACTCAGTACGACATTCAGATAGGCTACAGCTTTGCACTGCGCGCGAGAAACATAGCGATCGAGAGCATGTACGGATGTTTCGAAAAGTCGTATCAGAGGATACCGTCTTACCTCTACCTACTGAAGGAGAGAAACCCAGGAAGTGTGTACGATATGGTGACATCGCATGCTGACGATCGACTAGTGTACATGTTTCTTGCCCTTGGACAGTCCATCCAAGACTTTCAAAGTGACTTGCTCCGTCACGTGATTGTTGTTGACGGGACACATCTGAAAGGAAGGAACAAGGGGACTCTCTTTGTAGTTGTGACTAAAGACGGGAATGAGCAGGTGTTTCCTCTTGCAATAGGATTAGGTCCTAAGGAGAACGATGAATCATGGACATGGTTTTTGTCGAAGGTGAAGAGTTGTTTCGGGGCACCGGACGATCTATTGATCGTTTCTGATCAACACGTGAGTATCATTAATGCCGTGATGCCGTTTTCCCTAACCGAGCACACGGCCTCTGTTTCTACCACATCACGAAGAATCTGAAATCGTTCGGGCAACATGCCTTGGGAATTTTCAAAGAGGCAGCCTACGCAAATAAAGATTCAACGTTCGATGAAAACTTCGATTCCTTGAGATGCTTCGGCCGTGAAGGAGGCGGAATTTATAGAAGGTTGTGTGATATCGGCCCTCCGAAGTGGGCGAAATCAAAGTGTCCCGTCCTACGCACGAGTTTCATGACTTCTAATCCGGCCGAGACAATGAACGCTCGACTACTGTGGGCTCGACGGCTGCCGATATGCTCGATGCTTGAGATGTATGGAACGATCGTAGAAAAGTGGTTTGACCAACACCGTCAAAGTGCCCTTTCTCGAGAGCACGATCTCACCCCGAAAGTGTACGAGAAGATGTCGGCAGCCCATGAATGGGGACGTCGCTACCCGTGTAGGACGACAGCGACTCCCAATTTGTATAGGGTAGAAGGTGAGAACGACAATTACCTCGTTGACCTTCAAAACTCGACGTGCTCGTGCCGTGAGTTTGACTTGGACTTGATGCCTTGTCGACACGCCCACGCGGCTCTAAGGTACGACATATTCTTATGTGAGTTATATAGACGAGATTGAATGGTACGACTGATTTATTTATTCATGCTCAATCAGGTATTCAGGTGGACGAGCTAGTGATTACGTGAGTCACTATTTCAAACAGTCTACCTTGGTAGCCACCTATACTCCAACCATCGAACCCGTCCCTCATCCAGAGTCGTGGGACCTGCCCGACTACGTGACCTCATGCGTTGTGCGTCCACCTCTAGTACCTAAGCAAGCCGGACGACCAAGGGTGTCACGTGCAAGAGCCGATGGAGAAGAAGGAACGTCAACATCGACGGCTCGTGTACGAAGAATAGGTCTCCCACCTCCTCAGACGGGCAACAACTCACGTCTCTGTGGAGCTTGGTAGCCACAGGTTCGTCCCAACAATGGAATGGCCTCGTACGACCATAAATTGAGCCCCCAAACCGACCCGTACAAGTGGTATTTTTTTTGCTGGTTGTCGATCTCCGATGGATCTTTCTTCACAACGCCCAACTGGTGGCAAAGGATTTGCCACGACCACGATCCCCACGGGAAATCCCTCCACTGCTCCTCGTTCTCTACTAGCGCCCGAGCCCAATTGATTGGTGTTTATTTGTTAGGTTTTTCGTTGCGTTTTCGTGTTAGTTTTCATTATGTTTTTGTGTCTTTTAGTGTGTCTTTTGGCTATGATTGTTTGTTTGGAGTTTTGGGTATCATAGGAGCAAAAGGGGAGAAATTGGAAGAAAACGGGACGAAAAGTGCACGAAGAGAAGGCAAAGCCGTGAGAAAGCAGTTCCTCATCTGGACGACCGTCCAGATTTTCTTCACAATCTGGACGATCGTCCAAACATGTGCGAAGCAGTTATCCAGCAGCTCATCTGGACGACCGTCCAGATTTCACTCCACAATCTGGACGATCGTCCAAAAGTCGGCGACCAGCTGTTCTTTCCTTATTTATCTAGGTTTTTACCTAGTATATATATACCATCCTTGTACACGAATTATAACCACCTTTTAGCATATTTTAGCTTTAGTTTTCAGATTCAAATACTTTAGTTTAGCTTTCTATTGTTCGGATCCGGATTCGTTCTTCGTTTATTGCAATTTAATTCAAGGCGTTTATTTAATTCAAGTTCTTCGTTCTTCGTCTCAATTTTCGTAAGTTCTTTTATTACTTTCGTTTATTCGTTTTAATTGCTTGCTTTCGTTTTAGATTCGTTTTCTTAATTGCTCCGTTTAAATTCCTTAGTTTAATTTCGTTGTTTCGATTTCTAGTTTTAAGTTTAGATTCGTTTTCCTTCGATTTCAATTCCTTCGTTTTTCAAAGTTTTCAAGTTAGATTAATTTACTTTTAATTTCCAGATCTCAATTCATCATGTCTAAATTTATTTATGCTTCTTTCTTTGCTTTCGTTTCCTTCGTTGCTTTCTTTATTGCTTTCTTTTCGATTCTTGCCTAGGTAGATTTAATTGCTTTCTTCTAGTTTAATTCTTAGATTTATTTCTTGAGTTCTAGATTAGTTATTTACTTGCTTTTATTTATTGCTTTGATTTATTTTATTTGCCTAGGATTTAAAACAAAAACCCCAAAATATTCTTTACTTGCTTTCTTAGGTTTTAGGTTTACTACATAATTAATTGCCCTGTTAAGTTTTCCTTGAGATTCGATACTTTGGTTTTACTTGCTAGTGCTACGATAGGATTTCGTTCTATTGCGAACACTTTTTGGTGAAACAAATTTTGGTTTTACTTGTCTATTTTTCCGACTATTCGCGAATATGCTCTTCGACTAGGATTAATGCGATGTATGTCTAGACAATGGGAGGCGCATGATAGTTTGTGTCTAGAGATGTGTAGTAGTTTTCGTTTATCTAGACGTGGTAATGAGGTTGTGATGGAATGCACCTTTCGTGGTATCTTGTGTGAAGTTTCTAAGGAAACGATGAAATCAGTATTTGGTTTTCGTGCTAACCCTAATATCTCTGATTGTGTGCCTGCTGATTTTAATGTTAATGAGGCTTGGATGGATTTGACGGGTGTTAATAATTTTAGAACTTCGGGTGTGTCTAGTTCCTTTTTACGCGATGATGCTTTGATTATACTCCATCGCTTCATATCTAACATGGTCTCCGGTAAAAAGGAGGCCAGTAAGGTAACGGGCATGGAGGTCTATTTGCTTTGGTGTGCTAGGTACAATCGGAAGGTGTGTTTGGCCCCATTCATATGGACGCAGCTCTCCCACGTGCAGTCGAAGAACGGAGCCCATCCCACTCTTGGATACGTCGCGACGGCTCTAGCTCGTCACTTTGGCGTAGATATTTCGGAGGCCGGAGGGTTGGTGCAAAGTGTGGAGATGTCATCCACGGAGTTGATCAATGCTCGCTTGATGAGGAGTCCAACCGAGTTCACTCGAGTTGAGGACCGAGCCTCTGTTCGTGCTTACTATTCTGACGCGCGTCGTATTCGAAGAGCCGGGCAAGATGCCGAGCACCAAGAGGAGGAAGACGCTGAGGAAGAAGAAGAGGGAGAAGAAGAGGAAGAAGAGGAGGAAGTGGAAAACGAGGACGACGGGAATGGAGACGAGGAGGAGCAGCAGCATGTTCCGGACGATGATGAGCGCATTATTCACTACTACACTCGAAGAGATCGCGTCCGAGCTCGCCAGGCCATGGAGGCCGAGATTCCTCCATATTGGGCTGATTTTCAACAAGGGATGTTTGCTCGTTTCGATTCCATGTCCACCCAAATGACGGGTTTGTCTAACCAAATGGCGGGTTTGTCTACACACGTGTCTGGCTTGGATAGGAGGGTGTCGAACATCGAAGGCCATTTGATGAGGTACACCGACTTCTCCATTGGCTCCACCTCCGCTCCACCAAACCCGAATGATCCCCGTTATTGGTCTCCCCACGATCCACGTTGGCAAGACCCACGGTTTGGAGGTCCATTCAATTGATCATAGCCATGTTTGTGTCTTTTATTTTTTGTTGAGTCTTTTATTGTTTTCTCTTTATTTTGTTCGATTTTACGCTTTTGTGTTTTGTTTTGTGTTTGTTTTGTAGGTACTCACTTGGAACCTCCTCGGGATTTCGAGTGTGTTGTTTGTCTTCATGCGATAAGTTTTTCTATCCCTTTCCTTTTTATTTTCTCGCAATGGGGACATTGCTTGATTTTAAGTGTGGGGGGGGTCTTTGAACTTTTGGCATGTAGTTTTTAATTTTGTTGAGTCTTAGGAGTTAATTGAGTCGTTGAGTCAAATGAGCATGTGATGATAGTATTGTGGACTTGGCCAATGATAGAGAATTGCGTTGATTTTTTTTGGAAAAATTCATGATCTTTATTATGCATGGAACCTTGGCGAAGCGACGCATTTTATTCGATGAATTTGATGTATGCTATGATGTCGGGAACTAGATAGTTTGAACCCGTGAGATTTGAGCTTTTTGTGCATATTTATGCCTATTCTTGATTGAGTGATCATGCTTGCTTCGTTGTTTCTAGAACTTGCCTTGTTTCTCCATCAAGACCTTAGTATATTTACGAACTAGGAAATGATCTTAGGCCATTCTTTCGTAGCCACATGATTCCTATACACTAACCTTGTTCATAATCCTTTGTTTACCCCTTTTGAGCCTTTATTAGCCGTTCTTTGTGAAACCGGATGATAGGAGGTTTGGATGATTATGGGTATCCTTAGTTGTAGTTGGTGATATGGAAGGAGAAAATTTGAAAATACTTGTTGTGGTGTAGAAGGAGAGAAAGAAAAGAAATTTTAGATGCTTGTTTAAGTATAGTTAGCTATCCCTATAAGCTTAGAAAAAAAAAAGAAAAAAAAAAAGAAAAAAAAAATAGAGCCTTTGTTCAAATTAGAAAGAACATGTATTAGTTGAGCTCTAGAGAAAAAAAAAAAAAAAGAAAGAAAAGAAAAAGAAAAAGAAAAAAAAAAAAGCATAAGGGGATAGTTAGCTTTGATTTGTATAGTTTAGCATCTTTGAGTTTGTAATTGGTGTGTTGGAGGGTAGAAGATGGAGAATAAAATCCATACTTTGGTTGGAGTTGAAAAAGAGGTTGATGATTTGGAGCATTTTCAGTCACTTAACCTATATATTCCCTACCTTAACCAATGTCCCTACATTACAAGCTTATATAAAGACCTTTTTGATCCTTGTTTGTAGATATTACATTAGGTGGAGATGTTGAGATTAAAGGCAAGCTTATGGTAAACATGTTGCATTGCATTGATGTTGAGTGAACCTTCTTGATGTGCATTATATTACATCTTTTCTTTGAGAGAGTTGAGTGTTCACTTTCATATACAAAATTTCACATGTTTGGGAGTGTTCTTTGATGGATTAGCATAATTTGAATTAGTTGAGTAGATTGTGTTGATTGATGCTAAGGTTGTGTGCATAGTTTTGATCATGAACATGAGAGTTGTTTTTGAAAAGCTTTGAGGCCAATATAGTTCACGATACTTGAGTCTATTGTTTATTTTGTTTTGCTTGAGGACAAGCAAAGGTCTAAGTGTGGGGGAGTTTGATTGGTGTTTATTTGTTAGGTTTTTCGTTGCGTTTTCGTGTTAGTTTTCATTATGTTTTTGTGTCTTTTAGTGTGTCTTTTGGCTATGATTGTTTGTTTGGAGTTTTGGGTATCATAGGAGCAAAAGGGGAGAAATTGGAAGAAAACGGGACGAAAAGTGCACGAAGAGAAGGCAAAGCCGTGAGAAAGCAGTTCCTCATCTGGACGACCGTCCAGATTTTCTTCACAATCTGGACGATCGTCCAAACATGTGCGAAGCAGTTATTCAGCAGCTCATCTGGACGACCGTCCAGATTTCACTCCACAATCTGGACGATCGTCCAAAAGTCGGCGACCAGCTGTTCTTTCCTTATTTATCTAGGTTTTTACCTAGTATATATATACCATCCTTGTACACGAATTATAACCACCTTTTAGCATATTTTAGCTTTAGTTTTCAGATTCAAATACTTTAGTTTAGCTTTCTATTGTTCGGATCCGGATTCGTTCTTCGTTTATTGCAATTTAATTCAAGGTGTTTATTTAATTCAAGTTCTTCGTTCTTCGTCTCAATTTTCGTAAGTTCTTTTATTGCTTTCGTTTATTCATTTTAATTGCTTGCTTTCGTTTTAGATTCGTTTTCTTAATTGCTCCGTTTAAATTCCTTAGTTTAATTTCGTTGTTTCGATTTCTAGTTTTAAGTTTAGATTCGTTTTCCTTCGATTTCAATTCCTTCGTTTTTCAAAGTTTTCAAGTTAGATTAATTTACTTTTAATTTCCAGATCTCAATTCATCATGTCTAAATTTATTTATGCTTCTTTCTTTGCTTTCGTTTCCTTCGTTGCTTTCTTTATTGCTTTCTTTTCGATTCTTGCCTAGGTAGATTTAATTGCTTTCTTCTAGTTTAATTCTTAGATTTATTTCTTGAGTTCTAGATTAGTTATTTACTTGCTTTTATTTATTGCTTTGATTTATTTTATTTGCCTAGGATTTAAAACAAAAACCCCAAAATATTCTTTACTTGCTTTCTTAGGTTTTAGGTTTACTACATAATTAATTGCCCTGTTAAGTTTTCCTTGAGATTCGATACTTTGGTTTTACTTGCTAGTGCTACGATAGGATTTCGTTCTATTGCGAACACTTTTTGGTGAAACACCAATCATCGATGGGCGAATTGTCACGACATTGTAGAATGAAGTATAAGACGAGAAGGTTGGCGGCCTTCACGTATTGCTCGGGCGTGCCTAGCGGACTTTCAATATGACTTTCCAAGAAGTCATCCCTCAATCTGTTCGCTTGATCTTCTTCTTCGAGCTTCCGTACTTCGTGTGGTATAGGCTCGACAACGGCATAATATGATTTCCACTGTAGGGGTTGAAAGCGGAAGGCCCGAAGTTTAATCTGGTCACAATGGCCCACTCTCGAGGGCCGCAGATTATTTCACGCCCCCCAATCGAAAACCACCTCACGTGCTCCGGGATCGACGAATCTTTCAACTCTCGGGCTAGTAACTCGTGCACGGCATTGATTGCCACATCTCTCCTCTTGAGCTCCATGATGTAACGGAAGGGGCCTTCTAGAAATCGACCGAGGAGCGGTTGTCCCCCGACTTTGATCAAAACATCGGGGATATCTTGAAGAATTTTATCCCGTGTGTATAGGAGTACTTTGCCGGCATATCCTTGCATTCGAGGTCTCATCCACTGAAACCTAGGCTGAAAATAATACAAACAAAACATATTAGTATAGTTATAACAAAAAAAATGAAAAACAGATATATATATATATATATATATATATATATATATATATATATATATAAAAAAAAGGCACGGTTGAAATGGGAATTCAACCGTGCCACACGGTTGAATTCCCAATTCAACCGTGCCTGGTCAACGATTTTGAATAGTCAACGTGAAGGCACGGTTGACTTCAAAATTCGACCGTGTTCACACTGTCGAATTTTGAAATCAACCGTGCCAATTAGAACAGTCGACACTTTTGCTATTTTTCCTCAGATTATCCATACTAATTCATCATTTACAAACCCTAAACCCTAAACTTTGCCATTAATGGTGTTTAAACTAAATCCTAAACCAAAAAATAAACTAATCGAACGAGAAAGAGAGAAGAAAATTTCAGATTTTCGGTTAAAAACTTACCGGCGGCGGAGGCATCGGCCGTTCTTCGTTGTCGGAATGCAAGTCTGACATCGTCTCCGGTGATGGCGGCGGCGGCGGCAGAGTAACGTACGTTGCGGCGGAGGCGGCGACGGTGTGGAGGCGACGGCGACGGCGATTGAAAATTTTGGGGTTTCTTCTTTTTTGCAATAACGTCGAGAGAGAGAAGGAGAGGGAGAGGGTGGTGGTTGGATAATTTAATTGTGTATTAATGGCCCACAAAATCTAATTTTTTGTTTTTTTCTAAATATTCCTTTCTTTTTTTTTTTTTTAAAGTTTGTCAATATGATGACATGGACACACTTTTGAGGGCAAATATGTCTTTTTACCCAAAAGTGGCTATAAAGCTCACACTTTTAAACTTGTGGCTAAATAAGTTATAGTCAAAGTGGCTATTTTTATACATTGAGACAAAAATTAATCATTTAGTATGTATTACTCCTATATGTCAACTCTTTTCTATTTTAGCACTAAGGGTTGAAACTTTGCTAGAATCGAAGAGGAGATCAAGTGTCGATTTTAGTGTTGAAATGTGATTAGAGGTGATGCACCGTCGAACAATTGTAATTTCATTTCTTTCCTTCGAGCACCTTTATATCTCCTTCTTGTCTCTTGTTTCTGAGGTATCTCGGGTACATGAATTTCTCATTCTTTAATAAAAATTCTCTTTTTCTACCAAAAACAATAGAAAAAAAAAAAAATACAATTAATAGTTATATATCCAATATATTTTTGGTTCCATCTTTTTACCAATAAGCAAAAGAAAGGAAGTATATATAACAAACAATGATTACTCAATGTCATGTATGAATTATATTTCTTTAATTTAGTTTTTCCAATGGAACACCCATTTTATTACTATATATTTTTATAAATCTCTGATTATAAAAGGGATTTGACTTAAAGTGCAGGCTTTAATTAATTTGGGAGGTAAGGCCCTCAAGGGAAAAATAGATTAAAAAAAAAGTTGGTAGGTGTATAGTGACATACACTTGGTTTGTAGTGGACCTACAAAAAATTGTTGAAGTGAAGTAGTAAGATTTGGCAGTTTATTCGGAATGAATAATTGGATTCCAGAACAAAATGTGTACAACATCCCATTGCTTTAAAATATATACAAAGTGGAATTTTAGAAGAGTAGATCTGAAGCCCACTAACATAAGTCTAAACACCGTACTCTTTCTGTTCCCTAAATTTTACACCAATTTGACTAGTATAGTTTTAACATAAATTGTATTTCTTCCGTCTCACATAAATTGTTCATAAAGAAAATGACACAAATATCAATGTTGTAAGAGAGAAAAGAATTTAAATGTATATTAGTTGTGAGATAGAACTTTTCCATTTTATTTAGATAAATGGACAATTTATATAATACACTCCAATAAAAACTATAATCATGACAAATAGAGTGAGATACAAGGAGTAGTTGACTTAATTTATTTATCGTGAGTAAAGATTGAATCTCACATAATTGTGGAAGTTGGGTCAACGGATGGTAAAGTTGGTAAATATATAGCGTATTAAGGGTTCGTTTGGTACGAATCTATACAAAATCCGTATTAATAATCTCAAGATAAAATAATATGTAGCAATGAGATAAACTTTATAAAAAACACTAATATTGTGTTTGGTAAGATAATATAAAATCTTATACTAATATTAATATTGCGTTTGATATAGTATGCTAAAATTTATGATGGATACAAAGAGAAGGAGATATTCTTATATGAGTTTAATACTAGGGGTAGTAGTTATTATTAGTGTCGACGAATACAACCCCATACTATAAATTAGTATGGGGTTTATATATAGCCTATCAAACACCCCTAATAGTATAAATGATATTATTATTATGGTGTTATTATACTACAATTATAATTAGCTTTGCATTTTCATTTTGTTCCTACTAGCCTAGCTATATACTGCTTTTTTAACATGTAAATCACTATTCATGCGACCTATGTGTGTTCATTTGAGGTGACAAACAAATAAAATTTGCGCGTGTGCCGCTTATAATGAGTTTACAGTATATTACTCCCCACGTCATACTTAGTTAGTCACATTTACTCTTGGTATAACAAAAAGAGAAAAGAAATTAGAGGTTTAAAAAACGTGTTTTCTCTGTGTTAATTTATTTCCTTTATAGAAAATAAAAGGGTTAATGTCATTTCAATACATGAACTTTGGGTGGTTTTCGTTTTTTCCCATGAACTTTCAATTTTGTCATAAAAATACACAAACTTTCAAATTGTTGCAATTTTCCCATGAAAATCAATTTCCCCCAAATTGTATCCTACGTAGACGTGTAATCGGGCCTGGGCCCGCCGGTTTCGAGCCCGGCCCGCCGGGCCGCGGTCCTGAAGTCGGGAGGACCGGGCCCGGACCGGTAGAGGAAGAAGACGGTTCCGGGCCGTGCTTGGGCCCGCCGGTCCCGGGCCGGTTCAAGCCCGGCAGGCTACCCGGGCCGGCCCTAGGCCCGGCAGTCATGCATGCATGGGGTTGGGGGGGTTGGGAGAATTGGGGGGCAAAAACAGGGGAAGCCCTCCCCTGTTTTCATATAGCTACGGCTTTTCCTCAATTTTTTTTTTTTTTTTTTTTTTTTTTTTTTTTTTTTTTTTTTTTTTTCTTGCTTGTAAAAATTTGTAATTATAATTTTTATTATTCTAATAATCTTATAAATAGAAAATGTTAACTTTTATATTTAAATTTTGAGTTTTTTTTTTTAATTTTTCTAAAGTTAAATGAATTCATTGAATTGTAGTAGAATTTTGAGTAATTCACTAACTTTACTTAGAATTTTTCATTGATAATTTAGAACAAATAACTTAACTTTAATTTAAGAAATTTGACACTACAATAAGTAGATGTTGAGTTGTTGACATTGAAATAAAAAATAAATTTTATTAAGGGACTTGAGCTCAATTTATTTAAAAAATTGAGTTGCCTACATATCCTCTAAGAGGAATCAAAGTCCACGTAGTTCGATTACATTGGAATGATTTCTACTCTCTACCGGATCCGGATTTACCACGATCCGATTCCGTGAAGGCTTCCGTGTCGCTCTCATTTCGATCATCCCACTCCGGTTCTTGAGTTCTAGTGTCGGCCCTACACCAATCATCTAGCAACATTGTAGCTTCAATGTTTTCCGCCTTCATGGTTGATCTTCTTTGATCTAGCATGAGTCCTCCCGTGCTAAAGGCTTGTTCAACGGACACGGTAGATGCCGGGACGGCGAATAACTCCTTCGCCATGATAGAGAGTATGGGACGGTAGATGCCGGGACGGCGAATAACTCCGGGACGGTAGATGCCATAGCCTCCCCCTTCGATCCATTTGAAGGAAGATGAGCATTAGTTGCAATACGCCACGTATCTCTTTCGCGGATCGGGATAGGGAGCAAGACCTTCGGCAAGAACGACCTCCACTTTTTTAAAGTGTTTGAGGAAGATGTGGGACGAGGCCGTCTTCGGAGGCGGAGGAGGCATGACTTCGTCGTCGCCTTCGTCGTTGCCCTCGTCGTTGCCCTCGTCGTCGCCTTCATCATCATCGACGTCTTTGGTGGAGCCTTGGTATTCGTAATTGTGCTCCTCCATTTCATGAACCATCGCATAAAATCTCGAATCCTCTTCTTGTTGAAGACGCTCGGCCATTAGCCTATCAATCTCCTCCGCCATTGCCGCCCTTTCCGCCTTGGACCTTGATTTCGCTTTCGGTCGAGATTCACCTTCGCTTTGAGTGGCAATGGCCTTACCCTTACCCTTACCCAACATTCTTGACAACTTATCCATTGGGAAAGTGAGTGTAAGTAAGTAAGAGTGTATGTAAGTGTAAGCTTGAAAGATAGAGAGATTGAGACAAGAGCTTGAGTTGAGAGTTGAGAGTAAGTAGTGTAGAATGTAGATAGAGAGATTGAGAGAGATTGAGAGAGATTGAGAGTAATTTGGGTGAATTATGTTGTATAAGAGTGTAGTATATATAGTTGAGAGTGTATAGGGGTGGTTTTGGGGCTTGAATGGGTGGGGTGGGGTGGTCCAACGGCTAGGAGGTGGTGTGGAGCCAAAAAAACGGCTAGGAGGTGGGGTTGGGCCCGGCGGTCCTCGCTAGGCCCGGCGGTCCCGGCCCGCCGGTTAACCGCCTGGCTACGGTTCGAGGGGAAGGAGCCCGAGCCCGGTACGGCGTATTGACAGTCCCGGTCAGGTCCAGGCCCGTTGACCGGCGGTCCGGGCTAAGCCCGTTGACTTCCGGGCCGGTTCCGGGCCCGAACCGGCAGGCCTCCGAGCCCATGCACGTCTAATCCTACGTGGCAACCGGAAAGATTACGTGGCACTGATCGACGGTAAAATATACAACGTCGTTTTGAAACTGCCAAAAATGGTGTCATTTAAATAAATAAACTTTGGTTGTTCTTCATTTTTTCCCACGAACTGTAAACTTTGTCACAAAAAATACACGAACTTTCGATTTAATGCAATTTTTCCATGAAAGTCAATTTTCCCCAAATTGTGTCCTACGTAGCAACCGTTTATAATTATGTGACATTGATCGACAGTAAAATACACGTCGTTTTGAAACTGCCAAAAACATCTTTTGACATCAATTTATGGTTTCCAATTAATAAAATAATTGCAGTGGCTTCGTCGTTCATTTTTCTTTATTCTTTCTTCTTCATACCTTATTCTTCCGGTTCGTCGTTCCTCTTCTTTCATCCTCATTTGGCAATGACATCCTCATCAATTCGTCCAAGCGCTCGAGAGTAAGATTCACCCCAAATTGTGAGAATGACTTGTCTTGTGATATTCTTACGGCGCGTACGGCAGCAAACCTTGGATGTCGCTTCTTAAGCTGCCCAATGATCAATACGACGTCGTTTTTAATATTTTCACCACGTGATTGCTTACACAACGCCAAATCAGTCCATTAAGGCTACGTCATTTAAATTAATTGACAACAAGGATTCAAATTGATCGGAATTTACATTCACGAGGATATTGCAACGAATTGAAAGTTCTTGTATTTTTGTGACAAAGTTGAAAGTTCATGAGAAAAAAGAAAACCACCCAAAGTTCATGTATTTAAATGATAATAACCCTTAATATTTTCGACACATCATTGCCTACTCAGCGCCAAATCAGCCCATTAAGGCCACACGTCATGCAAATTAATTGACAACTAGGATTCAATTTGACCGGAATTGACTTTCATGGGAAAATTGCAACGATTTGAAAGTTCGTGTATGCTTCGACTTTCTTGCTGGCATGGAATGAGCCCAATCCCTTCTTCTTCTTCTTCTTCTTCTTCTTCTTCTTCTTCTTCTTCTTCTTCTTCTTCTTCTTCTTCTTCTTTCTTTTTTTTTTTTTTTAAGATTTATTATTCTGAATTTTGTTGAAAATTGATTATTCAGAATATATGTTTAGCAAAGTACAATAACGGAGAATGAATTTGCAGGAGAATACATATTTTTTCATATTTCTTTGTGTTCTTGAAGATCGCCGGGATTGATATTATGCATGAGAATACCCGATATTTTTGTCTATATTATGTTTCTTGCAATCATATATCGACGTTTGTTTATCAATGGTGCACTTTTATTTGTTGAAGCTGTAACGGTTGAAGGAGGGAGATATTATTTGTTGGAGATCTAATTATTGAGAGGATCGTATTTGAAATTAGAGTAATTGAAGATTTTTTTTGATTTCCCACATCAAGAGAAGATTTCTCCCATTAATATGGAGTATACACGTCAATAGTTTCAGATTTTAATAAGATTATAATTTTCTAATTGGATTGTTTCGATTTGTAATTTTCTCCCATTAAGATATTCTAATCGGATTGTAATTTTTAGTTGTAATATGGAATAGTTTCGGTTGATTGTTTTGTACCTTTTTGTAAAATTTTGTATAATGCATATTATGTCGATTTTGTTGCATTTACGACTCAGTCTGATGCATTTCCGTTTCATTTTCATACTTGGCTTCAGTTTGTCATGTTAGGGTTTAGTATCCATACGGGTCAGGGTTTAATTTTCCCTAAGTTAGGGTATAGCTTGCCCAAATAGGGTTTAGTTTCCCCTATGGGTTAGGGTTTATCATTCACTACAAGTTAGGGTTTAGATTTCCTTACTGGGTTAGGGTTTAGCTCCATGGTTTCGGATTGTAATCTGATTGTATTTTCTAATTGAATTGTTTCGTTTTGTAATTTTATCCCATTAAGATATTCTAATCGAATTGTAAGTTTTAGTTGTAATCTGGAATAGATTCGGTTGATTGTTTTGGATCTTTAGTAAAATTTTGTACGTTATGTGTGTATATTAATTAAGTATAATGCATATTATGTCGATTTTGTTGCATTTATGACTCAGTCTGATGTATTTTCGTTTCATTTTCATACTTGGCTTCAGTTTGTCATGTTAGGGTTTAATTAGTATCCATAAGAGTTAGAGTTTAATTTCCCCTACAAGTTAGGGTATAGCTTGCCCAAATAGAGTTTAGTTTCCCCTATGGATTAGGGTTTATCATTCACTACAAGTTAGGTTTAGCTTTTTTTACTGGGTTAGGGTTTAGATTTTTTTACTATGTTAGGGTTTAGCTTACGTACTGAGTTTAGTTCCAAGAATATGCAACAACATTATATATTTTGTACAACAAAAATACGTATGCAGACCCAAAAATTAAATTATGTAAACGAAAAGAAGATGTGTTAATATGCAACAACTCGTGATCTGTTATGCACCCAAACTATTTGAATGTATAAGAATTGTTGAGTAATCACAAACAACTCATTGTAATTCAAATTGAATATCAATGCATATTCTAGTCATTTTGATGCATTTTCGATTGTTATGAAATTTATCAAAATTTGAACTCAAATCTCATTCAAATCGGATGGGACCACTCAGAAACATGTTCTACACTTCAAGAAGTTTCCAACGGTAGGTCGCGCATCTAAATCCGATTGACGATGAGGCCGGAATTGCATCTGGAAGTTTACGTCGCCTGAAGTCGCGATTTTCATACTATTCCGACTTCTTCAGCGAATATATCCTTCGTTTCTCCACCAAAACGAGCGATCCACCCATGAATCTATTCGTCTCTTCGAGTAGAATAAAACCCTGTTGTCCATTTTACGATTGTCATTAAGATCTGGCCGGAAATTGCATTGTCGCAAGAGAAGTGGAGTAGTGTAGGTTGTTATGGAAAATTCCTATTATTATGGAATCAGATTTTGTTTCTTTTTTTGATTAATATTCTGGACGAATTTGTCCTTAATAACACAATATTTTATTTTTTTTAATGCATTATTTCATTTAATCCCAGCCATTGGATCCTTAAAATCAATGGATATGGTGAGTTTCTAAGTTTCACTTTAAGATTTAGTTTCCACCATAGTGTTACCATATTATATATATATATATATATATATATATATATAGGATGGATCATATAGAAATAAGTCATGGTGTGAGAAATAGGAATAGATCTAAACCATTGATCTGTGGTTGTAATTGATTTAAGCATGATTATAAGGTACCATAAGCATGACTAGGTTTAAGCATGAATTTTGTACATTAAAAAGCATAATGGTGCTGTAAGCATAAATACATACTGATTTAAGCATGATTTTGTATAGCTTTAATCATCTTTCGCAGACAGACATAACACTTATTATGAGTACTATTAATTAGAAAAATAACCTATTGCTACATTAATATATAAGTTACTTCATAAAATGTCATTGTGAATTATCTAATAATGCAAATAGCTAACCGCTACAATCATGTTATATATTTAAATAAAATATGTAACATGACATCCGTTGATTTTGAAAAATGAACAATTTCGATTGGTTCCTAATTTTCAGAAACAAAATTAGTTCAAACACATAGAGAGAGCATAGAGAGTACGTAGTAACGACCAACCGTAATCATTTTCCTCTCTCTCATCACTTTTATATGGCATGGTTGAAATAGAAGGTGTAAACCAATGTATATTACCCTCCACTTAAAGTAAGCAAGAGTCCTTTCATAAAAATTTGCACCTTGTTTAGTTGTTTTCTTCCAAGTATTTTAAATCTATTCTACAAAGATTTGGTCAGTCATTTAGATCCAATAGTACTCGACAATGCTGACTAGGACTAGTTATGCATGTATTTTTCACTTTCACTAAAGTTGCATTCTCTTTGATGTGAAAGAAAATGAGAGAAAAGAGATAATTAACCTTAAATTTCGCATTTTTGTCACCTTTTATCAATGAAGAAGAATTTCCTCTCCATTGGTGAGATGATATTTTCTCTCCATTTGTATTGCAAATGAAGGGGAAAAAAGACCATATGTAAAAAAAATAAAATTGTAAGAAATAAGGAAGATTTAAAGGGTAATTTTTATTATTATTATTATTATTATTATTATTATTATTATTATTATTATTATTATTATTTTTTTTTTTTTTTTTTTTTTTTTTTTTTTTTTTCGTATCAAAGATAACGCAACCTAAGTACTTTCATGAATTCAAGTTACTACATATATAGGTATTATTGACTATAAGCTAAAATATTATACTATTACTGCTAAGAAAATCTAACATATTACATATTCCCTCCACACACAATACTCATATTTTTAATTCTCTTTTTATTGTTCATTAAAAAAATTATGTTTGTCCAATTTTAGATGGGGATGTCATATCTATTACCTTATCACATTACGGTCTATCAAATTACATCGATACTTATTTTAGTTCGATATCCACTCATTGTGACTCAACAATCACTTTAACATTCAATTATTATTAAAATTAAAACTTGTGTTGACAAATTTATAGCATAAATATAATAAACAGAGGAATAATAAATTTAAATACTACATAATTTAGTCAGGATGCACATCTAGAGGTGCCCAAAGAAATCTAAAACGACATTTTGGAATCGAAACTGTGCAACTCTAGTGGCGGGCTTGGTATAGGTCACGGACTCACGGTACGCTTAAGCCCACCCAATTTTTATTTATTTTTTATACTTATATTATCAATTTTTGTCAAATAATTTTATCGTAAACCTTAACTATGAGGAAAAATGAGCAAGTATCGCCTCGTCCTTACCACTAGCCCGATCGAGCCAGTATCCCGTTTGAAATTCCTAGTTTCACTACTGTGCATAAACCTACGGTTCCAGTTTCGGTTCTGGTTCTGGACCATAGGCCACCTCTCGGTTCAATTTCGGTCGATTGCAAGAACCGTGGCCACCTCATAATGCATGACATCATAGTAATTGCCTTTGTAAGTATTACATGAAATTTTTAATTAGTATTGACGTAAAATTTTGCATAGGCCCTCCACCTAGCTAGCTCGCTATCTTGACTATCACAAGTTAATTAGTTCATTTATTCAACCTTGCTGCACGTTTAGTAATAATTTAATCTGTTTGATTGACATTTCAAAGTAGATCTCTTCTATGAAAATTGATAATGTGATAGTGATAACCTACAATGTTCATGTGTATTGTTCACATTCGATGAATAGTAAAATGAATTATTGAGTAGAATTTAAACAAAACATTAAATATATGTAAAATCGATAATTTAATGGTTTAAGAAGGTTGTCGTATACATCTTCGATACCTCAATCAATTAAAAGAATGGAAATCGATCCACAAATGAGAGCTAAATAATGAAGTTGTTGATCTTCCTCCTATGCTTCTTTCTCTCATCAATTGTCTAATATATTGTACCGAGCATAACTTGGTAGGCAAAACATTTCCTTTCGAGTCTCCACGAAGGAGGAATGAAGAATCATCATTGATCCCCACGTCATAACGAACAATTAATTGCACATTCACCTGTATGAATACATATAGGATTCTGAATTAATAATAGCGAATATTTATAATCTAATTATGGGGAAGTTGAGATCCATTTGAATAATCAATAATTGCAGTGATTGTACAATACTTTTATAACGAAAATTTGTCCCTTTTGCGTTTTTCTCAACAAAACTAGGCTTAGAGTTGGATAGAAATTTTCGATCGGAAATTTCATTCATTTGGGCCAGGCCCAATAAGTTAATATCCATGGACTTCAATATATTGAGTATTACCCACCTCATGCAATGCAATAACTCATATTTGTTGTAAAGTAAATAAACATCCACCATCATACAAATCCGATAATAGTAGAAGAAGAAAGAGAGAAGAAGAAGATGTCAGAGAGAAAGAATGGAGCCGCAAAGAAAAACGGCGGTATTCTCATTAATCTCGTATTGTATGTATTATAACTAGAGGGAGGAGACTGGAAAGAGGAGACAGGTGAGAGGAAAAAAAAAAATAGAGCCGAGAGAGAGAGTCGATTTTAGAGAGAGGTGAGAGAGAGAAAGAGAAATTATGAGTTAAGATAGGTGTAAAATGAAGATAGGTGGACATGAAAGGATATTATGTGGAAATCATAAAATATAGTAGGGGTAATTTGGTAAAAATACTACTCCCTCCGTCCCATGGCATTAGTCCCATTTGGATATGGCACAGTAACCAAGACAAGCAGAGATAAAGAGGTTTTAAAAGATGTTTTTGTCTGTTAAATTATTTCCTTTTAAGGAAAAGACTAATAAATGGGACAGACAAAAAAGGAAAGTGAGACTAATGCCACGGGACAGAGGGAGTATTACTTATGAAAATAAGCAAAAATAAGATGGTGTAGTGGAACTTATTTTTTCTAATGCTTATAAGCTGTTACAACATTTTTTCAGCTTATAAGCTGTTGGACAACTTATTTTGCCAAATACTCTTCCATAACTTATAAGCTCTTCAACAACTTATAAGCAACTTAAAGTAGCTTATAAGCTTAGCCAAACACCCCCTTAATCTTAACAACTAAAATGAGGCTGCTACTTTTTAATTTTTGATTCTTATAAGGGCATTTTAGGAAGCCATGATTTGAGGAAATCCCACGAAATCCGATAATTAAAGAATTAACGCCCATATTCTCTCCAAATATATAACACGATATTATTTTCCAAAATTATATGTTTTAAACGTCTCTTTTAATACAATTCCAATGTCCTTTATATATATATATATATATATATATATATATATATATATATATATATTCCTACATTATTATTATTATTATTATTATTATTATTATTATTATTATTATTATTATTATTATTATTATTATTATTATTATTTATTTATTTATTATTATTTATTTTTTTTGCCTTTTAGAAAGTTGCGTTTCTTAAATTTACGGAATGGCGAGAACCAGAGGAGGCAGTTCAAAAACTCGTAATGGTAATTTAATAACTATACTTTCATTTGTAATACAAATCGTCATGTCTAGTTCTTATACGTCCATGTTGGTCCCGAAATGACAAGTAGGAACACACGTAGAGGAGGGGGGGAATACGTGTGTTAGAAGTTTTTCAACTTCTTTTTAAAACTTGCCTCAGTGTAAGCAAAGTGAGCCGCTTAAAACTTAAGACCAAAGCCAAAGCTTGATCTACAATTAAGCTTTCTAGAGACCTAAGCGTGAGCTCGATCTCTAGAGTTGCTAGCTTGCTTGAATGCGGAATTAAGTGGGCTAGTCTTTCTTAAGTATTTAAAATCTCAGATTAAGTTTGTTTACGTGCAAATGCAGAGTATGATAATCAAAGCGAGTAAATAATAATTGAAAGAGTAAGGGATAGAGAGTTACTGCACACGGTGATTTATAGTGGTTCGGAGATAAAGCTCCTATGTCCACTTTATTCCACACTGGAACAGTTTCTCTTCACTTAAGAAACTTCAGAGATTACGGGTTCTCCGAAAACCTAAGTAAAGATCGAGCTTCGCACAATTGATGAAGGTGCAAACTTGGATCCCTACAACACAACAACCATTCGATCGAGGTTTTCGCAATCGATGAAAGCTAGTCATTGGATCTTACAACAACCTTACAATACAAACAACACTAACACACTTGACTAGACAAAGACAAGGGTTTTGGGTTGGGTTTGTGAACACACACACTCTAAGTGAAGAATCCTTTACAATGAAGTGTAAAGGCTATGATTTTTCTTCTAAGCTTTGGATATGTATGAGAGCCTAGAATCTAGAGTGTTAGAAAAAGGTTGCTGTTTCACTAAAAAGTGTTCGCAATAGAACGAAATCCTATCGTAGCACTAGCAAGTAAAACCTAAGTATCGAATCTCAAGGAAAACTTAACAGGGCAATCAATTATGTAGTAAAAACCTAATCTAGCCTAAAACTAAGAAAGCAAGTAAAAAGAATTGTTGGGTTTTTATTTTAAATCCTAGGCAAGAAAATAAATAAAAGCAATAAATAAAAGCAAGTAAATAACTAATCTAGAACTCAAGAAATAAATCTAAGTATTAATCTAAAAGAAAGCAATAAATCTACCTAGGCAAGAATCGAAAAGAAAGCAATAAAGGAAGCATAAAAGAAAGCATAAATTACCTTAGGCATAATAAATGAAATCTGGAAATTTAAAAGAAAATAAATCTAACTTGAAAGCTTTGAAAAACTAGAGAATCGAAACTAGAAAAACGAATCTAAACTTTAAACTAGAAATCGAAAGAACGAAATTAAAACTAAGCAAATTAAACGAAGCAATTAAGAGAACGAATCTAAAACTAAAGCAAAGCAATTAAAGCAAATAAACGAAAGCAATAAAAGAACTTACGAGAATTAAATGAAGACGAAGAACGCGAATTAAATAAAGAAGTCTTGAATTAAACGAACTAAGAATCCGGATCCGAACAAACTAAAGCTAATCTAGAGAATTTTAGTGCTGAAAAATAAAGCTAACTAATGCTAAAAACTGATAAAGGATGTCTAAGATGTTACAAAATTCGTCCAAGGCACTAATATATATACTAGGAAGAAAACCTAATTAAATAAGGAAACACAGCTGGACGCCGACATCTGGACGATCGTCCAGATGTTGAAGGAAATCTGGCCGGTCGGCCAGATCAGAAACTGCTAAACACACACATAAGTACTTGGCCGGTCGTCCAGATTGTGAAGGAAATCTGGACGGTCGTCCAGATCAGGTACTGGCACGTTCGCGCGCGACTCTCTTGTTTCGGCCGTATCTTCCTCATTCGAACTCCGAATTGACCTCCGTTTTCCCCTATGTGCTCCTATCGAACCCCTCTTCGATATAATGCTTTCATTACATCCAAAATGAATCTTCAATAAAATCATGAGAGATTAGAACTCGAGGTCAATGATTGCTCAACAACCTTTCTTCTCGTTTTCTTCTCGTTTCCGCCCTTTTCATCCTACAAGTACCAAAAACTCCAAACAAACGAATCATAGCCAAAAGACACACTAAAAGACACGAAACACAATGAAAACGAACACGAAAACACAACGAAAAACCTAACAACTAAACACCAATCAAAATCCCCCACACTTAGACCTTTGCTTGTCCTCAAGCAAAACAAAATAAACAATAGACTCAAGTATTGTGAACTATATAGGCCTCAAAACTTTTCAAAAACAAATTCTCATGATCATGATCAAAACTATGCACACAACCTTAGCATCAATCAACACAATCTACTCAACTAATTCAAAATATGCTAATCCATCAAAGAACACTCTCCAACATGTGAGATTTTATATATGAAAGTGAACACTCAACTCTCTCAAAGAAAAGATGTATAAGATAATACACATCATAGGGTTCACTCAATATTAATGCAATGCAACATGTTTACCATAGGCTTGCCTTCAATCTCAACATCTCCACCTAATGTAATACTTACAAATTAGGATCAAAAAGGTCTTTGTTTCACTAAAAAGTGTTTGCAATAGAACAAAATCCTATCGTAGCACTAGTAAGTAAAAACCTAAGTCGAATCTCAAGGAAAACTTAACAGGGCAAATAATTGTGTAGTAAAAACAACCTAAACTAAGAAAGCAAGTAAATAGAATATTTGGGTTTTTGGTTTTAAATCCTAGGCAAGAAAATAAATCAAAGCAATAAATCTAATCTAGAAAGCTGGAAATTAATCTAAGAATTAAACTAAAGAAAACAATAAATCTACCTAGGCAAGAATCGAAAGGAAAGCAATAAAGAAAGCAACGAAAGAAAAGAAAACGAATCTAGACATAATTAAACTAAATCTGAAAATCTGGAAATTAAATAAATAAATCTAACTCTAAGAACTTTGAAAACGAGAGAATTGAAAACGAAAGAAAAACGAATCTAAACTAGACTTTGGAAATCGAACGAATGAAATTAAACTAAAGAAATTAAACGAGGCAATAAAGAAATCGAATCTAAAACTAAAGCAAGTAATTAAAGCAATTAAACGAAAACAATAAAATAACTTACGAAAATAACGAAGAACGAAGAACTTGAATTAAACTGCAATGAACTACGAATCCGGATTCGAACTAAAGAAAGCAATAAAAACTAAAGCTAGAGTATTTAGAACTGAAAAACTAAGGTAAAAGCTTGTCATAATTCGTGCCCTAATGGCATATATATACTAAGGTAAGAGTTTGATCCAAACTAGGAAACAATAAGAAAAACACGCCACATGGAGCGAGCGCTCCAAAGGGAAGGAGCGGGCGCTCCATATCGGCTGCGCAAAATCTGCTTGAATTTATGAACTGGAGCGGGCGCTCCATCCTCCTGGAGCGGGCGCTCCGACGAGGCCATGCAAATCCTTCTCGAATACTGTTCATGGAGCGGGCGCTCCACACCTTTGGAGCGAGCGCTCCATCTGCTCCGCGCTGAATATCCAGTTTTTGCACTCCTTTTTCTTCCTTTTCTCCTTCTTTCGGCTCCCATGATCCCTAACAAGTAAAATACTCGAAACACCCAAATCATAGCTATAAAGACACAAAACGACTCCAAAACGACACAAAAACAAATAATAAATAATGACTAAAACCTAACCAAAATGACACCAAACAACTCCCCCACACTTAGACCTTTGCTTGTCCTCAAGCAAAATAATCATATAACTTAGACTCAATTCAAATAATCCAAATCATAGAACATTTAATCATCGGAATCGACAAACTCAAACAAGGTCACTTTAATCCCAAGTTACGAACAATAATCATCAACAAACTATGCGGCTTATAAATCAATCCAAGTAAGAGGAAAAGCAATGATATCACACATCTCACAATAATCTAGATCACCACAACTTAGACGGCTAGCCTACTTCCCCTTTTTATTCAACAAATAAGCAACTCTTTTTTTTTTACATGTGAACGTTTATGGCACATAATTCACTAGGTTTAATCATCGATGGGTCACATCGAGCCTCCTAGTGCGGTTTCCCGTACCCATTGTCAAGAGGGGTAGAATGCCTACGAACACTTATTCTAATATACACGAGTATCATTTAGGACAATGTTCATGAAATGTGATCATTCGAGGGTCTCTCGAAGCCTTTTCATGTGGTTTCCCATGCTCATTACTCTAGTATTTTTATAAGTTACAAGCAAGAGGAGCAGAAATCCTATCAACTCTTTATTCACATAAACACAACTATTTTTTTTTTCTTTTCTCTTTTTTTTTTTTTAATGGGAAAGTAAACTAGCAATCCAAATTACAACAATCTAGACTAATCACTCAACCAAAAATCATAAATCATTTTCCTCAAACTCACATCAATTCATGCCCCACAATTCATCGAATCATAATATATCACAACTCAAGATTAAACCAACCTAATTTATGCTCAAATCAATTCCAACAACTAAATACTCCATCATCAAATCATTCAAATTAATCCTAAATTACATGCTTACATGCTTGAACACAAACAAATTTCTAAGTGGGGAAAATAAACAAAGACACAAAAACAAACAAGACACGAAAACACAAACATCAACTAACATGTCAAAAGTGATAATTATTCACCCCCCCCCCCCCCCCCCCACACTTAAAATCATGCAATGTCCCATTGCAAGAAAATAAATAGAAAGAGAGGAGAAAACTTATCGCTTTTGACGACCAAAATTGGCACAAAAATCGGAACCGTTATCGATCCCAAGAATCGCAACCTACAAAACAAACCAAAGACAAAAATACCAAACAAGCATAATATCATCTAAAATAACAAAAACACGACAAATAAAAATAAAGAAAAACAAATAGCTATCAAGGGTGAAAGTTTCGAGGATCATTTGGATCATTAGGATCCCAAGGTGCCTGAGAAGAAGAAGAAGTAGGGTGAAAATCGGTATACCTCGAAAGATGGCGCTCAATATCGTAGACCCGATTCTCGACCCCTTGAACTCTCGTCCCCATGTTTTGCATTTGAAGTCCCAAGTTCTCCATATTCGTCGTCATCGACTGAAATAGAACGGCATGGGAATCCAATCTCTCAAACAACCCGGTCTGAAATGTGTTGAACCCTTCTTGATAAGTCCGAAAATAAGCTGGGGGTTCCTCGGGTTGTGCAGCTCCGACTCCTTCATCCATTTGAATTTCCTCGTGTTCGGCCGGTGCTCCATGGATGGCAATGTAGTTTCTGACCGAACCCCGTAGATGCCATGGCTTGAACTGAGTAGGGGAAGATAAGTAAGAGCCATTGATAAGCTCAGCTGGGGTGATCTCCCGACTCGGAACGAGAGACATCGGAGGACTGGGATAAAAGGGAACCGCCATATAACGAGCTATCCCCGTAGCTATCTGAGAGAGGGCGGGATGTGCATTGTGCCTCGACTGGTTGCCAATGATCTGGTTCCAAATGAAATGGGAGATGCTAACCTGCACATGATTCTTAGCAGCCCACAACAGGTAACACTCCGGGCCACTAACTTTGCTCCCTTCTATTTTTCCTGTTACATTGAATGCTAGGAAACGATGCAACAGTAATAGAGAATTATCACGAATAAACATAGAAGGGGCACCCTTTTGTACCCAGTTATCACAACCAGTCAACTCTTTCCAAGCAGCAAAATAATTGAAATCATGAGGCACAAATTGAGAAGCATCATCAGAATTGAAAACCAAAAATCTCATGCATGCGATAGCAAGACACTTCACAAAAAATTCCACCCAAATTGCAAAGAAAAGCAGTCTCCTCCTCTTGACCCTCATCAGTATTTTCCCCTAATCTAGCAGTACACAACATCTCCAAGCACAATATATCATGCCCCTCCCATTGGTTATTAAAATACTGAGTTAAGCCTAGGACCTCTAAATATTGAGCAAGTGAATCCCCTAGGCGCAATTCCTCAATAAACATAGGCGAATAATGACGAGGGGGCAACAATTCCATATCTTTGAGATGAAGGTACCGATTTGTTACCTCATACCCATCATCGGTATCGAAGGGAACACGAAAGGTGACACCGTATTCTCCCGGTGTAATCCCTCCAACTGGACGAGCTGACATCCGGGCAGAGAATGGAAGACTAGATGATGCCGCTCCAACAACCGGGGCTGCTCTCTTTCGTCTCGACATTTTAGCACCTGAAATCTAGAGGAAAACGGAAGAGAAACGTAAAACGAACAAAAGGAAGAAATAAAGAAAATTTGAGGGCGCAGGTCAGATGGAGCGGGCGCTCTGGTGGATTGGAGCGGGCGCTCCAATTGGTAAATGGGCGCGGGCGCTCCTGGTTCGTGGAGCGGGCGCTCCGGTCGACTACTGCAGGCAGTGCGGTGGTGCAGAAGGCAGCGGTCGGAGGCGGCGACTCCGGTGGCTAAGGTGACGGCCGGTGGTGGCTAGGGTGACAGGCGTCGGTCGGCGGTGCAGGTGAGGGTGGTGGCCGGCGACAACTCTGGTGGTTATGGTGATTGCGGCGGCGGTGGCCGGAGCTCCGGTGTGGTGGCGTCGGTGGCGAGTGGTGAAGGGTAGAGAGAAATTGGGGGCTAGGGTTTGTGCACAAGAAATAGGAAAAAAAAAATTAGACTGAAAATAGAAAAGAAAAGATAAAAATATACCTGAATTCGGCAAGATGGAGCGGGCGCTCCGTGAGGAGGGAGCGGACGCTCCATACTGGACTCGCTGAAAAAAATTGAATTTCAACATCAGTGGAGCGAGCGCTCCAATTCATGGAGCGGGCGCTCCAAACCTGCTTCGCTCTTCTTTTTTTTTTTTTTTTTTTTTTTTTTTTTTTAATAAATACGTGGGTTGCCTCCCACCAAGCGCTCTTTTAACGTCATTAGCTTGACTTACAAAAATTTAATCAAGACGAAAACGAAGGGGAATCGGGGATAAAAATGGTCTCGATTTTTGAGGCAACGTCTCTCCTTCAATGTATGGCTTCAAGTCTTGACCATTAGCTGAAAATATGCACCCCGACTCTTCATTCTTGATCTCCACAGCTCCATGGGGAAAAACTCGAACCACCGTGTAAGGATCTCCCCACTTGGACTTGAACTTGCCCGGAAAGAGAAGAAGACGAGAATTGCAAAGATGTACCTTCATCCCGGGCTTGAACTCCTCTTGTCATGGGGTCTCTTCACCTTGACCTTGTAAATTGTCGCATTCGATGGAGGTGGCGAGTTTTCCTCATCTGCTTCATCAATCTCCTCTAAATCCCGTAGACGTTGCTCGATATCCTCTTCCTCATCCATACAACTAAAGAACTCGTCATCCTCTTCTTCAATGAGCTCTTCAAGACTTGCTACCCTATTAAAATCCTCACAAATATTTTCCTCAACAAGAAGGTTAGCAAGCTTAACATAAGAACAAGTATGAATAGAGGAAGTAGGAATAGAAGACGAATTTCGAAATACCGAAAATGTCACCGAACCTCCCTTGCCGGCCATGCTCAAAGTTCCGGAGCCAACGTCGATTCGAGTTTGAGTAGTAGCCATGAACGGTCGTCCTAGCAAAAGAAGATGACCTTTCCCACTCCTAGCTCCTCGCCCTACGTCTAGCACAACGAAATCGGCAAGAACTCGAATACCTCCCACAAGTAAAACAACATCTTCCATAATCCCCAAGGGTCGACTCAACGAACCATCGGCTAAATCGATGTAATAATCTGTAGGCTTAAGATCCCTTGAACCCATTCTTTCATAAATCGAATAAGGCATCAAGTTCACCGCTGCCCCCAAATCCAACATTCCCGACACACGATCCCCATTATCCAAACTAACATCTAATGTAAAGCTTCCGGGATCACCTTGTTTCGGTAGAGATGAGAGATGACCGGTCGAGGTAGGAGAGGTGTTAGAACGAATTCGGCTTGCTTCGACGGCGGCCACCGTGTGACTCCCCGTTTGCTTGTCTTCGCCTTGCTTCTTGTTCTTCAATCTGCTCGGGAAAGGGATAGGAGGGACGTAAGGATTGGGTGCCTTGTGAAAATTGGTCTCCTCCTTTTTCTCTTCTGTTTCGGTGGCTGGTAGCGGAACATGGGACGAGAGCGGCCGCTCCAGGGGTGGGAGCGAGCGCTCCATGTGCAACACGCTGGAATTAATATTCTGATGGAGAGGGTGGAGCGGGCGCTCCAAGTGTTGGAGCGGGCGCTCCGTGCAGGGCTCGCTCTGAATTTGCAGGAGTTGGAGCGGGCGCTCCAAGGGTTGGAGCGGGCGCTCCAGTTGAGACTCGCTTTGAACTTGCATGCGTTGGAGCGGGCGCTCCAAGGGTTGGAGCGGGCGCTCCATTTGGGACGCGCTGGAATCTGAAATTTGCTGGACTTGGAGCGGGCGCTCCAAGGTCTGGAGCGGGCGCTCCATATGCTGCGCGCTGGGACTGCTTCTCGACGGGATCCAGCTGCTGCTCGGGTCCCAACGTCCATTAGTTGGGCCCGTTCCTCCTATATCGGGCATGACGACACCATTATCCACCGTTCTTCCATCCCTCAATACCGAAATTGATTGAGCTTGATAAGTTGGCGGATGTTGGGGCGGAATCGGAGGAACATATGGAGGATATTGCACCTCGTTGGCTTGTTGTGGTTGAATCCCTTGGCTCGGAATTCGTCCCGGTTGTTGAATCAAGTGCATTGCCCCTGAAATTTGTCCAATAGCCGTCTCGAGCCTCTTTATGTTTGCATCAAGGGCCGGGAAATGATCCTCATCGACGGGAGACTTTTGTGGAGGGGGTTGAGGACGAGGATTTTGGGGAGGAGGTGGAGGGTATGGCGATGAAGGATAATATGGAGGAGGTGGTGGATAATATGGGTTTGGTGGATATTGATGAGGAGGATAATATGGTGGTGGAGAGGGATAGTATGAATTTTTAGGAGGGTAGGGATAATTATAAGGAGGGGGGCGACGATTTTGAAAATTCGGGTTCGTACCTTGCCCTTGAGGTGGTGGTCCTTGTGGCATGTAACTTTGGGTGGCATAGACCTCGGCTCCTCCTTCGTATGTGAATGCTCCCATATTTTCGCAAACCTCCTTGATATGGCCTAGCTCTCCACAAATATCGCACCGGTCCGGCTTCCTAGTCTCCACTTGAGGTGCCGGTGCGTTCTGCTTCATCTTTAAATCCTCGAGATCTCTCAACATATTGGCCATCTACTTCTTCATGTCGGGGCTCATCGTGACCGCCTTTGCCTCCATCTTCGTTGACCTAGATGACTTCTGTTGGGAACTTGCAGCAAGAGTCTCGAAAATCTTCTTCATGTCATCGGCTGTCTTGACCGCAATATTTCCTCCGGCCGAGCTGTCCACCATGAATTGGCAGGTCTGGTTCAATGCATCGTAGAAGTACTGCCAAATAAGCTCAGGAGCCATCTGATGGTGAGGACATTGTTGAAGTAAGTCCTGAAATCTCTCCCAAGCCTCGTGAAATGGCTCGTCGTGGTCCTGAGAGAAATTCATGATTTGCGACCGCACCTCCTGAGTCTTGCGGCTAGGATAATACTTCAACATAAACTTCTCACACACCTCATTCCAAGTGTGGAGAGATTCGGCTGGGAGCGACAGGTACCATGACTTTGCCCGATCCCTCAGAGTGTAGGGGAAACACTTCATCTTCAGGTTGTCCTCCGTAAGGCCTGATAGTGGAAAAGACTGCACGACGGTGCAGTACTCCCGAATAAACGTAAGTGCATCCTCGTTGGCCAGCCCGTGATAGGAAGGGAGCAACGCCAGGTGGTGAGGTTTCAGCTCGTGATTTCTGACCGCTTCCGTCAGAACAATCGCCGAAGTAGTGGCAGTGAAGGTAGGGCGAGCAAAATCTCCCATATATCGTGCCATCGCTTCGGTCTCAGCAAAAACAACACTCAGCAAACAGGGTTAAATGCACCGAGTGGGAGAAATAAGAAAAACGAATAAACACAAATAAAAATAAAACAAATAAAAATACTACACAATCAAAAGCCTAAAGTTCTCCCCGGCAACGGCGCCAAAATTTGTTTCACTAAAAAGTGTTTGCAATAGAACAAAATCCTATCGTAGCACTAGTAAGTAAAAACCTAAGTCGAATCTCAAGGAAAACTTAACAGGGCAAATAATTGTGTAGTAAAAACAACCTAAACTAAGAAAGCAAGTAAATAGAATATTTGGGTTTTTGGTTTTAAATCCTAGGCAAGAAAATAAATCAAAGCAATAAATCTAATCTAGAAAGCTGGAAATTAATCTAAGAATTAAACTAAAGAAAACAATAAATCTACCTAGGCAAGAATCGAAAGGAAAGCAAAAAAGAAAGCAACGAAAGAAAAGAAAACGAATCTAGACATAATTAAACTAAATCTGAAAATCTGGAAATTAAATAAATAAATCTAACTCTAAGAACTTTGAAAACGAGAGAATTGAAAACGAAAGAAAAACGAATCTAAACTAGACTTTGGAAATCGAACGAATGAAATTAAACTAAAGAAATTAAACGAGGCAATAAAGAAATCGAATCTAAAACTAAAGCAAGTAATTAAAGCAATTAAACGAAAACAATAAAATAACTTACGAAAATAACGAAGAACGAAGAACTTGAATTAAACTGCAATGAACTACGAATCCGGATTCGAACTAAAGAAAGCAATAAAAACTAAAGCTAGAGTATTTAGAACTGAAAAACTAAGGTAAAAGCTTGTCATAATTCGTGCCCTAATGGCATATATATACTAAGGTAAGAGTTTGATCCAAACTAGGAAACAATAAGAAAAACACACCACATGGAGCGAGCGCTCCAAAGGGAAGGAGCGGGCGCTCCATATCGGCTGCGCAAAATCTGCTTGAATTTATGAACTGGAGCGGGCGCTCCATCCTCCTGGAGCGGGCGCTCCGACGAGGCCATGCAAATCCTTCTCGAATACTGTTCATGGAGCGGGCGCTCCACACCTTTGGAGCGAGCGCTCCATCTGCTCCGCGCTGAATATCCAGTTTTTGCACTCCTTTTTCTTCCTTTTCTCCTTCTTTCGGCTCCCATGATCCCTAACAAGTAAAATACTCGAAACACCCAAATCATAGCTATAAAGACACAAAACGACTCCAAAACGACACAAAAACAAATAATAAATAACAACTAAAACCTAACCAAAATGACACCAAACAGTCTTTATATAAGCTTGTAATGTAGGGACATTGGTTAAGGTAGGGAAAGTATAGGCTAAGTGACTCAAATAAATCTAAATCATCAACCTCTTTTCAACTCCAACCAAAGTATGGATTTTTACTCCATCTTCTACAATCCAACATACCAAATACAAACTCAAAGATGCTAAAATATCAACTATATAAAGCAAAGCTAACTATCCCCTTATGCTTATATTCTTATTCTCTCTTTCTTTTCCCTTTTTTTTTCTTTTTTTTTTTCTAGAGCTCCACTAATAAACGTTCTTTCTAATGTTGAAAAAAAAAGGCTCTATTTTTTTTTTCATCTTTATTCTTTTTTTTTTTTTTTTCCCTTTTCTCTTTTTTTTTTTTTTTTTTTTTTCTTAGCTCATAGGGATAGCTAACTACATAAATCAAGCATCTAAAACTCCTTTCTCCTCCTTCTTCACCACAACCAAATTTTTCTATTCAACTCCTTCCATATCACCAACAACAAATACTAAGGATACCCATAACCATCCAAACCTCCTATCATCCGGTTTTACAAAGAACGGCTAATAAAGGCTCAAAAGGGGTAAACAAAGGTTTATGAACAAGGTTAGTGTATAGGGATCATGTGGCTAAAGAAAGATGGCCTAAGATCATCTCCTAGTTCGTAAATATACTAAGGTCTTGATGGAGAAACAAGGCAAGTTCTAGAAACAACGAAGCATGCATGATCACTCAATCAAAGAATAGGCATAAATATGCACAAATAGCTCAATTCTCACGGGTTCAAACTAACTAGTTCCCGACATCATAGCATACTTCAAATTCAATGAATAAAATGCGTCGCTTCGCCAAGGTTCCATGCATAATAAAGATCATGAATTTTTCTCCAAAAATCAACAAAAATTTTCTATCATCGGCCAAATCCACAATACTATCATCACATGCTCATTTGACTCAATTAACTCCTAAGACTCAACAAAATTAAACACATCATGCCAAAGTTTCAAAGACCCCCCCCCCACACTTAAAATCAAGCAATGACCTCGTTGCGAGAAAATAAAAAGGAAGGGATAGAAGGAACTTATCGCACAATGTCGACCAACACACTTGAAATCCCGAGAAATTCCAAGTAGTACACCTACAAAACAAACACAAAACACAATACCAAAGCGTAAAATCGAACAAAATATAGAAAAAGCAATAAAAGACTCAAACAACAAGAAAAAGGCACACAAATAAGCTATGAATCGAATGGACCTCGGAATCGTGGATCATTCCATCGGGAATCGTACGGAGACCAATAGCGGGGATCATTCGGGTTCGGTGGAGGGCTGCAACGGAACGAGTCAGCAAAGGAGAAGAGTCCACAAATCTGGCCGATCGTCCAGATTTCCTAAGGAATCTGGCCGATCGGCCAAATGAGATACTGATGCTGACTTGATTTCACCGATCTGGCCGATCGTCCAGAATTCCTAAGGAATCTGGCCGATCGTCCAAATGAGGGACTGAGTGCCCGACGCCAATTCCTGCAAAAACACACTAACTAACACGAAAAATCAAATATTAAAAAGAAATACTATGAAAAATAAGAATCTAACTAATTTTTTTTATACGTGGGTTGCCTCCCACCAAGCGCTTGTTTAACGTCAATAGCTTGACGAAGGATACGATCAACCCAAGCCCGTAGCGCCAAGTGACGTCTTGATGCTCCTTGCGACACACTCACACTCCCTCCTCGAACAATCTCGACGATCCAAAACGTGGTCATCATCAACTCTTGACTCCCCCACACTAAGCTCGAACTTCTCCTCAAACATCTTCGAGCTAAACTCTGCAAGAAAAGATGTTCCACAAATGGTGAGGTTAGAAAGAAAAGAATTAATGATCACTTCCTCATTCAATTCATGTATCGAGCTGTCCTCTTCATCATCCTCCTCCAAATTCCATAGAAATTCTTCGATTATGTCCTCTTCTTCATTCGGCGCAAGTGTCGATCTTTCCTCTTTCACCTCATCAACCTCCTCCAAAATTTGTAGAAATTCCTCAATAATGTCCTCTTCTTCATCCACGCAACTAAAGAATTCGTCATCTTCAATGGACTCTTCATCTTCAATGAATTCTTCAAAGGCTGCTTCCTTGTTAAAAATCTCACAAATATTTTCCTCAACACAGGGGTTAGCAAGCTTAACATAAGAGCATAAATGAAAAGATGAAGTAGGAATAGAAGATGAGTTCCCAAATACCGAAAATGTTACTGAACCTCCTTCACCGGCCATGCTCAATGTGCCGGTACCTACGTCAATTCGAGCTCGAGTAGTGGCCATGAATGGTCGTCCCAATAAAAGTAGATGTCCGGTTGCACTCTTAGCTCCTTTGCCTTCGTGAAGCACAACAAAGTCGGTGACGACTCGGATTCCACCAACTAAGACAGTGACATCTTTCACAACTCCCAAAGGACTGCTCACGGTGCCGTCTGCTAACTCAATGCGCATGTCGGTAGCTTGAAGGACTCTTGAGTTCATCTTCTCGAAAATAGAATACGGCATCAAGTTCACCGCAGCTCCTAAGTCCATCAATCCCGAGATGGTCTCTCCGCTATCCAAAATGATGCTCAAGTCGAAACCTCCCGGATCCCCTCGTTTAGGAAATGAGTTGATAGGCTTGGGGTCCTTTGTCTCCTTCTTCACGATACTCCTAATAGGTGGAACATACGGGTTGAGCGTCTTGTGAAGAGGTGGGGACTCCTTCTCGGGCTCCTCGGACTCTGTGTGCTTTTCGCCGGATTTGACCGATCGGCCAAAGTCGACTTGACTTGGCCGATCGTCCAGATTGGATGCTGAGATCTCGCGCACGTTGGAAGTTTTGGCCGAGCGGCCAGATTCTGGCCGACCGTCCAGATCACCTCCTGGACGGGTTTGGCCGAAGGTTGTTGCCGGCGTTCTCGGACCGTTCCATCGAGGGCTCGGGCCCCGTCTATCTCCCATGGGCCCTTGGGGGGGCCTCAGAACTCCATTGCGTTGTAACACCGTGATTGCATGAGCTTGGTGAGGTGGAACGGGAGGAACATATGGAGGATATGGGGCTTGCACCTCGTTGGCTTGTTGTGGTTGAATCCCTTGGCTCGGAATTCGCCCCGGTTGTTGCATCAGGTGCATGGAACTAGAAATTTGGCCAATGGCCAACTCGAGCCTCTTTATGTTCGCATCAAGTGCATGGAGACGATCCTCATCGACGGGAGGCTTTTGTGGAGGTCCTTGAGGACGAGAATTTGGGTATGATGGTGGTGGTGTAGGAGTAGGTTGAGGGGGGTAGTATGGAGGTGGTGGATAGTAGGGATTTGGAGGATATTGAGGAGGAGGATAATATGGTGGAGGTTGAAAGTAGTAGGGATTTTGAGGAGAGGGGCGACGATATTGAAAATTCGGGTTCGTACCTTGCCCTTGGGGTGGTGGCATGTACCCTTGGGCAGCATATACATCGGCTCCTCCTTCATAAGTGGGTGCTCCCATGTTATGGAAAACCTCCTTGATGTGTCCCAACTCTCCACAAATCTCGCATTTGTCGGGCTTCCTCTCTTCCTCCTTCGGGGCCGGAGCACTTTGCTTAATCTTCAAGTTCTCGAGATCCCTATACATGTCGGCAATTTGCTTCTTCAAATCGGGGCTCATCGAGATTGCACTCGCCTCCACTTTCCTTGGCCTAGCTGATTTTTGTTGAGAACTCGCAGCGAGCGTCTCGAATATCGTCTGCAACTCGTCAGCTGTCTTGACCGCTATGTTGCCTCCGGCCGAACTGTCCACCATGAACTGACAAGTCTGGTTGAGGGCGTCGTAAAAATATTGCCAAAGCAACTCCGACGCCATTTGATGATGTGGGCATTGCTGAAGTAGCTCTTGGAACCTCTCCCATGCTTCGTGAAATGGCTCATCGTTGTCTTGGGAAAAGTTCATGATCTTCGACCGCACCTCTTGAGTCTTGCGGTTCGGGTAGTACTTAAGCATGAATTTCTCACACACCGCATTCCATGTGGCGAGAGAGTTGGCCGGGAGCGCCAAATACCACGACTTTGCTCGATCCTTGAGGGTGTACGGGAAGCACTTCATCTTCAAGTTGTCCTCCGTGAGCCCCGAGAGTGGGAAAGTTTGCACCACCATGCAAAACTCTCGGATGAACGTCAAAGCATCCTCGTTGGCCAGCCCATGGTAGGATGGAAGCAACGCCATGTGGTGAGGTTTAAGCTCATGATTCCTGACCGCTTCCGTCAGGACAATCACCGAAGTGGTGGCTGTGAATGTGGGGCGAGCAAAATCGCCCATGACTCTAGCTGCCATGGCTTCGGGCTCTGCAAACAACAAGACTAAATCAAAGTCTTTATGTTGGGAATTGTTAAGGACTAAATTGTTAAGGGGGAACTTCATGGGACATTTGATAAATGAAGTCATTTGTTTTGATTAGATCCCAAAACCCCAAGCGTCCTTTTCCCAAGCGACCAATTTTGATGTAGTTAATAGGTTAGAATTTTTCTAAGCCTACACTGTTAGGATGGCTCTTTTATTTTGCTTAGATTAGGCTTCAAAAGTTCAAGTGAAGGCCACTCGCTTGAGTGTGTTTTCCAAAGCGAAGCAAGTCAAGCAAGCTGAAGTGAAGCGTGCCGAAGAATAGCGAAGCGAAGCGAAGCGAGCACTACAGTTCAAACCAAAGCGAAGCGAAGCTAACGCTACAGTTCAAAGCGAAGCGAAGCGAAGCGAGCGCTACAGTGGAATCAAGTGAACCCACTAAAGCGAAGCGAAGCGTGCGCTACAAAGAAAAGCCGAAGCGAGTCAACACGAGTCAACGCGTGTCAATATTCACTTAAAAAGTTTCTCGGGAAAATTATTCCCAAGTGACTCACTACAAATATGACCGCGAAGCGACTCACTTCAGAGCGGCCGCTACAACTTCAAAGCGAAGCGAGCCACTACCTACCAGAAAGCGACAGCACAAATTCCCGCTCCGAATTTGAACTTCAGTCAACTAGAGATCTTTGCATTAATTGCGAGATCTCCACGTGTCGAACGAGGAGAGGAGCAGCGGAGTTGACTGCCAGGCCGACAAAGACGCCGCAACAGTACTGGCTCGCTCCAGTTACTGTTAAACTTGGAACTTAGCCATTTTCGGCAAAGAGCCAAAACTGCGCGTCTGCAAAAGCTACTGCCTGCGCAAGTACTGTCGAGAGGAGGAGGGACAAGGCCACCAACCAAGCAATGGATCTCAGCCATCCCTCCGCCTATAAATAGTGAAGGATGAAGACATGAAGAAGTAGAACACTACTTGCGCATACGAGCCTACTGTTTCAAGTGTTCTCCGAGTTTCCAGTCCATCGGAACTCGTCTTCACAACCTTCACACTTAGATTCTAAGCCCACTTCAAATATCCAAGCTTAGAAGAAGAACTCTAGCCAATCTTTGCATTCACTGTAAAGAGTTCTTCATAGTGTGTCGTCAACCAAAAACCCTAAACTTCGTCTGTTAGGTTTTGAGTGTTGTCGTTAGGTTGTTCAGATCCAAGGCCCTTCTTTCATTGATTGAAGAAGCCTCGATCGTAGAGTTGAGATCCAAGCTTACACTTACATCGTTTGTGTAAAGCTCGATCGAAGCTAGGCTGTAAGGAGAGCCCGTAATCTCCCTGTCTGTCTGACTGAAGCGAGTGAAGCTTCCAGTCTTTGTTAGGTTTGTGTAGTGAACCCGCAATCACTACGTCTGTCGTTTGATCTAGGCAAGTGAAGCCCGATCCCGACCAGGTTTTTGAAGGACCCGTAACCTTCAAGTTCTTGAGTGAAAAGAACAGTTGCCGTCGTGCAACAAAGTGGACGTAGGAGCGTTATCTCCGAACCACTATAAATCTCTGTGTCGTATCTCTCTTACCTTAATCTCTTTACAGTATTCGATTATCCATTGCACGTGCATATAAACAAACTTAACTTGGATTTTCAATTACTTAGGAAAGATTATAGCTCACCAAATTCCGCACAAAGAGTAAAGTCTCACTCTTGATCAAGCTCTAAGCTTAGATCAAGAGATTCGTGATTGCTTTTGATCTAGCCCTCGGCTAGGTCTTAGTATTTCCAAAGAGCACTTTACTTTATACTCTGAGTTAAGGAATTGAAGTTGAAAAACTTCAAAATACGTATTCACCCCCCCCCCCCCCCCTCTACGTATTTTTCCTATAGCAAACCGGGACCGTCAAGTGGTATCAGATCAGCGGTTCTTTCGAGCCTCTGCTTTGCATATCCGAAGTGAGTCCCCACTCACTTCACGTTGTCTCACTGAACCGGATCCTATTTTCCTAAGTGCATCAAAACCTCACCCACGCATATTGCATTTACTGCTGATAGTTTGCTATGTCTACATACAGTGCATCAAATCTTCCACAGTTCTCGATCGAAGGATACGAGATATGGAGTTTCCGAGTCGAGAGCTTCTTATGCTCAATCCACGACCGGATGTGGGAAGTCATTGAAGACGGACCAATCGAAATCAAGAAAGCCATATCTGTGGAGGTTCCAGCCGCTGAAGGTCGTCCAGCCCACGTTCGACAACAGTACGTGGAGAAGGATAAGGATGAGTATACTCCAAATGACTTCAAAGTTGCCAACCTCGACAAGATTGCACGTCACACGATGCAGAGCACCGTGTCGGACGCCTATCTACCACGGATAAGGAAATGTGCAACGGCAAAGGAAATGTGGGAAACCCTAGCCCTCATTTCTCAAGGCACAGACAAAATCAAGGAGAACAAACTCGCCGTTCAGATGCGGGAGTTTGAAAATCTGGTGATGAAGTCCGGAGAATCCATCGACGCCTTCGAGCTGAGAGTTACCAACATTACAGCAACTCTCAACTCACTTGGGAAGGAACTCACAGACAAGGAAGTAAATCTGAAAATAGTCCGTGCTCTCACAAGGAAGTGGCAGACCATGAAGGAGCTATATCTAGCTACCAAGGATCTAACGAAGCTAACGCCAGAAGTGCTGTTCTCCGAGCTCAAAGCTCACGAGTTTGATCTGAATCGAATGAGCCTCGACGACGAGGATGAAGCGCCCACTACGTCAAAAGGAGTAGCATTCAAAGCTGCCGAAGGGCCAAGCGAGCAGTCGCTAGCCAAGATGACAAGAGAAGAATTGGAAGAACACATTGCAATTATCCAAGAACTTCAACAAGATGAACTCTCGAGTGGGCAAGTATAAAAGATTCTACAAGCAGTACAAAGGGAGGAGCACTGATGCTCGAGAAGGAAAAGGAAAGAGAGAAGAGACGACCAAGCCGATCCCGCGCGACATGATGGAAGTGGAGTGTTACCACTGCCACAAGATGGGCCACTACAAATCCGATTGCCCAAAGCTAAGTGCCAAAGAGCGCGAAGAATTGAAGGCCAAGAGGGATGCTCCAAGGCGAGCGCTCGTAGCGAGTGAAGTGCCGGTCGCTACAACTGAAGATCCACCAAGCGACTCAGATGCATTCACCGATCCAAATTCCAGTGATGGTGAGGATCTTGGATTTATGGCGCTCACCGACGAGGAAACAGGAGAGGTGAGCGCCGTGGATCCCATGCCAAGTGAGGGTCAACTAGTTTGGTACTTGGACAGTGGATGTTCAAGACACATGACTGGCATGAAAGCTCTACTTCACAACTACATAGAGAAGAAGGGTCCACACGTAACCTTTGGTGACAACTCTCGAGGAAACACCAGGGGATACGGCGCACTGAAAATTGGAAAGCTCACAATTGAAGAAGTCTCATATGTGGAAGGACTCAAGCACAACCTGTTATCTATTTCACAGTTTTGTGATAAAGGGTACAGGGTGGAGTTCATCTCCAACAAGTGCATTGTGAAGAGCAAACTCACATCCCAGATTGTGCTCACTGGAGTTAGACAAAGGAATGTCTACATAGCACAATGGGACAGCTGCAAGGAGGAAACTTGTCTAGTTGCAAGAAGTGCTACAGAAATTGGATGGCTATGGCACAGACGCTTGAACCACCTCAATTTCAAAGCTATCAATCGCTTAGCTCGAAAAGGTTTGGTGCAAGGCATACCGAATGAAGTCTTCATCAAAGACCATCCATGCTCACCATGCCAACGAGGGAAGCAGACGAAGAAGCACTTCGCCAGTCTCGAAGAAGCCTCATCAAAGCGAGTGCTCGAGCTGCTTCACATGGATCTGTTTGGTCCAGTTGCTCCAGTTAGTGTAAATGGAAGGAAGTACACTCTAGTTGTAGTCGAAGATTTCTCTCGCTACACATGGGTTGTATTTCTATTCAGCAAGAAGGAGACACTGACCAAACTGCCACAACTGCTCAAGCGATTGGCGGTGGAAAAGAATCAAGCTATAGTGACCATTCGCTCCGACAAAGGCACAGAGTTCCTGAACTCTACAATTGAAGCGTACTGCACGGAGCATGGCATAGCACATCAAACTTCTTCAGCACGCACTCCTCAGCAGAATGGAGTTGCTGAAAGAAGGAATCGAATCATCAAAGAAGCCGTTCGCACCATGATTGCTGACTCGAAGCTTCCAATGAAGTATTGGGCTGAAGCTGCCAACACGGCGTGCTACACACAGAATCGGACGCTTCTCAACAAACGGCACGACAAAACACCATATGAAATATGGACAGGGAGAATTCCTAACATATCTTATTTCCTTATTTTTGGTTGTAGGGTCTTCATTCACACCAATGGGAAGTCACAGTTGAAAGCCTTTGAAAGCAAAGCAGATGAAGGAGTATTCTTAGGATACTCTACATCTAGCAAAGCCTACAGAGTATTCAACTGTAAAACCCTAATTGTGGAAGAATCACCCCATGTCGTATTTGATGAATCTTCTTTAAGTCTTCCACAGGAACAGGCCCAAGCGAATGAAAAGAATCAAAGCAAGGAACCCTCAAATCAACTCACTTGGGACGTGCTTGATGAAGATGATGAGATCAAGGACTCAAGCGAGCAGGATCCCAAAGGAGAAGTCGAAGCTGCCCCCAAGATTCCTGAAGCTAGTGCAGGCCAAGCACCCAATCCAGTCGTTTCAGACGGTGAAGCGAGCGACAAGGAAGCGGATGAAGATGAAGCTGGCGGATCAAAGCGAGCGTGGCTCAAGGATCACTCACCTAGCCAAATCATTGGAGATCCATCCAAGGGTGTAGTGACCAGAAGTCAAGTGTTTGGAGAAAGTGCCATGTTCAGTTGCTTTCTCTCAAACATTGAGCCATCAAGCGTGGAGGAAGCCCTAGCCGACTCTAACTGGGTGATCGCCATGCAAGAAGAGCTGAATCAGTTCACCAGGAACGACGTATGGTACCTCGTGGATCGTCCCAAGTTTCAGCATGTTATTGGCACCAAGTGGGTGTTCAAGAACAAGACGGACGAGGACCACAACGTAGTGAGGAACAAGGCGCGACTTGTTGCCAAAGGCTACTGCCAAGAGGAAGGAATCGACTTTGACGAGACCTTCGCTCCAGTGGCACGTCTTGAAGCGATCCGTTTATTTCTAGCCTATGCAGCGGCCAAGAAGTTCAAAGTGTACCAAATGGATGTGAAGAGCGCGTTCCTCAACGGTGAATTGAAGGAAGAAGTGATGTGGAGCAGCCACCGGGTTTCGAGCAGGGAGATAAAGTGTATCGCTTGAAGAAAGCCCTGTATGGGTTGAAGCAAGCTCCCAGAGCTTGGTACGATACATTATCTCAATTCCTAGTGGAAAATGGATTCCAAAAGGGAAAGATAGATCGGACTCTCTTCACCATCAATCATGGAGATGATATGCTATGGGTCCAGATCTACGTGGACGACATCATATTTGGGTCACCAAACCAGTCGCTTAGCGAGAAGTTTGGAGAGCTAATGAAGACCAAGTATGAGATGTCGATGATTGGCTTGATGAGCTGCTTTCTAGGTCTTCAAGTGAAGCAGCAGGATAATGGAATTTTCATCAACCAGGCCAAGTACACTCGAGATATGCTTGCCAAGTTTGGTGTTCAACATGCTAAAGCTGTGAAGATTCCTATGAATACCAACTGGAAGATGGAGCCAGACGAAGGAGGAAAATCTGTAGATCCTACAGATTATCGTGCCCTAATCGGGTCACTTCTCTATCTCACTGCAAGTAGGCCAGATATTGCTTTTGCAGTCGGAGTCTGCGCTCGCTTCCAAAGCAATCCCAAACACAGCCATCTTGAAGCTGCCAAAAGGATTCTTCGATATTTAAAGGGCACTGTCAACATGGGTCTGTGGTATCCAGCGGAGGACAATTTGGAGCTCACTGGATATTCCGATGCTGACTATGGAGGTTGCCGAGTTGATAGGAAATCAACGTCGGGCACATGTCAGTTCTTGGGAAGCAAGCTAATCTCGTGGTTCTCAAAGAAGCAAACAAGCGTAGCCACTTCAACAACTGAAGCTGAATATATGGCCGCAGGAAGCTGCTGTTCTCAAATCCTATGGCTTCGTCAACAATTGAAGGACTACAAAGTTGAAGCGAATGAAATTCCGATCTTCTGCGACAACAACAGTGCCATATGTATCTCGCAGAATCCAGTGCTTCACACCAGATGCAAGCATGTGGAAATTCGACATCATTTCATTCGTGATCATGTCGAGAAGAAGGATATCAAGCTCGAGAAAATCCATACCGATCTCCAGCGAGCAGATATCCTTACCAAGCCTCTAGCTGAGTCTCGATTCAACCAGCTATGCATGGAATTAGGGTTATTAGACCCTGGTGAAGAATGCTAGTTCCAGGATGCACGGAGGAGTGTTCGCTTGTTCTCTTAAGCGTCACTCGCTTCGGATCTTCACCAACTCAAGCGAGCCACTTCAAATCTCACTCGCTTGAAGAAAATGAAGTTAGGTGGAGAAAGGTGGAGTAATGGAAGAAGTTCCCTACCAACTTATTGGAATTGTTAAGTATATGGTTAAGGGGGAACTAATGCTTCTCTCGGAGCAAGCTACTTCCAAAGCGAGCAAGAATGCTGCAAATCTTGAATTCTGCATTGCCTCAATTTGCCCTAACTTGGGTCAAAGCGAACCAACTGCAAATTCATTCTTTAGAATGTAGGAAAGCTTGAAGGTTTACCTTTTTATACAAAAGGTTGCAGGGCTGGTGACATGCTTCTGCGTAAAATACGAGATTGTCTTGTCAGAGCATTCTCATTGTCATCCTGTCCATTTCTGCTCTGAGATAAGGACTTGTACTCATCCCCCATTCGTCGTGAATAAGTACACTTACGTGATGCTCCCTTCGGGTTGTAGTAAGCTTGTGTACTTTATTCATTTTCTCCCTCATTCACTTCGATGGAGGACTCTCTAATTCGTAGAGGAAGATGAATGCCATGAAGATGAATGCCATGGAGATCTAACTCAACGTGTAGCATTCAACATGTGGTATATAATTCAAGTAAAGTCTTCAATTTGACGTATCAATCTCCTACGAAGTGAGATTGACTGGTAAGTGTTTCAATTTCAAGTACACTAAGTGAGCCGAAGCGTGCTAGAAACCTTCACTCACTACGTGGAAAATATGAAATGAATCTGACACAAATACAAAGATGAAAACACTCTTGTTTATCCTCGAAGTATGTAAGTCAGAAACATTTTAAATTAAGCAAAGAAATTCAATTTCTTATTCCAGTCGCTTCAGATGGCCAAGCGAGTGCTTCGTCACTCAAAGCTAGCCATCGCAAGCGAGTGCAGAACAGTCACTCAAAGCGAATGCCTCTCAAGCGAGTCAAGGCGTAGCAGCCCAACTCGAAGCGAGCGAGCATGAAGCGAGTATGAGCTGTCTGCACTCGAGTGCAATTTTACTTTCTGCTGTGCATTTAATGCAGGTGCAGGAACGACGGAAATAACGGGCGCGTGTTCACACGCTTGAATTTGAAGTGGGAAAAGGCGGAGAAGATCCAGCCGTCGAATCTCAACAGCCCCCAATCTGGAGCCGTTCGATCAAAGCCGTATGCGACAAGCCAACCAAAGAAGGCCAAGTGGCGACGCCGAGCAAGTGGCGGTTCACTTTTACTGTGATGACGCCGGACACGTCAGATCCATCACCGCACGTCCGCCGCCTACCTACAGGATTTTCGGCGTTATTACCGTCCTACCCCTGCCACGTCAGCCATAACCTATTTCTATATATATGGGACGAGGCAGAACTGCAAACCTTTCACAGCCTTCTAAATTTGCCATTCTCGTGTTAGATCTGAATTTACTCTGCAACTCACGAGTCTCAACCCTTTCTCTTCATTGTTAAAATTTTCTTCAAAATCTTTCAAAATCCACCATGGGCAAGAAAAAGAATACTGAGACAATGGAGGAGTTCATGACAAATGTTGGCGAGCACATCAACGTCGAACCCCATCTCGACCCTATTGTCGTCGAAGTAAATGGTTTCTTCCGTAGAGCCGTGACCACGGCCGGTCTATGGAAGTTCATAACGTTAGTGCCGACAAAGATTCTGGCGAAAGCCATTGGAGAGATTCTGCTGAATCTGAGGAAGGATCAAAATACTTCCTCATTCACTAATCCACAAACCAGGAAGCCGGTGGAGGTTGATATGAGTAAACTCATCGAGGTGTTCGATCTGCCTAGAGAAGGAGGAGATTCTCTGCTAGATCTAGGTCTTTCGGCCGGAGTGCAGTATGGCCGATTTGCAGTCGCTGGAGCAGATCCGAACTTCAAGGAGGCCAACATTCGCAAAAGTCTGAAGGAACCGTTCAATCTCATCTGCGAACTCTTTACGAAGAGCATTGCATGCTATGTTGGTTCCCTCGACACGCTATCAGAGACGAAGCTGATCGGCACCACCATGATCATCGACAGCCTCACTGGAATGAAATTCAACTGGCACAGGTGGCTTCTCAAGCAAATCCACGAAGCTGCTGACGATTTTGCATTCGTACCAGGAACTCCAGATAAGATTCTGCGCAAAGGAAAATTGAAATTCTTCTCAAGGCTGTCTGTCGCACTGGAAATGAAGTATCCAGAGATGATATGGCCAGAATCTGACACGATCATGTACAACAAGCACACCATCTTCTACGACAAGTGGAAGAAAACAAAAATCCCAATGGATCAGGGATTTCTAGTTGTAGAAGTGCCCGCAGCAAGGCAAGTTGTGAATGAACAAGCTGAAGCGTCCCAAGCAAAGCAAGCCGCTTCATCCGTGAAGCAAGTGGCTGCAAAGCAAGGGAAGAAGAGAGTGAAGCAAGACACTTCACCTGTCCAAGAAAGCGAGGCTGTGGAGAAGCCGCTTGAGGACATTGAAGTTAACCAATCTCAATCCTCATCTACTGAAACTTCCCATATCCCTGAGCACACCCCAACCATGCATGAGAAGAAGCTAATGAGGGATCACGCAGAGGAGATGGAGGTTAAGAACGCAGAGATCGTAAGTTTACAAGACGAGATCACCAAAAAGAAGATGGAGTTGAAGGAGAAGGAGAAAGTGCTGGAGGCACAAGTAATTCTGGTGAATGATCTCAAGGACTCGCGTGACGCAGAAAGGAGCCGCTTGAGAGTGGTGAATACCAAACTGGTCACAGTTGGTAAAGAGAAGGAGTCGTTGGAAAAGGAGGTGATGGAGCTGAAAAGGAAACTGGAAAATAAGGAGGGAGAGTTGGTGATGAAAGAAAGCGAACTCCTCAGTACCAAGAAGACTCTTGACTCACTTCGAACCCAATTGAAGAAAGTCAAAGAGGAGAGTGCCATTGACAAGAGAGAGCTTGAAAGTCTAAGGAAAAATGCTGGATTGTCGGAAAAGCAAGTCTTCGCGTTTCGAACGGAAGAGATGTTTCATTCTGTACTTGACAAGATTGAGGTACTTCACAAGTCTCTTACTGGAAAGACAAGCGTCCCAACCCCTGGTTTTGATGATGCCAAAAAGGGGGAAGGGATGGTACAGAAAAATGTCAATCTCTTGGAGCCACAAGGTGGAGCTGTTGGAGCTGTTGAAGTAGAGAAACTGTTGGAGGAGTGTAGTGGTACTGGAGAAGAGGAGAGAGAGGCGAAGTCTGCAAAGAAAGGCAAAGAAAAGCTCACTGTGGAGGAACCGCTGAAAAAGCCTGAAGAACCCCGCAAGCCACTTGGAGATAAAGTGCTTGCCTCTTCCATTGCTCGACATCCTCCAGTTACTGTGCTAACAAAGGAGGAGAGGCGGAAGCTAGCAGAGGCGAGCGAGACTATGGCTTGGGAGAGCGAGCGCCAGTCTAATCTGAAAACTCTTGCAGGTACTTCAAGCTCTCAAGCGCCCACTTCAGACGAAGCACCCACTTCATCTCCCCCATCATCAATAGTGAAGCGAACAGATCCAGAAACTAAGAGAGATGATTCAGCGACCAAGCGCCAAAAAGTTGAGAAGGCAGTTGTTCCAAGGGCAGAGAAGGAAAAGAGGACAAGGACAAAACGACTGCAAGTCATTGACGAACGAATTGAGAAAAATTTCAATGAAATGAAAGTCATCCAGTCCGTTTTGGTCAGAAGTATCTTTGTTCCAATCACGCCAGAAGAATCCGATGCATGCCTAGATCAGGCTATGATCGACACTTGTCACAAGACTGCAAAAGAAATGATTGACTCTGGCCGCTACCCTCTCAGAGAAGAACGCAATTACATTCGCAAGCAACTCAACAAGAAGCTTCCTTTCTGGAGCAGCGAGTCAGGAAAGAAGTTCAAAACAATCATAGCACAGATGTCCAGCCGGTCGGAAGAGGAGTTGGCTGCACGCAGAAATGAGCACCCTGATGCCCGTGAGATTGAGCAGTTCATTCCTGACGAACTACTCGAGCAATGGCTATACTACAAGGAGAAGTTTATCAAAGCTTATTACTATTGGGAGGTAGTGCCATTGCAGACTGAATGCTCAAGGGTCACCGCGCTCAACAACTTCCTTAGTGTCTATGATGAGAAATTTAGGCAAGAAATCTTCGCTCTTGCACAGCTTGGAGAGCCTACACCATTGATCATCAAGGTACCAACTAAGAAGGAATTCATTATGCCATTCCTACCTGGCACCTGTATCCTCAATCGCAGCATCATCGACGCTGAGGTGGATGAAGCCTTCCAACTGGAAGAGACTTGGAGGAGGCCAAGTATCCACAGTGTTGAGTCAATGGAAGCAAAGGTTTTCAGTGCATACACCATACCCGAAGATATGATTGCAAAGGATTTGGAGGCAGATGTAGAAGAGGAGGAGAAGGAAGAAGGGAAGTGACAAGAGAAGGAAAGGAGGAGACAGGGAAGGAACTGCAGGAAACCTCCGAGTTTCAAGTTCCTTACATATTCTTTTGTGAACTTCTTGTTCATATATCCAAATTTCAATTTCTGTCTCTTTTCTGTGTCATTTACTCGCTTTGTGAATGACTTTATATTTCTGCTACAAACTCATTAATTTAACCGAAAAAAGGGGAAGGAACTTAAAAGAAAATTACAAACGAAACTGCAAAGGAAGCAGTCGCTTGGAGTTCCCTTCACGGTTAGATAGACTAGATTTATTTTTATCTAAGTCGAATGGGTTTTGGCATCATCAAAAAGGGGGAAATTGTTGGGAATTGTTAAGGACTAAATTGTTAAGGGGGAACTTCATGGGACATTTGATAAATGAAGTCATTTGTTTTGATTAGATCCCAAAACCCCAAGCGTCCTTTTCCCAAGCGACCCATTTTGATGTAGTTAATAGGTTAGAATTTTTCTAAGCCTACACTGTTAGGATGGCTCTTTTATTTTGCTTAGATTAGGCTTCAAAAGTTCAAGTGAAGGCCACTCGCTTGAGTGTGTTTTCCAAAGCGAAGCAAGTCAAGCAAGCTGAAGTGAAGCGTGCCGAAGAATAGCGAAGCGAAGCGAAGCGAGCACTACAGTTCAAACCAAAGCGAAGCGAAGCTAACGCTACAGTTCAAAGCGAAGCGAAGCGAAGCGAGCGCTACAGTGGAATCAAGTGAACCCACTAAAGCGAAGCGAAGCGTGCGCTACAAAGAAAAGCCGAAGCGAGTCAACACGAGTCAACGCGTGTCAATATTCACTTAAAAAGTTTCTCAGGAAAATTATTCCCAAGTGACTCACTACAAATATGACCGCGAAGCGACTCACTTCAGAGCGGCCGCTACAACTTCAAAGCGAAGCGAGCCACTACCTACCAGAAAGCGACAGCACAAATTCCCGCTCCGAATTTGAACTTCAGTCAACTAGAGATCTTTGCATTAATTGCGAGATCTCCACGTGTCGAACGAGGAGAGGAGCAGCGGAGTTGACTGCCAGGCCGACAAAGACGCCGCAACAGTACTGGCTCGCTCCAGTTACTGTTAAACTTGGAACTTAGCCATTTTCGGCAAAGAGCCAAAACTGCGCGTCTGCAAAAGCTACTGCCTGCGCAAGTACTGTCGAGAGGAGGAGGGACAAGGCCACCAACCAAGCAACGGATCTCAGCCATCCCTCCGCCTATAAATAGTGAAGGATGAAGACGTGAAGAAGTAGAACACTACTTGCGCATACGAGCCTACTGTTTCAAGTGTTCTCCGAGTTTCCAGTCCATCGGAACTCGTCTTCACAACCTTCACACTTAGATTCTAAGCCCACTTCAAATATCCAAGCTTAGAAGAAGAACTCTAGCCAATCTTTGCATTCACTGTAAAGAGTTCTTCATAGTGTGTCGTCAACCAAAAACCCTAAACTTCGTCTGTTAGGTTTTGAGTGTTGTCGTTAGGTTGTTCAGATCCAAGGCCCTTCTTTCATCGATTGAAGAAGCCTCGATCGTAGAGTTGAGATCCAAGCTTACACTTACATCGTTTGTGTAAAGCTCGATCGAAGCTAGGTTGTAAGGAGAGCCCGTAATCTCCCTGTCTGTCTGACTGAAGCGAGTGAAGCTTCCAGTCTTTGTTAGGTTTGTGTAGTGAACCCGCAATCACTACGTCTGTCGTTTGATCTAGGCAAGTGAAGCCCGATCCCGACCAGGTTTTTGAAGGACCCGTAACCTTCAAGTTCTTGAGTGAAAAGAACAGTTGCCGTCGTGCAACAAAGTGGACGTAGGAGCGTGATCTCCGAACCACTATAAATCTCTGTGTCGTATCTCTCTTACCTTAATCTCTTTACAGTATTCGATTATCCATTGCACGTGCATATAAACAAACTTAACTTGGATTTTCAATTACTTAGGAAAGATTATAGCTCACCAAATTCCGCACAAAGAGTAAAGTCTCACTCTTGATCAAGCTCTAAGCTTAGATCAAGAGATTCGTGATTGCTTTTGATCTAGCCCTCGGCTAGGTCTTAGTATTTCCAAAGAGCACTTTACTTTATACTCTGAGTTAAGGAATTGAAGTTGAAAAACTTCAAAATACGTATTCACCCCCCCCCCCCCCCCCCTCTACGTATTTTTCCTATAGCAAACCGGGACCAACACTTTAGAATCGATCTCCTCCTTCTCCTTCGCGGCTAAGATTGCTTTCCTTTGATGGATGTTGTCGAAGTAGGGCGCTAAATTCCTTTGAAGACTTCGGCGACCATGCATAAACAACACTCAACAAACGGGTTAAACGCACCAAGTGGGAGAAACAAGAAATCGAAATAACACAAATAAAAATAAAGCAAATAAAAATACTACACAATCAAAAGCCTAAAGTTTTCCCTGGCAACGGTGCCAAAATTTGTTTCACTAAAAAGTGTTCGCAATAGAACGAAATCCTATCGTAGCACTAGCAAGTAAAACCTAAGTATCGAATCTCAAGGAAAACTTAACAGGGCAATCAATTATGTAGTAAAAACCTAATCTAGCCTAAAATTAAGAAAGCAAGTAAAAAGAATTGTTGGGTTTTTATTTTAAATCCTAGGCAAGAAAATAAATAAAAGCAATAAATAAAAGCAAGTAAATAACTAATCTAGAACTCAAGAAATAAATCTAAGTATTAATCTAAAAGAAAGCAATAAATCTACCTAGGCAAGAATCGAAAAGAAAGCAATAAAGGAAGCATAAAAGAAAGCATAAACTACCTTAGGCATAATAAATGAAATCTGGAAATTTAAAAGAAAATAAATCTAACTTGAAAGCTTTGAAAAACTAGAGAATCGAAACTAGAAAAACGAATCTAAACTTTAAACTAGAAATCGAAAGAACGAAATTAAAACTAAGCAAATTAAACGAAGCAATTAAGAGAACGAATCTAAAACTAAAGCAAAGCAATTAAAGCAAATAAACGAAAGCAATAAAAGAACTTACGAGAATTAAATGACGAAGAACGCGAATTAAATAAAGAAGTCTTGAATTAAACGAACTAAGAATCCGGATCCGAACAAACTAAAGCTAATCTAGAGAATTTTAGTGCTGAAAAATAAAGCTAACTAATGCTAAAAACTGATAAAGGATGTCTAAGATGTTACAAAATTCGTCCAAGGCACTAATATATATACTAGGAAGAAAACCTAATTAAATAAGGAAACACAGCTGGACGCCGACATCTGGACGATCGTCCAGATGTTGAAGGAAATCTGGCCGGTCGGCCAGATCAGAAACTGCTAAACACGCACATAAGTACTTGGCCGGTCGTCCAGATTGTGAAGGAAATCTGGACGGTCGTCCAGATCAGGTACTGGCACGTTCGCGCGCGACTCTCTTGTTTCGGCCGTATCTTCCTCATTCGAACTCCGAATTGACCTCCGTTTTCGCCTATGTGCTCCTATCGAACCCCTCTTCGATATAATGCTTTCATTATATCCAAAATGAATCTTCAATAAAATCATGAGAGATTAGAACTCGAGGTCAATGATTGCTCAACAACCTTTCTTCTCGTTTTCTTCTCGTTTCCGCCCTTTTCATCCTACAAGTACCAAAAACTCCAAACAAACAAAACATAGCCAAAAGACACACTAAAAGACACGAAACAAAATGAAAACGAACACGAAAACACAATGAAAAACCTAACAACTAAACACCAATCAGTTGCAGAAAGCAAGCTTCGATGAAACTGAAGCTTGGAACACTTCTTCAATAACTCGTGAGAAAGATGGCTTTGAAACTCGTGAGTACTTGCAAATTTGAGCGCTGGAAATTTGTGGAAGTGTTGAAATGTTCGTGATTTTGCATTCCTCTATTTATAGTGGTAGAGACGGGTTGAAGCCGTTGAAGGTTGGTGGCTTTGTCTCTCCACACTCGACAGTACTTGGCTTGACCGACAGCTTTTCAGAGGGCGACTTTGTCTTTTTTCCCAAAATGGTTAAAAGCCAAGCTTAACAGTAACTGACCTTGGCAGTACTGTAGCGGCTGCTTTGTCGGTCCTGCGAGTCAACTATAGCGTCCAATCCTTGCTTGCCATGTGGAGATCTGCATTAATGGCGACTGATCTTCACTTGACTAAGTTCAAACTTGAGTTTGAACACTGATGGTAGTTGAACTGTCATTTTCAAGCTTCGTATCGTGTTCGCTTCGCTTTTTGAGAGTACTTGCTTCAGCTTTGTTGAGTAGACTCGCTTTAGCTTTATCGGAAGCACTCGCTTCGGCTTTATCGGGTGGCCTCTCTTCAGCTTCAAAACACACTCAAGCGAGTAGCCTTCTCGCTTCGCTGGAAACCTGCAAGCTAGACCTAAAGCGACTAAAGCAAAACAAGCTTTCCTAACATTATAAGCTTGAAAAATTATATCTTATCATATTAATCAAATAGGGTCGTTTGGGAGTAGGATTATCACAGAGGGTTTTGGGATCGAATCAAAATATAATGAACAATTTTATTAGGTGATCCAATAGGTCCCCCCTGAACATGTGAATCCTTAACAATTCCCAACAATTTCCCCCCTTTTGATGATGTCAAAACCCAACACTTTACCACAGTAAGAACTTCCAAGCGACTGAATCCTTTACAGTATTATCAATTTTTTTTTTTAAAAGTTCTTATGGTTGTGTAGGTTTGTAGCAAAAGGATGAAACTCATAAAGCTGGTAAAGGTGATAAATGTAAAGCACGACACTTGACATAAATAAAACTTCATAGATAATCAAGCACATGATATAGATCACAGAGAGGAATAGAGAGGAAATTACTCTAAAAGATAAGCTGCAAACACTCACTGCTTCATGGATTTTTGAGCAGACGTGTTTGCCTTATCAATCCAAAGCAAGTGTAGAGCTTCCCTGATTTCTCTATCAATGACGCTTCGGTCAACAATGATAGAGTCTCCAATCTTCGGCCTCACAAACATCTCTCCCTCTGGGATCTTGATGATGATCTTGGGCCCTGCATTCTCTGCTGTTATCAAGATTCTCCTCCAAAGCTCTTCATCGTACACAACCATGAAGTTGTGTAGAGCGTCAAATCTAGAGCAGGTAGCTTGATTGTAGACTACCTTCCAGAAATAATAGGCTTTGATGAATTTGATTCTGCAGTCTATCCATCTTTCCTTAATTCAGATCATTAGCAATAAAATCTTCAATAAAACGTGCATCCGGGTGATGAGCTCTTCTTTCCTCGATCTCTTGAAAGGACTTGTCCTGATGCATTGGCAAGACTTTGCTAAATCTGTCGCTTAGCTCACTGTTGAACCTTGGCTTACTCTCATGGATTATGTTCTTCATAAACTCAAAATCTTCCCTGGAGTAGCCATCGAGTCTTTCAGCATAAGCTAAAGACTTTTTGCAAGCTTGGACACCACCTTCATGCTCATAAACTTCGGATTCTTCAGGAGTGAGCGGAATGTAGCCACTTCTCATCAAGCTACGTTGAAGCATAAGGTTGTTAGTAATGAGGGTGTTGGTCTGCTCTTTGAGAATTTCGAGCCTGGCGATCCTCTTTGCTTCGGCTCTTTCCGCTCGCTCCATCTTGTCCTCCTTCTTCTTTTCGATCTCTGCTCGACTTGTTTTCACTGCAAGAGTATCCTTTACTTTTTGGCGCTTAGCCGCGGGTCAGCTTCTTTAGCAGTTTGAGCGGGTCGCATTGCAAATGGCTTAGAAGGCTTAGCTAGAGCTGGCACAGCTTAAATCGGTTGAGCTTCATGGATTTCAAAAATCCCATGAGTCTGTAGCTCGAGTGACTGAGTCACTTCTAGAGCCCATTCGAGAGGAAGTGACTCGCTCAACGCGGCGCTTGGGAGAGTGATGGAGGAGGAAACGACTGGCTTTCCAGCAGGCTCGGCAGCTTGGGCTGCGGAGGGGACAAACTCGCTAGAGAAAATGGCCTATTCCATTCCTTTAGTCTTCTCGGCTCTGATAAACACGGATTTTCTACGTGTTTTGGGAGTTTATAATTACGCTTTAGTGTCATTATCATGATCGAGTTCGATACTTTTCATCTATGTTTCTTATATTCGAAGCTATTGCACTTGATCTTGGTATCGTTGAGTTTTGTAGGCGAAAACGGAGGAAAAAGGGAACTAAATCATTATGGGCCATGGGCCTTGAATTCAAAGCATGGCCCAACATTAAGTAGGGCCCAACACACGGCCCAACATGCATGTATGGCCCAACATGCCCCAACATCCACGCGGCCATGAACCCCCGCGTCATTCTCCCTTCCGCCGCGCCTTCACCTCAAGACGCTGCCGCGTCTCCGCAGCCACCACCCCGCGCCCAGCAGCCCCATCTCCGCGTCTTCACCACGCCGCCAGCCACGCTGCCGCGCCCCACCACGCCTGCCGCCGCGTCTCACCCGTTTGGAAAGAGCGCACAACGCGCGGCTGTTACAGATTCACTTTAAAAACTCTCGTAACAGAAAATAGGAGAAGGAGGGGATAAATAGCAAGGAAGAGACGAGGAGAAGGGCATCTCATATTTTGCAGCTCGACTCTACGGAAGCGACTTGGGAGTCAATCTTGGGAGAAGAAGATCGAAGAATTCAAGTCGGCGATATTCGGAGCCCTAGTTCTCTCTACGGTTTTCGTTTGTTATCGATTATGCTTACTTCGAATCTTGGGATTTTTGTCTTCAATATGTTTGGCTAATTTTCTCCTATTCTAGAGTTAGGGAGTAGATGAATATTGCAGATTCAAATTAGTTTTTATCAATCGATCACGACCTTCTATTGCTTCATATGTTCTTGAGTTTATTGCTTGCTTATTTGATTAGCTACCAAATTCGCATGACTTATTGTGTTGATTCGATAGGCGAAAGATGAGAATTAACGCTTGAATAGGGAACATAGGACACACACTTCAATAAAGTCGAGAGATCTTGAGAATTGTGTGAGAGCTTATAACCTTTTGAACCTTTAGGAGTTTCATGTGTTAGTTATCAGTTGGACACAACGATTCTTGCATGAAATCTACGGTTTAGGCGCTACGAAAGTAGGTTTAAGCTTATTGTGTGGTTGTTCTAGTAATAGTCGAGTCCTCTATGTGATTGATTGATTTTGATTATATTGAATTCGTTCGTTCATCGAAACCGAAGCTTTAGAATAACTCTTCTTATATTTGATTCTCTCGTTGCTTGTTGTTTATGTTTATTATTTCGCTTTTAATTAGTTTAGTAAAACACAATCCAGCGATTTATTCGTCTAGATAGAGGATAGGAAATTCGATTAGTACTCATTAGGTTAATCAGTCCTCGTGGAATACGACCTTGCTTCCCTATCTATAATTACACCCGTACACTTGCGGTAGTAAAAATATTAGTGAACAAGTTTTTGGCGCCGTTGCCGGGGACTGATTTTCGTTCTAGTGATATTAGTTAGATTTCTTTGATACTAATTTAGACATTTTATTTTATGTATTTTCTTTTCAATTTTAATTCGTTTGAGTTTTCTAATTGTTCTCTTTGTTGGTATATAGGTGGTGAATGCGCACGAGGTCTTCAGGCATCACTTTAGATCTTGTAGATCCGGAGATAGAAGCCACCTGTCGTCGGAACAACGCAAAGAGAAACAAGAGGAGAATGGCAACTCAAGAGGAGTTCAATCAACTCAGGGAGCAGTTAAGGATTTTGAGGGAAGCTCAAGAACGAGCAAACGTTCAACCAGCTCCTATTCAGGCTCAGTTTCAGAATGTGATTGCTCATGGGGGAATTCCCGGACCAACCATCGAGGCTAACAACTTCGAGTTGAAGACGGGCCTAATATCTATGGTCCAACAGAATCAGTATGGAGGAGGTCCGTTGGAGGACCCGAATGCCCATCTCAGTCAGTTTTTGGATCTCTGCGCCACAGTTAAGATCAATGGAGCACCTGAGGATGCTATCAAAATTCGCCTCTTCCCATTCTCTTTGAGGGACAAGGCGAAGCAGTGGTTCCAATCTATCGAGTTGGGAGGAGATATTACATGGGAGGAACTAGCTCACAAGTTCCTATTCAAGTTCCAACCTCCAGGCCTCATGTTCAAATTGAAGATGGAAATCACACACTTCCAACAATATGAAGGGGAGAGTCTCTACGAAGCTTGGGAGAGGTTCAAGGAAACGATCAGAAAGTGTCCCAACCATGGCTTCGACTTAGGTACCCGCATCATGATCTTCTACAATGCTTGTAATGGGGAATTACAAAGACTCATGGATGCAGCCGCTGGAGGAGCATTGTTGTGCAAAGGGGGAGATGAGGCCATCGATATAATTGAGAACATGGCATCCACAAGCTACCAGTGGCCAACAGAGAGGAACAATCTGAGGAAAGTAGCTATGGCTGAGAACAAAGACCCTCTTGTTGCACTCACAAATCAGATTGCAACTTTGTCTAGCAAGTTCGAAACCATGATGTAGACCCGAAGCAACCCAACAGTTGAAGAGATTCAATTCGAGGAGGCAAATTGGGTCAACAATCGGGGGTTTCGATCTCAAGGAGGATTTCAAGGGGGTCGATCAAATCAAGTTGGATACCAAGGATATCAAGCACCTCCATCCCATCCGAATCTCTCATATGGAAATCCGAACAACGCTCTTCAGCCACCACCCAGATTTTCAACATCCAATGGAGTGATCAATGAGCAAAAGAAGCCGAATTTGGAGGACATACTTATGAGGTTCATCTCGAGTTCGGATTCAAGGATGTCAGCGGTGGAGACACAAGTAAAGATGATCGAAAAGCAAGTGAGTCAGATCGCAAACTCTTTGAGTAATCAGCACAATCCGGGGCAATTCCCAAGCAACACAGTGGTTAACCCGAAGGAACAGTGCAAGGTGATCACACTAAGGAGTGGCACTACTTATGAGGGACCGAAGATGCCAAATAAAGAGTCCGATGTTAGTGATCCCATTGTGGAAGAGAAGGAGCCTACATCACCAACGAAGGATGATCAAGAAGGGAAGAAAGGTAAAGAAGCACCTCCAACTTCACCAAAAGGGGTATCAATGCCTTTTCCTCAAAGGCATCAAAAGAAGAAGGTGGACGTGCAATTCTCCAAGTTCTTGGATATCTTTCGTAAGGTGCATATCAACATTCCACTTGTGGAGGCACTCTTACAAATGCCGGTCCATGCCAAATTCCTCAAGGACGTGATTTCAAAGAAGAGGAGATGGGGAGACTTCGAGACGGTCAATTTGAATGAAGAGTGTAGTGCCATTATTCAGCGAAAGTTGCCAGTCAAGTCAAAAGATCCGGGGAGCTTTACCATTTCTTGTGTGATCGGTGGAGAAGAGTTTGGGAAGGCGCTATGTGACTTAGGAGCAAGCATCAATCTGATGCCATCCTCCATCTTCATGAAGCTGAAAATTGGAGAAATCAAGCCCACCACCATAGCTCTCCAAATGGCGGATCGGTCCATTGCCTATGCTAGAGGGATTGTCGAAGACGTCCTCGTCAAAGTCGGAGACTTCATATTTCCGGCAGATTTCGTGGTACTTGATATGGAAGAGGATCGAGACATTCCGCTTATTCTTGGGAGACCTTTTCTCAAGACCGGGAGAGCATTGATTGATGTGGAGAATGGGGAGCTCACATTGAGGTTCAACGATGATTGCATCACATTCTCCATGTGCAAGATGATGAAGTACTTCGGAAAAGACACCGCCATCACTGCGAGTACGGAGGATTGCAAAATTTTAGAGGTCGTCGATTTGTGTATTGCTACAAATTTGTCACACTCACACAAGGACCCTCTTGAGGCTTGCATCTCTAACTCTCTTTTCTCATCTCGAATTGATTTAGATTTTAATCTTAATTGTGATACAAACATTTTTGATTTAAATTTGTTTGAGTATTGCAGTGCATTGGAAAGTGTGCAGGAAATTTCGAGACAAAGGACGAAATTCTTGGAGTTGAGAAAAGAGGAAGACAAGAAGCCGGAGACGGTGGAGGTGATCCCAAAGCCCGAACTCAAACCCTTGCCGGAACACTTGAAGTATGCGTTCTTGGGTGAGGATGAGACATATCCGGTAATTGTATCGTCCTTTTTATCTACTCGTGAGCTTGATAGTCTTTTGCGTGTCTTGAGAGAGCATAAGTCGGCTATAGGTTGGTCTATTTCTGATTTGAAAGGGATTAGCCCATCTTTGTGCATGCATAGGATTCTGATGGAGGAAAATGTTAAGCCTAGAGCTCAAAATCAAAGAAGGCTCAATCCTATTATGCAAGAAGTTGTTAGGAAAGAGGTTCTTAAACTATTAGATGCTGGAATTATCTTTGCTATTTCTGATAGTGAGTGGGTTAGTCCTACTCAAGTGGTACCGAAAAAGGGGGGAATGACGGTAGTAAGAGATGAGTCTAATGAATTGATTGCTACTAGATTGACTACGGGGTGGAGAGTTTGTATTGATTATAGGCTTTTGAATGCAGCCACTCGTAAGGATAATTTCCCATTGCCTTTTATTGACCAAATGCTAGATAGGTTAGCTGGTTTTGAGTTCTATTGCTTTCTAGACGGGTATTCTGGGTACAATCAAATAATGATTGCTCCCGAAGACCAAGAAAAGACAGCATTTACTTGCCCTTATGGGATCTTTGCATATCGTCGTATGCCTTTTGGTCTTTGTAATGCTCCTGCTACCTTTCAGAGATGCATGATGTCAATTTTCCATGATTTGATTGAAAATGTGATGGAAGTTTTTATGGATGACTTCTCGGTGTTTGGAAACTCTTTTGATCATTGCCTTGATAATCTATCTCTAGTTTTGCAAAGGTGTGAGGAAACTAATCTTGTTCTTAATTGGGAAAAATGTCACTTTATGGTACGTGATGGCATTGTTCTTGGTCATAAGGTTTCTTCTACAGGTTTAGAGGTTGATCGAGCAAAGATAGTGGCCATTGAAAAGTTGCCACCACCTTCGAGTGAGAAAGCCGTTCGAAGCTTTTTGGGACACGCCGGGTTCTACCGACGATTCATAAAAGACTTCTCAAAGATCACCAAGCCATTGTGTCATTTGTTGGAGAAAGATGTGAAATTCAAGTTCGACGAGGCTTGCTTGGAGGCATTTGAGACGTTGAAGAAGGCGTTGGTTAGTGCTCCAGTTTTGGTCATTCCCGATTGGTCCCAACCATTCGAATTGATGTGTGATGCCAGCGACATTGCGGTCGGGGTAGCCTTGGGTCAAAAGAGAGATAAAACATTTAGAGTTATCTACTATGCTAGTAGGACTCTAGATAAGGCGCAAGCAAACTACACCACGACGGAGAAGGAGATGTTAGTCGTAGTATATGCCTTCGACAAATTTCGATCGTACTTGATTGGAACAAAGTCGGTGGTGTACACAGATCATGCTGCAATTCGGTACCTGTTCGACAAGAAGGATGCAAAGCCGAGATTGCTTCGTTGGATCCTCTTGCTACAAGAATTCGACATCGAGATCCGAGATCGCAAGGGGTGTAAAAACGTCGTAGCTGATCACCTTTCTCGATTGGAGAACCCGGTGGAAGGGGAAGATATTCGTGTTCCTATAAACGAAAGCTTCCCGGACGAACAGGTATTGCAAATTCAATCTAAAGTACCATGGTGATTTTGTGAATTTTCTCGCAGCAAACATTCCCCCTCCTCCGGAAGTGTCGAGCTACCAAAGGAAGAAGTTTTTCCATGACGTGAAGGTCTATATGTGGGATGAGCCCTACCTTTATCGGAGATGTGCTGACAAGATCATTAGAAGGTGTGTCCCGGAAGAAGAGTGGGAACCGATCATCCGCCAATGCCACTCATCCCCGAGTGGAGGTCACTTCGGAGCCAACCGAACAGCTTTTAAGGTACTCCAAAGTGGTTTTTATTGGCCCTCTATCTTCAAAGATTGTCATACTTTCATTACTCATTGTGATCGTTGTCAGAGAATGGGGGGAATTTCAAAAAAGCATGAAATGCCATTAACTAATGTGATAGAGGTTGAGCTATTTGATGTTTGGGGGATTGACTTTATGGGTCCTTTCCCCACATCTTTTGGTCGCCAATATATCCTCTTGGCTGTTGAGTATGTTTCTAGGTGGGTGGAGGCGATCCCGACGTCCACGAATGACTCCAAAGTGGTACTCAAGTTCCTCCAAAAGCATATCATCACAAGATATGGAGCTCCAAGAGCATTGATTAGTGATGGAGGATCCCACTTTTGCAATAAGTGGCTCGAGGGACTTCTCAAACGGTATGGTGTGAAGCATCGTGTCACGTCAGCTTACCACCCTCAAGCTAATGGGCAAACGGAGTTGGCAAATCGAGAAGTCAAGCAGGTGTTAGAGAAGACAGTCAATGGGAGTCGAAAAGATTGGTCAATCTTGCTCGACGATGCACTGTGGGCTTACAGAACGGCCTACAAAATCCCTCTAGGTATGTCTCCTTATCAATTAGTTTTTGGTAAATCTTGTCACCTTCCTGTTGAGATAGAACACAAGGCCTATTGGGCCGTGAAGAAGCTGAATTTCGATTTCAAAGTGGCCGGTCAAGAACGAATCCTTCAACTCAATGAATTGGATGAGTTTAGAGTTCAAGCATTTGAGAACTCTAGCTTGTACAAGGAGAGAACGAAGAGATTTCATGATAGGATGATCCAGAGGCGAGAATTCAAAAAGGGAGACACCGTTTTGTTATTTAACTCTCGTCTCAAGCTTTTCCCAGGAAAACTGAAATCTAGGTGGTCCGGGCCATTTTATATCAATGAAGTGAAGTCTAATGGAGCCGTGGAGTTGCTAGACCCGACTGGAAGCCCGTTCGTAGTCAATGGCCAACGAATCAAGGCATATCATAGTCCCGAGCAACTCAAACACGTGGCACACATTTTCTTGAAGTCGCCTTGAGAAACGGTATCGTCGAGCTAACGACGTAAAATTAAGCGCTTATTGGGAGGCAACCCAATTATATTTTTATTTTATTCTATTTTTACTGTTATTTTGTTTCTCATTTTCTAATTATCTATCTATATTTATTATTAAAAAAAAAATATATGGAAAATAGAAAAAGAAATTGACGAGGGAGGAGGAAGACGCGGCAGCACCCTCCCCGCCGCTCAGCCGCGCCCAGGAAGGGCAGAATCCGCGTCGCTATCGCGCCCCTGCGTCCACCGGCGTCGACGCCCGCATCACCCTCGCGTCTCCATTACGACGCCCCCCGCGTCGCCGCACTGTCCCTCCGCGCCGTCCGCCAGAGCGCGGCACCTGCGCCCCCCGCGTCGCGTCCCCAGCAGTTGCGTCGCCACCCAGCGCTGCAGCGCCCCTTTCGCTGCAAGCCCCCGTCCAGCACCTGCTTCTCCGCGCCTGCGACGCGACCCCTGACGCCCCCGCACTCGTCGACCCTCTCACCCGCGTGGGCCAGCCCAAGCCCACTGCACCCGACCCGGCCCAGTCCAGGTAAGTCCTAAACACACACTCACACACGCTATTTCCTCCCCCCTTCAGCCGCACCCCCCCCCCCCCCCCCCCTCCTTCCCTCACAAACACACACGAACTACACGTCCTAGCCATCCCATCCACCCCGCTTCTTCACCGTTTCAAGAACTCGAAGGTATGATTCTTGTACTCTCTCTAAATTTTATTTTCTTGAGGATCTTCTTGTCTCTATGGGGTATAGCTCTTTCACATTGTTCTATTATCAATTTGCTTGAGTAACCCATGAATTGTTTTTGAGGGATTAGGAGGGAGCATGTGGTGTGTATACGATCAAATTGTTTGTTAATAGTGTTGGGTTTTCTTGAAATTGCCTCCCATATGCTTTGCTTGAACTTCTATGTTAAATTTTAGCACAATAATGGGGGAATTTGAGAATTTTGAGGTGTTTGTGTAATGGGTCGTTCTTAGAAACGAAAATTTATCTCTCAAAAATCTATCTTCGTAATTTTGGATGGGGGATGATATTTTTGTAGTTCTTATTGAATTGGTGTGTTGAGGTCCTTTAGTTATTGTTGGAGAACACTCACTCGATACTATCCTTTGTTTTGTAGTTATCATGTCTCCAAGAAAAAAGCGTGGCTGTGCTTCGTCTTCCCGTAATGCACCAACGGAGTTTGACCCCGAATTCTATGGCTTCGACTTTCCGGATCCGGAACAGCATCAGAGGTTCAAAAACCTGAGCCGCATAGCGATTAGGGCAACCCGATATCCTTGTGAAGCGTCGTTGCATGCGATGGGAATATACGATGATGTATGGACGTTGTTTACCCGCCTTGGTTGGAGCAATTTCTTGAAAGCCAAGTGGCTTACATATAAGGAGCTGGTCTTAGAGTTCTTATCCACGGTGGAGGTCCACAAAGCAAACAAACACCCATCACACTTCACGTTTCGTTTGGGAAATCAAGATCGAGAGATGTCCGTTGCCCAACTCAATGCCGCCCTTTCTTGCCCCTGTGATAATGTTATCATCACTCTATCGGGTTTCAGTTCAGATATGATGTGGCAAAAGGTGGCCCTCCCAGAGTTTGACCGAGAGCAACAGTACAAGAGCGGGCGTGCCAAGCCCACTTCCATTTGCAATCCGGTATTCCGCTACATCCAAAAGGTGTTAGCATACACCATCTTTGCCCGAGACAATACTGGAAGTGTAAGGGGGGATGGGCTCCTTGCTTTTCACTGTTTGATATCAAACATCCCGATGAATGTGGGAGCTCACATAGCCGACCAATTTGTTACGCAAGGTCTGTTAACTACTCACGTTCCACGCAAGCTTTGCATTGGGGGATTCATCACACCGATTGCTATGAGTTTGGGTATTGATCTCTCGAAGATGAAGCCGGTAGCACAGGATAAGGACATAATGGTGGACTTAGATTTTCTGCATTCACAGCAGATAATTCTTGTTGGTGGACGACGCAGACTTGGCATGAGGATGAAGCCTCATTATATTTTCCATCTCCCTAATCCAACTTTGACTACTTTGGCTGTTGAGGCAAATTGGCACATGAACACGCCAACTCATTGGAAGGAGTGCGTTCATGATAAGAAGAGACTTGTGGACGAATTCGGTGAGGATGAAGACGAATCTGAGGAGGAAGAGGACGCTCAAGAGCAAGAAGTTGGAGCGGGCCAACAAGCTGCCCCGAATCGACACGCTATGTTCCGGCCCGTAATGTATGGTGATCTCCATGATATGGAGAGTCGTTTGCTTGCTCGGATCGATGCCAACGAGCGTGCCTCAGTTGCTCGTTTCAAGGACTTGAAGGACACCATCACTTCTTGGATGGGTGGAGCCCGACCACCTACTCCTCCTCAGCCGTGAGTTCAGGTTAGTTCGAAATACTTTTCCACCACTTCTTCTTTCAAACTTATTATTTTTCTTCGTAAAAATAATAAGTTTGGGGGGATGGCGATGTGTGGAAAAATATTTCGCTTTTATTTGCTTTCTAGGTAGTCAATTTGGTATTTCGTTTCTATTACTCTCTAGGTAGTTAATTTGAGTCGTGTTAGTGTCTAGTATAGAGTAGTAGAGTCGTTTGTGTGTTTTCGGGTTTAATTGATGATAAGCATGGCTAGTACTTGTGACGATGAGGCCTATGATGATTTCTTGATATTGAGTTTATTGAAAATCTTTCACTTGGGATTACTTCATGAGTTGAATAGCATGATTGTTTGATTTTGATTGTTGACCTCTAAGAAGCTTGGATCACATATTTGCCTTTGTTGTGAGTTTTGAGCCTTGACTATCACATGATTATAGTCGTATTTTCTTTCTTGAGTGTGATTGTTCAAGCATGCATATTTGTCTCTAGAACTTGCTTTTCTATCTTCCTCGAGGTTGCATTAGTGTGCTCAATAATTTAGAGATGATCTAAGGCCATCCTTCTTAGCCTCATTCTTCCCCTTTTGCTTGTCCAAATGATACATAATCCTAGTTTAACCCCCTTGAGCCTTTGAGACCTTTTTCTTTGATAAACTTTGGGGTGAGGATATTGTGTAGGATTTTGTTGCTTTGTATTGAGAAATTCGAAAGAATAAGGGAGAGGGTGGAATTGGATGAATCCTTTTGCTCACATAAGCTCTATTAAAAGAAAAAAAAAAAGAGAAAAAAAAAAGAAAGCGAAAAAAAAAGTTGTTGAATAAAGAGCATAAGTGAGTAGAGAAGGAGTACTAAGTTGGTTGAGTGATGAGGATAGTTTAGAATGAATAAATGGTTGGAAAGTTTAGCCTTATTAGCTATTGGCTTGAGTGTTCGTGGGAATTAAGAGTCATTATTTTGGGATTTTACTCACTTAGCCAAATACTTCCTACCTACCAAAGAGCCTACATTACAACCTTAATCAAAGTCCTTTTTGATCTTTATTATAAGCACACATTGAGCAATGGAGAGGTTGAGATGAATTGCAAGCCTATGGTAGATATTGTGCATGTTTTGAATTGAGTGAAAAATTTACCTATCTTTATAAACTTGAGAGTTGAGAGCTTCACTCACATATACTCCTATGCCGTGAGGATCCAAGTTTCGAAGAGGTTAGATTGTGGAGATATGATCATGATGTGCTAATCAATAATTGAGGTGATTTGCTTGTGAGATTTTGATTTATAAAATTTTCTGAGGCCAAAATTCATTGTCACTTTGCTAATCCGTGTTCATTGTTGATTGATCTCTTTGCTTCGTTTTTGTGTTTGAGGACAAACATTCACTCAAGTTTGGGGGGTTGATAAACACGGATTTTCTACGTGTTTTGAGAGTATATAATTACGCTTTAGTGTCATTATCATGATCGAGTTCGATACTTTTCATCTATATTTCTTATATTCGAAGCTATTGCACTTGATCTTGGTATCGTTGAGTTTTGTAGGCGAAAACGGAGGAAAAAGGGAATTAAATCATTATGGGCCATGGGCCTTGAATTCAAAGCATGGCCCAACATTAAGTAGGGCCCAACACACGGCCCAACATGCATGCATGGCCCGACATGCCCCAACATCCACGCGGCCATGAACCCCCGCGTCATTCTCCCTTCCGCCGCGCCTTCACCTCAAGACGCTGCCGCGTCTCCGCAGCCACCACCCCGCGCCCAGCAGCCCCATCTCCGCGTCTTCACCACGCCGCCAGCCACGCTGCCACGCCCCACCACGCCTGCCGCCGCGTCTCACCCGTTTGGAAAGAGCGCACAACGCGCAGCTGTTACAGATTCACTTTAAAAACTCTCGTAACAGAAAATAGGAGAAGGAGGGGATAAATAGCAAGGAAGAGACGAGGAGAAGGGCATCTCATATTTTGCAGCTCGACTCTACGGAAGCGACTTGGGAGTCAATCTTGGGAGAAGAAGATCGAAGAATTCAAGTCGGCGATATTCGGAGCCCTAGTTCTCTCTACGGTTTTCGTTTGTTATCGATTATGCTTACTTCGAATCTTAGGATTTTTGTCTTCAATATGTTTGGTTAATTTTCTCCTATTCTAGAGTTAGGGAGTAGATGAATATTGCAGATTCGAATTAGTTTTTATCAATCGATCACGACCTTCTATTGCTTCGTATGTTCTTGAGTTTATTGCTTTCTTATTTGATTAGCTACCAAATTCGCATGACTTATTGTGTTGATTCGATAGGCGAAAGATGAGAATTAACGCTTGCATAGGGAACATAGGACACACACTTCAATAAAGTCGAGAGATCTTGAGAATTGTGTGAGAGCTTATAACCTTTTGAACCTTTAGGAGTTTCATGTGTTAGTTATCAGTTGGACACAACGATTCTTGCATGAAATCTACGGTTTAGGCGTTACGAAAGTAGGTTTAAGCTTATTGTGTGGTTGTTCTAGTAATAGTCGAGTCCTCTATGTGATTGATTGATTTTGATTATATTGAATTCGTTCGTTCATCGAAACCGAAGCTCTAGAATAATTCTTCTCATATTTGATTCTCTCGTTGCTTGTTGTTTATGTTTATTATTTCGCTTTTAATTAGTTTAGTAAAACAAAATCCAACGATTTATTCATCTAGATAGAGGATAGAAAATTCGATTAGTACTCATTAGGTTAATCAGTCCTCGTGGAATACGACCTTGCTTCCCTATCTATAATTACACCCGTACACTTGCGGTAGTAAAAATATTAGTGAACCGGCTCTGATTGGAAGGGGTTTGTCTTCCCTCTTTTTGGCATCATCGCCAGTAGGTGTTGAAAGCACTTCTTTCTTTATGGCACTTCAGAGGCCTGCGAATTCGTCGGTCATCTCCTTCAAAGCTCCAACAGTCCGTGCAGTGAAGGAATTTTCTTGAGTTAGGACAAGCTCCGCAGTTTTCTTCGAGATGTCATCAATCAAGATGAGAGACTTTCTTTCACGCTCAGCAACTGCTCGCTCTCGTTCTGCAACCTCCTTCATAATCGTTTAAAGGCTCGACATCTCTCTCCATTTCCTCAACGGCTAAGAAGCGAGACTCAAGCTCCGCTTCAATTTCTTCTTTGAACTCCTTCTTTTTCTCCTGCATTTTGAAATCAGAAAAATCTTGAGTCAGAGCAAGCTCTACCTCAAGTGAGGTTAGTCGAGACTACTTTATGGTGACCTCTGCAGAAAGGGCATTAAGCTCTTGTTCCTTGATAGAAAGAGTTCGGCAGCTTGCAACGTTACTCTATTCCTTTCAATTTTGCGACTGTTGAGCTCGCTCATTGCCTTCTCAAGGAAGGTTTTGATGGTTTCAAGCTCACCCTCCAACTTTAAGTTAGCAGCTTTACTGCGATTGAGCTCTCCATTCAGCTTCATAGATTTATTCAGCTTTTCATCACGAAGTTGCTGTCTTTTATATTTCTCAGCTGCATAGTCTTTCTTATGCTTCTCAATAAATTAAGCAATTTAAGTCTCCTTCTTCTTCACTTCTCTCTCCTTCTCAGAAAGCTTACGCTTCACCTCGTCAAGCTTCTTTGTTCCATCCACTATCCAGGATTTCAAGTCACTTTCTCTCTCTACATTCACTCTCCTTTGCTCTGCAAGATCCTCGCTGAGCTGCTTCTTCTAATCATGAGCTTTCTTGATCTCATTTGCCAGGTCATCAATGTCCTTGTTGAGCCCAACGACTGCAGCTTCTGTCTTGGTTTTAAATGCAAGCTCAAAATCGGATAGCTTCCTCTCCGGCAACACAACTTCCGGGTATTCACGCTTGATGATGGCATCAAGACGCTCGTAGTACTTTGCTTTGTTGATTAAGGCTTTGAAGCCATCAACACCAATGAATTGCAGTTGCTTGGCCTCTTGTTCAGCAACTACGCTCTCGCTGAAGGCTTTGATAAGCCCAAAAACCTTGTAGTATTCCGTACCTCTATACGCGACATACGTAAGGAAGTCGGCTCCATGCTTGATTGTTTCTTCAGTTAACAGGACTAAAGCATATCTCTTCTTCATTTTCTTTACCGCTCGCTCCCAATCTTCATGATATATCTCCAAAGCTTCGGTTTGGGTGGTTTGGGATTTAGTGGGGGCGGTTCCTTGGGCTTTTTGTGGGGTTATGATATTGAGTGGGTGGGAGGTGGAAGGGATATCTTGGGTCACAGGTTCTGTTGTGTGTGAGGGTGAAGGGCTTGTGTCAAATGGGATGAGATTTTCGGGTTGAAAGGACGGCGGGGTTGTGTGAGAACAATGATTGTAATCACCGTTGATGTGGTGATTAGTTTTCTCACTATATATAATAGTAATTATAAGATATGTTTACAAGGAAAGAATCAAAGAGAAAATAAAGAAAAGATATAAAAGGATACAGAATAATCCTATACAAAAATAACTTAATCCTAATCCTTATTAGGTTGGAATATTTGTTTCTGTGAGAGGGGGGGGGGGGGGGGGGTAGCTTCAGACACATCATCACTATCATCATGAATGATACGTCTGCGAGCACGGGGGTGAGTTAGTTGTTGTTGCTCAACTTCTTCACCCGCGGGTGAAGCGGCAGTCTCGCCTTCTGTGGTGTTAAGCTCCGTGATATCAAGCGATACGGAGGGTGAAGCTTCCTTCTCGCTTGGCTCAACAAGCTTCTGGACACGCTTCGCTTTCTTCTTGGCTGGAGGGGGAGATGCAGCTTTCTTCTTCCCTTTTCCTGTCTTTTTTTTTTGTACAATTTGTGTGCCTGGACGCACAACATCTTCAATCAAGCCACTGTCAATGATTAGTGTGTTCTTCCTCACCAAGTCGTAGAACACACAGTTCTTTTTGTAAGCTTGAGTATCCTGCCAAGCTCGTTCGGGGAAAAGCTTCTCTAAAGAAAATGAAAGCTTCTCTAAAGAAAATGAAAGCTTATCTTCGTGCTCGTGTGCTATTGTAATTGAAAGAGGCGAGGGATAGATGAATACATCTCTAGTATCTTCGTAGGTGAGCTCCATTAGTCCAAGATCTTCTCGCTTGGCTTGGACGGTGACTCGCTTGCCACCATTGCTTGCCTTGGAGCGTCTCTCATCGCTTTAAGCTCTTCTCTTTCCTTAGCACTGAGCTTTGGGCATTCGGATTTGTAGTGGCCAATTTTGTGGCAGTGGTAGCACTCCACATCCATGATGTCCTTCGCAATTGGCTTTGATGCATCTTCACGCTTTTGAAGGAACCAAATCAGTGAAGATTGATTCATCCCCGAGGATCTATTTCGGTTATCTAAGTTGTCAAAAAATCTTATCATGCTCCTATGAATAAACTACAGAACATAGGGTGTTCAGATCGATTTACCTTAGGATTTACAGAGAACTCGCGAATAGATCTTCTGATCTGTATCCCTGCTCAGTTCTGACGTTGGATGGACAACGAACCTTGGAATCAACCACGGAATGGAATCCCCGTCGTTTGTGCTCAACGCCGGCGCCACCTCTCTATCTCTCTCAAACCCTAGCCTCCTTTTCCTGTGGAATATTAGAGTGCACTCGTAATTCCGAAAACATAGGTCAACGAGACCTTGATGGGGTATTTATAGGAGAGACCAAGTGTGACTGGGGCTTAAGTTGCAGCCAGGACTGCAACAGATGGACCAGGCATCCATGAGCAGTATTGGCGCCCAGACTGGGCCCAATTCCATGACGGCCCACTTATTCCTTATACTGTGGCCTATTGAGCTTTTTGGACAAGATCAGGGATCTACTAGTTGGTAAAATCGAGGCCTCCCAATGGCTAAATTCTCCATACTTAGTCCATAAGTACTAAAACATTCCACTAGAGTAATAGTACTGAATTACCTGTTTTACCCCTGTTGAGTTTAGGGCTAGTAATTAGACTTAGCGACCCCCATATTTAAGATATCCCACATCCGTTGATTAACTCAAAGCTTCTGACTGCTTATGTTATTCAACTTCTTTTATCAAACCTGAGTAGTACCATTCATTCCTTATTCATCATACCGGAACTTAATCCACCTGCAGGGTTTGGTATGATAATCCTTAATGAATTCCTCAGGGGTTTTGATCAACCTGTTCTACCAAGATACGGTGCTCTGTTGCAGTTACACTAAGAGTCGTACTGTTGTAGGTGTTTCCCAAGATACGGAGATTATTCAGTTACAGATCCTCTGAACTCTCACCCATGGTAAGTCAAAGAAACAGACTACAACTATACACCCTTAGGACTCAACTAGAGTTAAGGTTCATCTTAAGTCATTGAGGTCTTGATTCTTTCTACTTAGGTAAGAATAGAAGAATACACCTCACTGTGATCCTATCAGTACACGCACGTACTAGTATAGACAAGTAGCCAAGACAATCTACTTCTGCAGCCTATACTACAACCTAAACTGATAGTTATATCCAGACCTGTCTCGACTTTGATACCCTTTTATATCTCTAGAGAAACCGGCAACTATAGTCTTCTGTGATCTACAACACACTATAAACCCTATAACTTTGAGATAATAGATAGATATTTGATGCATGGAAAACAATTCATACTTAATCAGATAAGAGATTGTAAGTGGTTATGGACAACACATGCATACAAGCTAAAAGGCCTGCTTTCTAATATACAAATCCATCAATCTCCCACTTATACTAAAGCAAAACTTTTAGTATATCATGTGACAAATAGGCAAAGTGTCTACAATCTAGCATCTATTACACATCTTTCTCCCACTTATACTCAAAGTTTATTAGTGTGGGAAGCGCTCCAGTCCCATCCTTTCGACGTGCTTGTCGAACAATTTGACTGGTAAGCTCTTTGTGAATAGATCAGCCAGATTATCCGCTGAAGGGATTTTCTTCACTTCTACTTCTCCTCTTTCGACGATTGCTCGTACGAGGTGGTACTTTCTCTCTATGTGCTTGCTTGCCTTGTGAGATCTAGGTTCCTTACAGTTTGCAACTGCTTCAGCATTATCACAATACAACGTGATATCGCTGGGCAAACTGGGAACTAGCTCTAGCTCATTTAGGAAGTTCAGGAGCCACACATCCTCTTTAGCAGCCTCACAAGCAGCCACATATTCGGCCTCCATGGTAGAGTCTGCGATGCACTTTTGCTTCATACTATTCCAAGTGATAGCTCCACCTACCAAGGTAATAACATAGCCTGAGGTAGATTTCCTCTCATCTCGATCAGTCTGGAAGTCTGAGTCCGTATACCCTATCGGGATCAACTCATTGGACCGATATACGAGCACATGATCTCTAGTTCTCTTGAGATACTTTAGAATGTGCTTAACCGCTGTCCAATGTCCCTGACCAGGGTTAGACTGATATCTTGCCACCATGCCAACCGCATAGCAGATATCTGGTCTAGTACACAACATCGCATACATGAGACTCCCAACCGCGGAAGCAAACGGTACGGTCTTCATGTCCTCTACTTCCTCTTGTGCCTTCGGACACATATCTTTGGATAGAGGAATGCCATGTCTGAAGGGAAGAAAACCCTTCTTGGCATTTTGCATGCTGAAATGGGCGATCACAGTATCTATATATGAAGCTTGGCTTAAGCCTAACATCCTCTTACGGCGATCTCTAATCCCCTTGATCCCTAGGATGTAACCAGCTTCTCCCAAGTCTTTCATCTGAAACTATTCAGACAACCAATCCGTTACGCGTGACAACACGTTCACATTGTCGCCAATGAGAAGTATGTCGTCTATGAACAGTAATAAGAATACCACGCTTCCGTCCACACTGAGCCTGTTGATGAGCCCATATTTTGCTCGTATTTTGTTCATATTGAATCTGCATTTAGGTGTGTTAGTCGAGTCCTTGTATGAGTCTTGTTCTTGGGAGGGCACATTTTGTTTCAGGAAAGCTTGGGAGGATCTGGAGCAGGCTGGACGGTTTGGGGGAGTTGGCAAGGCAAGATGGAGTTCAAGCATGGTGGACCGAGCTTAAGGAGTGATCGTGGGTCGTACGATGACCAAATCGACAAGGCAACAAATCTACGTAGAGAAGCCAAGTCCTCCCGAGCTCAAACCCTAGCCGACGATTGATGGGCCTGGTCCATGATACATCTACAAGTATAAAAGCAGCCTTCATTTCAGAGGAACATACACGAGCGTACACCAGAGCTGCTTCATACTTTTCCATTTAATGTTTCTACTTTTTATGTTTGAGAGTGGGGAGGAATGAACAAGTCCTACGGGCAAACATTTACATGCTTTTAGTTTTGCTTGGCCGACGTTGGTGTCCGCCTTTTGGATTCAGTTTTTATAATATTTTAGTACTTAGTTTAATTATGTATTCTCTTTATATTTCTGTTGTTTACATTTCAAGCAGGCTTGAGTAGTCGCTTAAGCCCAACTTGGGCAAGATGCCGTGATTATGATATAACTCAGTACTCGTGAGATCGGAATAATTGAATTAACTGATTTATTGCATGTGTTCCCGAGTTTGCTAGGCTCGGTTCTACAATTCATGTTAGTCTTGGCAGGGTATGTGGCCAGTATCATATCGAGTCAAGCATGATTACAAATAGTACATGGGTAAAACGTGTAGGATAAGTCCTCACGCCATATAGTATGAACTAGCAACGAAGTGTAGTCGTTGGTCGACATTAGGCCTGCCTAGTGACTTGCCTATAACCGATGACACGTGATAGTAAGGGGTCCTGCCTAGTGACACGTGATAGTAAGGGGTCCTGCCTAGTGACTTGCCTATAACCGATGACATGTGCATACTTAGATCGATGAACGAGTAGAGTTATATTGTAATTCATGGTACTTGCCCAGGCTGGGTTTTTTCTTTAATTATTGTTTAAAAGTTCTTTAGATTATGTTGTCTTTACTTTCCATTGTTATTTTCTGTTCTGTCTTGGGCAACGCCCACCCCCAAAACGTGACAACTTGTTCTGGAAAGATTGCTACTCCAACTCCTCGTGGGATTGACCCTGTGCATACCATTGCTATACTAGTTGTAGTAGTCAAGGCATAGGTTTTATAAATTTATTGATTGCGGCTAAATGATGGACGTGTCAATTGGCGCCGTTGCCGGGGAGTTGTGCTAAAAATAATCTTTTCTATTTTCGTTTTTTAGGTGCTGGACTAGTGCATGCAATGAAGGAGTACAACTCAACCCGGAGAATTTCAATTCGATGCGGAGATTGAGAGAACCAACCGGCAGTTACGTGCACAAAGGAGAAGGCTTGAACAACGAGCTCGCGATAGAAGGCGGCGTGAGATGGGAGACGACCAACGAGAACTGCCTAACAACGCTGAGCGGACACTAAGGGAAACTATTTTCCCTAACAATGGAAATCTGAGGCCATTGGGCATCACCTTGCCCATTCCCTCGGCCCCTGATTGGGAACTTAAGCATGCGTTCATGCAACTATAACCTAAGTTCAGTGACATGCCTGGAGAAGACCCGCAACGTCATCTCCTGGACTTTGAAATGACGTGCAACACTGTCAGAACTCAAGGGAACATGGGAGAGTATATACGGCTGCTGACATTTCCCTTCTCGTTGCAAGACGGGGTGAGGGAATCGTTATACACACTAGAAGAAGGCTCTGTGACTACCTGGGCATAGCTACAGCAGAAGTTTCTGGAGAAATACTACCCTGCCTCCCGCATCCTAAACATGAGAAAAAGGATCAACTTGAACAAGATGGGTGCAGGAGAGAATTTCTACGAATATTGGGGTAGGTTTAAGAAGCTCCTTGCCAAGTCCCCACAACATGCAATCGCCGAACCTGACTTGGTTAAATACTTCATGATGAGACTTCGGCCGCAAGATCGTGCCTTTGTAAATGCCGCATGCGGAGGGTCAGTGCTAAACAAGTTACCCAGTCAAGCTATGAAGCTATTTGCATATATGGCGGAGGAGACTCGAGATGAGCCCATTGATGTGCCAAGGGCAAGCCATGTTGAAAGATCTGCTTCGGACTCGAAGCTTGACAAGATGTGTAACCTGTTGGAGCAGATAGTCAACATGAATGGACCACAAAAGAAAGGAGTACGCACATGTCAACTGTGCTTTGCCATGTCACACATGACTGATGAGTGTCCCGAGGTGGTGCTGCAAGAGGAAGTCAAGATACTTGGTCATAACCAAGGGAGTGGAGGAAATGGCTATCCCAAATATGATCCCAATTCACAATTCTACAATCCAGGATGGAGGGATCACGAGAACTTCAGATGGGGGCCGAAGCCACAACAACAACCACAACATCAGCAAGGGCAACATCAGCAGAACATGCCATCCTTGGCTGAGATGGTTCATACTATGGCAAGGGACAACAACAAAACACAAGCAGATGTTGGTCCCGGTTTGTGAAGAGGATCACACGTAGAAAGGGGGGGGGGGGGGGGGGGGAGGGTGAATATGTCTGATAGAAGTTTTCAACTTCTTTTTTAACCTTACTCAGAGTAGCAAGAAATCGGGTCGCTTCAAAACTTAAGACCTTGCCGAAGCTTGATCTATAGTATAAGCTTAACTCTAGACCTAAGCATACGCTTGATCACAGAGCGACCCGCTTGAAAATGCGGAAATAGGTGAGCTAGTCTTTCCTATGTAATTGAAAGCTTTGTTTGAGTTTGTTTAGATGCACATGCAATATGATAATCAAAGCAGTAAAAATTTGAAAGCTTAAGAAATAAAAATACGACACCAGAGTTTAGAGTGGTTCGGTGATAAAACACTTATGTCCACTTTGTTGCTCGCTTCAACAAATTCTTCTCACTAAGAATCTTGAGGATTACGGGTTCCCCGAAAACCTGACTTGGATCGAGCTTCACTCGCTTGGATCCTAAACAACGACGACTGGGAGATTACGGGTTCTCCACAAAACTTAGCTAAGATCAAGCTTCACACAATCGAGGAAAGTGCTAGCTTTGATCTACACTCTACGATCAAGGTTTCTACTATCGATGAAAGTAGAACCTTAGATCTTTTCAAGACAACCTTTCTACAACACTCAAAACCTAGCTGTTTTGACAAAACAAGGGTTAGGGTTTTTGTTTGAAGACTCTCTAGGTGAAGAACTCTTTTATAGTGATGCAAAGGGTAGAGTTCTTCTCTAAGCTTGGATGTATATGTGGGCTTAGAATCTGGGAGAGTGAAGGTTGCAGAGACAAGCTTTGATGTTACTGAAGCTTGGAGAACACTTAACAAGAACTCGAAAGAATTTGCTCGAAGGCTGTGAGTGCTTGTTTGATGTATGCGCTGAAATCTCAGGTAGTGTTCTACTCTTCTCTGTCTCTGGCCTTCACTATTTATAGTCGGAGATGTGGACTGGAAGCCGTTGAAAGTTGGTGGCTTTGTCCCTCCACACTCGACAGTACTTGCCTTTGACCTGCAGCTTTTCAGACGCGTGCTTTGTCTCTTTGCCGAAAATGGCTAAGAGCCAAGTTCAATAGTAACTGGAGCGTCTAGTACTATAGCGGCGGCTCTGGTGGTCTGGCAGTCAATTCTCGTGCTCTATTCTTCTTGTGCCATGTGGAGATCCGCAATTAATGCTTCGATCTTCACTTGACTTGAGTTTGAACTTCGAGTTTGAACGGGGCGGGAAACTTGATCTGTCGCTTTCGCTTAGGAAGTGGCTTGCTTAGCTTTAGATTCTTGAGCGTCCGCTTTAGTAAGTGTTGACTCGCTTTGACTATACTGTAGCGCTCGCTTCGCTTCGCTTCGGCAGACTCGCTTCACTTGAAACACACTCAAGCGAGTGGCCTTCGCTTGAAAATCTGCAGTCTAAAACTTAAGCGTCTAAAGTAAAAATTAAGCCTTCCTAACATTTATAGGCTTGAAAAATTCTAACCTATCTAATCAAAATAGGGTCGCTTGGGAATAGGATTTTCATAGAGGGTTTTGGGATCTAATCAAAACATATAATATATTTAATTAAAGCATCCCGTTAAGTTTCCCCTGAACACATGAATCCTTAACAATTCCCAACAATTTCCCCCTTTTTGGTGATGTCAAAACCTAACACTTTAACCACTGTAAGAACTTCAAGCGACTGAATCCTTCACAGTCTTTCCCATTTTTTTTTTTTAAAGTTCTTATGGTTTTAAGCGTAGGCTTTGTAGCATAAGGATAAATCAAAAAAAGCATAAAAATACTTTAAAGAAAGGGAGACACGCTTGATAGAAAAATAAATTTGGATAGATGAGTCAAGCATAGCACAAAAGACAGTTCAAGGTTTATCCGTAAAGTATGCAGAGTAAACTTTCGGCTTCATCGACTTTGTTGTTTCAGTGGGCTTCCTGTGCATACACTCCAATTCCAATGCTTCGCCAATTTCTTCATCAAGGATTCTGCGGTTGGGGATATCAGAGTTTGGCGCTCTAGGCATTGGAAATTGAATCTTCTCGGGAATTTTGATAATCTTTTTGTTTGGCTCAGCTAGCTCTTCTTCTACAAAAATCCTTCTTCGAAGCGGCTCATACTTCAACACCATGATGTTGTTCAAAGCATCGAGCTTGGAGGTTGTATCTTGAAAAGGGACCACTTTCCAGTAGTAGTAAGCTTTGATAAACTTGACTCGGCATTCATTCCATGCCTCCTTCAGCTCTTCGGAAATGAAGTCTTCAATGAAGCAAGCGTTTGGATGATTAGCTCTTCTTTCTTGAATTTCATCAATGGGCCTGCTGGTCATTTCCTTTATCAAGCGTTTGAACCTCTCACTCTGCTCGGAGTTGAATAATGGAGCCTTATCATTAACAAGCTTCTTGATGAACTCTTGCTCTTCCTTTGTGTATCAGTTCGACTCCACCATATCATTAATCGTCTTCTTGCACGCATTGAGATCTGCATCTAAGCTGCATACCTCAGATTCGTCGGGAGTGAATGGTATGTATTCACAGCGCAAGATACACGACTGGATCAGCATGTTTTCACTTAGCAGAGCAATGGTTCTTTCTTTGACTTTCTTCAAGCGAGCCAGCTTACTGGCCTCTCTTCGCTCTGCTTCCTTCTTCTTTTCCTCCTCCTCCTTCTTCTTCTCTGCCAAGCGAGACGCTTTGGCGGCCAGACTCAGTTGGATCTTCTGGCGCTTAGTCGCTGGATCCGCCTCTTTTTCTGCTGGAGCGGCTCGCTTAGGTTGAGTTTTGGTTGGTGCTGATTTTGGTGGCGGCGTTGATTTCTTCTTGTCAGCGGCAGGACGTGCGGTGATAGCAGGTGCTTGGGTAGGTGCTGCAGAGGTAGCTTGAGTAGACACACTCTGGATAGGCTGGATCTGAGGAATTTCGGTGACTCCTTCCTTTCTTCATCAGCTCAAACTCTTGCATCATTTCAAGAGTGGTAGCAAAGACTGCATCAACTTCAATCTGTTGAGTAACACTAGTGGATGCTCTGGCCTTGTGTGCAGCGGCAGCAGAGGTCGATGAAGCGAGCAGCTTTGGCTTCTCTTGGAAAACTACGACTTCTATGCCTTCTACATTCTCCTTCTCTTCTTCATCTTCTACATCCTTCTTCCCTTCCCCCTTATTCTCCTTCCTTTCTGTTGGGAATTGTTAAGGATCAATAGTTAAGGGGGAATCTAACGGGACGCTTTAGAATTAAAGTGTATATGTTTTGATTCGATCCCGAAACCCCCTATGTTTCCTTTTCCCAAGCGAACCTATTTTGATGTAGATAGGTTAGAATTTTTCTAAGCCTATAATGTTAGGAAGGCTTGATTTTATGCTTTAGACGCTTAGTTTTTTAGACTGCTAGATGTTCAAGTGAAGGCCACTCGCTTGAGTGTGTTTTCAAAGTGAAGTGAGTCTACCGAAGCGAGGTGAAGCGTGCCGAAGAGTAGCGAAGCGAAGCAAACATTACAGTAGAATCAAAGCGAGTCTGCTGAAGCGAAGCGAAGCGAGCGCTACAGTAAAAGTCAAACCAAGTCAACTATTACTAAAGCAGACGCTCAGGAAATCTGTTTCCAAGCGTACGCTACAGTATGACTTAAAAGCGACTCACCTAAAGCGGACGCTCTAGATTCAAAAGTGAAGCAAGCTTCTATCTAACAGAAAGCGACAGCTCAATTCCCGCTCCAATTTATACTTCAAGTTCAAACTTCAGTCAAGTGCGGATCGACACATTAATTGCGTATCTCCATGTGGCGATAGAAGAATGGAGCACCGGAGTTGACCGCCAGACCGACAAGGACGCCACAACAGTGATGGGCGCTCCAGTTACTGTTGAACTTGGCTCTTAGCCATTTTCGGCAAAGAGACAAACGGGCGCGTCTGAAAAGCTGCTGGTTAAGGCGGGTACTGTCGAGAGAAGGAGGGGCAAAGCCACCTACCAACAACGGCTCTTGCCCATCCCTCCGCCTATAAATAGTGATGGTCGAAGACGGAGAAGAGTAGAACACTACTTGAGAAATCAGCGCATACTACAAACAAGCACTCACAGCCTTCGAGCAATATCTTCGAGTTCTTGTCTAAGTGTTCTCCGAGTTTCTGCAACATCGAAAATCATCTCCGCAACCTTGACTCTCAAAGATTCTAAGCCTACTTCATATATCCGAGCTTAGAGAAGAACTCTAGCCCTCTTTGCACCTACTATAAAGAGTTCTTCATTTAGAGAGTCTTGAAAACCAAAACCCTAACCCTAGTTCTGTCTAGTTAGGTTTTGTGTTCGTAGAAAGGTTGTTGTGTTCAAGATCCAAGACTCTACATTCCTCGATAGTGGAAGTCTCGATCATAGAATGTAGATCCAAGCTAGCACAGTCCCCGATTGAGTAAAGCTCGATCTCTGCTAAGTTTTGTGGAGAACCCACAATCTCCCAGTTGTTGTGTCGGATCTAAGCGAGTGAAGCTCGATCCAGTCTTGGTTTTTCAGGAATCCGTAATCCTCAAGATTCTTGAGTGAAGAGAATCAGTTGCAGCGAGCAACAAAGTGGACGTAGGTGTTTTACTACCGAACCATTATAAATCCCAGGTGTCGTATTTCTCTACTTAAGCTTTCATTTTCTACTTTGATTATTCATACTGCACAAGCATCGTAAACAAACTTAAATCGAAGTTTTAAATACTTAGGAAAGAATAGCTCACCTAATTCCGCATATCGCAAGTGAGTCACTTTCTAGATCAAGCATTCACTTCAGTCAAAAGTGAAGCTTCCACTGTAGATCTAGCTCGCGGCTAGGTCTTAAGTATTTGAAGCGAGCTCTCTACTTGCTACTCTGAGATAAGGGCAAAAGAAGTTGAAAAACTTCTTACACACGTATTCACCCTCCCCCCCCCCTCTACGTGTGTATCCCCTATCAAACCGGGACCAACAAGTGGTATCAGAGCAGGGGTTCTTTCGAGCCACTGCTTTGCATACCTGAAGCGAGTTCCCTCTCGCTTCACTTTGTCTCATTGAACTGATCCGTTTTTTCTTAAGTGCATTAAAACCCTCACTCATGCATACTGCATCGCTACTAACAGTTCATAATGTCTACATATAGTGCATCCAATCTTCCACAGTTCTCGATTGAAGGATACGAAACATGGAGTTTCCGTGTCGAAAGCTTTCTATGCTCCATCCACGACAGGATGTGGGAAGTCATAGAAGAAGGGCCTATCGAGATCATGAAGACCATCTCAGTGAATATTCCAGCCGCAGAAGGCAGAGAAGCTTACGTCAGACAAGACCTTGTCGAAAAGGCAAAAGAGGATTACACGGCCAACGACTTCAAGATTGCCAACCTCGACCGTGTAGCACGCCATACAATGTAGAGCACTGTGTCAGACGCTTATCTCCCCAGGATAAGGAAGTGCACAACAGCGAAGGAGATGTGGGAAACCCTAGCCCTAATCTCGCAAGGCACAGACAAAATCAAGGAGAATAAGCTTGTTGTGCTGATGAGAGAGTTCGAGAGCTTAACAATGAAGTCCGGAGAGACGATTGACGCCTTCGAGTTGCGCGTCACCAAGATCATTGCCACTCTCATCTCTCTTGGCAAGGAGTTCACTGACAAAGAAGTCAACCTCAAGATTGTTCGAGCCCTCACACGGAAATGGCAGACAATGAAAGAGTTTTACTTGGCAACAAAGTACCTATCGAAGTTCTCACCTGAGATACTTTTCTCTGAGCTTAAGGCTCATGAGTTTGATCTCAATCGAATGAGCCTGGATGATGAAGATGAAGTTCCTTCAGCATCAAAAGGAGTCGCTTTCAAAGCTACAGAAGCCCCAAGCAACCAGTCGATTGCCAAGTTGACAAGAGAGGAACTGGAAGAGCACTACGCATTCTTGTCAAAGAATTTCAACAAGATGAACTCGCGAGAGGGAAAATACAAGAAATTTTACAAAAAATACATAGGAAAGAGCACTGATGCTCGAGAAGGAAAGGGAAAGCGAGAAGAGACGACGGAGCCGATCTCAAGGGATATGATGGATGTGGAATGCAACCATTGCCACAAAATAGGCCACTACAAATCAGACTGCCCAAAGCTGAGTGCCAAGGAACGTGAAGAATTGAAGGCCAGGAGGGAAGCTTCTCGGCGAGCGCTAGTTGCAAGCGAGCCACTAGACACTCCAAGCGAGGAAGTGCCAAACGACTCAGACGCTTTCACAGATCCAAACTCAAGCAAGGGAGAGGATCCGGGCTTCATGGCGCTCACCGACGAAGACACAAGAGAGGTATTCTACTATCCGCCTATCAATTCAATTACACTGGCACACAAACACGAAGAGGAAGTTCATTCCTCAACATGGAGTGAGTTGCTTAACAAACACCATAAATTGTTAAGTGAACATGAAATGTTACAACAAGCTATGTCTAAAAGCAAGAGCGAAAACCGAAAGCTAGCCACCAAACTTGATGAAGTCAAGATTAATCTAAGGGCTATGGCAATTAAGTTTGAGGACCTCTTCGCTAGACATAAAAGCTTGGAAGGAAGGAATGAAACCCAATCCATTCTAGTTGCTAACCTAAACAAAGCCTCATTCGTTAGGCAAGCACTAGAAAGCTCACTTCTACCATTCGGTAGAAAGGGAGGTCTTGGATATAAGGGTGGACCTTCCAAGCTGTTGGGAGTTGTTAAGGATATAACTTGTTAAGGGGGAACTCATATGGGACACTTGAAAAATGTATGTTTAGATTTGATCCCAAAACCCCTAAGTATCCTATTCCCAAGCGACCCTAATTGATGTAGAATAGGTTAGAATTTTTCTAAGCCTATACTGTTAGGATGGCTCTTTATTTCGCTTTAGTCGCTTAGATTTTAGACTGCAAGAATTTCAAGTGAAGGCCACTCACTTGAGTGTGCTTTTGAAGTGAAGCGAGTCTGCCGACGCAAGCTGAAGCGTGCCAAAGCGTAGCAAGTCCAAGCGAAGCGAGCACTATCGTAGAATTGAAGTGAGTCTGCTAAAGCGAAGCGAAGCGAGTGTTACAATAGAAAGTCAAACCTAGTCAACGATTACTAAAGCAGTCACTTGGGAAATTAATTTTCCAAGTACTCGCTACAGTATGACCTTGAAGCGACTGGATCAAAGCAGACGCTACAAATCTAAAGTGAAGCGAGCCCCTACCTAACGGATTGCGACAACCCAATTCCCGCTCCAATTTGAACTACGAGTTTAAACTCCAGTCAAGAGGAGATCGACGCAATTAATTGTGTATCTCCACTTGTCGAATGAAGAGAGGACCAAAGGAGTTGACTGCCAGGCCGATAAGGGCGCCGCAACAGTGCTGGGACGCTCCAGTTACAGTTACACTTGGAACTTAGCCATTTTTGGCAAAGTGCCAAATCTGCGCGTCTGAAAAGCAGCAGGCCTGCGCAAGTACTAAGTACTATCGAGAGGAGGAGGGACAAAGCCACCAACCAAGCAACGGCTCTTGCCCAACCCTCCGCCAATAAATAGTGAAGGATGGAGACGGAGAAGAGCAGAACACTACTTGAACATTCAGCGCATATTGCAAACAAACACTCCCAGCTTTCAGCATTCTTCGAGTCTTTGTTTCTAGTGTTCTCCGATTTTCAGTTCCATCAAAACTCGTCTCCGCAACCTTCACACTTAGAAATCTAAGCCCACTCCATATCTAAGCTTAGAGAAGAACTCTAGCCCACTTTGCACTCGTTGTAAAGAGTTCTTCATTAGTGTGTTCGTCGAAAACCAAAAACCCTAACCCTAAGTTCTGTTGTTAGGTTTTGTGCTTGTCGAGAGGTTGTTTCCGATCCAAGGCCCTACTTTCATCGATAGTAGAAGCCTCGATCATAGAGTCTAGATCCAAGCTAGCACATTCCTCGATTGTGTGAAGCTCGATCGAAACTAGGTCTTAGTGGAGAACCAGTAATCTCCCAGTTTAGGACTGAAGCGAGTGAAGCTTGAGTCCAGTCTTGGTTTTTCTGGTGAACCCGTAATCACCCAGTTGTTGTCATCAGATCCAAGCAAGTGAAGCTCGATCTTGACCAGGTTTTTGAAGAACCCGTAATCTTCAAGGTTCTTGAGTGAAGAGAACCAGTTGCCTGGTGCAACAAAGTGGACGTAGGTGTTTTATCACCGAACCACTCTAAATCTCTGTGTCGTATCTCTAAACCCTAATCTCTCTACTTTGTTTACTATTTCGATTATACATTTGCACAAGCATAGTAAACAAACTTAATATGGATTTTCAAATACTTAGGAAAGATTAGCTCACCGAATTCTGCATTCGAGTAAAGCCTCACTCTTGATCAAGCATTCGCTTAGGTCAAGTAGTTTTGCTAACACTGTAGATTTAGCTCTCTGCTAGGTCTTAGTAGTTGTAGCGAGCGCTTTACTTGTCACTCTGAGTTATTGGAAAAGAAGTTGAAAAACTTCAAAACACGTATTCACCCCCCCCCCCCCTCTACGTGTTTTTTCTCTAACAAACCGGGACCAACACAAGCCTACTGTCTTTGTTGGTGCTTCTAACACAACACCATCAGTTCCTTTGGATGTGCCCACTGCCTCCAAAGTAACCACTAACAAAGACAAGGGCAAAGTGTTTGAGAACCCTAAGAAGAAACCCATGAAGATGTCTATATCTTTAAGGGAAGAATCTAAGGGTAAGCCTAGTTCAACAGTCCCTAGCACTCAAAATGCTAAAGCTTACCAATCAAAAGGTAAATGGAAGACTGTTGAAGCTTCTAAGTCTCAAACGCAGACACCAAAGACAAAGGATGTTCTCTTGAAGAAGAGAACTAATGTCTATGTGTCACATGAGTCGGATTGGAGATGGTCCAACGGTTCTTACGTTGAGGAGGAAGAATTTGAAGTTCCCAAAAGGAAGCTTCAAACTCCAAAGGTTTCTCAAGCGAGTCATGGTTAAAAGCCAAAGTTGACTTCGCAGAAGAAACCAAGCGAGACGCTTGCCAAGATTAGAAACCCTAAGTTAGTTTCCAAGCCTACGGCTAATCCGAAGTGAGACTCTTCAGGATATAAGCAAAAAGGCAAGAGCATGGGTTAGTCTCAAGCAAGTCGCTTCTCCTCGTGCACACACTGCTGCACATGTGAAGCTGCGTCCAAGCAGAAGTTATAAGCTAGAAAGGCCAAGGAACCTAAAACACAAGCGAACACTCAAAGGAGAGTGAAGCAAGTGTGGGTACCTAAGAAAGCTAACCTGCAAGGACCCAAACTGATTTGGGTACCAAAAATGGCTTAAATGCAGTTGAGCGCCGTGGATCCCATGCCCAGCAAAGGTTAAGCTACTTGGTACTTGGACAAAGTATGTTCAAGACATATGACGGGCATGAAGTCTCTACTCCAAGACTACACAGAGAAGAGGGGTCCACAAGTAACCTTTGGTGACAACTCACGAGGAAGCACCAAGGGATACGGCGTACTGAGAGTCGGGAAGCTGAGCATAGAGAATGTCTCCTATGTTGAAGGTCTCATGCACAACTTGCTATCCATATCACAGTTCTGTGACAAAGGATACAATGTGGAGTTCATCTCCAACAAGTGTGTTGTGAGAAACAAACTCACCTCCCAAGTTGCTCTGACTGGAGAAAGAAAGCGGAACGTGTATATTGCTCAATGGGAGAGTTGCACAGAAGATACATGTTTGGTCGCTAGAAGTGCAACTGAGACTGGATGGCTATGGCACCGCCGCTTAAGCCACCTCAATTTCAAGACGATCAATCGCTTAGCTCGTAAGGGTTTGGTGAAGGGCATACCTAATGAAGTCTTCGTCAAAGACCATACTTGCTCACCATGCCAAAGAGGAAAGCAGACAACGAAGCACTTCGCCAGCTTAGAAGAAGCATATTCCAAGCTAGTGCTGGAGCTTCTGCATATGGATTTGTTTGGACCAGTCACTCCTGTGAGCATCAATGGAAGAAAGTACACTTTAGTGGTAGTCGATGATTACTCTCGCTACACTTGGGTTGTATTTCTCTTTAGCAAAAAGGAGACGGTGTCCAAACTGCCACAACTGCTCAAGCGCCTCGCTGTGGAGAAGAACCAAGCGATCGCTACCATTCGCTCCGACAAAGGCACAGAGTTTCTCAACTCTACGATTGAAGCTTACCGCACGGAGCATGGGATAGCACACCAAACATCTGTAGCTCGCACACCGCAACAAAATGGAGTTGCTGAACGAAGAAATTGAATCATCAAAGAAGCTGTTCGCACAATGATTGCAGATTCGAAGCTTCCGATGAAATACTGCGCTGAAGCGGCTAACACCGCATGCTACACTCAGAATCAGACGCTTTTCAACAAATGCTTCGATAAAACACCATATGAAATATGGACAGGGAGAATTCCTAACATATCTTATTTCCATATTTTTGGTTGTAGGGTCTTCATTCACAACAATGGGAAGTCACAGTTGAAAGCCTTCGAAAGCAAAGCGGATGAAGGTATATTCTTAGGATATTCTACATCTAGCAAAGCTTACAGGGTATTCAATTGTAAAACCCTAATTGTGGAAGAATCAGCCCATGTTGTATTTGATGAATCTACTTTGAGTATTCCATAGGAACAGGTTCAAGCGAATGACAAAACTTCAAGCGAGGTGCCCATCAACCCATTGACAAGGGATATGCTTGAAGATGATGAAGAAGTCAAAGACTCAAGTGATCAAATTGCTCAAGAGAAGGTTGAAGCTGCCCCCAAAGTCGATGAAGAGACTGCAAGCAAAGCACCCGTTCTGGTCGCTTCAGAAGATGAAGCAAGCGATCCGCTTGAAGAAGAAGCAGAAGCTGGAGGATCCAAGCGTGCGTGGCTCAAAGATCATTCACCTAGCCAAATCATTGGAGATCTTTCTAAAGGCGTGGTGACCAGAAGCCAAGTGATTGGAGAAAGTGCTATGTTCAATTGCTTTCTATCCAATATCGAGCCATCAAGCGTGGAGGAAGCTCTAGCAGATTCAAACTGGGTGATCGCCATGCAGGAGGAGCTCAATCAATTCATCAGAAACAACGTAAGGTATCTTGTGGATCGTCCTAAATTTCAGCATGTGATTGGCACCAAGTGGGTGTTCAAGAACAAGACGGACAAGGACCACAACGTCCTGAGAAACAAAGCTCGACTCGTCGCCAAGGGCTACTGCCAAGAGGAAGAGATCGATTTCGATAAGATCTTCGCTCCGGTGGCCAGGCTTAAAGCCATCAGACTTTTTCTTGCCTATGCAGCGGCTAAGAAATTCAAAGTCTATCAAATGGATGTCAAGAGCGCGTTTCTCAATGGAGAGCTCAAAGAAGAAGTCTATGTGGAGCAGCCACCTGGATTTGAGCAAGGAGATAAGGTGTATTGATTGAAGAAGGCCTTGTATGGATTGAAGCAAGCGCCTAGAGCGTGGTATGATACGCTATCTCAGTTCCTAGTGGATAATGGATTCCACAAGGGAAAGATAGATCGGACTGTCTTCACCATCAATGATGGGAAAGACATGCTATGGGTCCATATCTACGTCGATGACATCATATTTGGTTCGTCAAACCAGTCGCTTAGCGAGAAGTTTGGAGAGCTGATGAAGACCAAGTATGAAATGTCGATGATAGGCTTAATGAGTTGCTTCCTAGGTCTTCAAGTGAAGCAGCAAGATGATGGAATTTTCATTAATCATGCGAAGTATACTCAAGATATGTTTGCCAAGTTTGGTGTTCAACATGCTAAAGCTGTGAAGATTCCAATGAACACCAACTGGAAGATGGAGCTAGACCTAGAAGGGAAGTCTGTGGATGTTACAGACTACCGAGCTTTGATCGGATCCCTTCTCTATCTCACTGCAAGCAGGCCGGATATTGCGTTTGCAGTTGGAGTATGTGCTCGCTTCCAAAGCAATCCCAAGCTTAACCACTTTGAAGCTGCCAAGCGAATCCTTCGCTATCTCAAGGGCACTGTCAATATGGGGCTATGGTATCCTGTTGAAGATAATCTGGAGCTTACAGGATACTCAGACACTGACTATGGAGGATGCCGAATTGATAGGTAATCAACATTGGGCACGTGTCAGTTCTTGGGAAGCAAGCTTGTCTCGTGGTTCTCGAAGAAGCAGACAAGCGTAGCCACTTCAACGACTGAAGCCGAGTACATGGCCGCCGGAAGCTGCTGTTCTCAAATCTTATGGCTTCGTCAGCAGTTGAAGGATTATCGAGTTGAAGCAAAGGAGATTCCAATCTTCTGCGATAACAATAATGCCATTTGTATCTCGCAGAACCCAGTGCTTCACACCAGGTGCAAGCATGTGGAGATTCGACATCACTTTATTCATGATCATGTCGAGAAGAAGGATATCAAGCTCGAGAAAATCCATACCGATCTCCAGTGAGCAGATATCCTTACCAAGCCTCTAGCTGAGTCTCGCTTCAACCAGCTATGCATGGAATTAGGGTTACTAGACCCTGGTGAAGAGTGCTAGTTTCAGGATGCACAAGGAGAGTGGAAGCTTTCCGTCAAGCGACCCTCGTCTTGGATCTTCACCAATTCAAGCGAATCGCTTCACATCTCACTCGCTTGAAGAAGGAGAAATAAGGTGGAGAAAGGTGGAGTGTTGGAAGACGTTCCCTACCAACTAACAGGATTGTTAAGTCTATGGTTAAGGGGGAACTATTGATTGCTCTTGGAGTAATCTACTTCCAAAGCGAGCAAGGAAAGCTGCTACGTAGCCTAGGATTCCCTGCAAGTGGGTATAAACGCTTGCAAGTACCTTTTCTAGTAAAGGTTGTGGGGTCTTGTATCGGGCCTTCACACGTAAAAATGGTGAAAGCTTAGGCAGGGCTGGCACCTAGACCTTGCGTCCTCTTCCCATCTTTCCGCCGAAGAGGAGCATGTCTTCTCATCTCCTTCGTCGTGAATAATCACTCACTTTATACTCACTCTTAACTGAGTTGAGCTGCCGGGTGCTTGTTCATTCATCCCCCTCTCTGAACAATGTATCGCTCTAATTTTCCCTATTTTGGGTTAAGCGAGTCGGATGCTTATTCATTCTGTAGATTTTATGTGGAGAGCTTGAAGGGTTCCCTGTACTTTCAAAGGTTGCATGACTGGTGACATGTCTTTGCATAAAAACTGAGAATGGCTTGTCAGAGCTTCTCATTGTCGTCATGATCTTTTCCCATGCCTGTGAAAAGATCTTGTACTCATCTCCCATTCATCGTGAATAGCACTGAAGCGAGTCTCCCTTCGGGTTGAAGAAAGCTTAAGTGTATTATTCATTCTCCCCCTCATTCGCTTCGATGGTGGACTCTCTAGTTCGTAGAGGAAGATGGAAAATATGAATGCCAAGAAGATCAAGCATTAAAAGGTCTACATACGTGGTATCAATCTCCTACGAAGTGAGATTGACTGGTAAGTGTTTCAATACAAGTACACTAAGCCAAGCGAAGCGTGCTAGAAACCTTCGTTAGCTATGTGGAAAATACTAAATAAATCTGACATAAATACATAGAGGAAAACACTCTTGTTTATCCTCGAAGTATGTTAGTCAGAAACATTTAAAAATTAAAGTAAAGAAATTTCAATTCTATAAATTATTCGCTTTAAGATGGTCAAGCGAGTGCTTCGTCACTCAAGCGAGCCATCGCAAGCGAGTGTGGCACAGTCACGTCAAGCGAGTACTTCGCAAGCGAGCAAAAGCCAAGCGGCTACTCTCAAGCGAGCGAGTACGAAGCGAGCCGTATGAGCTGTACACACTCGAGTGCATATTTTACCTTTTTACTTTGCATTTAATGCAGACTAGGAATAGGGCCGAGAATCCCGGCGCCTGGTGCACACTTCAAATTTGAAGCGCCAAATTCGTGAGCAATCCAACCATTGAATCTCAACAGTTTTCAAATCTCAACCGTTAGATCAACGCCGCCCGAGCAAGCGAATCACGGCAGACCACGTGGAATGCTGACTCACTTATGCGGTTCACTTTTAACCGCGGTGTTGCCGAACCTAACCGGACACGTCAGTCACGTCGCCGACTGCCGCCGCCTATGTAGAAATTACCAGCAAATTACCGCGTCTCTCACCGCCACGTCAGCCCAAACCCTAAAGCTATATATGGGCGTCGATGCAGAACTGCAGAAGTTTATCACCCCCAAATTGCCATTCTTGTGAAAGCTTTCTTCAAGATTTCTGTGATTTCACAAGTCTCATACCTATATATATCTTCATTCTTTCTCTCTCACAAATACTCAAAAATGGTGAAGAAAACTGCCAATCAAACTATGGAGCAATTTTTAGCCAAAGTTGAAGATCTTATCAACGTCGAGCCCCATCTCAATGAAGGGACTGTTGAGCCTAACGGCTTCTTCCGCAAGGCCGTGACCACGGCCGGATTGTGGAATTTTGTAACTGCCAAACCATCGAGGATTCTTGTTCCTCAAGTAGCCCAATTCTTGTTAAATCTGAAAGAAGGCCAGACTGCGTCGTCAATCACAGATCCAGATGATGGAGAGTTGATGGAGGTGGATCTTTCTGACGTCGCAGAAGTGTTCAAGCTGCCAAGAGAAGGAGTGGACGCTCTCTCAAAGCTTGAGTTATCAGTGGAGGTCGAATTTGCCAGATTTGCCGCCAACAAAACCGCAGAATGGAAGGTGAAGGGGAGCAATATGCGGACAGATCTGGAGAAGCCCTTCAACTTTATCTGCGAGTTGTACACCAAATCTGTGGTGTGCAACATCGGAACCCTAGGACAGGTTTCCGATAGCAAGATATTCGCCGTTAGCGCAATAGTGGATAGCCTAACTGGGACGAAGTTCAACTGGCATAATTGGTTTATCAACCAAGTCCAAGAAACTGCCAAAGATTTCGAATACAAGGAAGGAAGCACCGTTACCATTGTACGGAAGGGGAAGCTTCGCTTCTTTGCAAAGTTGTCCTATGCACTAGATCTAATGTTCCCGGAGAGGAACTGGCCAGGAACAAAAGAATACAAGAAGGTGAGTGTATTCTATGACATGTTCAAATCTGATAAAGTCATAATCAATAGAGGGATTCTGCAGAAGAGTGTGCGCCCTGCAGTCCCTATTGCCGAGAAGCAAGGAGGGAAGAAGTCCAAGCGAGCCGCTTCACCCGTGAAGCGAGCGGCTCCCATGAAATAGAAGTTGAAGCGAGTCGCTTCAATAATAAAGCCAAGCGAGGAGCAGGAGGAGCATCCGCTTGTTGAAACTGAAGAAGTTGATCAACCCCAAACCTCCCCAACCAATACACAAAGCCAACTCCCACCCATTCAACCCCAAACCACCATCGAACCACACTTCCACTACCGCTCAACCTCAATCTCAACCCCAAGCTTCCGAACACACATTGTTCGAGAAAGGATCAACAAGCACCATGTCCTTACCCAATCTTCCACTTCTCAAAACCGACCCTACCCAAGCCTACACCACATACAAGCTTACCCAAACCACTGAGCAGGCCCTCATACCAACAGTTCAAGCTTCTACACCGAACTCCCCCACCGACACAACCAACACCATCGACACCCAAGTCACCTCCCATATAGCCATTCAACCAACCCCAAAATCCCCAGTTGATAAAGCTATGAGACGCTACAAAGCAGACTGGGATCAGGCCGCCGAGGAGTTGCAGAGGCGGTACCCAAATCTGCAAATGGATGAACCATTCCGCACCCAAGCCACTGACTTCCTCACCTACATAACCTACCGCGGAACCGAATATTACAAGATATTCGCCCTCCGCCAAGCCTTCTCAGAGAGTACCATAGCAGTGAAGGAGGCGGAGATGCTCCAATTTGTTGGAGTAGACGGCTTCAACGCCTTCATTAATGAAGCCAAATATTGGGAGCTGCTCGACGCTGCAGTGAAGCGTGCGTATCCAGACGCAGAACTCCCAGCCCGTAAACTCTCTGCTCACGAGCGAAAAATGACTGAGCAGCACGAGGCAGAGATGCTATTGAAAGAACAGGAGATTGCCAATCTCCAGGAAGAGATAAGGAGGAAGACAAAGGAACTGGAGGAGAAGACGTTGAAGGTCGAGAGTCTGCGCAGAGACTTCGACAAGGAAAAGTCCGAGCTGGCGGGAAAGCTCGAGGAGGAAGCCAAGCAGTCGCTTGAAAACGAGAGGAGTAGACTGAGAGAGTTCAGCTCAAAGTTAGTCATTTTGGAGGGTGAACTAAAAACCGAGCGAGAAGAGAAAGCCACAATGAGGAGAAACTACAGAGAAAACATCAACAAGGCTACCGCTTCAGTTGAAAAATTGGAGAAGCAAATCTCGAAGAGAGAGGAAGAGCTCGTGAAGACTGGAAGTGAGCTCACTCGAACAAAGCTCAAGCTGGCTGCACTGGAGAAGGTGAATGACATTCTCAAAAGCCAACTTGATGAGACCATGAGTGAGCTAAACAGCCGAAGGAAAGACTCTAAAGCCTTCGATCTGAAGCATGCCCAACTGGGTGCTACTCTAGCGAGAGCGAGCAAGGATGCTGACACTCTTGCAATGAAGATTGCCGCAGTCGCTTTGATCAACACCAAGCTCAACATCCGCGAAGGAACTCTTGCTGCACAACAAGCCGAGCTCGAAGCCTCAAAAACTCACTTTGATCTTCTTTTGCAGGAAGAACAAAGGAGAATCCTTGCAGAAGTCGAAGCGGAGATCGACGCTCGCTTCAAAGCGGTTGAGCCGCTTGAAAGTGTAATGGCGGAGGTTGCTCGAAAGGAAAAATCGATAAAGGAGAGAGAAGAGCAGTGCAAATATCTACTGGAGGAGATCTCAGAAAAGACGGCGGAGATCGTACACACTAAGGAAGAGACATTTGTCAAGCATGCCGAGGGGATGCTTCACACAGTCTACAATGAATTCGCGAGCCTCCGCCTGGCCTTAGATGAAAAAGCACTAATTCTTGTTCCCTCTGGCAAAGTTGATGATGCCAAAAGGGGGGAAGGCATGATAGCAGAAGGAGGAGAGATTGTAGCATTGGAGGGATCTGCTACGCAGGGGGAAGGAAAAAATGAGGAAGGAGCAGAGCATGCGCGAGCAGAGGAAGCGTGCAGGAAAGGGAAGGAGTTTGTAGTCTTTCAAGAGAAACCGAAGCCCCAATCGCAGAAGCTGCTAGCTTCATCTCTCGCGGCCCATGCCACGTCAGCCGCTCACGTCAAACAGCAGATTGCCGACTATGCTGCCATTGCCTTGGCTGTGCAGATGGAGCAGGAGTTGACCGCCAGACCGACAAGGATGCTGCAACAGTGCTGGGCGCTCCAGTTACTGTTGAACTTGGCTCTTAGCCATTTTTGGCAAAGAGACAAACGGGCACGTCTGAAAAGCTGCTGGTCAAGGCAGGTACTGTCGAGAGAAGGAGTGACAAAGCCACCTACCAACATCGGCTCTTGTCCATCCCTCCACCTATAAATACTGAAGGTCGAAGACGGAGAAGAGTAGAACACTACTTGAGAAATCAGCGCATACTGCAAACAAGCACTCACAGCCTTCGAGCAATATCTTCGAGTTCTTGTGTAAGTGTTCTCCTAGTTTCTGCAACATTGAAACTCGTCTCCGCAACCTTGACTCTCAAAGATTCTAAGCCAACTTCATATATCCGAGCGTAGAGAAGAACTCTAGCCCTCTTTGCACCTACTGTAAAGAGTTCTTCATTTAGAGAGTCGTCAAAACCAAAACCCTAACCCTAGTTCTGTCTAGTTAGGTTTTGTGTTCATAGAAAGATTGTTGTGTTCAAGATCCAAGACTCTACTTTCCTCGATAGTGGAAGTCTCGATCATAGACTATAGATCCAAGCTAGCACAGTCCCCGATTGTGTAAAGCTCGATCTCTGCTAGGTTTTGTGGAGAACCCGCAATCTCCCAGTTGTTGTGTCGGATCTAAGCGAGTGAAGCTCGATCCAGTCTTGGTTTTTTAGGAACCCGTAATCCTCAAGATTATTGAGTGAAGAGAATCAGTTGCAGCGAGCAACAAAGTGGACGTAGGTGTTTTATCACCGAACCACTATAAATCCCTGGTGTCGTATTTCTCTACTTAAGCTTTCATTTCTACTTTGATTATTCATACTGCACAAGCATCGTAAACAAACTTAAATCGAAGTTTTAAATACTTAGGAAAGAATAGCTCACCTAATTCCGCATATCGCAAGTGAGTCACTTTCTAGATCAAGCATTCGCTTCGGTCTAAAGTGAAGCTTCCACTGTAGATGTAGCTCGCAGCTAGGTCTTAAGTATTTGAAGCGAGCTCTCTACTTGCTACTCTGAGATAAGGGCAAAAGAAGTTGAAAAACTTCTTACACACGTATTCACTCCTCCCCCCCCCCCCCCCTACGTGTGTATCCCCTATCAAATCGGGATCAACACTTTCCCCCTTTTTGGCATCATCAACCTTGCCAGAGGGAACAGGAACGATTGCTTTCTCGTCTATGGCTCGGCGAAGGCTGGCAAATTCATTGATAATTGCCCTAAGCGTTCCATCAGCAAGCTCGGCAAAAAGTCCTTCTTTGGAGAGCACAAGCTCCGCCGTTTTCTCAGATACTTCCTCCAGTATGTATGAACATTGTTCCTCGCGCTCCACAAGAACGGATTTCCTCCGTGCGGCCTCTGCCATCAAATTCTCTAGCGGCTCGACCGCTCTGATCTACTTAGATTTTTCATGCAAAATAAGATCAAAAAAGTTAAGTGAAATGGCGAGCTCCGCTTCACGGGTGGCAAGGGCTGCTACGCGGTTATTGAGATTGGTGTGAAGGATGGCAGCAGTAGCAACACGTTGTGTAAGCTTGTCAGCCTAAGCGTTTGTTTCGGCGATTGTTTGATCTAGTTTGGCATGCTTCAAGTAGAATGCCTTAGCATCTCTTCTGCGGCTCTCAAGCTCGCTTAGATCCTCATCGTATTTGCTCTGGAGAATGGCCATATTGTTCTCCGCAGTGGTTTTGTCAAGCTTGGCGCGGGTAAGCTCATCCTACAACGACTTGAGCTCAAAAGCTTTCTTCTCATTTTCTGACATAGCCTTCTCCATCTCCTCCTTGTGCTTCTTCACAAGCGAGGCCTGCTCCTCCTCCTTCTTTTTCAAGTCACCCTCCAAGGCGACAAGCTTGGAGGTGAATTCCTTCAATCTGTTCCTTTCTTCCTCAAGCACAAGCTTGGCATCTTCCACGCGCTTCTTTTCCTCCTCGATTTTTCCAGTAAGCTCCTCCTTCGCTTCAGTCAGTTCCTTCTTTTAGTTCTTTATTTCCTCTGTCAGGCGAAAAATTTCATCATCTAGCTTCTTCTTTTCGCCTTTCAGGTCGAGGATCTCTTGATCCTTCTTTGATAACTCCTCTCCATGCTTCTTTATCAACCTTTCCTCGTGCTCCGAGTGCTTCCTCTCCGGCAGCACGGCATTGTGATATGCTCGCTTGACAACGGCGTCGAGCAGCTCCCAGTAATTAGCCTTATTGATCAAGGCTTTGAAGCCGTCTACTCCAACGAACTCCAATTGGGCAGCTTCCTTCTCCATGATTGTCTCCTCCGAGAAAGCTTGGCGGAGGTTGAAAATTTTTTAGTATTCCGTGCCGCGATACGAAATGTAGGTGAGAAAGTCGGCGGCACGGTTGAGAAAGGCTTCATCCATCAGCACAAGCGGATACCTCTTTTTAGCTTTAAGAGCGGCCTGCTCCCAGTCTGCACGGTAACACTTTAGAGCCTTCTCTGTTGGGTTTATGGGTGGTGGTTGAATGGCTGTGTGAGAGGGAATGTTAGTGTTGAGGGTATTGGTGGGTGAGTTTGGGGTAGAAGCTTGGATGAGGCCTTGGGTTGTGGCTTGAGTGGGGGCTTGTGTAGGCTCGTAGATTTGGTAAGCTGCGTCTGGGTTAGGATCGAGCAGTGGGAGATCGGGTAAGGGGTGAGTGCTGATGGATTCTTCATCCTCAAATAGGGTTCCTCGTTGAGCGAAGATCCCATGTGAGTTTCTGGGATGAGGGGGTCGAGGTAGAAATTGTGTTTCGGGAGCTTGGGTTTGAGGGATTGGCTCTGTTTGTGGTTGAGGTATTTGTGTGGCTTGGGGTTGGCTGGGAATTGTGGTGGATGCTTCTGGCTGGGGTTGGTTAACTTCTTCACCCACCGGAGAATCGGCTTCCTCATTCTCCGTCGTCTCCGGTATGGTGTCTTCAAGCGGAGTCTCCTCCTCCTCGCTTGGTTCGGGTGTAGCGACTCGCTTCACACTTTTGGCAGCCACTCGCTTAACTGGTGAAGCGGCTCGCTTGGATCCCCTCTTCTTCCTTTCTGCAGCGGGCACTGCAGGGCGAACGTTCTTTTGTAGGATGACACGATCAATGAGTGGCCTCCCAGCTTTGACTAGATCATGGAAGACGTTTGACTTTTTATACTCAAGCGTCCCAGTCCATTCTCTTCCTGGGAACAATTGCTCCAAAGCAAAGGACAACTTCCCAAAGAGGCGAAGCTTCCCTTTCTTGACAGTGCTGCCTTCCTCAAATTTGAAGTCCATGGCAGCCTCTTGGACGTTCTTGATGAACCAGTTGAATTTGGTTCCCGTCAGGCTGTCGACGATGGCCTTCACAGCAAAAAGCTTGTTGTCGGAGACTTGTCCAAGACCTCCGATGTTGCACACCACAGATTTGGTGTACAACTCACAAATGAAGTTGTATGGCTTCTCCAGGTCCGTCCTCATGTTCATCCCTCTATCCTTCCATTCGACTCCTTGATTGACTGCGAACCTCGCATACTCCACATGTACGGACAAATCCATCTTAGAGAACGAATCAACTCCTTGTCTAGGCAATTCCAAGATTTCTGCGATTTTGAGGAGGCTAACATACGTGAGCTTTCCAGTGTTTGGATCTGTGATGCTGGATCTCATTTTATTTTCCCTCAAGTTCAGCAAGAACTGAGCAACGTGCTTGACGAGGATCTGCGTCGGCCTAACAGTAACAAGCTTCCATAGTCCGGCCGTGGTCACGGCCCTACAGAATAATCCAGCAGGTTCAACGATTTCTTCGTCGAGATGGGTCTCGATATTAATGTTCTCCTCGACTTTGGAGAGAAATTCCTCCATCGTCTGGGTGATTATCTTCTTCACCATTGTGAAAAGTTAAGAGGGATTTGTGAGAAATATAGGGTTTGAGACTCGTGATTTGCAGAAATTGCAGAGAGTTTGCACGAGAATGGCAATTTGGGGGTGATAAGAGATCTGCAAAGATACATTTTCCTCTTTTATTGTTTTAGGGTTTGGGCTAATATGGCGGAGAGAGACACAATAATTTCGACGTGGACGCAAGCGAGTGGCGACGTGGCTGATGTGTCGCGGTTAAATGCGGCGTCACCATGGTTAAAGATGAACCATATTGGTGAATCGGCCTGGTGCGTGTCATGCTTTAATTCGCTCGCTTGCACGGTGATGATCTAACGGGTGAGATTTGCAGATTGTTGAGATTCAACGAATGGATCGCTAGCAGTTTTGGCGCTTCAATTTCGCAGTGTCTTCCACGCGCCCGGTTTCTCGGACCCTAGTATTGTACTGCATTAAATGCAAAGTAAAAAGTGAAATAGGCACTCGAGTGTACCCAGCTCATACAGCTCGCTTGTACTTGCTCGCTTAGAGGTAGTAGCCGCTTGGCTTTTTACTCGCTTTGCGAAGTACTCGCTTGCCGTGATAGGTGTACACTCGCTTGCGATGGCTAGCTTGAGAGACGTGGCACTCGCTTGACCATTTTAAAGCGACTAACTTTAAGAATTGAAATTTCTTTGCTTTAATTTATAATGTTTCTGACTAACATACTTCGAGGATACACAAGAATGTTTTCCTTTATGTACTTGTGTCAGATTCATTTGTGTTTTCCACATATCAAGTGAATGTTTCTAGCACGCTTCACTTTGCATAGTGTACTTGAATTGAAATGCTTACCAGTCAGTCTCGCTTCGTAGGAGACTGATACCTCGTTGTAGACTGATATAGGTGAAATTTACCTTGTTTTCATAGCCAAAAAGAGTCGATTTTGTGTCTCGATTTTATAGTATTGTCTATGTTTTATATGGTTTTTAGTATATGGGACAATATTATGCTTGTAGGTGTTTTTCTGTGTTTTCAGGCATAAATTGATGATAAATCGATGATAAAATCCCGAGACGAGAAAAGGCGTGAAGATCGAAGCTGAAAATCCAAGATTTGAGTTCGAGTGAAGGCCTCTCGATCGACCTCTCGATCGAGAGAGGTGTCGAGAGGTGCCTTCTGCCGCAGCTTTCGATCGAGAGCAAAAATGATACCCTCTCGATCGAGAGGTCTGTCGAGAGGTGTTCAGACGGGAATTTTTCTCCTTATTTAATTTGACTCCTTTTTGGTTTAGACTTTCCTTATGTAAATTTCTCCTATATATACTCCTAGTCTAGCATTGTAAACCCTAACACCTTATTATCTAACACCTTATTATTTTACATACTTTCTAGCACACTTTTACTTTAGAGTTTTGTATTCAACATTGGAGTTTTATTCAAGTTTATTCAAGATTCAAGTTTCGAAGTTCTTCGTGTTCAAGATTCAAATCCAAGTTTTTCTTACTCTTACTTTTTAATTATGTTCTTTCAATTTTTTGTGTTCTTGTTTACTTTAATTATGTCTAGCTAAATCCCTTAGTTGATTTTAGGGATTGAATGCCTAATTGAATTTATGTAAGTGTTTTTGTTTATAATTAGCCTTCCAATCTAGATGCATGTTTCATGGTGCTTATTCTCATGCATAGTTAATTGGCCATTAATTGTGTATGCATAGTTATGTGTTTATGCCTTAATTGGATAATTGCATAATAGATCTCATAAAAGCATGATATAATAGTTTGATTTTCTTGATTGATAATTGAATTGTTATATGTTCATATATAATTGATTTGGTGTCTTAGTTGAACCTAGTTGATTATATTATTGGTACTTGTTCTATTTTGCACTTGATTCGATTCTTACAATTCGAAAGAATATTAGGATCTCGTTGGGTGACTACTTGCATTGCTTTAATTAGGGTGTAAGTTATTTTTGCATGTATCACATTTAGATTGGATTAAAGTGGTTAGTTGTATTCATTAATTATTTGCATATGTTTGATTAGGTAGGATTCCCTAGAATCAACACTTTTCCTTAATTGCTCACTTTCCTTATTTACTTAATTGCTTGTGCCTTAAGTTGTTTTATTTGACTACTTATTTCTTTACTTGCTTATTTCCTTATATGATTACTTGAGTTTTTGTTATTATTTGCCTAGTATAAATACCACATTCACTAAACCTTTAAAAGCCTAGACATCACATTTGTTCTTGAGTAGAGGTATTGTGTGCGTTTTCGGTTTATCAGTCCCTGTGGATACGATACTCGTGCTTCATTATATTACACTTATTTTGTGTGGTAGAAATAGTGCGATCAAATTTTGGCGCCGTTGCCGGGGATTGATTAGATTTCACATACATATTTTGAAATAGAATTAATAGGTGATTTAGGCGCTTTAATTTTTTGTTTTCGGTTTATTGATCTAACGTTTTTCTTTTCTTCTCTTTGGTTTTAGGTAGTGCATGACCACATGGTCTAAAGGGATAAATCCTATTCCTATAGACTTGGAGTTAGAGCGCTCTCTTCGAGCATTGAGGCGAGGAAAGGAGGCAAGTAAGATCGATACACCACTCTCTTCACCACCCGATTCACCAAGGAGTTTCGATTCAATGGCGGATCAAGTGAGGAGGACTTTGAACGATCGGTTCAAACCGGTCGTGGACCAATTTCAGCAAGGAGGATGGGGAACCACGAAAGCTAACAACTACGAGTTCAAGACGTCCCTCATCAACATGGTGCAAAACAATCAATACGGAGGATCACCGGCGGAGGATCCCAACGCGCACTTGAAGCAATTTCTGGACATATGTGCTACATACAAGGCCAATGGAGTATCTTCGGACTACCTCAAGCTTAGCCTCTTCGTGTGTTCTCTCAAGGACGATGCAAGAGAGTGGTTGGATGGATTGGACAAGAAGGAGGTCACTACTTGGGCTGAGATGTGCACAAAGTTTCTCAACAAGTTCTTCCCACCTTCGAGGGCTCAAAAGCTCATCAATGAGATCAACCAATTTCAACAATATGAGGATGAACACTTTTATGAGGCGTGGGGGAGATTCAAGAAGTTACTTCGAGCATGCCCGAATCATGGGATTAGTAAGGAGGATCAAATCACGTGCTTCTATCGTGGTTTGAACAAGTTGTGTAGGAAGGAGCTCGATTACGCTTCGAAGGGAGGATTCTTGAACAATGAGTATGAAGTGGCAATGGAGATTATTGAGCTGACCGTAAATTCGAGCTATGAAGAGGCTACCGATCGACGGCTTGGAAGAAGGAGAGTTGCCAACATTGGGATCGATGCTTACGAGGACTTGATGGAGAAGTATACAAAAATAGCAAATGAGTTGGATTCTATCAAGAAAGGAGTACTCCGGTGCGATGCTATCACGGACGATCAAGCAAACCCAACCGAAGAGGAAGATGCCAATTTTGTGCAACAAGGGGGCAAGTGGCAACCGAATCAAGGAAACAAGTGGCAAGGAGGGCAAGGAGGACAAGGAGGTTCGAACTACCAAGGAGGGTATAAGAAGCCATATGTTCCCAATAACCGAAATCATCCGAACTTCTCCTATGCCAATCCAAGCAACGCATTGCAACCACCTCCCGGCTTCCATGTTGAGAACGGAGTCATCCAAGAGCCCAAGAAGGAATTGTCAACCGATGATTTGATTCGTCAATATATGGCTCAATCGGAGATGAGGATGACACAACAAGATGCAAAGTTGAGGACGTTGGAGCTCACTCAAAGTACATCAACCAACAACTTGGCTAGTAGCATCAATGCGTTGACCAAACAAATGCAAATGTTGGAGACGCAAATGAGTCAAATAGCCAACGCTCAAGGAGGAGTCCATAAGCCCGGCCAATTCCCAAGCAACACGGAGCAAAACCCGAAGAACAACCATCATGTTCATGCAATTGAGCTTCGGAGCGGCACTACGTACACAAATCCATCCTTTGAAGCTGAGAAGAAAGGAGTCGGGAACTTCAAGAATGTGGTGCTCGAGGAAACGAGGATCCAAGAGCCGAGGCGAGGGCCTCTCGACACCCCTTTCGATCGAGAGGTCGATCGAGAGGTCCATACTGGAGGTCAGAATCCACCTCTCGACACCTCTCTCGATCGAGAGGAGGATCGAGAGGTATACGACGAGGAAATTCAAATTGAACCTCTCGACACCTCTCTCGATCGAGAGGTCGATCGAGAGGTCAAAAAGCAAGGTCAGAAGGGACCTCTCGACACCTCTCTCGATCGAGAGGTCGGTCGAGAGGCCCAGCAGCCGTACCAACTTCCAACTTACACTCCGAAGGCCCCCTTCCCGCAACGATTGACCAAGACGAAGCAAGACGAGAAGTATCAACGCTTCATGGAGATACTACAAAAGGTCAACATCAACATACCACTTCTCGATGCTCTCCGAGACATGCCCAACCACATGAAGTTCATCAAGGATGCGGTTTCGGGGAAGAAGAAGTGGGGGAAGTTCGAGACGATCAATCTCACGGAGGAGTGCAGCGCGGTGATCCAAAGGAAGCTACCATTGAAACAAAAGGATCCCGGAAGATTCACGTTGTCATGCAAGATTGGTGATCAAATCTTCCAAAATGTGCTATGTGATCTTGGTGCTAGCATAAATTTGATGCCTCTCCCTATATTCAACCGGCTCAAGATCGGGAAGATGAAGCCAACCACCATCTCTCTACTTATGGCGGACCGATCAGTTTCTTATCCAAGGGGGATAGTAGAGGACGTTCTAGTTCAAGTGCACAACCTCGTCTTTCCGGCAGATTTCGTAGTCTTGGACATGCCCGAGGATACAAATCAACCTTTGATCTTGGGACGGCCTTTCTTAGCAACGGGAAGAGCATTGATCGATGTTCAAGATGGAGACCTCACATTTCGAGTCAACGGGGAGGAACTGAAAATTTCTATCTACGAAGCTATGAAGAGACCCGACGATCAACGTGAGGATATCTTCTCCATCGAGACATTGACACCACCTACTTCGGAGGAGGCACTTAACCATTGTATTTCGAATTCTCTCTATGCCTACGAGGAGTTGGATGAAGCTTGCGACGAGATACTCGAGTATCTCAATCAGTTGGAGGCTAATCGACCATCGAGTCACCACAAGGAGGTTTCATATCTCGACATCAACAAGAAGGTGGACGGCGGATTTTTCGAAGAGGAAGAGAAGAAGGATGCAGCCCCTAAGGTGGAATTGAAGCCATTACCCGAGCACCTCAAGTACAAGTTCTTAGGAGAAGAAGAGACGTACCCGGTGATCGTATCTTCTCATCTCACGGAGGCAAACACGGACAAGCTATTGAGGGTGCTAAGGGAGCACAAATCTGCAATTGGATGGACGATTGCCGACATCAAAGGTATTAGTCCTACGATTTGCATGCATAGGATCTTGCTCGAGGAAGGCCATCGCCCAAGAGTCCAACCTCAAAGACGATTGAACCCAGCCATGCAAGAAGTTGTGAGGAAGGAGGTGCTGAAATTGCTTGATGCCGGTATGATCTATGCTATTTCGGATAGTGAGTGGGTGAGTCCTACTCAAGTAGTGTCAAAGAAAGGAGGCATGACAGTCATCAACGACGAGAAAGGAGAGCTGATCGCGACAAGGCTCGTCACGGGATGGCGAGTGTGCATTGATTATCGTCTTCTCAACGCAGCAACAAGGAAGGATCACTTTCCCCTCCCGTTCGTAGATCAAATGCTCGATCGTCTAGCCGGCCATGAGTATTATTGCTTCCTCGACGGATACTCCGGCTACAATCAAATCGCCATCGCTCCGGAGGACCAACACAAGACGGCATTCACATGCCCATATGGAGTTTTCGCTTATAGGAAGATGCCGTTCGGATTATGCAATGCACCGGCCACTTTTCAACGGTGCATGATGGCCATCTTCCACGGATTGATCGAGAATATCATGGAGGTGTTTATGGATGAATTTTCATTCTTTGGTCCTTCTTTTGATCAATGTTTGGAGAATCCTGCCATGGTGCTTCAAAGGTGCGAAGAGACGAACCTCGTTCTCAATTGGGAGAAGTGCCACTTCATGGTTCAAGAAGGAGTTGTACTTGGTCACAAGGTGTCTTCATATGGATTGGAGGTGGATCGAGCCAAAGTTGTAGCCATCGAGAAGTTGCCACCGCCAACCAATGTCAAATCGGTGAGAAGTTTCTTAGGACATGCCGGCTTCTATAGGAGATTCATCAAGGATTTCTCGAAGATCACGAAGCCGTTGTGTGGATTGCTCGAGAAAGATGTCAAGTTCGTGTTCGATGATGAGTGCTTGGAAGCCTTCGAGACGTTGAAGAAGGCGCTTATCTCTACTCCCGTCTTGGTGTCGCCGGATTGGAGTGCCCCGTTCGAGCTCATGTGCGATGCAAGCGATTGGGCGGTAGGAGCAGCTTTGGGGCAGAAAAGGGAGAAGCTATTCCGAGTGATCTACTATGCTAGTAAGACGTTGGACTCGGCTCAAAAGAATTACACCACCACGGAGAAGGAGTTACTTGCTGTGGTCTACGCTTTCGACAAGTTTAGACCTTACTTGGTGGGATCTCACACGATTGTGCACACCGACCATGCCGCCATTCGCTATCTATTCAACAAGAAGGACTCGAAGCCAAGGTTAGTTCGCTGGATTTTGCTTCTTCAAGAGTTCGACATGGAGATCAAGGATAGGAAAGGATGCGAGAACGTGGTGGCCGACCATCTCTCGAGACTCGAGTAGCCCGTGGAAGGAGAGGATTCGAAAATTGCAATCAAGGAGAGCTTTCCCGATGAGCAGATTTTTCAGATGGACGAATTGATACCTTGGTTCGCCGACATCGTCAACTATTTGGTGATCCATCATGTGCCCAAGGATCTATCGTCTCACCAAAAGAAGAAGTTCCTCCACGATTGTAAGATCTATTATTGGGATGATCCATACTTGTATAGAAGGTGTGCCGATGGAGTCATAAGGCGATGTGTTCGACAATCGGAATGGAAGAAGATCATCGAAGATTGCCATAGCGCTCCGAATGGGGGACACTTTGCAGCGAATAGGACCGCCCTCAAGATCTTTCATAGTGGTTTCTATTGGCCGTCGATCTACAAGGATTGCCATGAGTTCATCAAGTCATGTGATCGATGCCAAAGGATGGGGAATATCACGAAGAGAGACGAGATGCCGCAACGAACTATCATGGAAGTGGAGCTCTTCGATGTTTGGCGGATTGATTTCATGGGTCCTTTTCCCAAGTCTCAAGGGTTCTCCTACATTCTACTTGCGGTGGAGTATGTTTCTAGATGGGTCGAGGCCATTCCGACTACAACCAACGATTCGAAGGTGGTGATCAAATTCCTCCAGCGAAATATTTTGACTCGGTTTGGAACTCCGAGGGCTTTGCTTAGAGTGATGGGGGGAGCCACTTCAACAATCGTTGGTTAGGATCGCTTCTTGCAAAATACGGAGTCAAGCACAAGGTCACATCGCCCTACCACCCTCAAGCAAACGGTCAAGCCGAGTTAGCTAATCGTGAGATCAAGCAAATTTTGGAGAAGACCGTCACCAACAAGAAGGAGTGGGCGAAGTACTTAGACGACGCACTTTGGGCCTATAGGACGGCTTTCAAGACGCCAATTGGGAGATCGCCATATCAATTGCTATTTGGCAAGTCTTGCCACTTACCAATGGAGTTGGAGCATAAAGCTTATTGGGCGACGAGAAGGATCAACTTCGAGTTCAAGGAAGCCATGGGCCAAAGATGTGACGACTTGTTGGAGCTTGATGAATGGAGAAACGAAGCATTCGAAAATTCGAGGATCTTCAAGGAACGAGCTGCAAGATTCCATGACTTGAGCATCAAAAAGCGTAAGTTCGAAATTGGTGATGATGTTCTTGTTTTTAATTCTCGACTTCGTTTGTTTCCAGGAAAATTGCAAAGTAAGTGGTCGGGGCCGTACGTCATTTACAAGGACTTGAAGAACGGTGCATTTGAGGTGTTGAAGAACGACGGTGAAAAGTTCGTAGTGAATGGACATCGCCTCAAGCATTACTTCAAGCCGATGCCTCTATTCCCTAAGAAAGCGGCCACTTACCTCGATGACCCAAGTTAGAAAGAAGGTATCGTCGGGCTAAAGACGTAAAACGTAGCACTTGTTGGGAGATAACCCAATATTCGTATCCCGTTTTTATTTTGTTTTGTTTTACGTTTTAGAGTCGTAGGTAGTTTATTTTTCGTAGGTTTGAGTCAAATTTCGTATTTTAGAGTCGAACCCCTTAATATACTAACCAATGTTAAAAAGTTGTGTAGAAAACAAAATCGAGCAGGACCTCTCGACACCTCTCTCGATCGAGAGGTCGTTCGAGAGGTGAAAATTTGGCATACAGTAGGGGTCTCTCGACACCTCTCTCGATCGAGAGGTGTATCGAGAGGTTTTGAATTTTTTATTTCCCACGTGTGTCACGTGAAGCCTCTCGATCGAGACCCCCGTGTTTTCGATCGAGAGGGGAGGTCAGAACGTACAGTGCAGCACCTCTCGACACCTCTCTCGATCGAGAGGTCGATCGAGAGGTCAAATTTCAGATTCCAGTAGCTACCTCTCGACAGGTCTCTCGATCGAGAGGTCGATCGAGAGGGTCGTTGACGGCGCACATTCCGACTTTGACCAGGTTTATTTACTCCTTTAAATACACCTTTTGCACACAACTCACATACCATTCTCTCATAACTCACAAATTCTCTCAAGCACACACAAGAACTCTCAATTTCTTTCTTCGATTCGTCAAAAGGTACTCGATTTCTTGCTCTCTTGTTATCAATTCTTGATTCTTTACATGATTTCGCATGTTTTGACCGATTAAAATTCAATTTTGATGGTTAAATTTGTTGAATTGATAGATTGGGTATTAGATTGAGCATGATAGATTGGATTCATGGAATTCATTGAATTATTTGTATGAATTGAATTCATGGATGTATGAGGAGAGAATTGTGTATTGATAATCGAATGAGTCTTTATATTTGTCTATGAATTGTTGAAGATTCGTTGGTATCTATATACATGAGATTGAGATTGTGTGATTATAAGTTCATGATTATGGAGGAGTATTGTGGTGATTGTATAAATTGGTGATGAAATTGAGTTGATAATGGGGAGAATTGAGTTTGGTTGAAGTTTGGGGAAAGATGATTTATATTGCTCTATTCTTGCATTCCTTGTATTAATTGGTGATATTTTTAGGTACTAACGATGGCACGAGACAAGGGCAAGAATGTTGCTTCAACCTCTTCGGGCAAAGGCAAAGGAAAAGAAAAGGTCACCTCTTCGAGCAAGGGAAAGGAGACATGGAAGAATGACAAGACTATCCCGGAGACTAGAATACCGCCGGCGAGGTCGATGCCCTCAAGTTTGGAGCCCAAGGCGTTCAAACTCAAGCTCACGACGGCGGAGTCAAAGAGGAGATAGTCCCACCTTGTGCAACTCAAGCACAAGCATTGTCGTTTCCTTCATCAAGAGACGGTTGCGGCGATGGGGATAGCTAACGAGATCACCCAATTGATGCAGCGTGGAGGCTTCACCAACATATTTCAAGGGAATCACTTCACCTACCACATTCTCACGGTGGAGTTCCTCTCAACTTTGGTAGTGGAGCGAGTCAACCAAGTGCCCCATGTCATTCGTTTCCAACTTGGTGGTCAACCGAGAGAACTTGATATGGATCAACTTAGCTATGTCATCGGAGGAAACAAGCATGGTGAATATATTGGCAACAATCATCCGAATTTGCAAGATTTATGGGCACACTTCGTGGATTTTGAGGAGGAAAGAACGAGATCCTACAACCCGGCGAAAGCAAAGGCCACCTCAATTCGGAATCCCACGATTCGCTACTTCCATAGGTTGATCTCGTGCACCATCCACTCCCGTCATGACTCCGGCACCTTCCTTGCCACCGACGCTCATCTTATTTGGACTTCCTTGCGAGGACATTCCCAATGTGCAGCCCTTTACCTCGTCGATCATATGGAGAACCAAGCATACTTGTTCGGGGGGCAAAAGATCGGGATAGGAGCTTTCGTCACTCCCATTGCCCAACACTTCAACATTCCGATTGGAGAGCAGCCCGTATCTACGTCCATCTTTGTGGATAGACGGACGTTGGAGCTTGCGAGGATGATCTCGTATGACACGTCCGGGTGGTTCTTTAAGCTACACGGGAGAAGTGGTATTTATCTCTTTCCACTTCCGAACAGTTATTTGACGGAGGTGATCGGGAACGAGAAGCTGCGGAGAGGGAACGGAAAGATGGATTCTCCTCAACACAAGGAGCTTATGTGGGCTGAGGGAGGTCCAAAACCCGACGAAGGTGATGATGATGAGGAGGAAGAAGATGAAGACGAGGCTGAGCAATATGAGCGGGGATTTGATCAAGAGGAGGATGCGTATGCGCAAGGATACGAGGGTGTTCCACAGCCCGGTTTTCATATGAGAGCTCCGGATTTCTCTACGATGCGGGATTGGCACACGGAGTCAATGGAAGCAATGGACAACTATCATTGGGATAGTAGGGAGTTTGTTGAATCCCAAGTAAGAGGAGTTCGTGAAGAGGTGCAAACGTTGAGAACCGAGGTGGGGGATCTTCGTACATTTATTGGAAGTCGTTTTGATACTCTCGACGCCTACATTAAGAATGATAGGAAATTTCGAGAAGAGGAGGCGAAGAGGCGTGAGGATGAACGGGCATACATGGAGAATTGCAATAGGATGGTGCATGAGATGCACTATTTCTATCCTCACTACCCGGAGAGCCATCAACGATTCGACCCCAATAATCCCGACAACCCTCCCTTCCCACCGCCATTTCAATGAGGTCAGTTTTTAACTTAGCCTACTTCTTTTCTTTAAACTTATTTCTTTGCTATGCTTTGAAATAAGTTTGGGAGAGGGAAATAGTGTCTAAGTTAATTACTTTTATTGTTTTCTTGCTTTGAGAGTCTTTTATTTGTTAGTATTATTTTGGGGTATGTTAGAGTCTTTTATTGTTTTGAGTCTTAGGTTTAAATTGAGTCAAGTAAGCATGTGATGATAGTGTTGTGAATTTGGCCAATGATAGAAAAAGTTTGTTGACTTTTGGAGAAAATTCATGATCTTTATTATGCATGGAACCTTGGCGAAGCGACGCATTTTATTCATTGAAATTGAAGCATGTCATGAAGTCGGGAACTAGTTAGTTTGAGCCCGTGAGTTTTGAGCTATTGGTGCATATTGATGCCTATTTTCTTGATTGAGTGATCATGTATGCTTCATTGTTTCTAGAACTTGCCCTATTTCTCCGTCAAGACCTTAGTATATTTATGAACTAGGAGATGATATTAGGCCATTCTTTCGTAGCCACATGATTCCCATACACTAACCTTGATCATTATCTTTGTTTACCCCCTTCTAGCCTTGTTGTGAGCCTTTCTTTCTTGAGCTTGGATGATAGGAGGTTTGGATGGATAAGGGTATCTTTAGTGGAGTTAGTTGATTATGTGGGAAGGAGTTGAGTAGATTATCTTGATGAGGTATGAAAAAAGTAAAAAAAAAAAAAAAAAGAATTTGAGATGCTTGATTAAGTATAGTTAGCTATCCCTATAAGCTTAGAAAAAAAAAGAGAGAAAAGAAAGTTAGAGCCTTTGTTCGAATATTAGAAAGAACAATTATTAGAGGAGCTCTATAGTAAAAAAAAAAAAAAAAAAAAAAAAAAAAAAAAAAAGGTATGAGAATAAAAGCATAAGGGGATAGTTAGCTTGGATTGTATATGTTGCATCTTGATATTGAGTTTTGTAGTTGGTGTTGGATGGTAGAAGATGGAGTAAAATCTATACTTTGGGTGAAGTTGAAAAGAGGTTGATGATTTGGAGCAATTTGAGTCACTTAGCCTATATATTCCCTACCTTAACCAATGTCCCTACATTACAAGCTTTTGTAAAGACCTTTTTGATCTTAGTTTATGAATATTACATTAGGTGGAGATGTTGAGATTAGGGGCAAGCATATGGTAAACATGTTGCATTACATTGATGTTGAGTGAACCTTATGATGTGCATTATATTACATCTTTTCTTTGAGAGAGTTGAGAGTTCACTTATATACATAATCTCACATGTTAGGAGAGTGTTCTTTGATAGATTGACATGTTTCGAATTTGTTGGATAGGTTGTGTTATTGATGCTAAGGTTGTATGCATAGTTTTGATCATGATCATGAGTATTGGTTTTGAAAAGTTTTTGAGGCCTATATAGTTCACAATGCTAGAGTCTATTGTTTATGTTTTGGTATTGTTCGGGACGAACAATGTTTAAGTTTGGGGGATTTGATATACGTGAAATTTACCTTGTTTTCATAGCCAAAAAGAGTCGATTTTGTGTCTCGATTTTATAGTATTGTCTATGTTTTATATGGTTTTTAGTATATGGGACAATATTATGCTTGTAGGTGTTTTTCTGTGTTTTCAGGCATAAATTGATGATAAATCGATGATAAAATCCCGAGACGAGAAAAGGCGTGAAGATCGAAGCTGAAAATCCAAGATTTGAGTTCGAGTGAAGGCCACTCGATCAACCTCTCGATCGAGAGAGGTGTCGAGAGGTGCCTTCTGCCGCAGCTAGCTTTCGATCGAGAGCAAAAATGATACCCTCTCGATCGACCTCTCGATCGAGAGGTGTTCAGACGGGAATTTTTCTCCTTATTTAATTTGACTCCTTTTTGGTTTAGGCTTTCCTTATGTAAATTTCTCCTATATATACTCCTAGTCTAGCATTGTAAACCCTAACACCTTATTATCTAACACCTTATTATTTTACATACTTTCTAGCACACTTTTACTTTAGAGTTTTGTATTCAACATTGGAGTTTTATTCAAGTTTATTCAAGATTCAAGTTTCGAAGTTCTTCGTGTTCAAGATTCAATTCCAAGTTTTTCTTACTCTTACTTTTTAATTATGTTCTTTCAATCTTTTGTGTTCTTGTTTACTTTAATTATGTCTAGCTAAATTCCTTAGTTGATTTTAGGGATTGAATGCCTAATTGAATTTATGTAAGTGTTTTTGTTTATAATTAGCCTTCCAATCTAGATGCATGTTTCATGGTGCTTATTCTCATGCATAGTTAATTGGCCATTAATTGTGTATGCATAGTTATGTGTTTATGCCTTAATTGGATAATTGCATAATAGATCTCATGAAAGCATGATATAATAGTTTGATTTTCTTGATTGATAATTGAATTGTTATATGTTCATATATAATTGATTTGGTGTCTTAGTTGAACCTAGTTGATTATATTATTGGTACTTGTTCTATTTTGCACTTGATTCGATTCTTACAATTCGAAAGAATATTAGGATCTCGTTGGGTGACTACTTGCATTGCTTTAATTAGGGTGTAAGTTATTTTTGCATGTATCACATTTAGATTGGATTAAAGTGGTTAATTGTATTCATTAATTATTTGCATATGTTTGATTAGGTAGGCTTCCCTAGAATCAACACTTTTCCTTAATTGCTCACTTTCCTTATTTACTTAATTGCTTGTGCCTTAAGTTGTTTTATTTGACTACTTATTTCTTTACTTGCTTATTTCCTTATATGATTACTTGAGTTTTTGACATTCACTAAACCTTTAAAAGCCTAGACATCACATGTGTTCTTGAGTAGAGGTATTGTGTGCGTTTTCGGTTTATCAGTCCCTGTGGATACGATACTCGTGCTTCATTATATTACACCTATTTTGTGTGGTAGAAATAGTGCGATCGTAGACTTTGAGTATGGTCTTCATGGCATTCATCTCTTCCATATTCCTCTACGATTAGAGAGTCCTCCATCGAAAGAATGGTGGGGGAGAATGAACAAACCACTAAGCAGCTCAACTTAATTAAGAGTGATTATAGTTAGTGTTTTATCCATGACGAATTGGGGATGAGGAGACATGCTCCTCTTCGGCGGAAAGTGGGAAGAGGACGCAAGGTCTAAATGGTAGCTCTGCCTAAGCTCTCACGGTTTTACGAAGGAAGGCCCGATTCAAGACCCTTCAACCTTTACTAGAAAAGGTACTTGCAAGCGTTTTTACCCACTTGCGGGAATCCTAGGCTAGGTAGCAGCTTTCCTTGCTCGCTTTGGAAGTATATTAATCCTAGAGTGATCAATAGTTCCCCCCTAAACATAGACTTAACAATCCTGTTAGTTGGTAGGGCACGTCTTCCAACACTCCACCTTTCTCCACCTTATAACTTCTTCAAGCGAGTGAGAGTGAAGCGACTCGCTTGACTTGGTGAAGATCCAAGGCGAGGGTTGCTTGACGACAAGCTTCCACTCCTCTTGTGCATTCCAGAACTAGCACTCTTCACCGGGGTTTAGTAACCCTAATTCCATGCATAGCTGGTTGAAGCGAGACTCAGCTAGAGGCTTGGTGAGGATATCGGCTCGCTGGAGATCAGTATGGATTTTCTCGAGCTTGATATCCTTCTTCTCAACATGATCACGAATAAAGTGATGTCGAATCTCCACATGCTTGCACGTGGTGTGAAGCACTGGATTCTGCGAGATGCAGATTGCACTGTTATTGTCACAAAATATTGGAATCTCCTTCGCTTCAACTCGATAATCCTTCAACTGCTGATGAAGCCATATAATCTGAGAACAACAGCTTATGGCGGCCATATACTAGGCTTCAGTCGTTGAAGTAGCTACGCTTGTCTGCTTCTTCGAGAACCATGAGACAAGCTTGCTTCCCAAGAACTGACACGTGCCCGAAGTTGATTTCCTATCAATTCGACAACCTCCATAGTCAGTGTCGGAGTATCCTGTAAGCTCCAGTTTATCTTCTGCAGGATACCATTAGCCCATATTGACAGTGCCCTTGAGATAGCGAAGGATTCGCTTGGCAGCTTCAAAGTGGCTAAGCTTGGGATTGCTTTGGAAGCGAGCACATACTCCAACTGCAAACGCGATATCTGGCCTGCTTGCAGTGAGATGGAGAAGGGATCCGATCAAGGCTTAGTAGTCTATAGCATCCACAGACTTCCCTTCGAGGTCTGGCTCCATCTTCCAGTTGGTGTTCAACGAAATCTTCACAGCTTTGGCATGCTGAACACCGAACTTGGCAAGCATATCTCGAGTATACTTCGCTTGATTGATGAAAATCCCATCATCTAGCTGCTTCACTTGAAGACCTAGGAAACAACTCATCAAGCCTATCATCAACATTTCGTACTTGGTCTTCATGAGCACTCCAAACTTCTCGCTAAGCGACTGGTTTGGCGAACCAAATATGGTGTCGTCGACGTAGATCTAAACCCAAAGCATGTCTTCTCCATCATTGATGGTGAAGAGAGTTCGATCTATCTTCCCTTTGCGGAATCCATTATCCACTAGGAACTGAGATAGGGTATCATACCAAGCTCTAGGCGCCTGCTTCAAACCATACAGAGCTTTCTTCAAGCGATACACCTTATCTCCTTGCTCAAATCCAGGTGGCAGCTCCACATAGACTTCTTCCTTGAGCTCTCCATTGAGGAACGCGCTCTTCATATCCATTTGATAGACTTTGAATTTCTTAGCCGCTGCATAGGCAAGAAAAAGTCTGATCGCTTCAAGCCTGGCCAATGGAGCGAAGGTCTCATCAAAATCAATTCTTTCCTCTTGGCAGTAGCCATTGGCAACGAGCCTAGCTTTGTTCCTCACGACGTTGTGGTCCTCGGCCGTCTTGTTCTTGAACACCCACTTGGTGCCAATAACATGCTGGAATTTGGGACGATCGACGAGATACCATACGTCGTTCCTTATGAATTGGTTGAGCTCTTCTTGCATGGCGATCACCCAATTTGAATCTGCTAGAGCTTCCTCTACACTTGACGGCTCGATATTGGAGAGAAAGCAACTGAACATAGCACTTGCTCCAATCACTTGACTTCTGGTCGTCACGCCTTTGGAAGGATCTCCAAGAATATGACTTGGCAAATGATCTTTGAGCCATGCACGCTTGGATCCTTCAGCTTCTGCTTCTTCTTCAAGCGGGTCGCTTGCTTCATCATCTGAAGCGACCTGGATGGGTGCTTGGCCTGCGATCTCTTCCTTGGTCTTGGGGGCAGCTTCATCTTCTTGAGCATCTTGATCACTTGATTCTTTCACTTCTTCATCATCTTCAAGCGTGTCCCATGTCAGTGGACTGACGGGCTTCTCGCTTGAAGTCTTTTCATTCGCTTGAGCCTGTTCCTGTGAAAGACTTAAAGTAGATTCATCAAATACAACATGGGGTGATTCCTCCACAATTAGGGTTTTGCAGTTGAACAACCAGTAAGCTTTGCTAGATGTAGAATATCCTAAGAATATTCCTTCATCCGCTTTGCTTTCAAAAGCTTTTAACTTGGAATTTCTAGCGCTTGGTCGTGGGTCCCACTTCTTGTTTATGTGGAGCGGGCTGCTTCAATGTAGTCTTGGTCGGGGCAGCTTTAGGCGGCGTCGCTTTGGCTTTTGTGGCAGGAGGTGCAGTGAGTGCAGGCACTTTGGCAGGGGTAGCTTGAGAATCAGGAATGGAAGGCACGGCTTGGATGGGCTTAACCTGGGGAATCTCCGTTACTCCCTCATCCGCCATGAGAAATGACTGCATGGCTTCCAAAGTAGATGCCAATGTAGCATCGACATTTAAATTTGCAACATCGGCAGCGGCGGAAACTCTCGCTTTGTGGGCGGCGGCAGCAGAAGTTGATGAAGCTAGCAGCTTAGGTAGATCAAACTTCTTTGATTTTCTTGATAATACACAACCGCTTTGCCCTCAGCCGCTTGCCCGGTCTTCTCCTCCTTTTCCTTCTCCCCTTCCTCCCATTTTTCTTCCCTTCCCCCTTTTTGGCATCATCAATAGAACTGCCAATGGGTACTGGGATAATGGTCTTCTCATCCAACGCACGACGCAAGCATGCGAATTCATTGATCATGGCTTTGAGCATTCCATCGGTACGCTCTTCAAATAGTCCTTCCTTTGCAAGCACAAGCTCCGCCGTCTTCTTGGAGACTTCCTCCAGCAGGAAAGCACACTGCTTTTCTCGCTCAATGATAGCACTCTCTCTTTCTGCAATGTTTGATTCCTTCACTTCCACTGCTGCGAAGCGATCGGTGAGTTCAGCCTCAGCCTCTGCTCGAAGCTCCTTTAATTTTTCCTGCATGGAAAAGTCAGAAAATTTTTTTGATGCCGCAAGCTCAGCTTTACGGGCAGCAAACTCTGCTTCACGGGCATTAAGATTAGCATGGGCGGTGGCAAATGATTGCACACGCCGAGTGACAATGGCCGCTCTATCTTCCATCTCCTCCGTTGCCATGTCCAGTTGGACATGCTTCATCGTAAAGGCTGTGGCTTCCTTCCTTCGACTCTCCAATTCGCATAGATTTTCGTCGAACTTGTCTTGGAGGATTGCCTTATCATTGTCCGCAGTTGTTTTGGCCAGCTTGGCGCGAGTGAGATCCTTTTCCAGAGATTGGATCTCACTGGCCTTCTTTTCCATCTCCTTATCATAGGCTGCTCTGGCCTTCTCCATTTCCTCCTTGTGCCTCTGCATAAGCGAGGCCACCTCCTCTTCCTTCTTCTTCAAGTTCCCTTCCAAAGCGACTAGCTTGGATGTAACTGATTTCAGCCTCTTTCTCTCCTCCTCAAGCGACAGCTTGGCATCCTCTCCTCTCTTCTTCTCCTCCTCGAGCTTCCCAGTAAGCTCTTCCTCCTTTTTAGCAAGGTTTTTCTTTTGGTGCTTCACCTCCTCCGTGAGTTGGAAGATTTCATCATCCTTCCTCCTTATCTCTCCTTTAAGATCAAGGATCTCTTGGATTTTAGTAGAGAGCTCCTCCGCATGCTTCTCCACGAGCTTCTACTCATGCTCCGAGAGCTTCCTCTCCGGCAGCTCGGCGTTCGGGTATGCACGCTTCACAACAGCGTCTAGCAATTCTAAGTACTTGGGTTTATTGATCAAATCTTTAAACCCTTCAACTCCGATGAACCGGAGTTGAGCAGCCTCCTTCTTCTCTATTGATTCTTCCGAGAAGGCCTTCCTTAGGTTGAAGATTTTATAATACTTAGTGCCACGGTACGTGACATAAGTAAGGAAGTCAGCTGCTTGGTTGAGGAAAGCTTCGTCCATAGGCACACACAGGTACCTCTTCTTGACTTTTAAGGCAGCTTGAGTCCAGTCATCACGGTAACGCTGGAGTGCCTTGTCTACGGGAGTTATGGGGGGTGGTTGATCGGCTGTTTGTGAGGGAAGTTTTGAGTTGAGAGTTTGGGTGGGAGATTCTGGGTTGGTGGTTTGAATGGGGGCTTGAGTAGGTGCTTGAGTGGAGGATTGAGTGGGAGCTTTGGGAGGTTCGTAGATTTGGTGAGCTTCGATTGGGTCTGGGTTAAGAAATGGAAGATCGGGTAAAACGTGGGTGCTTACAGATTCCTCGTCTTCAAAGATGACTCCTCTGGGCACAAAGATTCCTTGGTTATTTTTGGAGTGGGTGGATTGGGGTAGGAATTGGGGTTTGGAAGCTTGAGGTTGGGCGGTTTGTTCTGTTTGGGGTTGTGGAATCTGGGTAGTTTGGGGTTGGCTGGGATGAGTTGTGGAAGCTTGCGGTTGGGGTTGGTCCACTTCATCCCTTCCCGGTGATGGGGCAAGCTTCCCCCTGAGCTCAGTGACACTCATCGATGTGCCGGAAGGTGAGGGTGCTTCCTCACTTTGTTCTTCAAGCGAGGCGACTCGCTTGGACTTTTTGGTGGCCGCTCGCTTCTTGGCCGGTGAAGCGGCTCGCTTCTTCCCTTTCCCTTTCTTCTTCATAGGAAGGGCCACAGCGGGGCGCACATTCTTGTTCAAGATTCCACGGTCGATTATTGGCTTCCCTGGCTTGACCAGGTCATTGAAGATGTTTGACTTTTTGTATGCGACCGTCTCCGTCTAGTTCCGACCGGGGAACAGTTGCTCCAAAGCTTAAGACAGCTTCCCGAATAGGCGAAGCTTCCCCTTCCTGATGATATTGATGGTGCTTCCCTCCTTGTTCTTGAAATCCTTGGCGGCCTCTTGTATGTTACTGATGAACCACTTGAACCAGTTGAATTTGGTTCCAGTTAGGCTGTCAACAATCGCAGTCACGGCAAATAGTTTGTTGTCGGAGACTTGCCCTAGTTCTTCGATGTTGCACACCACGGATTTGGTGTAAAGCTCGCAAATAAAGTTGTATGGCATTTCCAAATCCGTCCTCATATTCTTGCTGCGGTCTTTCCATTCTACATTTCGGTTTGCAGCAAAACGTGCATATTCCTCTTCCACAGTCAATCCAACCTCTAACAGAGACTCCACACCTTCCTTCGGAAGTTTGAAAACTTCTGCGATTTTAATCAAGCTAACGAACGTTGTTTTCTGCGTTTTGGGATCAGTGATGCTAGATCTTAATTCCTTCTCCTTCAAATTCAGAAGAAGCTCCGCGACGGCTTTGGTCAGAATTTGTGTAGGCTTGGCGGTGGCAAGCTCCCATAGACCGGCGGTGATCACCGCCCATCGGAAGAATCCGACGGGTTCGATTATGGACTTGTCGAGATGGGGCTCAACGTTGATATTATTCTCGACGTCGGAGAGAAACTACTCCATGGTCTGGGTAACTTCTTTCTTCACCATTGTGAGAGATTGAAATTGTTGAGTGAGTACAAAAGGATTTTGAGAAACTGGTGAATTGCAGAGAAAATGCAGAAAATTTGCGCAAGAGAGGTAAATTTGGGGGTGATAAAAAATCTACAGAGAGCACAGTCAGCCTTATATAGCTTTAGGGTTTGTGCTGACATGGCGGAGAGAGACTCAGTAAAATCGACGTGGGCGCAAGCAAGTGGCGACGTGGCTGACGTGTCGCGGTTAAATGCGGCATCACCATGGTTAAAGATTAACCATACAGGTGACTAAGCATGGTGCGTGTCACGCTCTGGTTCGCTTGCACTTGCGGTCATGATCCAACGGCCTAGATTTGAAGGCTGTTGAGATTCAACGGCTGGATCGCTTGAGATTTTGGCGCTTCAATTTCAACGTGAACTCCACGCGCCCGGTATCTCGTACCCTAATACTGTTCAACATTTAATGCAAAGTAAAATGTTAAATAGGCACTCGAGTGCACCCAACTCGTATGACTCGCTTGGTACTCGCTCGCTTAGCGATAGTGGCCGCTTGGCTTTTTACTCGCTTGTGAAGCACTCGCTTGTCGTGACTGGAGCACACTCGCTTGCGATGGTGAGTTCGAGTGACGTGGCACTCGCTTGACCATTTTAAAAGTGAATAAGCTGAAAATTTGAATTTTTCTTGCTTTAAATTTAAAATGTTTCTGACTAACATACTTTGAAGATAAATAAAAATGTTTTCCTCTATGTATTTATGTCAGATTTATTTATATCTTCCACATAGCAGACAAAGGTTTCTAGCACGCTTTGCTTTGCTTAGTGTACTTTGTGATAGGGACTAATATTAGCCTTGCCATGTGACGTCTGCAGGTGCTGACTAGATTTGAATATCAGAGGCCTCGGGTGCCATTCTTGGCGCAGATGCCACACTGGAAGCGAAAGATGCAAAGGTCTGTTTAGAATTAACCTTTGTGCAGAAGCTATTTCAGATCTTTAGGCATCTTCATATGCCAGGGATCTGCCGAACACACCATCCACTTGAACCTATACACCTTAGAGTGAGGACCACAAAATTAATGATGAAGGGAATCCGGTCCCCCTAGAAATTCCTCTCTTGTCCTTTCTGATAGGGACCAATAATAAGTTATACCACGTGGCGGAATCATATTAAAGATCCTGCTGATTCTCAGAAGCCTCAGATGCGATATAAAGCCAGAAGCTATATCCCGAGCAGAAGCTATGAAGTTCTGTATAGATCTGTTTCATCATAGAAGTCCTTCAGGACTGCCAGCATCTGCTAGGATTCGAGGATCTGCTTAACACACGGTCCGCATGACTCTATATACTCTAGAGTGAGGACCACAAAATTGATGACGAATAGAATCTTGTCTCCTTAGAAATTCCTCTTTTGCCCTCCACTAGCACGGCACTCACCTTTTTGCCCTTGTCACATCTATAAATATTGGGTGATCGCACCACTTCATCCAACTCAACTCTTCATACACACACACTATTCTATTCATACTCCACTCCGCACCTCCGTAAACTGGAGCCACCGAAATCCTTTTTCAATGATTTCCCCTCTCGCATCACTCTCATCTACACTCTCCTTGGTGAAGAAGGAGACTCTTCACAATTCAAGCAAAGGTATAATTCTCAGTGCTAAGAGAGAACGAAGCGTAAAGGCGCCTTGCGCTCTTCCCTTCGCTATCTCCTTCCCTCTTCATTTTTCTGCATGAATGAGCTCTAAGCTCCATGGATTTGGTTGATTCTCTAGTTATAAACACCCCTTGCTTAACATTTAGCTCGATCCTCTCTTTTATATCTAAAGGAAGATGCTCTAGATAAAATGAGTGGTTATGGCTAGTGAATCGCATGAATCTCCTATCTGCTACTACTGTAATCTCTTATATATGAATGCTCTTTGCGAATATGATGAATAATCACACAATTGTTATAGATCTCCAACCCGGATATATGAACTCGCGCCGTCTGTGGGAAATTTGAGTTTAAGACGTTGATTCCCTTTCTTATATGCGGATTTTTAGCTTGTTATTTGTAATACTGTTGAAGTTTTTGAATCTGAAGTGTTAATCTCTTCGGTATCACTGAAATTCTAGTTGTTTGCGATAATATTGTTATGAATTTTCTCTGTTATTTCCTCGTACACGAGACGCACGAAAAAGGGAGGTTAGCACGAATGTATACTTTGTGTTAGTTAAGTAGTTTTCTTAGGAAAACCTGGGTATGCATATTGTAAATTGATCTCAGTTGAATCTTTCATGGTGATGAATTGCGAAATCGGAGGTGATCTTAAGATTATGTTCTCCTCATATGAATTGTGATAAATGAATTATATCTTGTGTTTGGTCCAAAGGTTGTGGATAATTTGAGGGAAAGCCGAATCGAAATTGCAGCAATCTTAGAGTGCGTGCAACTCATCTCTTATAATTGGTGAGTTTAAAATTCCGTTAAATATTACAAAACATGAAGTTAGCTCGTGGGTTATGAGGGATTGGAAGTTACAGAGAAAGCACTACGATTCAAATTCAGTCGTAGGCCCCTGTATTGCCATGAACTGAAAACACACAGAGTGAAAACACTGAAAATAGAGGGCCGAAAATGACGAGGTCACCCTATTCACCTTGATGAAGGGGCCCCACATTTGAAGGCAGAACCCTCAGAAGCCCTACCTAATAGGCAACATTCTCGTAAGCCCTATATAATAGTCAGAACCCCCAGAAGCCCTATCTAATAGGCAACATTCTCGTAAGCCCTATATAATAGGCAGAACCCCCAGAAGCCCTATCTAATAGGCAACATTCTCGTAAGTCCTATATAATAGGCAGAACCCCCAAAAGCCCTATCTAATAGGCAACATTCTCGTAAGCCCTACACAGTAGGCAGAACCCTCGAAAAGCGCTACACCGTAGGCAGAACTATATCAAAAGCCCTACATAGTTAGGCACTATACAAAAAGCCCTACATAGTTAGGCATCATACAAAAAGCCTACACAGTTAGGCATCATACATTAAGCCCTATGAAAATAGGCGCCATGCATTAAGACCTATGAAAATAGGCACCATAACATTAAGCTCTATGAAAATAGGCATCATACCTTAAGCCCCGTCTAAAACAGGCACTGCGCATTAAGCCTTGTGAAAACAGGCATCACCCATTCCAGCCCTACACAAGCAGATGCTACCCCTTAAGCCTTGCATAAACAGGCGTTATTTATAAAAGCTTGTGCGAGTGATTCCTACTTATAGAAGATTTGCTAGAAGCAAACAGTATATATTCAAGCCCTATCTCAAAGGCATCTGGAACTAATATTCTAAAAATCTTCAAACATTTGCAGAACCTCACAAAGATGAATACTAGCTCAGATGCTGCTTCAAAAGAAGCCGGCCAAGCTACTAAAAATTCAGAAAATCCTCTGTCCGGAAACAAAGGAAAAAACACTGTAATGACAGAGGCCAGTGTCAACGTGGAAGCTCAGTTTTCCCCGGCCATGCTCCTCCAGATGAAAGAACTTGTAGAGGGGGTGGTCGAAGGGGCCATTGAAAAAAGGCTACATGCTTTGGGAGGGAACTCCAAGGACGTAAATCCTCTGGGTGAAACCCAAGAAGGCGGGGGAAGTAAAAGCACACCCCAAGTATGCAAGCAGAAGCCTGTAGCCCCAGGCGTTACGCAGAAGCTGGGTACCAAACTGCCATCAATGTTACTGAACAAGAGGAGGGATTCTTCATTGACTGGGAATCCCTAGATGAGGGAGATCCTAAGGAACATGAGGGCAGCCTCGAGGAGGACATTGATAATGCGTGGGCCAAGAAATGTGCTCAACAGCAAGAGCAAATGAAGCTCTTAGCTAAAGAAGTGAAAAAGCTGAAAAAGCAGAAGCAAGCCCCAGAGAGGACCTCGAAGGAAATAGAAGCAAGCGAAAGAGGATTTCCCTATGTAAATGAAGAGAGGAACCCCAAGCATATTCCCAATCAAAAAAGTGGAGGACACACATCGGAACTTTTCTCCGTATATATTGATGAGAACAACCCATTCTCAGTGGATATCCAGACATGTCTTGTCCCTAACAATTTCAAAACAATTTCTTGTGAATATCAAGGGAAAGGTGACCCCGAAGAACATCTGATGAAATTCGACAGCTTATGCCTTCTCCACCAATATTCGGAAGGCGTCAAGTGTAGAGTATTCCTCACAACTCTAGCTGGAACTGCTCAACACTGGTTCAAGCAGTTAACAAGAGCCTCTATTCACTTCTTCATGGATCTAAGGGAAGTTTTCCTGCAGCAATTTGTTAGCACTAAAAGGACTACCCGAAATTCCCTACACCTGACGACCATTAAGCAAGGTGCCAATGAAAGCTTGAGGGAATATATGACGCGCTTCAACGAGGCTGTCTTGGAAATCCCAGGAGTAGAGCCAAAACTGAAAGTGCATGCCTGTGTAGATGGTCTGAAGCCGGGGCAATTCTTTGCCTCTCTCATTAAAAAAGAAGCTACTTCTTTTGAGGAATTACTGACCAGAGTCCAGAAATATATTCATATGGAGGAAGCTCTAAACAACAAGAGGGCCGAACTCACTGCCCAGAAAGAAAAAAGGCCATAGGAAAAGAAAAGACCGGGTACAGACACTAGAAGAACTGACCAGAATGAACGGTTCTTGAGGCCTTTCACTCCTCTGGTTAAACAACCCGATGACTTGTTCGAGATAGTTATGAATAAGCCAGGAATGCAGATCCTTGTGGGACATAGGCATCCCCCGAGGATACCACCCTCTGATAAATTCTGCAGGTTCCACAATGATTACGGACATATGACCAATGAATGCAGAAATCTGAAAATAGCTATTGAGAAACTGATCCAGGAGGGAGAGCTCCTGGAATATGTCAAGAAGGAGGGTGATCAAAACAAAAAGCGAAAAGAAGCAGAGGATAAAATATCTGAGGCAGAAGGAACGCCAGAGTTTAAGGGTGTTATTAACGTGATATACGAAAGCCACGCCAAGAAAAATACCCCCTCAGCCATGGAAGAGTGAACACTACCCCATTGGGGGGAAAAGAGAGTAAAGCCAATCATACCCTTCATCTATGTTTACTTTTTTAGCTTGTTAATATATGGAAGACGCGAATTAAGTCCCTAACGCCGAAAGGGCATTTTTGAGAGATACTACCTAAAATGAGGTATAATTCCTCTGACCCCGCATACTCACTTGGGGGTGGGGGTGGGGGTGGTGGGGAGGGGGGGGGGGGGGGGGGTAGGGAGTATCCCCCTATAGTGATATCTATATTCCATTGTCTTAAAATGTTGTTCTATATCGATATTATATTGCATTGCCTATGTGAATAACAAGCGTGAATAAGATGGGGAGATGTATACCCACAAAAATAAAGAATGGATCATGCTAGCGAAAATAAAAAGCAGATTTCGAAAGATAAAAATTATCTCAATCTTCCAAAAACTAGAACAAAAATTAAAGAGAATTATCTTGAAACATCAGCCGTTATAAAAGGGGAAGCCAATAAAAAAAACCCTAGTTTTGAGCGGAAGGATCGACAACATCAGAATTGAATAAATTGGCCACGAAGTGGTCAGCAACATCCTGAGTAGGATCTGCAGGAGCATCCTGAGCAGGATCTGCAGGAGCATCCTGGGCAGGATCTGCAGGGGCATTTTGAGCAGGATCTGCAGGATCCCCAGAGCGGGGGGCAGTAGCATCAACAATAGAAAGAGCTAAGGGCAGATTATGAGCAGTAGCCGACTCCTCGTTGACCTGCTCAACTCCGGAAGTAGGGTCGTCAGTCTCGGTTACGTTCTCCACTTGAACCTCCACAGAAGGAATATAGGAGACTTTCCCGGGGCCCTTGAGCGAGGCAACTTGCTCAGCAAGAGTACGCATGTCGCTGTCAGATTCCGTATCTGAGGAATCAGACGAAAACAACTCGGGAGAGGAGACCTCAAAGGGAAACTCGCATCTGGGCGGGAGCAAGTCAGGAGATTTTTTTTCCTAACAAAAAAAAAAAAAAAAAAAAAAAAGAAGAAGAAGAAGGAAAAGAGAAGAATGAAAGGAATGGCTCATGCTGAAACATAAATAATGCAAACGCAAATAAAAAAGGGGGTTCTTAGATAATAAACCAATACCTCTTCGAAACCCTCTTCAAGAACCCTTGTGTTTCAGCATCAGGGAGAAAGGTTTGAATGCGAGGAGAGCCCCAAGAGGTTGATGGCTACAAGTGATCATGAGGGCGATGAAGGATGTCAGCTGCCTTCCGAAACACTTGGAGATACCAAGGGTTCTGGTCACTAATCTTGCGATTATGTGCCAAGGTCTCGGGTGCTCGACTGAAGTCCTGTACAATAGGGCCCAGATTCACAGATGCGGCCCTCTCAGGAACACCCAGCATCTTGCAACATTCAAACACAGATTTAGCCGCCCATTCAGAAAGAGGCTCGTTCATCCTGGTCCAGAAACTGGGAGAGTGGAGATATGCCTCCGGTAAGTGATTAATCAGGTGATCAAGGAAAGCCTGCCCATAGGGGTTAAGCAGGAGCTGAGATCGGCAGCTTCTCATGCCCCTAATAAGACCCTGCTCCAGCCCCTCCTTTAGTCCCTCAGCGCGAGAAGAAATCTTCGCTCGCACCAATTCTTGCTCATATTGCCTTTTAAGCTGTTCAACTTCTGCAAAGTGGGCATCATGTGCCCCCGCTATCTGTAGGACAGAAGCCTTTAAGGCCTCATGGAAATCGTGTGCCTGTTGAGCGTAGGAGGCAGAACTGATTCGGAGTTGGGAAACTTCCTTCTCTCGGGCTTGCAAATAGGTCTCCCTGTCTTGATCTTTCTTTCTCAATTCGGATAGCTCCCCTTCAAGCTTCGCCTTCTGAGCCTGGAGAGTCTGAAAAGCCTCGCGTTGACGAGCTCCTTCTTGAAGGCGACGTACTTCAGCCAAAATTTTCTCTTTCTCTCTCTCCGCGTGAGAATGGTGGACATGTAAGCTGTCGTATGACAAAGCGCGGAGGCCAAGCATAGACCTACAGCTAGCAGCCTGAAAGTAATATAAGCAATTAACGTAGTCCTGCAACTACTTTCCTATCCGGAAAATGAAAATAGAAAAGTCAAAATATACCTGTAATTCGAGGCTAGCGGCCCTCTTCAGCAGGAAGTCTGAAGGATGGGCCTCTGCCAATCGCCATTCTTCTTCTCGGGGAATGCTATCTAGGATCATAACAGCCAATCCCCCATCTATGGCATCAACCATCCCGGGGAAAGAAACGCTTGCACCTCTCCCTTGTGTGGTGGCAAGAGGAACGTCTAAACCTTTCTGGCGAAGGGAATGAATGAAAGCTAAAGAGCTGGTAGACAATGAGGAAAGCCAGGGCTGAGGATCCTGGACCGCTTTCTGAGGAAGATAAGGGTTGACATGGGCAAACGAGGCTAAAGGGCTCAATGTCCGAACCTGAAAATCACGCTCATTCAGAGCAGAGGATGTGGGGACATTAGAATCCAAAGGCGAGGGGACCTAGCTCCCAGGGTGGAGCAGGTTACCACTGCACCAGAGTCAAGCCTCCCCCTCTTAGTTGAGGAAGAAGGAGGAGATGAACCTTTCCTCTTAGCCGAGGCTGAAGAGGGATTCGCTGAAGTAGCTTGCAGATCCTGCATAAAGATGGGAGAAGCCTCTGTAGACGACAGATCCTTTCCTGATGAAACAAAGCCAAAACCTTCCATAGAAGGATTGGTAACAGAAAGAGGGGATGAAGGAATGCGACCCTCCGCACCGACCATTGAGCTCGGCTCAGTGGAAGCAGGAATCAAGGCTTGAGACGATAAGGACAGAGAGTCCTTAGGATCTTGAGGGGTAGGACGAGTAGCAGAAGGTGGAATTGAATCATGGGAAACCTTGTTTTTCCCCTTTTGATGGGCTGTTGCCTTTGGCCGAGTAGAGGAAGAGGTGCCTATTCCTCTCGAAGGTTTGGGTGAGCTCGCAGAGCCCCCTGCAGGTGAGGAGAAGGCTTCATGCTCAGCTGGGGAAGCTTCCTTGACAACACCAGGAGCCCCATCCTCAGGGCTAGCTTCTGCAATCATCCGCAGAAGCTTGTCATACGTATTTTTCTTCAAATTCTGTTTGGAAATGTCCATTCCTGTAAAAATTGAGAAGATTAACGTTGCTTACACACTTAACAAAGGATATATGAAAGACTGAAAAACGGCAATAAAATCAAAAAAAAAAAAAAAAAAATTACCCATTGATGAAGACCAAGGGATGCTGGGTTTTAAGCCAAAGAAAGATAGAGTTTCTTCACTCTCTACAAAGGGCCAAAGCATGGTATGATCTGAGGGATATTCGGACAAAAGTGCGGACATTATCCCTTCTTCCCAATAAGATAGGAGAGGGAGGGGCCGGAAGGTTTCTCTCTGCTAGGATTCCTATACAGGCTAATGTCAGGGATATTCCACGAAACACCAGGAGGAGGACTAATTGTTAAATAACATTCATGCCAGTCCTTATCTTTGGACTCATACTTGCCGTATATATTTGTAAAATGGACATTTGTAGAGAAATACAGGTGAGAATCTCTATATTTTAATTCATGGGTACGAAAGAAAAGGAATGCTGTGTCCTTCACCCCTTCTAGGCTAGCAATTATATGGAAAAAGGCAGCCTTGCAGATAGAGGCTGGGTTTAATTGATTCAAAGGCACATTGTATAAATAAGCAACACGAGCAAAAAAGGGAGGCACGGGGAAGCGCAATCCGGCCCCTAATTGAGAAAACCAGAAGGTTTTAGAGTGGGACTTTGATAGTAAAGGGCGCTCACTCTCCCCGGGGATTTTCAGCGAAAATCCCCCAAATTTCTTCACTTTCTTCGTGAAAATATCTAAAGCTGTTTTATCTAGGGTGGAAGGCTCATATTCATCCAAGGGTAGAATCTGTTTCTTTGGTTTACCCTCGGTATTGTCTTTCCGGGATTCAGACCCTTGAGCAGTTCTAGTAGACCTGCTGCGGCCCTGATGGTCGGAAATACCTCGCCGAGAAGAAGAAGGTTTCATAGCGATTGTCTAAGAGATGATAGCGGAAAATCTAAGAGAAGAGTAAAAGGCAAGAGTACCTGTGCAATAGGAAAGTAGAAACATCGAGAAATTGAAAATGGCAGAAAGGTTTCTCTTTCCCTCTGAAGCACTAGAAGAATATAAAGGAGAACAAGCAATTGCTACCTATAAACTCGGGAAAGAAAGAAAATAAAGGCGAAAGTGGGAGAAGGGAGAACGCGTCTCACCCACCGCATTGGAATTTAATTAATTCCCAAGATAGGTCTCACCCCTTTCCGAGCGTGCCTACTCGCGCCATCAAAAAAAAAAAAAAAAAAACAAAACGGCATGCGGTTATTTAACTCCATTCCCTGTTGGAATTACCCAAAACAGGTCATAAGAGAAGAACAAAAGTAGAAGCAATAAAAGCAGGGAAGATAAACAAGAATGTAGGTTTTTCCCTTCAGAAAATGGGGCTAATTTTTCACAAAATAACGAGTAAAAAAGAGCCTCAAGATCATCCGTAGGGTACTACCAGAACCTCATATAACACGGAGAGAGCACCTTCATAGCTTGGAAAAGCTCAAGCTTAATGACTAAAGTTTTAATCATCGATCTCAGTAGTGATGAGTGGTGAAGAGAAGATGAGGTCTTTTATAGACAAGAAAGATAATAGAGTGTATCTCTCTTATGCTTCAGTCACGTCGGGAAATTAATAGTAATGGGGGAAAGAGTTCTCACATTTCCTTACCCTCGAAAGACTAAACATCGCACTGTTTTTCATGCGACAGGACAACCGTGACATCTATAATACAACCTCCTCTCGCCAAAGCATCGTCAGAAGCTAACAAAGCATGCTTCTGAACTTGGGGGGGGGGGGGGGGGGGGGGAGTAGCTGATAGGGACCAATAATAAGTCATACCACGTGGCGAAATCTTATTAAAGATCCTGCTGATTCTCAGAAGCCTCAGATGCGATATAAGGCCAGAAGCTATATCCCGAGCAGAAGCTATGAAGTTCTGTATAGATCTGTTTCATCATAGAAGTCATTCAGGACTGCCAGCATTTGCTAGGATTCGAGGATCTGCTTAACACACGGTCCGCATGACTCTATATACTCTAGAGTGAGGACCACAAAATTGATGACGAATAGAATCTTGTCTCCCTAGAAATTCCTCTTTTACCCTCCACTAGCACGGCACTCACCTTTTTGCCCTCGTCACATCTATAAATATTGGGTGATCACACCACTTCATCCAACTCAACTCTTCATACACACACACTATTCCATTCATACTCCGCTTCGCACCTCCGCGAACTGGAGCCACCGAAATCCTTTTTCAAGGATTTCCCCTCTCGCATCACTCTCATCTACACTCTCCTTGGTGAAGAAGGAGACTCTTCACAATTCAAGCCAAAGGTATAATTCTCGGTGCTAAGAGAGAACGAAGCGTAAAGGCGCCTTGCGCTCTTCCCTTCGCTCTCTCCTTTCCTCTTCATTTTTCTGCTTGAATGAGCTCTAAGCTCCATGGATTTGGTTGATTCTCTAGTTATAAACACCCCTTGCTTAACATTTAGCTCGATCCTCTCTTTTATATCTAAAGGAAGATTCTCTGTATAAAATGAGTGGTTATGGCCAGTGAATCGCATGAATCTCTTATCTGCTACTGCTGTAATCTCTTATATATGAATGCTCTTTGCGAATATGATGAATAATCACACAATTGTGGTAGATCTCCAACCCGGATCTATCACTTTCCATGAATGTACCTTCACCTTTTCGTCCTTTCCACACCTATAAATATCGAGTGATCTCATCACACATACACACTTTACATACTATTCCATTCAAGTTCTACTTAGAATTTCCTCTAGAACTAGAGTAGCTGAAATCCTTTGTCAAGGAACCTCCTTCATCATCTCTCCCATCTTTACTTTGTGAGAAAAAGATATTCTCAATTGTTCAACTCGAAGGTATAATTCTTGTCATCAGACGAGGACGAGTACGAGGCGCCTTGCGTTCTCTACTCCGTCCTCTTCCCTCGTTTTTTTCCTCCTTCCAAGATGAGCTCTGTTCTTAATGGATTTGGCCGGATAGATAGCCCAAACACCTTGCGTTTGACCCCTATCTTCAACCCCTTTTACATGGAAAAGAGGCGTCTTATGGAAGTCGAGCTGCTTAAACCATCACTCCGCATGAATCTCTTTTGTATCTTCATTTAAGTTCGTTCGTACATGAATACTCTTTGCTAATCTATGAATATGATTAATAATCGTTGTGGATCTTTGACCAAGATCTAACAACTGGCGCCGTTTATGGGAAATTCTGAGTTTAAGACGTCGATCTCGTCTGGGTTATTGGAATTTTCGCTTGTTATGGCAATGTTGTTATGGTTTTTTCTCTGTTATTTCCTTATACAAGAGACATCCGAGAGTGGGATGCTGGAATGAGTGGATATTCTGTGTTAGTTAAGTAATTTCTCAGAAATTTTGGATGTGAATATCATGGATTAATTTCTATTGAGTCTTTCATGGTGTCGAGCCGCAAAATAGGAGGCGATCTTAAGATTATGTTCTCCTCGTAATAGAAATTGTGATAACTGAATTGTATTATTTGCTCAATCCAAAGGTTGTGAAGAATTTGGAGGAAAGCTGAACCAAAGTTGCAGCAATCCTGAAGTGTATTCAACTCATCTTTGACAAGTGGTGAGTTTAAAATTCTACTGAAAATTGCAAATCATAAAATTAGCCTGTGGGTTATGAGGAATTGGTAAACACAGAGGAAGCATTTTGATCTAATCATAAGCCCCTGTATTATCATGAACCGAAAATCACACAGAGCAAACACTAAAAACAGAGAACCAAAAATGACAAGGTCACCCCCCTCACCCTGATGAGGGGGCCCCACATTCGAAGGCATAAATCCTCTGCAATCGAGCTAAAATGCTCTCATAAGCCCTATCTAATAGGTAGAACCTTCAACAAGCCCTATCTAATAGGCAAAAAACCTCGTAAGCCCTATTTAATAGGCAGAACCCTGAAAAAGCCCTATCTAATAGGCAACACTCTCATAAGCCCTATCTAATAGGCAACACTCTCGTAAGCCCTACCTGTAGGGCAGAACCCTCGAAAGCCCTATACAAATAGGCGCCATATGTAAAGCCCTATACAAATAGGCACTGTATACCAAGTCCTATGCAAATAGGCATCATTTATCAAGTCCTGCCTAAGTAGGCAACACTTATAAAAACTCATGCAGATGCGATACACATGCAGAAGCTCCGTGCAGAATAAAAAATCTCTATTTAATGTCCCATTTTATAACCACTCGGGACTAATACACTTCGAAGTTTAAAAAAATGTGCAGAACCCTGCAACAATGACTGCCAATTCAGATGTTGCTTCAAAAGAAGTTCTCCAAACTCCTGGAGGTTCAGGAAACTCCCCACTGGGGAATAAAGGGAAAGGCACCCTGATGACAGAAGCTAGTGTTAACGTGGAGGCTCAGCTTTCTCCTGCTGTGCTCCTGCAGATGAAAGCACTTATAGAGGGTGCAGTCGATGGAGCTGTGGAAAAAAGACTCCATGCCTTGGGAATGAATCCAAGAGGCTCAGATCCTCAACTCGATCCCCAAGAAGGTGGAGGAAGCAAAAGTACTCATGCGACACACAAGCAGAAGCCCAGAAACTCAAGTGTAGTTCAAGAGTTGGTTACCATACTGCCATCCATAGCTGCAGGACAAGAAGAGGGATTCCTTACTGATTGGGAATCCCCAGATGAAGGAGATCCTCAAGAACATGGGGACGACCTTGGAGAAAACACTGATAATGCATGGGCCAAGAAGTATGCCCAGCAGCAAGAACAAGTAAAGGTTCTGATGAAAGAAGTAGAAAGGCTGAAAAAGCAGAAGCAAATCCCAGAGAGGATCTCAAAAGAAGTGGAAGCAGACAAAGGGGAAATTCACGCTGCAAATGAAGAAAGAAACCCAAAGCATACCCCAGCTCAAAAGAGTGGAGGACACAGATCAGAGCTCTTTTCTGTTTACATTGATGAAGGCAGCCCATTCTCGGCTGATATCCAGACAGATCCCATACCAGCGAATTTTAAGACAGTGTCTTGTGAATATCAAGGAAAAGGTGATCCAGAAGAGCACTTAATGAAATTTGAGAGCTTATGCCTCCTTCACCAATATACGGAAGGCGTTAAGTGCAGGGTGTTTCTCACAACCCTGTCTAGAACCGTTCAGTATTTGTTCAAGCAACTACCAAGATCTTCTATTCACTCCTTTCAGGATCTGAGGGAGGTTTTTCTACAACAATTTGTCAGTGCCATAAGGACTACTAAGAACTCCCTGCACCTAACAACGATCAAACAATGAGACAATGAAAGTCTGAGAGACTATATGACGCATTTTAATGATGCCGTCCTGGAGATACCAGGGGTGGAGCCGAAGCTAACGGTACACGCTTGTGTGGATGGTCTGACACCAGGGCAATTCTTTGCCTATCTTATCAAGAAAGAAGCTACCTCTTTTGAGGAGCTATTGACGAGAGTTCAAAAATATATTCATATGGAGGAAGCCTTGAGTAGCAAGAGAGCCGAACTCGCTTCTCAAAAGGAACAAAGGCCTGAGGAAAGGAAAAGGCCAGCTCCTGTTGCTAAAAGAGCTGACAAAAACGAACTGTTTTTAAGATCCTTTACCCCGCTCAACAAACAACCCGCTGATCTAATGGAGGTAGTTATGAGAAAGTCGGGAGTCCAGATTCCTATGGGGCACAGGCATCCGCCTAGAAACCCACCTTCTGAAAAATTTTGCAAGTTTCACAATGACTTCGGTCATATGACTAACGATTGCAGAAATTTGAAGATCGCTATGGAAAAATTGATCCAAGAAGGTGAACTCCTGGAATATGTTAAAAGAGAATCAGAACAAAATAAAAAGCTCAAAGAAGCTAATGAAAAGACCCTCGATGCTAGCCAGATGCCCGAACCCAAAGGGTATCATCAAAATGATATATGGAGGGCCTACCATAGGAGACTCTAACAGAAGCCGAAAGGCATCTGCAAGAGAACTGTACATGCATGAGAGACATGAAGTCTGGAAGGTAGAAAGGGCCTACCCGTACCAGAGATCTCGTTCGGGCCAGATGATAACCAAAATGTGGTTCACCCTCACGATGTTGCGCTAGTCATCACGGTGGAAGTAGAGAGGTATAGGGTCCAGCGGATCTTCGTGGACACAGGGGCTGCAGTTAACGTAATCTTTGAAAGTTGCTTTAACCAAATGAGCCTACAAAGGCCTCTGAATAGCGTGGCCATAGCTTTGCATGGCTTTTCAAGAGACCCAGTTTTGTCATTAGGCTTAGTTGATCTGATGCTTACTTTGGGTGAAGGATGGGTGCGAGTATCGTAACCATTCACCTTCTTAGTGGTGTGACAAAAGTCCTCATACAACATTATTCTGAGGAGAACCGCCTTGAATCCGTTTCAGGCCGTGGTTTTTACCTACCACCTAATGATGAAATTTCCAGTGGGGAGTCAAGTAGGCCAAGTGTCTAGAGATCAGACAGTGTCACGTGGGTGCTATATCCAGTCTGTACAGGCGGGAGAAGCTAAGAAGAGGCCAATGACAGAGCTTGTCAATGTCAGTAACAAAAGAGAGCCTGATGAAAAGAAGCCCAGAACTGCAGATGCTGAAGAAATGGAGCAAGGTCCTCTCACCCCGATGGAACAGATAATGATTGCGGATCATGATCTTGAAAAATATGGAATGACTACCCTAAGGGAGAAGGAAGCAAAAGAGGGCAAGCTCTCGAAAGAAAGAAACGACAAGGCAATGATAGTGTCAGATCCAAACACCCATTCCTCAGCAGAGCCTGCGATAATTGATGGCGCGAACCTACGGTTAGTCAACCCAATCGATGAAGGTAAGGGATCTGAAGTTGAAATGGTTAACACGTGCAATGCCCCAATCGCGAAAGGAAACTGGGGAGCCTTAATAGCCAAAGCTAGGGCGAAGGCTAAGGAGGCAGCCGAAGCTCCGGTACAGGGAGATATCAAAAGCACCATGGGTGGAGGAAAAGGAAGCATTTCCAAAACCAGAGAAAATTAGACATCACATTTCAAGAGGGGAAATAAAGCACAGCCAGTTACGCTCCTTTACCTGCATTATTTTTTCTTATTATTTCCAGTCAATGCGTAGGGAAGAATAAACTATGTTTTTGGTTTCAAATGGTCGTTTCGCAGATGATATCGTAAATGAGATATAATTCCTTCGTTTCCTTATACCTCACTTGGGGGGGGGGGGGGGGGGGAGTAGGGGATACCTTATAACCCAATATCCGTATTCCATTATCTTAAAATGCTTTGGCAAGAGAAGGGCAAAATATTATATATATCAGCATCAAGGGAAATATAGCAGGCAGAAACAAGACGAAGAGTCATATAAACATAAAAATAGAAGGATAATATTCTAAACTGATAGGAAGTAGTAGAAACATGTCAAATGCGAGGCCTTAAAAAGCACCTGGCCGAAAGCAGAAAGAAGTAATATTGTTTGGTGCCCCATCAGCACGATTTCAGGGCCATGAAAAAGCACCTTATTAAAAACACAAAAGATAAATTGTTTGTAAACATCCAACCAAAAACAACATGATCAGAGAGAAGGATCCGAAGTAGAAGAAGGATCCTCAGAGCTTGAGGAATGAGAAGATGAAACTTAACCCCCAGAAGCAGGAGAAGCCATAGCCGAACGCGCAGGAAGATCACCCTGGGGTTGATCTGTTGAAATCTTCAGGGCATCTCCTTCCCCAGAGCTACCCGCCGCTGCTATCGGAGTAAGTGCAGAAGAGGTAGCCTCCCTATTTGCAGATAGGCCCGGGACATTTTCCTCTCTTAGCTCCTAGCAAGAAGAGAGACTTGCTAAGGAAAAAATGATAAACAATAACAAGCAAACCTCACCGTAGAAATTGTAAGAAAAAGAGAAGGTACCTCGCGGAAGGCCTTTTGCATAGACCTCACAACCATGGCGTTAGGAGGGAAGAGAGGAAATGGGGGAACATCCCAGGATGGGAGGTCTTCTGAAGATTTAGCAGGCTGGCAAAGGATCTGGGACGCTTTTCTCAGCACAGGCATGAACCAAGGCTCCTTAGTGGACAGAAGACGACTCCTCCTAAGGGTCTCGGGTTCCGTCTCGAACATCCTCACTATAGGCCCCGCATTGATGGCAGCAGCCCGCTCCGTAAGACCCAATTGTTCACAACACTTAAGAATGGCGGTTGCAGCCCATTCAGTGAGAGGATCGATCATCCGAAGCTAGAAATCGGGCGTATGAAGGTATGCCTCTGGCAGATGCTTTACCAAAGAATCCAAGAAGGCTTGGCCATAAGGGGTCATCAGCAAATTAGATCTACAATCCCGGATCCCTAGGGAAGTACCCTGATCCAATCCCGTCCTCCTCCCTTGAGTAAAAGAACAAGCTTGAGAGCGCTCCAGTTCTTGTTCATGAACAAGTGCTAATTGCCTCGTCTCCACTGCAAAAACCTCCTGCATTTGCAGCACTCGATCTGATGAAGCCTTCAAAGCCTTCTCAAGTTCCCCACCCGCTTAGAAATAGAGGACGTGCGTTGTCCAAGGACAAAACAACGTTTCTCTCTGTCCTGCAAATACTCCTGAAGATCGCAAATCTCAACTTGTAGCTGCTCTCTACTCCTCTCAGATTGGGAAAGATGCTCTTGCAACTGCTCGAAAGTCAATGCTTGGGTATCAGAAGGGCTTCCCAGGGCCTTACCTTTCTTTGTAGCCAGGGAAGAAGAAAAGTCGCCTTTCCTTTTGGAGGAGGAAAGAAATTCCGGGCTAGCGAAAGAAGGAGTATAAGCAGTACACACATAGGGGGGGGGGGGGGGGGGAGGGGTGAATACGTGTGTAAGAAGTTTTCCAACTTCTTTTTCCCTTAACTCAGAGTAGCAAGTGTTGGTCCCGGTTTGATAGGGAAAACACACGTTGGGGGGGGGGGGGGGGGGGGGGGGGGGGGTGAATACGTGTGTATAATTTTTTCAACTTCTTTTCCCTTCAACTCAGAGTGACAAGTAAAGCGCTCGCTTCAAATACTAAGACCTAGCCGAGAGCTAGATCTACAGTGTTAGCTAACTACTTGACCTAAGCAGATGCTTGATCAAGAGTCAGGCTTTACTCGAAATGCGGAAATTTGGTGAGTTAATCTTTCCTAAGTATTTAAAACTCAGTATTAAGTTTGTTTACGATGCTTGTGCAAATGAATAATCAAAACAGTAAACAATTGAAAAGTTTAGGGTTAGAGAGATACGACACAAGGGTTTGTAGTGGTTCGGTGGTAAAACACCTACGTCCACTTTGTTGCACAAGGCAACTGATTCTCTTCACTCAAGAACCTTGAAGATTACGGGTTCTTCAAAAACCTGGTCAAGATCGAGCTTCACTTGCTTGGATCTGACGACGACAGGGAGATTGCAGGTTCTCCTTAAGACCTAGACTGGACTAAGCTTCACTCGCTTCAGTCCGAAACTGGGAGATTACAGGCTCTCCACACAAACCTAGTTTCGATCGAGCTTCACACAATCAAGGACTGTGCTAGCTTGGATCTAGACTCTATGATCGAGACTTCTACTATCGAGGAAAGCAGAGTCTTGGATCGTGACAACCTTTAGACAAACACAAAACCTAACAGACAGAACTTAGGGTTAGGGTTTTTGGTTTTCGACAAACACACTAATGAAGAACTCTTTACAACGAATGGAAAGAAGGCTAGAGTTCTTCTCTAAGCTTGGATATGGAATGGGCTTAGATTTCTAAGTGTGAAGGTTGCGAAGACGAGTTTCGATGAGACTGAAACTCAGAGATCACTTAAACAAAAACTCGAAGATTGCTCGAAGGCTGGGCGTGTTTGTCTGTTGTATGCGCTGAATGCTCAAGTAGTGTTCTACACTTCTTCGTCTCCATCCTTCACTATGTAAAGGCGGAGGGTTGGCCAGGATCCGTTGCTTGGTTGGTGGCTTTGTCCCTCCTCCTCTTGACAGTACTTGCACAGCCTGCTGCTTTTCAGACGCGCAGATTTGTCCCTTTGCCAAAAATAGCTAAGTTCCAATATTAACAGTAACTAGAGCAATCCAGTACTGTTGCGGCGCCCTAGTCGGCCTGGCAGTCAACTCCGTTGCTCCTCTCTTCAATCGACACGTGGAGATACTCAATAAATGCATTGATCTTCACTTGAGTGAAGTTTGAACTCGTTGTTTAAATTGTAGCGGGAATTGAGTTGTCGCTTTCTGTTATCTAGGGGCTCGCTTCGCTTTAGAATTGGAGCGTCCACTTCAAATGAGTCGCTTTGGGTCATACTGTAGCGTATACTTTGGAAATAAAATTCCCGAGTATTACTTAAGTGAACTTTGACCCGCTTTGACTTTACTGTAGCGCTCGCTTCGCTTCGCTTTAGCAGACTCGCTTCGATTCTACTGTAGTGCTCTCTTCACTTCGCTTTTCTTCGGCACGCTTCGCTTCGGCTCGGTAGACTCGCTTCGCTTGAAAAACACACTCAAGCGAGTGGCCTTCGCTTGGAAATCCTGCTGTCTAAAACCTAAGCATCTAAAGCAATAAAGAAGCCATCCTAACAGTATAGACTTAGAAAAATTCTAACCTATTTCCACATTAGGGTCGCTTGGGAATAGGATACTTAGGGGTTTTGGGATCGAATCAAAAACACACTTTAATTTTAAAGCGTCTCAATGTGAGTTCCCCCTTAACATGTTATCCTTAACAATTCCCAACAATTTCCCCCTTTTTTGATGATGCCAAAACCCAACTAAACTAACCATGAAAAGAACTTCAAGCGACTGCTTCCTCTGCAGACTTGATTATTTTTTTTAAGTTCCTTTCCCTTTTTTTTTTCGGTTAATATTGTGAGTTTTGTAGCATAAGGATAAGTCATTCACAAAGCATGTAAATGACACAATTTGACAGAAAGATAAAGATAGATATATGAACAAGCAGTTCACAAAATATGAAAGTTTAGGATTCATCTGCTGGCTTCTCCTCCTCTTCCTTTGTAAAATAGGTAGATAACACCTTCACTTCCATTGTCTTCACATTGTATTGGTTTTCTCTGTGAGTGCTCTCCATCAACAGAGCTTCATCCACTTCCTCCTCAATCAAACTCCGATCTAGAACGCTTGAGTTTGGTAAGAGTGGCATCGAAAACTGCTTCATTGCTGGCACAATGATGAATTTGGGTTTGGGTTCCGAGAGCTCTACCTGCGTGAGGATCTTCCTGCGCAACTCCTCATTGTAGAGGCACAAGAAATTGTTGAGAGCATCCAATCTATAGCACTTGTCTTGGAGAGGCACTACTTGCCAGAAGTAGTAGGCCTTAATGAATTTCTCTTTGCAGACACTTCACATCTCTAACAGATCATTGGTGATGAACTTCTCAATCTTGCACGCGTCTGGGTGCTCTGCTCTTCTCCTCTCAAGCTCCTCCTTCGTCCTTTCCATCTCCTTCATTTTTCTGGTGAAGCTTTCACTCATTGCAGTGTTGAACTTTGGAAGTCTCTGGTTGACGGTTTTTCGGATGATGTCATATTCATCCTCGGTGTAGTGTCCGGACTCCATCATCTCTTTGATGGTGACTCGGCATGCATCGATATCCCTCTGTGTATCGCATGCCTCAGACTCTTCCGGGGTGAACGGGATGAAAGCACTTCGGACAAGTGCAGATTGGATGATCTTAACTTCTTCCCAGTGATTTGCAGACCTTTCTTCAACCTTGCGAATTCTAGCAATTCACAGCTTCTCCTCCTTCTCCGCTCTCCTCTTCCTCTCCTCCTCCTCCTTTCTCTTCTGTGAAACACGCGAGGCTCTAGTGGTTAGGGAATGTTGGATCTTCTGGCGTTTAGCCACGGGATCCAACTCCCTAGCTTCTGGTGCAGCTCGCTTCAGTGGGCCTTTTGGTGCCGGAGGTGCTGGAGGGGGTGGCATCTGCTTCTTTTCTGCAGGTGCAGAAGGAATGGTCTTCTTGGCAGCTGGAGTGACTGCTACAGTGGATGTAGCGAGGGAAAGAGTTGAAGCGGGCGCTTGAATTGAAGAACTTGTAGCGCCTGCTTGGGAAGATACAGTCTGTGTTGGAACGGCTGCTTGAAAGCCGCCCCGACCCAGATCTTGGTTCGGATGTGTTGATTCGATCGTACACATAAGTTCATGCAAGGGCTCGAGTACATACCTTATGATTATGAAGAACGTGCAATCTGAGTCGTGTCCGATCGATCTACGGTTCTGATCTTCTAGGATGTGATCCCACACCTTCAGATCTGAGACTTGGTGGACGTCTCAAGATCACTGGAACCTCGATCTCCCTCACTCAGAAACCAGTGGCCGACTCTCTCTCTCTCGCCTAGGGATTCACGCAAAATCTCTCTCACAATTCTCGTATGTGACGGCTATTGTGAACTAGGGTTTCTGATGAGAGACTTAGAGTATTTATATGGTACATAAATAAGGAGATATGATTCCTTATTTATCTCTAACCATATCTTTGCCTATCCTTTATTTATTCTCTTTCCATAACTTACAAATCCTATTCCTTTATTAATGCGGAATTAATAAGGAATTAATCTGTTCAGTTATGCAACTGTATATCCGGAATTAATTCTAACAAATAGAATTTATTCTAATTCCAGTAGAAGAATAAATAAATAAATATATTTATATATGATATTTATCCCCATAAGATTTAATTAAATAAATCTTATCCTATTAGATTTAATCTTATCCATGAATGATTAAACTATAACTAATTAGATTTAATCTTATCCCACTGGATATAAATCTAAATTAATTATATTTAATATCCATTCAACGGATATAAATCCAATATATATCATATACTGGGCCTGAGTACAATTATTGAGCCCATACTCAATAATACTATTTAGATCGATTCTCGAGGTCTGTTTGGGCCATCCTAGGGATCGGATACCAGACAGAGTTGGGCCTTATCTAATTCGATATTTCCATGTCCACCCCTGAACATGTATCTCATTAGAACTATGACGCACTCCACTAAAGTGTCATAGCTGAATCACCGCTCTGTCCCAATTATGTAGATTGGGTTGGTATTTTGTTTAGTTCGACCCCCGTGTTTAAGACCTTCCATATCCGTTAATCAATTAGAGCTACCATGATTGCTCCTAATTGTTAACATCTATTCCTCAGGTAGTACCCGTTCACACCTTATTATATACCTGAACTTAATCAGCATGCATGACTTGGTACAATAATCCTTGTGAACTCCCTGAGGGGATAACGTCAGCCTACACTCACATAGGACACGGCTTATTGATAACACTTATTAGATATACTATGCATCTTCGTGTTACCCAAAGTACGACATGATTACTAACGAGGAGTTCATATCTTCGTAAATCAAAGTAACATCGAAGAATACATATACATCTAATAGTTTACCAAGGTTAAGATCGAGCTAGAGCCTGAGATGTGTTGCTCTTCACCTATATCACCTTTGATACAGGGTCAGTATCAGAAGAGCATTATCTCCCTTGATCCTCAATACGTTCCACCGTACCAGCATAATTAGTGATTAGGACTCATCACTACCATTAAGCTGCAGTCTAGACCGATAGCTCAGCCCAAGCTATCTCAACTGTGAACTGTTTATATCTCATCATTATTAACGACCTTCGTGATCCTCTCCGAACTCAGATCGACACGTGGTCTAAAACATGAGATAATGGGCTTTATTCTTGCTTATACATATTCTTCCAGATAGGGATTGTTAACAGTGGACCGGTGTCGTAACCACTAAAACAACTGGTTTTGCTTTAGTTATACAACAACCCCAACAATCTCCCACTTATACTAAAGTAAAACCTTTTAGTATACCAACGCGTCTACAGAAAACCATATGACTTCATCCATGTACAATGTTAACAGTCGCAATCGTTAACAACCATCATACACTTTTTCTCCCACTTATACTCAAAGATTTTACCTTTTAGTGTACCTTGCCGTGGGAGGCTCATTAAGACATGTCAACCACGTGCTACAGTATACCTGACATGGTGCACTTAGTGAAGGAACCGTCATCGTACATTCCTCTAGTGTTTCTATTTTATCCCGCGAAATCGCCTTAATATTAGGTACTCACTATGTTGTTACCGGCATTTCCAAATCTCGAAAATTTGCTACTGCACTTAGAATCCTTCCAGGGGGTGTAAGAATTCTAGCAAATTTGAGGTTACTGCCTATTCACGAAGCCAAGCCCTGAATTATCTAGCTCCCTCTCAGCATTTCACTGCATGAGAATCTTCAAGACAATTCTGCTTCTTACGTGAATCCATAGTAAAAGGTCGATGATGTCGTTTTTCTAGCTACCATTCGATTATCCGTGTCATCAAACATTTAAGAATGATAGACTATATCCGTTACCATGCACACAACACTAACATATATTTGGCTCTTTATGCAATATCCAAGTGTATTGCAAACTTTGCCACAACAGTAGTCTATGAAGAGTACTTGAATAATGTTGTACTATCCGCAGATATATCTAACATTACTCCTAACCTTCATTCTAAACTGTTCGGATAATCACCACCTATTGTGTCAGATAATACTTTCACATTGTCCCCAAGTGCTAGTAATATTATCTCACAATGTACAAGACAACCAATCCAACGTCTTTCGTAGATGAAAGTTATACCATTTGTCAATACATTTCAATGTGTTTTTGTCCTGAAATATGGAACTTTTGAGAAAAACTCACTTTTCTCAAACTACATCCATTTTCCCTTATGTATGTCCTCAACGAATATGAGCATACAACTTACCAGTCTCCCGAGTGTTAAACTCATAGACTCATCAATGATATACAACCACTTTCATCTAACTTATCCTTTACCAGTCAACTTGGTCTGTTCATTGTCCAAGAAACTAGATTTCTTGATGAACAATTCACAATTTTCGAGACACACTCGAAAATACTCCCACTGTGACAAGGATTCTTAAATAATCTTGTGCAGATCCTTTTGGTTATCTGTCTTGTACTTCCGGCCTTGTGATGTTCCAATCCATTAATTCCTTTTATTCTTGGACGTTAATCAAGAATAAATACTTGTCTTTCCTTGAAAGATGACTACTAATCCAACTAGTTACTAAATCTAACATTAAACTTGCTACACTTCGTGTGCAAATTATCCTTATTTCCGAACAGATTTAACCAATGTAAACTATAATTAGCTTCTCCGTAGGGAGGAAGACCCGAAGTCATCGCGAATGCTAATTAATTTCATTATAAATCACAATGAAATCCATGATCAACACGAATGTTTATTCATTTCATTTCAAATAAAGAGAAGACATAGATTTAGATATATATAGTGAAGTAGTACTTTATTAAAAGACAATCTCGAACAAGAAGTGCAACATTTATCATAACACATTTTGGAATATCTCTTAAGATTCAGAATTATTACTCCCACTACGAATGATATATCAAAACAACCAGTATTAAAGAAATAAATCTCTAATACAATGTAAGAAATCTCAAAACAACCAGTATTAAAGAAATAAATCTCTAATACAATGTGAGAAAACTATCATCCACCAATATCCAAAAACATAAGTATCCGCCAAAACAAGGCAACTAATGTAGTGAACAAGTAATAAACTAAATCTAATATCCAAAAACCAAGATAAAACAAAGATGAGAAATCTTCACGTCTTCTAGACAACTGCATCATCGGAATGACGCTTGTCGAGCTCAAGAACTTGAAGTCGTCCTACTCGTTCTTCGTAGCTGAACCTACAAAGATTGCAACAAACCACAATTAATATCCACCAGTTAAATCCGTCCGCGAGGACTGAACTAGTATAATTTGGTTTTTCATGTTACAAGAGTCTGACATACCTCCATCTATATTCAACTTCTTGTTCCTCCTCTGATAGACCTTTATTATCGGAGGTCTCTCCTTCCTGGCATCATTCACTTCCTGAGTAGGCTGATCAGAGTTCAGCTCATTCACATCGTGAACGAGTCTGTCATGCTCAAAATCGCCCACTTCCTGGATGGATTGATCAGAGTTCAGCTCATTCACATCGTGAACGAGTCCGTCATACTCAAGATCATCAATCCTCAGTGAATGGAGGTACTCGTCTATGATAGTCTCATTGTCCTGAGCATTAAAACGCTCATTCAAATCGACGTCCTTATCAACGGACGATCCCAGAAGTTCCTCTCCGCCTCATAGGCAGTCCGTAGAATACCAATCCTCTCCCTGTCAACCACGAGCAATTCCCCTATAAGGGCAATTGGATCCTCATGAATGATGTGGTTAGGGACGACTGCATCCCTAAGAGCCAGGAACCAACTCGAAAAATGTGCAAGGAGAACCTCACACACAGACTTTCCCGACATAACGCCTCCATACGACACGTACATGTATACGAGGTTCTTAAACCACATAACGAATTCCTTGAAGTTGAGGAAATCCTCAAACCTCAGGAAACTAATCTCCTTCCGTGCCAGGAAACTGAGTAGTCGAAATCGAAAGGAATCCGGAACACCATTAGAAAAAGCAAAACGACAAATCTTCGTGCGAATAGAAACAATAGACATATCTGAAATAAATAACAAATAAACAAAAACTCGTAAGCAAAAATAATTTATGTTATCAATGCTATAAACCCAATAATAACATTGAACCAACAAACGAGTAGCCCGATACTATTTACAAATAGTCCACTATAGGTGGATGCTACCTATAAAATTATCGACCATGACCGCAGTCTATTTTATTTCTTATCCCATCACACGGACCATAGTGAAACAAAGAAATAATAACCCGTGCCTCAGGACCCTGCTAATTCGAGAAGTGACCTCTATAGGAGGATTCATCAATAAGCAGCTAAGCTACAACCATATTTTAATATCCCGAAAATAATTCTATTAAGAGCAATCCTACCGAAAGGAGGAAATACCTTTATAAAATCATTTTTCCCATATTATCAATATTTGAATTAACCAATGAATTCCATAATTAGTATCTCCTATAGGGAGGAAGACTCATGTCAACGCGAATACTAATTATTTCAATTTAAATCAAATTATCCTTATATGAAGTCTAAACCAATGAAATCCATAACCAGCATCTCCTATAGGGAGGAAGACTCATTGTCAACGCGAATGCTAATTATTTCATTTTTAAACCAAATATGGAGGTCCTTTAAATCAATTAACCAATAATCGATTAACTATACCGCTTAGTCTTTTTAAGGGTTTGTGTGACAATCGTAGCACATAGACAATTAAGTCCTATCACATGATTTCTAAGCGCAAGTAATAAAACATGCTCGCATTGAAATCATTAAAACCGGCATGCTATGACCCCTATGCATGTTATTTCTATTACACAAACAATGAAAAACAACTATAACATGCAAAACATGCTAATCATCTCATCGCGTAATTTAAATCCATCCATAGCATGCATAATAATTAAAACGAATAAATAGGCTGCCGACCGGGAATATAAAGCCCTATCTATTACATTTAATTAAAATAAAAACCCCGGAACAAGCTCCGGTCTTTAATATTCGATTTGGAAGTCAACCCCGGTCTTCAAGTCCACCTTCCAAAAGTAGCAACTGCTCGAAATAACTAGGGTACGGAAAACCCTAATTACCAAAAACGGAAAGCGAATTTTCGAAACGAACTAGGGTACGAAAACCCTAGCCGTCGACGATCATGCCTAGGTTTCGGAAAACCCTAGCCGTCGTCAACGTCACGGGCTGAACGTTGAAAAAATGAACAGCCCTTCGTCCGAAAAACCTGCCACGCGCCGCCGCCGAGCCGCGCGTGCAAACCACGCGCCGCCGTGATGCACACCGAGGCGCCGTCTCGGCTTTGCGACGAGGCTCACGTGGCTGGGTCCGGGCCGGGTGCGTCCGTTGCAGCCCAGCCCGAGCCACTGCTCATTGCCGTCGCCCGAGAACGCCATCGCCTTCGCCGTTTTTCCGCTGCAAGAAGCAGCGCCGCCGCCGCGAGCCACCGCCGGTGGCTGGAACGCCACCGGTCGCTCCCACTGGCTCGCCGGTGGTGCCGAGTTCGAGCCTGAGCCGCCGTGGCAAGATCCGGCAGCAACGCACGCGCAGGGGAAAAACCCAGCCGCCGCCGCTGCCGTGTGATCACGCCACAGCCGCCGCCGCCAGTGGTCCCCGACCACCAGCCCTCCTGTCCGCCTCCGGCCGCGCCTCCCTGTTGTCGCCTGATCGCCGTCAGGCCGCGGGCTTGAGCCCAGCAGTGCTCGCAAGCCAAGAACCCATTAGGGTTTTGGCCGCCGCTGCTGTAACTCGCTGCCGTAGCCCCTGCCGCGCCGCCACCGGTCGTCCGGCCCCGTCATGGCTCCGTCACGACGTCGAGCCGGGCACTGGACCGCCGGGCAGCCGCGATTCAGGCCTACAGCAGCGCCGGCAGGCTTGGGAAACCTAGGGTTTCTCGCCGCCGCGCTGCACCAGCCTGTCCCGCCGTCCGCCGCCGGTTCTGCCGCCGCCGCCTCTCGTCTCCGGCTCGCCTGAACCCTAGGATGAACCCTAGGGTTCAGTCGCCGTGAAATACGACGAGGAGCAGCCGCGCAAAACGCGGCAGACTACGCTGCCCGCCGCCGTGCGTTGGCCGACGCGCCGCCGCCTGCGGCAGTCGTGCCTTCGTCTTCGTGTTCGTATCCGGACCTCGTTCCCCCAACAATCTCTCGATTCCAGCAACAATACAATGCAAAATCGAAAAATACAAGAAAAACGAATCCTAATCTAATCGGCACCTTATTATCTCGCCGATAAAAAAACGAACAACAATAAAACGAAAAACGATAAATAACGCACGTAATTCCCGGACAGCAGCATGCACACATAATCATGATGACTCGAATGCATGAACATAATATTCGATTCAACACAGAGCCGATCCAAAAACCTCGGGCTCTGATACCACTTGTTGGAACGGCTGCTTAAAAGCCGCCCCGACCCAGATCTTGGTTCGGATGTGTTGATTCGATCGTGCACATAAGTTCATGCAAGGGCTCGAGTACATACCTTATGATTATGAAGAACGTGCAATTTGAGTCGTGTCTGATCGATCTACGGTTCTGATCTTCTAGGATGTGATCCCACACCTTCAGATCTGAGACTTGGTGGACGTCTCAAGATCATTGGAACCTCGATCTCCCTCACTCAGAAACCAGCGGCCGACTCTCTCTCTCTCTCGCCTAGGGATTCACGCAGAATCTCTCTCACAATTCTCGTATGTGACGGCTATTGTGAACTAGGGTTTCTGATGAGAGACTTAGAGTATTTATATGGTACATAAATAAGGAGATATGATTCCTTATTTATCTCTAACCATATCTTTGCCTATCCTTTATTTATTCTCTTTCCATAACTTACAAATCCTATTCCTTTATTAATACGGAATTAATAAGGAATTAATCTGTTTAGTTATGCAACTGTATATCCGGAATTAATTCTAACAAATAGAATTTATTCTAATTCCAGTAGAAGAATAAATAAATAAATATATTTATATATGATATTTATCCCCATAAGATTTAATTAAATAAATCTTATCCTATTAGATTTAATCTTATCCATGAATGATTAAACTATAACTAATTAGATTTAATCTTATCCCACTGGATATAAATCTAAATTAATTATATTTAATATCCATTCAACGGATATAAATCCAATATATATCATATACTGGGCCTGAGTACAATTATTGAGCCCATACTCAATAATACTATTTAGATCGATTCCCGAGGTCTGTTTGGGCCATCCTAGGGATCGGATACCAGACAGAGTTGGGCCTTATCTAATTCGATATTTCCATGTCCACCCCTGAACATGTATCTCATTAGAACTATGACGCACTCCACTAAAGTGTCATAGCTGAATCACCGCTCTATCCCAATTATGTAGATTGGGTTGGTATTTTGTTTAGTTCGACCCCCGTGTTTAAGACCTTCCATATCCATTAATCAATTAGAGCTACCATGACTGCTCCTAATTGTTAACATCTATTCCTCGGGTAGTACCCGTTCACACCTTATTATATACCTGAACTTAATCAGCATGCATGACTTGGTATAATAATCCTTGTGAACTCCCTGAGGGGATAACGTCAGCCTACACTCACATAGGACACGGCTTATTGATAACACTTATTAGATATACTATGCATCTTCGTGTTACCCAAAGTACGACATGATTAAGATGAACTAACGAGGAGTTCATATCTTCGTAAATCAAAGTAACATCGAAGAATACATATACATCTAATAGTTTACCAAGGTTAAGATCGAGCTAGAGCCTGAGATGTGTTGCTCTTCACCTATATCACCTTTGATACAGGGTCAGTATCAGAAGAGCATTATCTCCCTTGATCCTCAATACGTTCCACCGTACCAGCATAATTAGTGATTAGGACTCATCACTACCATTAAGCTGTAGTCTAGACCGATAGCTCAGCCCAAGCTATCTCAACTGTGAACTGTTTATATCTCATCATTATTAACGACCTTCGTGATCCTCTCCGAACTCAGATCGACACGTGGTCTAAAACATGAGATAATGGGCTTTATTCTGGCTTATACATATTCTTCCAGATAGGGATTGTTAACAGTGGACCGGTGTCGTAACCACTAAAACAACTGGTTTTGCTTTAGTTATACAACAACCCCAACAGTCTGAAGCGGCTTCACTTGGGGAATTTCAGTGACTCCCTTCCTGCGAAGATCAAACTCCTGCTGCAATGCCAAGGCGAGAGCTTCATCCTCTGCAATTTGTTTCTGGGTATGTGCAGCAGAGACGGGATGAGCAGCAAGTGACGCGGCTAGAAGCTTCCCAGACTGGGGCTTTCGCTCCTCTTCGAAATTACTACATCCTTGCCTTTCTTGCACGCTAGCTCCGCTCGCACTTCTTCGTCCATCTCTTCTTCTCCTTCCTCTCCTCCATATCCTCCTTCGATCGAGCTTCCCCTACGATCGTTCCACTCCCTTCTCCTTCCCCTTTCTCTATCATACCTTCCCCCTTTTTGGCATCATCAAGACTGCCAGAGGGAACGGTGATCACAGCTTTTCTGGTGAGAGCGTGACGGATGGAAGAGAACTTGTTGTAGACGGCGTGGAGCATTCCCTCCGCTCACTTGGCAAAGACGTGCTCTTGAGATAGCACAATGTCCGCCGTCTTCTCCGAGATTTCTTCGAGCAGATACTTGCACTGCTCCTCCCTCTCTTTCACTGAGGCCATCAGTTTCTCTAGAGGCTCAACAGCCTTGAAGCGAGCGTCCAGCTCTGCTTCGATCTCTGCACGCATCCTCCGCCTCTCCTCCTGCAACAACAAATCAAAGTGAGACTGGGCCGCTTCAAGCTCGGCCCGTTGAGTAGCAAGATTGTTTTCCCAGTTGTTTAGCATCACGTTGATCTGAGATACAACAGCTATTTTTACGGCGAAATCTCCCACCAATTTGTTCACATCATCGAGCTTGATGGCTATCTCGGCCTGCTTCAGATCAACGTCCTGGGCAATCTTCCTTCGGCTCTCCAACTCACTCAACTCTTCCGCTCGCTTGAGTTTGAGTATTTTTGTTTCCTTCTCAAGTGCGTCGAGTTGGAGCTTGGTACTGGTCAGCTCGCTCCCAAGTTTGATCAACTCTCCATCCTTTTCCTCCACAACCGTCCTCATTTTGTCAAGGTATTCTTCTCCTCTTCTATGGCGATCAGTTTTGAGTTGAATTCTTTGAGCCTGCTCCTTTCAGCCTCAAGCGACTGCTTGAGCTTCTCCACTCGCTTCTCCTTCTCCTCCACTTGCTTCAACTCAGCCTCGAGCTTACCCTCTAGCTCGGCTCTCTTCTCGTCAAAATCTTTTCGAAGATTCTTGACATCCTCCTCCTTCTTTTCTATCTCCTCTGTCTTTCTTGTAATGACATCTTGGAGATTGGCAATCTCCTCCTCCTTCACCATCATTTCCGCCTCGTGCTCCTTCATCAATCTCTGCTCGTGAGCAGATGGCGTTCGCTCTGGGATTACAGCGTCGGGATACGCACGCTTCACTTTGGCGTCAAGTAATTCCCAGTAGCGAGCTTCATTTATGAAAACATGGAAGCCATCTACTCCTATGAAATGGAGCTTCTCCGCCTCCTTCTTTTCAATGATTTCTTCTGTGAAGGCTCTGCAGAGGTTGAAGATTTTGTAGTACTCTGTACCACGGTAAGTGATGTATGTGAGGAAATCGGTGGCTTTGGTGAAGAAGTCCTCAGACATCTTGAGGTTGGGGTAGCGATTCTCGATTTCCTCTGCGGCTATCTTTCTATCCGCCAAGTAGCAGCGTAGGGCTCTCTCCTCCGTGGTTGGGGGTGGGGGTTTTGTTGGTGGTTTGATGGTTATTTCGATGTCTGCGGTGTGAGTGGTGTCGGCTGTTTCGGAGGGTGAATTGGGAGTTGAAGTTTGTACAGTTTGGGCTGCTTGGGTAGGTTCTTGTTGTGTTTGTTGGGTTGAATTGAACAGGGTAATAGCGGCATCAAGATCGGTGCTTAGGAATGGTAGTTTGGGAATGGGGATTGAAGAAGTAGATTCTTCTTCATAGGGTGAGTGAGTGGATGCTTGGGGTTGGGGTTGAGTTTGGGGTTGTGCGGTAGATGACGTTTGTGGTTCTTGAGGTTGCGGAGTTTGGATATGGGCTTGTGATGCTTGGGGTTGATCCTTGGCTGGAGAGGGTTGGGGTTTGTTTGCGTAAGTTGGTCTTTGTTTTGCGATTTTGGCTGGAGAGGGTTGGGGTTGGTTTACTTCCACTTCTTCTTCAAGCGGCTGCTCCTCAGCCTCGCTTGATTTTACAAGTGAAGCGACTCGCTTCACTTTTCTTGCTCGCTTGGGAGCCGCTCGCTTCGCAGGTGAAGCGGCTCGCTTGGATTTCTTATCGCTTCGCCTTTCGGTGACGGGGGCTGCGGGGAGCACATCTACTGCCAAAATTCCCAAGTCCACAAAGATTTTGTTGGTCTTGTAGATGTCGTAGAACATGGTGTTTTTCTTGTATTTTTCAGTATTCGTCCATCTTCTGTTCGGAAATATCTGCTCCAGTGCGAATGAGAGTTTGGCGAAGAAGCGAAGCTTCCCTTTCCGAATGATCTCCTCTGTGCTTCCTTCCTCATACTCAAAGTCCTTGGCAACGTCGTGCAGTTGGTTGATGAACCAACTATGCCAATTAAACTTTTTTCCGGTGAGGCTGTCGACGATGACGCTGAGGGCGAAGATCTTGGTGTCGGACATCTGTCCCAAAGTTCCGACACTGCACACCACAGACTTGGTGTACAGTTCACAAATCAGATTGTAGGGCTTCTCCAAGTTTGTTCTCATGTTGCTGCCCTTATCTTTGAACTCTACGTTTTTATCGGCGGCGAACCGTGCGTACTCGACGTCAACGGACATCTCCAGTTCCGAAAGAGCATCCACTCCTTCTTTCGGAAGATTGAAGGCATCGGCAATTCTGGCAAGATCTACCTCCACCAGTTATCGATCGTCGGGATCTGTAATTGTTGATGAAGTGTGCCCTGGTTTGAGGTTGAGTAGAAACTGGGCTACGTGCGGAGCCAGGATTGCAGTAGGTCTGGCGGGTGACGAAGTTCCACAGGCCGGCCGTGGTCACAGCCCTGCGGAAGAATCTGTTTTGTTCTACAACCTTCGCGTCGAGATGAGGCTCGACATTGATGTTGTCGTTGAGAGAGGCCAGCAACTGCTCCATGGTTTGGGTAGCAACTTTCTTCACCATGATTGAGATTTGAGAGAGATATGAGTGATGAACTAAGGGGTTGAGACTCGTGAATTGTAGAGGATGCAGAGATTTCACAAGAATGGCAAATTTGGGGGGGGGGGGGGGGGGGGGTGATAAAGCTTCTGCAGTTCTGTGTCGACCCTTTATATAGATTTAGGGTTTGGCTGACGTGGCAGGGGTGAGTCGATAATTTCCCCGAAAGTGCTGTGCGTAGGCGGCGGCTATCGGCGATGTGACTGACGTGTCCGGCGTCATCACAGTAAAAGTGAGCCGTCAAGTTGACTTTGCACTCCATGTGGCCTTCCGCGATTAGTTTGTTTAAATGGCGTCGATCCAACGGCTGGGATTTGAAAACTGTTGAGATTCAATGGTTGGATCGTGCGCGAACTTCCCGCTTCAATTTTGAAGTGTGCACCACGCGCCTGAAATTTCTGCCTTGTACGTCAACTGCATTTAATGCAAAGTAGAAAAGTAAAATGCACTCGAGTGTGTACAACTCATACGCTCGCTTCGAGTGTGGCCGCTTGGCGTTTACTCGCTTGCGAAGTACTCGCTTGGCGTGACTGTTCCACTCTCGCTTGCGATGGCTCGCTTGAGTGTCAAAGCACTCGCTTGACCATCTGAAGCGACTGGTTTAAGAAATTGAAATTTCTTTTGACTTTATTTAAAATGTTTCTGACTTACATACATCGAGGAGAAACAAGAGGGTTTTCCTCTTTGTATTTGTGTCAGATTCATTTCATATTTTCCACATAGCAAGTAAAAGTTTCTAGCACACTTCACTTTGCTTAGTGTACTTTAAATTGAAACACTTACCAGTCAATCTCACTTCTTAGGACATTGATACCACTTGTTGATAATTTACGCGGCTTGTTGGTCCCTCGTTGATCCCTTGCATGCTTTATCTTCTTGGCATTCATCTCTTCCATCTTACTCTACGAATTAGAGAGTCCTCCATCGAAGTGAATGGGAGGGGGGGGGGGGGGGGGGGGGGGAATGAATATAGTATTCTAGCTTTCTTCAACCCGAAGGGAGATTCACTTTTGTGTACGTATTCACGACGAATCACTACAAGAAAACTGGGCTTTTGCAACAATGAATTTGTGTCGTAAAGTCCTGTTTTAGTGTCGCAAAAGTCAATTTGCGTCACTTTGTGCGTCATGATAAATTATGTCGCAAAAGGCTATGTAGTTTTTTTAAGACACTTTTTTTTGAATTGTGTCGCAACAAGTACGACACATTTTGCTTCACTTGATTATGTGTCGCATGAAATTCTCGACACTTAACACGTCATTTGCTTTAGTGTCGCATATTTATTAGCGACACAAAATGTGACATTATTAAAAACGACGCATATAATTTGCGACATAAATTTGTGACATTTCAAATAGAATGACGTAATTTTTCCCGTCACAGTTGACGTCATATTTAAATGTTGTATAATATTGCGACATATGACATATGTCTCAAAAAATTATTTATGTCGTAAAATATACAACATCTTCTGCATCAGTTTATTTTAGTTGTCGTAAAATTTGCATCACTTATGCGACATTATTTCAAATGACACACATATACGACACTAATAGTATAAAATGCGTCGTTAAATATATTTTATGTTGTAAATTATATGACATCTTTTGCATCATTTCACGTGATTTATGTCATAATTTGCTTCATTTGTACGATAATAATTCAAATGACACATTTTTAAATTTAATATTTGCAAACCATACATAAGAACACAAATCAATAGCAAAAATCTAAAAATTCAAATAAATAGGGAAAATGAATATATACATATATCAAAATCGTCTTTACATTCACATTAAATGATTCTGTCATTCTAAACATCATATAAAGTATAAATATATTAAAGTCATCTAAAATCCAACTATTACAATAACGGAAGAATGAATCTTGACATGTTCGGTGTGTTGTAGCCTCCATATGTCTTGATATGGGTAAAGATAACCTAAAATTCCACCTCTAATCTGCATAACTGAGACAGTTGTTCATCCTTGTCCATCCCTGCAATAAGTAATAAAGAAATTTTCCTCAGCAAATAATATACTCATCTATGGTTCAACCATCTTCTCTAATTGATCTATGGTTTAAAACATGGAAGGAATATACCTATCAATTTTCATTCAAATCATTGTTACAAAACACAGCCATATAAACTCTTCCCACTAACAAAATTCATATATTTTTGTTTGGCATAAACATTTCAACGAGCTCCTTCAACTACAGCTAGAGCTTTTCAACTATCAAGGAACATAAGGAAGAATATGACTGTCAAGAAATATTCAATCTTAATCTTTTTTATTTGCATAAACTTTTTAACGAGCTCCTTCAACTCCTTCAACTTCAGTTAGAGCTTTTCAACTATCAAGGAACATAAGGAAGAATATGATAAATACAAAGATGATATCAATCACCTAAAGAATTCATCAGAATACGAATTAAATTGAATTGAATTTTGCATAACTCTGAATTAAATTGAATTAACTTGCATTAAATTGAGTTCAAGGAATTTCTAGTCAATAATCTCATAACTATAATGAAAAACTAAATTTTTTAAAAAGGATTCATATAATACCTCTATTAAAGATCTTCTAATGTAAAATTAGAAATGAAAGACATCATCTTAAAATAGTAGAGTCGATTAGACTAATTAAAGGTAACTGAACCATATAATTCAATTAACTAAGGTAAATTAATGGTGCAGAACTTCTATCTCTATTACTAGAGTTCTTATGTCAAGTACTTTTTTACGGTCTATGTAATCTAGTAAGTGTTCATCGAACTCACAATATAATTTAAACAAGTCAAGGAATCAATATGATACATCGATGAAATAAGGATTATCTAGACCAACACCTCAAGTTATAACATAAAATACCTATGACGAGATCTTGCTCCCTGTGTCAATAACTTAAAATATCTCTTTATCATATACCCTAATGCTTAATTATATACATTAACTAGATTATCAGATCGTACACCTCAAAATCCCTTTTATTGTTTCCAGAATTTTAAGTGAAACAAAAATCAGAATCGTAACAGCAAGGTTGAGCTAAAGTTCCCGCACGCAGATTGTACTATCTAACTTTGGAGGCTCATAACTCTCTCATGTGATGTCGGATTAGAAATCCGAAGATACCGTTGGAAAGCTAATGAAAAGATGTTTCTAATGGTACCTAGTATGCTATATTTTGTCTCAAAATAACACCCATAATCGGGACCTAAAGAGGCTGTCCTGCTGCTGTAAATTCAGAGGCTCAAGAAGCAAAATCAATTCACTACCCTATGACCATAGCCCCATCAATTCACAATTTACACAAATCCCATATGCACACATAAGTTAATCACGAAACAACTAAAGGTTTTCACATAGCAGAGTAAAAGAATAACAAAAACAGATGGCAAAAGCCATGATTTAAAGGTTTTCACGTAATGATCTACAAGATATTACTCACATACACATGGGAAGGGGAAAGTGGCTAGGTACTGCTTAAATCCTACTCAAACAATGTATAGGCCATAAACTGCTCCACTATGAGACAAGTACTTTCTAGGTCCTAAAAGTTATGCAAATTGAAAGCAATATAATAGAGAAAAAACCTTTACATGAGGCAGCTAAGATTTGCTAGATAAGAATTCAACCACCGTTGGAAAGTAAGTAAATGAGGCAGATTGATGTCAAGACATCAGAAATATATTCATCATGAAACGAATGAATAAAGCTAACAAGAAAAGAAGCAATTCACAAGCACTTCAAGTAAGAGCTAGTTAATTGTTAATCATTGTCAACAAACGATAGACAGAAAACACTTACGAGGAAAGAGAATAAAGCAGGAGATGTGTTAAATGAATACATAGCAAGAGAGAGCACAGATCTTACAGTCACAAGCTCGTGAATAAGTATAGGAGATAATCCAACTTCCACCAACGTCTCTCCTAACGTGACCCTTGTCAGATTGTACAGTCCAGCCCACTTAAGCATCTCATCAACACTCCCAAACACTGGTCGGGATTCAAAACCTTCAAGAAGGTTTCACTCTAAACTTAGTTACTATATATTCTATAACTACTAAATCACATAAATAGTGTAGAGGTTAGGCAATTCATTCTACAATTTAAAGCTTTGACAGCAACTTATGACATTGATTTCGGCCTATCCGATCATCGGATTTCGAGAATACAACAACATATGGACCTCCTATGACTTATGTTACATATCCCCTAAAGAAATCGTGTGATTCAACAATGAATTGGTGCCTAAGTTTTGACTCAAACTCGCGCTAAAACAGCAGCGAGCAGACCCGCCACTCTGACTTCGACAGCCTATAACTTTTTCGTTTGAACTCCAAATGAAAATCCGAAAATAGCTTTGGAAAGCCAACGAACAGAGGTTTCCAATGATACCTAATTTGTTCGGTTTTGACTGGAAGAAAACGCCCAGAATTGGGCCTGAAAATCACGACTTTGCACAGAATATTTTTGGTACAGCAACACAATTGAGCACACTACTAGATTGATTTTCCAGAAAATTTCTATAGTTAAACCCAACGAAAAATCCTCCTAAAGTTCTAATTTATCAACCCCCATAGCTTTCTTACACAACGCAAACAACACAAAAGGAAATAAGTAAATTAAACCATAATCTAACAATAAACACTCAAAATTGAAAGATTCCATGATATTCCAACAAGATGAGATAACTCTACCTTTATTTTCGAAGAGCTTGCGAAGAGGGAGAAGAGAAGATAGCAGAAAGAGCGAGAGAAAGAGGGAGAGACGAGAGTAAAGAGGCGGCCGTGATGGAAAACTAATGCCTTACTCTTTTCCTTTTTTTCTTTTTTCTTTTTTTTTTCCCTTTTATTCTTATTCCCTTCTTATTGTTTAATTCAATTTTTTTTTAAGATAATATTAAATTTAGATATTTTAATATAATTATGTTTTAATACAACCACATAATCAACATATACTTGGAACCTTAAAATCATTATTTTTTTTTCTCCATTCCCATAAAAAAAATTACTACTAACCCTCTTAATTTTACTAGTGGCGTATCGTAGCTTTAAGTATCGGACAACCTGCAAAATATAAATATCAACTCCACAATAGTTAGTCACATGAGAAATAATTTTGCAACTAGATGAAATAAAAACAAGTAAATAATAATTCACTTTTCTTTTCTCTTTTAAAAATATCAATTCAAAATTTTAAAATGGCAAATTAACAAATAAATTAACATAAAAATAAAATAAAAAAGAATATTTGAAACTTGAAAAGGACGAGAGTAAATTCATTATGGTGACAAATTAATATAATTTTGTAGTCGATCAACACTATTATAACTTTAATATAATTTAACTGCGACAAGTTAATAATACGAAGTAAATTTTATCATAATTTTGCAATATATAATTAGATATGATATTTTACTAAGGTGTCACAATTAACTTGTCGCAATTCAAACTATAAGAACAATTATTTTATCACAATATTTAGATGACATACAAGTCACAATTGATGCAAGTATATGATAGTACTCTTATAACATTCAAAATGTATTTCAAAAGACATAAATAAAAGTGTCATGTGTGTGTAATAAAATAGTGATATAATATTTTAATAATTTATATTTGATGCAAATATACGATATAAAATGCAACATTATTCTGAATGTGAAGTAATATTATGATATGTAATTAATGTGTCATAAAAAATAAATTGTTGTAAACCGAGACGCAAAAATAAATGACGTATTGTTGTCACAAAATCACGACACAGTATATTAATGACGTATATATACGACACAAAATGCAACACTATTCTAAATGTGAAGTAAAATTATAACATTCAATTAATGTGTCGTTAGTAAATCGCTGTAAATACGAGACACAAAACTAAGTAACGCATTGTTATCGCAAAATAGCGACACAATATTTTAATGGCGTTTATGTACAACACAAAATGCAACATAATTCCAAATGTGAAGTAAAATTATGACATTCAATTAATGTGTCGCAAATAAATTGTTGTAAATACAAAACATAAATCTAAGTGACGCATTGTTGTCGCAAAATAGCAACACAATATTTTAATGACGCACATATACGACACAAGATGCAACACTGTTCCAAATGTGAAGTAAAATTATGACATTCAATTAATATGTCGTAAATAAACTGTTGTAAATATGAGACATAAAACTAAGTGTAGCATTGTTGTCGCAAAATAACAACACAATATTTTTATGACGCACATTTGATGCATATATACGACACTAATAGTATAAGTGTCACAATTTTATGACACTTATCGGTAATGTCGCATGCACATATGTCGTAAAAGCCTTGTTTTCTTGTAGTGAATGGGAGATGAGTACAAGTCCTTATCTCAGGTCGGAATAGGACAGGATGACAATGAGAATGCTCTAATAAGACATTCTCGTTTTTACTCAAAGACATGTCACCAGTCATGCAACCTTTTGAAGTAAAAGGTAACTCTTCAAGCTCTCCTCTGGAATCTACAGAACGAATATGCATTTGGCTCGCTTGACCCAAAATAGGGAAAATTGAAGCGATGCAATATTCAAGGTGGGAGAAGAATGAATAACCACCCGGCAGCTCAACTCAATGAAGAGTGAGTAATGAGTGAGTGATTATCCACGATGAAGGAGATGAGAAGACATGCTCCTCTTCGGCGGAAAGTTGGGAAGAGGACGCAAGGTCTAGGTGCCAGCCCTGCCTAAGCTTTCATCATTTTTACGTGGGAAGGCCCGATACAAGACCCCACAACCGTTACTAGAAACGGTACTTGCAAGTGTTTATACCCACTTGCTAGGAATCCTAGGCTAGGTAGCAGCTTTCCTTGCTCGCTTTGGAAGTAGACTGCTCTGAGAGCAATCAATAGTTCCCCCTTAACCATAGCCTTAACAATCCTGTTAGTAGGTAGGGAACATCTTCCAACACTCCACCTTTCTTCACCTTATTTCTCCTTCTTCAAGTGAGTGAGTTTTGAAGCGACTCGCTTGAATTGGTGAAGATCCAAAGCGAGGGACACTTGACGGCAAGCATCCGCTCCCTTTGTGCATCCTGGATCTAGCATTCTTCACCAGGGTCTAGTAACCCTAATTTCATGCATAACTGGTTGAAGCGAGACTCAGCTAGAGGCTTGGTGAGGATATCTGCTCGCTGGAGATCGGTATGAATTTTCTCGAGCTTGATATCCTTCTTCTCGACATGATCACGGATGAAGTGATGTCGGATTTCCACGTGCTTGCATCTGGTGTGAAGCACTGGATTCTGCGAGATACATATAGCACTATTATTGTCGCAGAAGATTGGGATTTCATTCACTTCAACTATGTAGTCCTTCAACTGCTGACGAAGCCACAAAATTTGAGAACAACAGCTTCCGGCGGCCATGTACTCGGCTTCAGTCATTGAAGTTGCTATGCTTGTCTGCTTCTTCGAGAACCATGAGATAAGCTTGCTTCCCAAGAACTGACATGTGCCCGAAGTTGACTTCCTATCAACTCGACATCCTCCATAGTCAGCATCGGAGTATCCTGTAAGCTCTAGATTATCTTCAGCAGGATACCATAGCCCCATATTGACAGTGCCTTTGAGATAGCGAAGAATTCGCTTGGCAGCTTCAAGGTGGCTATGCTTGGGATTGCGTTGGAAGCGATCGCACACTCCAACTGCAAACGCTATATCCGACCTGCTTGCAGTGAGATAGAGAAGGGACCCGATCAAGGCACGGTAGTCTGTAGCATCCACAGACTTCCCTTCTAGGTCTTGCTCTATCTTCCAGTTGGTGTTCATTGGGATCTTCACAGCTTTAGCATGTTGAACACCAAACTTGGCAAGCATATCTCGAGTATACTTCACTTGATTGATGAATATCCCATCATCTTGCTGCTTCACTTGGAGACCTAGGAAGCAACTCATCAAGCCTATCATTGACATCTCATATTTGGTCTTCATCAACTCTCAAAACTTCTCGCTAAGCGACTGGTTTGGTGATCCAAATATGATGTCGTCCACGTGGATCTGGACCCATCGCATATCTTCTCCATGATTGATGGTGAAGAGAGTCCGATCTATCTTTCCTTTGTGGAATCCATTTTTCACTAGAAACTGAGATAGCGTATCAAACCTCGCTCTAGGTGCCTGCTTCAATCCATACAGGGCCTTCTTCAATCGATACACCTTGTCTCCTTGCTCAAATCCCGGCAGTTGCTTCACATACACTTCTTCTTTGAGCTCTCCATTGAGAAACACGCTCTTGATGTCCATCTGATAGACCTTGAATTTCTTAGCCGCTGCATAGGCAAGAAATAGTCTAATATCTTCAAGCCTGGCTACTGGAGTGAAGGTCTCATCGAAATCGATCCCTTCCTCTTGGCAGTAGCCCTTGGCGACGAGTCGAGCTTTGTTTCTCACGACGTTGTGGTCCTCGTCCGTCTTGTTCTTGAACACCCATTTGGTGCCAATCACATGCTAGAATTTAGGACGATCCACTAGATACCATACGTCGTTTCTGGTGAATTGATTGAGCTCTTCTTGCATGGCAATCACCCAATTTGAATCTGCTTGGGCTTCCTTCACGCTTGCTGGCTCGATGTTGGAAAGAAAGCAGCTGAACATAGCACTTTCTCCAATTACTTGGCTTCTGGTCACCACGCCTTTGGATAGATCTCCAATGATTTGGCTTTGTGAATGATCTTTGAGCCATGCACGCTTGGATCCACCAGCTTCTGCTTCTTCTTCAAGCGGCTCGCTTCCATCTTCATCTGAAGCGACCTGAATGGGTGCTTGGCCTGCACTCGCTTCTTGAGTCTTGGGGGCAGCTTCAACCTTCTCTTGAGCAATTTGATCGCTTGAATATTTAACTTCTTCATCATCTTCAAGCATATATATCCCATGTCAATGGATTGATGGGTTCCTCGCTTGAATTCTTGTCATTCGCTTGAACCTGTTCCTGTGGAAGACTTAAGGAAGATTCATCAAATACGACATGGGGTGATTCCTCCACAATTATGGTTTTACAATTGAATACCCTGTAAGCTTTGCTCGATGTCGAATACCCTAAGAATATTCCTTCATCAGCTTTGCTTTCAAAGGCTTTCAATTGTGACTTCCCATTATTGTGAATGAAGACCCGACAACCAAATATATTGAAATAAGATATGTTAGTAATTCTCCCTGTCCATATTTCATATGGTGTCTTGTCAAAGCATTTGTTGAGAAGCGTCCGATTCTGAGTGTAGCATGCGGTGTTGGCCGCTTCAGCCCAATACTTCATCGGAAGCTTCGAATTTGCGATCATAGTTCGAATGGCTTCTTTGATGATTCGATTCCTTCTTTCAGCAACTCCGTTCTGCTGGGATGTGCGTGCTGAGGATGTCTGATGTACTATTCCATGCTCCGTGCAGTAAGCTTCGATTGTAGAGTTTAAAAACTATGTGCCTTTATCGGAGTGAATGGTAGCGATCGCTTGATTCTTCTCCACAGCAAGACGTTTGAGCAATTGTGGTAGTTTGGACAGTGTCTCCTTCTTACTAAAGAGAAATATAACCCAAGTGTGCAGCGAGAGAAGTCGTCGACTACAACGAGAGTGTATTTTCTTCCGCTGACGCTTACTGGAGTGACTGGTCCTAACAGATCCATGTGAAGTAGCTCGAGCACTCGCTTGGAAGATGCTTCCTCTAAACTGGAGAAGTGCTTCTTCGTCTGCTTGCCTCGTTGGCATGGTGAGCATGTATGATCTTTGACAAAGACCTCATTAGATATGCCTTGCACCAAGCCTTTTCGAGCTAAGCGGTTGATCGTATTGAAATTGAGATGACTCAAGCGTCGGTGCCATAGCCATCCAATTTCAGTAGCACTCCTAGCGACCAAGCACGTCTCCTCTTTGCAGCTATCCCATTGCGCAATGTAGACATTCATTTGTCTTACTACAATGAGTGCAATCTGGGATGTCAGCTTGTGCTTCACCACGCACTTGTTGGAGATGAATTCCACCTTGTATCCTTTATCACAGAATTGTGAAATGGATAGCAAGTTGTGCTTCAGTCCTTCCACATAGGAAACTTCTTCGATTGTAAGCTTTCCTATCTTCAGTGCACCGTATCCCTTGGAGCTTCCTCGAGAGTTGTCACCAAAGGTTACATGTGGACCCTTCATCTCTATATAGTCTTGAAGTAGAGCTTTCATGCCAGTCATATGTCTTGAACATCCACCGTCCAAGTACCAAATTGGTTGACCTTCACTTGGCATGGGGTCCATGGCGCTCACCTGAAATTAGGCAAGTTTTGGTACCCAAATCAGTTTGGGGCCTTGCAGGTTAGTCCCTTTAGGTACCCACACTTGCTTCACTCTCTTTTGAGAGTTAGCTTGTGCTTTGGGCTTTTCGACCTTTTTAAACTGTGATTTCTGCTTGGAAGCAGCTTCACATGTGCAACAGTGTGTGCATGAGGGGAAGTATTGAGAGCGGCTCGCTTGAGACCAACCCATGCTCTTTCCAGTTTGCTTATATCCTGAAGCGACTCGCTTCGGATTAGTCGTTGGCTTAGAGACTGACTTAGGGTTTCTGGTTTTAGCAAGCGTCTAGCTTGGTTTCTTTGAAGCGGCCAACTTAGGGTTTTGACCCTGACTCGCTTGAGAAACTTTTAGGGTTTGAAGCGACCTCTTGGGTGCGTCAAACACTTCCCCCTCAACGTAAGTACGGTTGGACCATCTCCAATCCGACTCACGTGACACATAGACATTACTTCTCTTCTTGAAAGGAAGATCCTTTGTCTCTGGTGTCTTGGTTTGAGACTTAGAAGCTTCAACAGTCTTCCCTTTACCTTGTGATTGGTAAGCTTTAGCATTGTGAGTGCTAGGGACTGTTGAATTTTGCTTACCCTTAGATACTTCCCTTTGAGATATAAACATCTTCATGGGTTTCTTCTTAGGGTTCTCAAACACTTTGCCCTTGTCTTTGTTAGTGGTCACTTTGGAGGCAGTGGGCACATCCAAAGAGACTGATGGTGTTGTGTTAGAAGTACCAACAAAGACTGTAGGCTTGGTAGGTCCACCCTCATATCCAAGGCCTCCCTTTCTACCAAAAGGTAGAAGCGAGCTCTCTAGTGCCTGCCTAGCGAATGAGGCTTTGTTCAAGTTGGCTACTAGGTTGGATTGGGTTTCATACCTTCCTTCCAAGCTTTTATGCCTAGCAAAGAGGTCCTCGAACTTACTAGTCATAGCCCTTAAATTATTCTTGACTTTATAAAGTTCAGTGGCTAGCTTTCGGTTCTCTCTCTCGCTATCAGACATAGCTTGATTCAACACTTCGTGGTCACTTAACAATTTGGAGTGCTTGTTAAGTAACTCACTCCATGTCGAGGAATGAACTTCCTCTTTGTGTGTGTGTGCCAGTGTAATTGAGTCAATAGGCGGATAGAAAAATACCTCTCCCGTGTCTTCATCGGTGAGCGCCATGAATCCCAGATCTTCTCCATCACTTGAATTGGGATCTGTGAAAGCGTCTGAGTCGCTTAGCACGTCCTCGGTTGGTGCGTCTTGCGGCTCACTCGCTACAAGCGCTCTCATGGGAGCTTCTCTCTTTGCCTTCAATTCCTCACGTTCCTTGGCACTTAGCATTGGGTAGTCACACTTGTAATGGCCCATTTTGTGGTAGTGATAGCACTCCACATCCATCATATCCCTTGAGATCGGCTTTGATGATTCTTCTCGCTTTCCTTTTCCATCTCGAGCATCAGTGCTCTTTCCCTTGTATTGCTTGTAAAACCTCTTGTATTTCCCCACGCGTGTATTCATCTTGTTGAAGTTCTTCGATAAGAATGCGCAGTGCTCTTCCAGCTCCTCTCTTGTCATCTTGGCCATCGTCTGGTCGCTTGGTGTTTCAGCAGCTTTAAAAGCGACTCACTTTGACGGCGTAGGACCTTCGTCTTCATCGTCAAGACTCATTCGATTAAGATCGAACTCGTGAGCCTTGAGCTCGGAGAACAGGATCTCTGGTGTGAGCTTCGACAGATCCTTGGTTGCCAGGTATAACTCCTTCATGGTCTGCCATTTTCGTGTTAGAGCTCGAACGATCTTGAGATTTACTTCTTTGTTTGTGAATTCCTTGCCTAGTGAGATGAGAGTGGCAATGATGTTGGTGACTCGTAGCTCGAAGGCGTCGATCGATTCTCCAAACTTCATTGTGAGGCTTTCAAATTCTCTCATCAGCACGGCAAGCTTGTTCTCCTTTATCTTCTCAGTGCCTTGGGAAATTAGGGCAAGGGTTTCCCACATTTCCTTTGCAGTCGTGCACTTCCTAATCCTAGGAAGATAAGCATCTAACACCGTGCTCTGCATCGTATGGCGAGCTATACGGTCTAGATTGGCGATCTTGAAGTCATTTGAAGAGTAATCTTCCTTCACTTTGTCAACATACTCTTGTCTGACATGAGCTGCACGGCCTTCGGAGGCTGGAACATTCACAGAGATGGCTTTCTTGATCTCGATTGGTCCTTCCTCTATGACCTCCCACATTCTGTCGTGGATGGAGCAAAGAAAGCTCTCGACACGAAAGCTCCATGTCTCGTATCCTTCTATAGAGAACTGCGGAAGAATCAATGCACTGTATGTAGACATGATGAAGCGTCAGTAGTAATGCAGTATGCGTGAGTGAGGGTTTTGATGCACTTAGGAAAATGGATCCGGTTCAGTGAGACAACGTGAAGCGAGAGGGGACTCGCTTCAGGTATGCAAAGCAGTGGCTCGAAAGAACCCCTGCTCGGATACCACTTGTTGGTCCAGGTTTGATAGGGAAAACACACGTAGAGGGGGGGAGGGGGAGGGGGGGGGGGGTGAATACGTGTGTAGAAGTTTTTCAACTTCTTTCCCCTTCAACTCAGAGTGACAAGTAAAGCGCTCTCTTCAAATACTAAGACCTAGCCGAGAGCTAGATCTACGGTGTTTGCCAACTACTTGACCTAAGCAGATGTGTTGGGAATTGTTAAGAACAAAGTGTTAAGGGGGAACTTCTATGGGACACTTTGAAGTATAACAAAGTAGTTGTTTTGATTTGATCCTAAAACCCCAAAGCGTTCTGTTCCCAAGCGACCCATTTTGATGTAGATAATAGGTTAGAATTTTTCTAAGCCTACTCTGTTAGGATGGCTCTTTAGTTTGCTTAGAGTATAGACTTCAAAATGTTCAAGTGAAGGCCACTCGCCTGAGTGTGTTTTCCGAAGCGAAGCAAGTCTAGCGAGCCGAAGTGAAGCGTGCCGAAGAACAGCGTAGCGAATCAAGCGCTACAGTAGATTCAAAGCAAGTCTGCCAAAGCGAAGCGAAGCGAGCGCTACAGTATAAAGTTAAAGCGAGTCGACTCTAGTCAGCATTTTCCAAGGCAGTCACTAGGGAACTTTACTTCCCAAGCGACTCACTACAGAATGACTACGAAGTGACTCAATTCAAAGCGAACGCTACAACTTCAAAACAAAGTGAGCCACTACCTACCAGAAAACGACAGCACAATTCCCGCTTCGATTTTGAACTCCAGTCAACTGGAGATCTTCACATTAATTGCGAGATCTCCACGTGTCGAACGCGGAGAGGAGCAGCGGAGTTGACTGTCAGGCCGACAGGGCGCCGCAACAGTACTGGGTCGCTCCAGTTACTGTTGAAATTGGATCTTAGCCATTTCCGGCAAAAAGCCAAAACTGCGCGCCTGCAAAAGCATCCAGCCTGTGCAAGTACTGTCGAGAGGAGGAGGGACAAAGCCACCAACCAAGCAACGGATCTCGGCATCCCTCCGCCTATAAATAGTGAAGGATGAAGACGAAGAGAAGTAGAACACTTCCTGAGCATTCGACCCTACTGCAAACAAACACTCCCAGCCTTAGTGCATTCTTCGAGTCTTTGTTTTCAAGTGTTTTCCGAGTTCCAGTCTTATCGGAACTCGTCTTCACAACCTTCACACTTAGAGTCTAAGCCCATTCCATATCCAAGCTTAGAAGAAGAGCTCTAGCCATCTTTGCACTTATTGTAAAGCGCTCTTCATAGTGTGTCGTCATAAACCAAAAACCCTAAATCTGTTCGATAGGTTTTAGAGTTCGTTGTCGTTAGGTTGTTTCAATCCAAGGCCCTTCTTTCATCGATTGAAGAAGCCTCGATCATAGAGTCTAGATCCAAGCTTGCACTTACATCGTTTGTGTGAAGTTCGATCGAAGCTAGGCCGTAAGGAGAGCCCG